>JBAMAV010000477.1:0-624997 GCA_037043315.1 Amiota communis
CGCTTTCCGCATCCACTTTTCTACTTTTTCCCATACGCTACTGATCGGAAGCACTATTTGCATTCATCTTGCGTAAGCCGACTCCAATTGCTTTGGAAGCCACATATGTTGCAGACACTGATCAAACCACAGTGCTGACACCGCTTTTGGTAGTAGTGACTGGGGTTTCTTCTGCTGGCGGTGTACTTCCTTATAACGTGTGCCGTAACTCAAACATTAAGCCATTACCCTGAGAAATCCGCAAAAAAATCATACTCTGACGAATAACCGGAAGAGCCTGCAGCAAAAAGGGCCAATGTTTGTAAAAGATGCCATGTGCATCCGCTAAAAACGACCGAAAAATTAATCATTCGTGTCAAGGTTGCTACAAGTATAAGTATTTGTCCTGACCATATCAAGAAGTGTGTAATGATGACCCTCATGACACAATGACAACAGGTTAATAATTATAATTACTATTAATACATGGTGTAAGAAATAGAGGTGGCGCCATTAGTTTACAGTTATGTGTCGTTCTCAATTTTTGACGTCATTCGCATATCAGTGTATAGAAGGCTGAAATAATGCATTAAGTGTTGAACATGATTTGAAAATGCATTGATAATTGAAGAAGCAGTGCTATGAAAATTCTTCAAATTCTTTAATGTTCAATGCATTTTCTAATCATGTTCAACACTTAATGCATTATTTCAGCGTTCTATACACTGATATGCGAATGACGTCAACAATTGAGAGTGAGCAAATTTCAAGAGAATAAAAGGCCCTAGTGGCGGTACCTTGTATTATTGTACAATGCTATTAATATAACAGAGTCCGAATTACCACCACTGCCATCTATCGCTCATTTTCATCAAGGCGAATTACCAACCACATTGCGGTCATGCTGGTAACCTATCGGATGTTTTCTAGAACTGGATGAAATCTATGCGTTAAAAACTTGTAGTAGTATGTAGTATATAGTATGTATGTATTGCACAACACTGCGAATAAAACAACATTTTAAGTGAAGCTGGGGAAGCTTTGTTAAGAAGTTGTTAATCTGTCGTTTTTCGTGTTAGTATATTTGATAAATTAATTTGTTTTATTTTTATTTTTTTACGTTATTTGTTGTTATATAGAGACTAGTATGAGTGGAAGAAAAATACATACGGATTGCAAGGTTTATAAAATGTCCCAGCAGGCAGAAGAAGAGAATGGTAAGTCCAAGTTTTTTTTTTGTCAATTGTCAAGTGGTTATGTTATATGGTTATGTGCAAATCGAATTCAAATTCTGTAGTTAATGATATGCACCTGAGTGATGATGAAGATGGGGTTATCGAGGAAATCCTTAATGTAAATGATGATGATCTCGTCATAGAAACAAAAGCCTCCACAGAAACCAACAGTGACAGTGCCAGTGCCAGTCTTGTGTAAGTATAGAGATCTTAAACAAAATTAGCAATTTTAATAAAATGTAATGTATTTTCTATTAGACGAAAAGTGAAACCGGTAAACAGGTTTGAAGCTCACCTTCTTCAATGTGAGATTATGAGATGGGAAATCAAGTTACTTGAATTACAGTAAGTATGAGCATAGTTTAGTTTTTTACCAGATTACCAACTATTATATATTATTTTATTTTATTATAGAATAGAGGCAATTTCGAGACAACGTATTGAAATAGAAAAAAGGCTTTACGGCAATCCTAATATACCGGAGGAGATGCCTATTGAGTCAGATGAAGATGATGAGGAGATGCCTCTTGCGTCAGATGAAGATGATGAGGAGATGCCTCTTGAGTCAGATGAAGATGATGAGGAGATACCTCGTGAGTCAGATGAAGATGATGAGATACCTCTTGAGTCAGATGAAGATGATGAGGAGATACCTCTTGAGTCAGATGAAGATGATGAGGAGATACCTCTTGAGTCAGATGAAGATGATGAGGAGATGCCTCTTGAGTCAGATGAAGATGATGAGGAGAAACCTCGTGAGTCAGATGAAGATGATGAGATACCTCTTGAGTCAGATGAAGATGATGAGGAGATACCTCTTGAGTCAGATGAAGATGATGAGGAGATACCTCGTGAGTCAGATGAAGATGATGAGATACCTCTTGAGTCAGATGAAGATGATGAGGAGATACCTCTTGAGTCAGATGAAGATGATGAGGAGATACCTCTTGAGTCAGATGAAGATGATGAGGAGATGCCTCTTGAGTCAGATGAAGATGATGAGGAGATACCTCTTGAGTCAGATGAAGATGATGAGGAGATACCTCTTGAGTCAGATGAAGATGTTGAGATACCTCTTGAGTCAGATGAAGATATTGAGGGGATATTTCCAGATTAGTAGATATTCTGATTGCGGGGTCTTAAGTTGCATGACTGCAGAGTATGTAACGCGTGGCCACCCCTTTACTTTGCATGAAGGCTACAAGTACTATTTTCGCAAAAGAATGTTACTAGAAATCATGAACGGGAAACTACTACTTATTATATAACAATAAATTAAAAAAAAAAAAACAGTAATACTTTTTTTAACATTGAAAAGGGGGTTTATATTTGACAAATACGAACATTTTCGAATTGTCAGTTTGAAATGGCTTGGCTTATTTTTGAGTACTACCCACTCTCGCGAGATACCGCAACGTTCCTCTCAACAACCCAAGACCAACACATGTACATATTAGTGTAGGTAAAATATTTAATATGTAAAGACAAAATGTATGAAGTAGAGCAGCTACGTTAAGTCCACTGGTCTGCTCCTTTTTAGTCGTCTACGTCTTGTTAATTCGTCTGAAGGAATGTCAATCATTTCAACGTTGGAATGTCGTTCTAAGGTGTTATGGTATCTTCTACTTGCATTGTTGATTTCTTCGTCCACCATTTTTACAGCGAGGTCTTTATGTATGTCATAATTTGTTATGTACCAGTCAGCATTAACTATTGCTCTAAGGATTTTAGATTGTTGTCTTTGTATAATATTTACGTTCGTTTTCTTGGCAGTACCCCATAGTTTTATGCCATACGTCCATATGGGCTTAATTACAGATGTGTAAAGTAGTAATTTCCTATAAGTGTTAAGTTTTGAATGTCTGTTGAAAAACGGATATAACTGCCTGAATTTTAGTACAAGTTGGTCTTTCTTTTTCTGGATGTGATATTTCCTTTCGTATTTCAGTTTGCTGTCAATATGCATGCCCAGGTACTTGGCCACGTTGCTTAATGGAATGTCAGTACCTTTTATTTTTACTTGTCTTGGCTGATAAGCTGTCCGTAAAGTATATATCACTTGCAATGTTTTCATTTCGTTTATCTTAATTTTCCATAAATCAAACCAAGTGCATGTTTCGTCCAATATTGCCACATCAAGCTTTTTGTTTGAGTACATAAGAATAGTGTCGTCAGCAAAGGTGGCCACCATTGTCGAATTGTCTTCTGGGATTGGAACGTCATATGTATATATAGTATAAAGTAAGTTGGTACGAGCCCGAATTCACTAAAATACAATATGTGGTGTAGAACTTTTTCGGCTAATTTTAGTTTTAAAAAAGATGTTACTCTGGTTTCTGTTGTCCCTAGAAACATAAGATTGTGTTGCTGATGCCAAGGCTCCATCATGACGACAAGATTGATGTGAATCAATAGGTGAAAAGAAAAAAAAAACCAGAAATTAATTCAATTTGAATTATGATGCAATTTTCAAATAAGAAAAATAACAAAAAAATATGTAGTTTTGAACATGTCATTTGCGAATGTATACCACATCCACAATTATGTAAGAAAGTACATGTAATAGCCTCATCCTTTGTAGTATCGCTTGAAGCAGGAAACGTTATTAGGGAAATTGTCTGAACGCCCTCTGTATGTTTTAGTAAGTGTTATACAAAGCTAGTGTTGCTAGAAGGGTCAAAGTACTCAGTACCTTATCACTTAAAGCTCGTGACAGCTATTCAGATCTGTCCAGTTAGTTTTTTTTGGCGCCTAAAAAAAATGGTTTTATAACGGCATACAGGAAAAAAAGGGGGAAAAAGAGCAGTTATATGTTACATAAAAATAAGAAATGGCGCCCAACGTGCAACCAATGCAATGATTATGTTAGCTGGATGAATTATGGGGCATACTCAACGCCAACGAACCCCAACAAGGGAACGCAAGGAACTATACTACCTATTTTATCTTCGTGTTAATCGTGAATCGAGATGGAGGGTGTGAGCTTATTATGGTTTCCTGTCACTCGTGGAATGAATAATGCTGTAATCTGAATTACTAATTTTTTTATCCTTTTTTTTTGATCTTTCTGGATAAAGTGTAACTCAAAATGGTAACACTGCCGTTTGATCACGGAATAAGTCCCTTTCTCTTGTTTTCTTCTACGATTTTTCAGGATGAGGTGTAACTCGAAATGTTATCACTGCCGATTAATCAATGAAGAAAATTCTCTTCGTGCATTTCTTCGATTTTTTTGGATGATGTGTAGCTCAAAAGGCTAGCACTGCCGTTTAATTAGAGAAGTGTATTTCACCTTCATTTCTTCTTTGCCTGTTTACATCACACTTTTTCTCGATCTGAATACCATGACAATACACATACAATTTATTATGAGTCACATAAGACCTGGTGATTGAAAGATATATTCTACATCGATTTCAAATTCCTAGCTTTGAAAACAGAAATCTTTTATGAAATTTTGTTTACAAGCTTGTTTATTTTATTTATATCTTTGTTTATTATCTTAATTTTTGACATGGAGATGGGAGCGTCAACACCTACTACTAGGGCGTTGCGAACCCGTTCCCAAACAAAAGGAAATGCCAACAACCCAATGTGGATTTGGTGAGTTTTCAGGAGCAAAATACGGATTGGACAACAAACCCGGCATCCCTTACAAATGATCAAAGGGAAGTAGTGACCGCTATGATGACTAATGCCTTATCCCAGCAACAGAGTCAAATGATGGCAGCGTTCACACAAATGACTAATACGTTGAAAGCTGAGATAAACGCCATCAGTACACAAGTGAATAACTTAAGAGCAGATCGGGTGGTCAATGCCGTTCCACCTGTGGAGGGACTGAATCATGTGGCAATAAATACCCAATCTTTTGACCAAATACTAGGTCTAGGAGCTATCAGTGGGTCTGGTAGTCAGGCAAATGCACCGGATTTTAGGGCCACTCCGATGGCACAGGAGGCTAATATTAGGCCAGATAAGGTGAGTCATATACTCATAAATTGGAAGGTGAAGTTTTCTGGGACTGCTAATAGTTTATCAGTGAATAATTTCATATATCGAGTACAGGCATTGACATTTCAGTTGCTTGGTGGCGATTTCGAGCTATTATGCAAGTACGTTAATATTTTGTTTGACAATTTTCACGAATCCATTTTGGAATTGACTGATAGACTAGATACACCATTAGAGCAGCGGTCAATAGTAGAAATCTTGAGTAGGAATTTGTTGCCGGAAATTCAACATGAAATACTTAATTTACATATAACAACAGTATCACAATTGAGAGAAATAGGAAACGTGAATTCTTCCTTATGGATATGAGAAGGAATAGTAAAGTTGTGAGGCCCACTTTTAGTATGCAGATTGAGGAGTTGGAGGTTAATGAACAGCCAGCAGGGAGAGTTGAAATGGAGACAGAGGCTGTAGAAGCGGTGTCAACCTTAATTTGCTGGAATTGTGGAACTATTGATCATAGTTATCAAGATTGTTTAGCGCCCAGGAAAGTTTTTTGTTATGGTTGTGGTGCATTAAATGTATACAAACCTCCGTGTAAGACATGTGCAAAAAAGGGGTAGGTCGTGGTCGTGGGAAACCGCAATCAAACGAGAACGAATTAAAAAGACTAACTGAAAGAAATAATTCATTGGATCGTTTTACCCAAACAGAAAATTTAGCTTCAGAAACAATAAATCGGATTTCACCAATCGTAAAATTATTACCAAAACTCGTTAGCACTAAAGTTACACGTTCTAAATTGAGACATAAAACATTTCTTTTAAATAAACAATATGAAAGGGGCCAATTTCTTTGTACTTTCTTTCTTCAACGTAGGTAATGATGAACGTCCGGATAAAAAGAGATCTGGGTTGATGGACACAGGTGCTTCAATAAGTTGTGTTGGAGGGGAATTAGCAAAAGAATTAATCGAAAACAAAACCAACTTTAAACCTGTTTATTTTAGAGTTCGAACCGCTGACGGGCAATCTTAGAAAATAATAGGTAAATTAACAACTGAAATAATTTTCAACGATATAATAAAAACCATAAATTTATATCTAATCTAATAGATTTTTGGAAACTATTCAATTTATTTCCAGCAAATTTTGTTAGACCTTCACATGCAATTGCAACTTTAGACGATTCCTTTCTGAGACCATTATCAACTAAAGAAAAGGAAAGCCTAAATCAAACCATAAAATTATGTTCTTCCTGTGCTGAATTAGGATTGGGTAAAACAACGTTGTTAGCGCACTCGATAGATGTAGGTAATGCAAAGGCTATTAAGCAGCGATAGTTTTCAGTATCTCCAGGTATTGAAAACTGATGTATGAGGAATTGGATAGGATGTTTGCTTTAGGCGTAATAGAAGAATCAGAAAGTGCTTGGTCTTCACCAGTAGTGATAGTGAGGAAGCCAGGTAAGGTTAGATTATGCCTAGATAGCAGAAAATTTAATGAACTGACGGTAAAAGATGCGTATCCATTACCACACATAGACGGGATTCTGAGCAGGCTTCCAAAAGCAGAATTCATCAGTAGTTTGGATCTTAAGGATGCGTTTTGGCAAATACCATTGGATCCAGCATCTCGAGATAAGACGGCATTCACCGTTCCAGGTAGACCATTGTATCAATTCAAAGTGATGCCTTTCGGTCTTTGTAATGCACCCCAAACTATGTCAAGATTGATGGACAAGGTAGTTCCGCCCCATTTAAGTAATGAAGTCTTCACTTATTTAGATGACCTCTTAATTGTATCCGATTGTTTCGATCGACATTTACAAGTGTTAACAGAAGTCGCTGAACATTTTGTAAAAGCGGGGTTGACCATAAATGTGGAGAAAAGCAAATTCTGTTTAAAAGAGGTTAAGCATTTAGGTCATGTCGTGGGAATTGGTAATATTAGTACAGATCCAGGCAAGATTTTCGCGATAGTTGAGTTTCCAGTACCTAAATCTGTTAAACAGTTGCGCCGATTTTTGGGCATGACAGGTTGGTATCATAAGTTCATCAAGAATCATGCTGCCATTACTTCACCTATGACTGACGCTTTGAAAAGTCGCCAACAGTTCACTTGGTCAGAGGAGGCTCAACACTCATTTGAAAATCTCAAGGCACAAATGTGTGGCGCACCGGTATTATATAGTCCAAATTTTAATAAACCTTTCTTTATTCATTGCGATGCAAGTCATACTGGAATAGGTGGGGCTTTAGTTCAAATAAATCGTTGTGGGGATGAGGTGCCAATATCATTTTTGTCGAAGAAATTGAATAAAGCTCAGCGTAACTATTCAGTGACGGAAAAAGAATGCTTGGCAGCAATATTGAGCATCAAGAAATTTAGGGCCTATGTTGAAGGTCACCATTTTACTGTCATTACAGATCATGCATCTCTAAAATGGCTAATGACTCAAAGGGATCTTAGTTCGCGATTAGCTCGATGGGCATTGAAGTTACAGGGCTATAGTTTTCAAATTGAACATCGCAAAGGCAGTCAAAGTGTGGTACGCGATGCGTTGTCAAGGGTGTATTCAGAAGACTTATTTGAGTTAACGAGTGACGATGGTATAAGTCTGGACTTAAACCCTGATCATTTCAAATCGACAGAATATACCAATTTAATATCGAAACTGAGACAGTCAGATAATTTGCTACCTGATCTTAAAATAATAGATAAACGAATTTATCGTCGCATGGAACACGCGACAGGCGACCAGCTTTTTGTCAATTACGCTTGGAAACTTTGGATTCCAAAACGTTTAATGTCGTCGCATAGCGGAATTAACAAGACGCTGGAGAAGATTAGGCGATATTACTATTGGCCTAAGCTAGTTGTCGATGTTAGGAATTACATCAACTCTTGTGAAGTATGTAAATGCAATAAACATCCAAATCAGATATTACGACCGCCCATGGGTACTAATATAGGTACATCTCGGTTGTTTCAGAAATTGTATGTAGATTTTTTAGGACCATATCCAAGATCTAGCAAGGGTAATATAGGAATCTTTATCGTTTTAGATCACTACAGTAAATTTCCTCTCTTGAAAGCAGTTAAGAAGTTTACAGCAGATATCGTCGTAAAATATTTGGAAGAAGATTTATTTCATTGCTTTGGAGTCCCAGAGTCAGTAGTTTCAGATAATGGAGTTCAATTCAAGTGAACAGTCTTTAATGAGTTGTTACAGAAATATGGCGTTCAGCACATTTACACTGCATATCATGCTCCTCAAGCGAATACTTCGGAAAGAGTAAACCGGTCGGTAATTGTGGCTATAAAGGCATACATTAGTCCGGACGAAACAAATTGGGATACGAATTTGAGTAGTATTTCTTGTGCTCTTAGATCCAGCTTGCATTCAGCAATTGGTACGTCGCCATATAATTTATCATTTGGCCAACAAATGATCACAGATGGGAAGCTGTACGCACTATTGAGGCAATTGCATTTGTTGGATGACAGATCAGTGAGTTTTAATAGGAGTGACTCTTTTGAGATTCTTCGAGAAAAGGCACAGAATACACAGAAGGCACAGATACAATTTGCATAGTCGAGTTGTCAGCTACGACGTAGGACAAGAGATATTAAGACGTAATTTCCAACCAAGTAATTTTGTGAGAGGATTTAGTGCAAAGTTGGGACCTACTTTTGCGAAGGCTAGGATAAAGAGAAAAGTTATTATGAATTAGAAGATCTTCAGGGCAGGTGTATTGGTAATTATCATGCCAAGGATTCAAGGCAATAAGTTTTCGGAACGATGCTTTTTTTTTGTTTTTTTTTTTGCTTCAAGCGTGATCATATTTGTGGTATTTAATTGTCATTCATCAACCAAATATGATTTTGGCGAGGGGGATTTGTAGTATCGCTTGAAGCAGGAAACGTTATTAGGGAAATTGTCTGAACGCCCTCTGTAAATTTAAGTAAGTGTTATACAAGGCTAGTGTTGCTAGAAGGGTCAACGTACTCAGTAACTCATCATTAAAAGCTCGTGACAGCTATTCAGATCTGTCCAGTTAGATTTTTTTTTGGCGCCTAAAAAAAATGGGTATATAAGGGCATAGAGGAAAAAAAAAGGGGGAAAAGAGCAGTTACAGTTACACCTTCTTTAAGAAAACCAATATCTTGGTTCATTAACAAATTATCTTCATCGCCTTCTAAGATACAACAGCCACATCCACTTTTCTACTTTTTCCCATACGCTACTGATCGGAAGCACTATTTGCATTCATCTTGCGTAAGCCGACTCCAATTGCTTTGGAAGCCACATATGTTGCAGACACTGATCAAACCACAGTGCTGACACCGCTTTTGGTAGTAGTGACTTCCTTATAACGTGTGCCGTAACTCAACCATGAAGCCATTGACAATGTTTTATGCTATTTTGAATAAGTCTGCCGGCAACACCGAATATAAGTATGTATAATGAGTCAAACCAAAAGCGATGTCGGTACTGGCCATCTCAGAGATCTTATGAAAGTCCGCCGAAATGTTACAAGATTACCCCGAGAAATTCGCAAAAAAATCATACTCTGACGAATCACCGGAAGAGCCTGCAGCAAAAAGTTGCCAGGTGCATCCGGTAAAAAAGACCGAAAAACCAATCATTCGTGTCAAGGTTGCTACAAGTATAAGTATTTGTCCTGAACATATCAAGAAGTGTGTAATGATGACCCTCATGACACAATGACAACAGGTTAATAATTATAATTACTATTAATATAACAGAGTCCGAAATACCACCACAGCCATCTATCGCTCGCTCATTTTCATCAAGGCGAATTACCAACCACATTGCGGTCATGCTGGTAACCTATCGGATGTTTTCTAGAACTGGATGAAATCTATGCGTTAAAAACTTGTAGTAGTATGTAGTATATAGTATGTATGTATTGCACAACACTGTGAATAAAACAACATTTTAAGTGAAGCTGGGGAAGCTTTGTTAAGAAGTTGTTAATCTGTCGTTTTTCGTGTTAGTATATTTGATAAATTAATTTGTTTTATTTTTATTTTTTACGTTATTTGTTGTTATATAGAGACTAGTATGAGTGGAAGAAAAATACATACGGATTGCAAGGATTATAGAATGTCCCAGCAGGCAGAAGAAGAGAATGGTAAGTCCAAGTTTTTTTTGTCAAGTGATATGAAAATTTATATATGTACTTTGTGGAACAATTTTAAATGATGACCGTGTGCTGTGTGATGCAGGTATCAACAACGCCACTACAAGTGTTCATCTATCAGACAGCGAAGATGATCTTTATGAGGAATATGTGACGCGAAGATATGACGCAAATATAAGAGGTAGTACAGGAGCGAATAAAAAGTCTGAGAAACGGAAAGAACTTCCATATAACGCCACTACCACTACAAGTGGACTAACAAGCGGCCCTGACAGCGAAGATGATCTTTATGAGGAATATGTGACACGAAGATATGACGCAAATATAAGAGGTAGTACAGGTGCGAAAAAAATGTCTGAGAAACCGAAAGAACTTCCATATTTTGCTGGATTTCAAGCAAGAGAATCGTTTGACCATCATCTAAATCCGTCCGTCTGCTGTTCTTCTACAAAACAGACATTTTCAGCGGAGTTTGGAACTAGCACTACTTTAAGTGATTCACGTATGCGCAGCAACATAAGTCTACGCGAGCAAAGTGCTCCAGTGCAGGTTATGTGCAAATCGAATTCAAATTCTTTAGTTTATGATATGCACCTGACTGATGATGAAGATGGGGTAATCGAGGAAATCCTTAATGTAAATGATGATGATCCTGTCTTAGAAACAAAAGCCTCCACAGAAACTAACAGTGACAGTGCCAGTGCCAGTCTTGTGTAAGTATAGAGATCTTAAACAAAATTAGCAATTCTAATAAAATGTAATGTATTTTCTATTAGACGAAAAGTGAAACCGGTAAACAGCTTCGAAGCTCACCTTCTTCAATGTGAGGTTATGAGACCAAATTGGTCCAAAGAATTGGAAGACAAATGGGCCAAATCCAAACAGTTTAACGAGAAGGAAATCAAGTTACTTGAATTACAGTAAGTATGAGCATAGTTTAGTTTTTTACCAGATTACCAACTATTATATATTATTATTATTATATATTATTTTATTTTATTATAGAATAGAGGCAGTTTCGAGAGAACGTATTGAAATAGAAAATAGGCTTTACGGCAATCCCAATATACTGTCTGACGGTGATGAGGAGATGCCTATTGAGTCAGATGAAGATGATGAGGAGATGCCTCTTGAGTCAGATGAAGGTGATGAGGAGATACCTCTTGAGTTAGATGAAGATGATGAGGGGATATCTCTTGAGTCAGATGAAGATGATGAGGAGATGCCTCTTGAGTCAGATGAAGATGATGAGGGGATATTTTCAGATTAGTAGATATTCTGATTGCGGGGTCTTTAGTTGCATGACTGCTGCCGCCAATAAGCGATCCGTAGTCTTTGGATTGAATATTTTTAACTAAGTTAAACTACACAAAGGACATTAACAAAGAAAAAAACAAATTTTAAGTCTGTTTCAGTAAAATAATAAAACAAGAGAGAACACTACTCATCAATCTAGGTTTTCTTCATCTATATTAACATTACATTCTGAAGTGTAACATAGATGATTAGATATAATATTCAAGGAAAAAGAAATTAACTTCAGTTTTCAGGTTGAATATTTTTAGTAAGAACTAAATTGGATTATTTTCAAGGAGCCCACCTTAACATACATCTATTGTATACATTTATTATATTTACAGTGTCGAACGAAACTCTTATGAGGAAGCCATAAGTAATTGAGGTGGTGGTGTCCTCTTATTATATTGCCTCAGATGACAACGAGTTGCAGAGTTATGAAACATTTACAAAATATGCGGATTAGTCTCAACGACCAATGTAGATGATGTCAAGAAGAAGAGAGCTATGTCACTGTTAGCGTCTAATTTGGACACGACTTCGATATCTCTGTAGCCAGTAGCATAGACTAGAACCAACTGATCAATATCAGAATCTCGGAGGAACTGTTATTATGGGGTATGTTACAAATGGCACAAACAAGGGCGCAGTGACAGGGTTTTTAGCGATAGGGGCAGTATCACAATCTAATCACATAGGCAATGTTAGTTGTTTTCTGAATCTTCTTCATCTCTCCAGCGCAGCAACGGCATAAACCTTGATGGAGGGCAGGCTCCCGTGAACCCCCACAAGAATGAATGAGTGTAGAACGAGAATAAAAGCAAAGCGAAGCAATGAATAATGCTCCGTTATATAATTGACTTCTCTCAACATCCTCCATTGTTGAAGGGCTGCAGCTTTCAACTTCTTCCATTGGGGGAAGGACACAAATTATTCATTTTCATGCTGATACGAGTACACGAGCTAAGCCACAATTGCATTTATTGATTTCGACCACAAGACCGATTTGGCATTTTACCGGTGGTAAGTTGTCATCTTTGAGTGGCACAAAGGCGTCCTGTGAATGTTTGCTGATTTTTAGCGCCACTACATTAATATGATAGGTCGCGAAGTAAATCATGAAGGGTAATCGAAGCAATCGAAGTTTTGTGGAAAGGTTTGCACAATCGAACCACGTTGAACTCAGTAAATAAGGAAGTAAGAGAAACCTGGTTTAAGTGTACTGGTGCTCATAGGACTGGATGCGATGCAGTGGTATCAGGAAGCGAAGAGAGTAGCGTTGTGCATTAATTGTTTCAGCAAACGCCATATCACGAACGCTTGCCCCAATACACGTTGCAAAATATGTAGGGGTTTTCATCATGCACTTTTACATAGAGGATCTTCTTCCAATGGTATTAGTAATGAGGTTCAGTCAGGAGTGCAATCGGTAACAAGGTCACTGAATAGTTCGCTCTTATCAAATGGTCGTGCTTGTCATTTGGCTACAGCATTGATTTTAGTGAAGGGTAAAGGAAATGAGTTTCTGAAGTGTAGGTGTGTAGTTGATGCTGGCAGTCTGGCTAATTTCGTAACCAGCAGTCTTACGGCAAGTCTAGGGTTAGAGGTAGTGAATGCAGTGTTAACAGTTCATGGCATAGGCGATACCACAGCAGGTGTCCAAGGCTGCGTGGACATTCTTTTGAAATCGCGACTTTCATCATTCTCTACTATATCTTCTTCTTAATCACGATACGAAATATGCCCCTAATACATCCAAACTAGAAGGTCAATGGAACTTACTCAAGGGTGTGAAGCTAGCACATCCGAAATTTAATTCTAGCGAAAACATTGATATATTGTTAGGCATCGACTTATTCTTCTCACTGCTAGCACAAGGCCAAATTCGGTTGGCACCGCATGCCTCAGTGCTACAGAAATCTCTAGTCGGTAAAGGTAATCCTTCTGTGACCTGTGTATTATCAGGAGCTGTGGTTACTGAGGAGTCGAAAGAGGATAAGTTCAGCAAGATGGTAGAATCTTTTTGGAAAATGGAGGATATCCCGAGTTCAAGGAATCAGCACACGCCTGAAGAGAAATTTTGCGAAGATCACTTTTTGGCAAATGTGAAGCAAACTTTGTCAGGGCGTTTTATAGTTCGCTTGCCATTTAGGGCAGACAAGTCCGGTTTAGGGGACTCGTATGATATTGAGTTGAATCGATTTATGAAATTAGAAAATAGATTGAATAGAGATGAGCTTCTAAATGGGTTTGGTACACAGCATGCAAAAGCTTTGAATTTAGGCAATGCCAGCATTTTTTATTTTAATAATAACGAAAATTGATTCCAAATTTGTCAGAATAATCTATAAGTCATGATAATTTTCCCTAGTATGTAATTAAAACTAACTACATAAAGGTTCCAAGATTTCTATAGTGAACCGGTCGCCCATTTCGATTATGAATATAGCGATAGTTGTTAATTAATGGAGCTTCTTTCTTATTGCGTAAATGGAAAAATTTTTTTATCTGGCTGTCGGCTACTTGAATGACATCTGTAAATACTGTCCAAACAACAGACTCAGTACAGGGTGGAGTAGTTAGAGAACCTATTATATAGAAATAATAGAGATACATACTAATTCCATTTTCAATATTTTTATTTCATTCACTCACCATTATAAGAAAAGAATTGTTCAGTTTTAAGGCTTCCCAAAATATCGTGTAGAGTGAATTTTCCACTTATATTTGTCCGACTTCTATCCTTAATGACTTCTGGTAGTTTATCAAATATGGCATTCAAACCACTCACATGAGAAGCAGACTTGCATAAAATTTTATTATCATAAGCGATCATAAATTTGGGGAGGAAACAATTTAACAACTTACAGATACGCTTTCTATCATTACAGCTAATACAGCCAATCCATGAGCATTTCTAACGGCCCCTCTCACTGTAGCATAGACTTCATTCTTATGAACTATATGCATTTCAACATCATATTTATGTCCATTGATTGTATGTTCAGAGCCCTTGGAATTGTGAGAACCCCAATGGAAATGTAGACTTTGTGTGTAATACTTGCCCGGTAAAAATCCACTTTTAATATAAACGCGTCTTCTTTCGTCCTTGGGCACAAGATTCAAGCTCACTAAAAATTCATCAATTAAATAAATAATTGTTTTAAAATAAGAGATACGAGTATATACATATATGGTAGTACCTGTGTGTCCATTATTAAACATTACCAAAGGAGAACGTAACGGTTCATTATCATACCTAAACCTGATTTTGTGTGGATTCAAAATAATAGCCTATTTTTTTATCCAAATTAAAAATAATATATAGTATGTATTGTATCTTCATCGTAAACAGTTCTATGGTATTCAATTGCCAATCGAGAAGGTACACCGTATATCCACGATGTAGATCTTCTCTTAGACTATGACAAATCAAATATTATATGAACTTACCTCTTTTTTACTCAAAGCTATTGGTGACTGATATTTGCCTGTTGCACAAGCTCCACCCCAATCATGTTTCTTATAATTCCAACCAGACGAAGCTAAAAAGATGAAAACATATGAATACCATCCATCGTTCGAATGTGGGTGGGTGTTATTTAAATAAACAAAAAAAAAGGAAAAAATGATTTTTGCCTATGGCTTTTTATACTCCTTCACAGAAGGAGACATCGCGGACCACATAAAGTATATATATTTGTGATCAGCTCAATGAGACAAGTTGACTTAGCCATGTCCGTCTGTTCGCAAAACTAGTCCCACAATTTTTGAGCTAGAGAGCTGAAATTTTTACCAAACGCTGAACATTTGTCGGAATTAGCCGAATCGGACCACTAGGGGGGTACTTGCCATACACACCCCCTTTTAAATTAATGTTCTTATTAGAAAAAGTTTTTTGTTTTTTGACTTATTGAACTGACATATTGATTTGGACACTATAAGTTTCTGTTCCGTGTGCATCAGCCATGTAAATTTCATGATCCTAGGGTTACCAGCAAGGGTACCTGCCATACAAACTCACATTGAATGACAAACTTATAAGGAGTATAAGTACAATAAAAATACAATGCAACTCAAACTGTGTTCTTTGTTGATGCTCAAAATGTGTTCTTTATTGATACTCAAACTGAACAGAGAGAAGAAAGGACGGTTGGATGCAACCCGGAGGAGCGTGAAGAGTATTGCATCTGTGACCTTCTTTCTGTTTTGTTTTTTTTTGATATTACAATATTAATTGAACCAGTGTTTAAATTGCTGTAGCATTGACAGTTTTCAAAATTTCATATGACTATTGGTGTATTGAAATGCAGTATGAATACTGACTCTACTCTCAACGTAAGTCAAATCAATAATACTTTTAAAATTTCTGTATGCTCATTCACAGAAACATACAATACATACAAATACAACTTGAATGGATGGATATAATTGTATTTGCGTTGCCATCGTTAGTCGTAATACATAGTTCCATTGACGTTAAATCGTCACATTTAAAATATTAACTAACGCGAGAGAGATTTTCTTGCAAATTCATAAATTTATAAGAGATTTTAAAAAAATCGGGGCAGGTAGTATCGCTACAGTACTGTAATTGGTTTTGCGTGAAAACGTTTTTTGTTATTTATCACGAGATTACTCACAATTTGTTGTTTTGAAATAAGAAGAAGAAGAGAGCGACTTGTACATCATTGATCAAGAGAATCCAAATACTGGTGTTAACAGAGCAAAACAGACGGACACAGAGTATGCACGTTTTGCATTTTGTTCTGTTGTACTATTATTAGCTTCATATTTGATCGTGTGTTCGTTCGTTCGTTCGTTCGTCCTCATTAAGCACCTTTATGTATTTATTTAAACTGGAGGACCCCCCGGCCGACACAATCGACCGTATTCTAGAAAAAGCATTTACTTTTTAAAGTGCTCTTACAATTAATTCTATATAAACAGTATACTTTGCGAAAACTCTATAACACGGCTACACACAACCAATGAGCGTACAGCAATAGAACAGAAGTGATAGGCATACAAACCTCTCTATTCTCCCATTGTATTGCGTGCACACACGCACACATCAACGGCTGTGTGTTGTTATTGTTTTTATAAGGCGGTTTTTTTAACACCTTCTTACGCTTAAACCTTTGGACCTATTTTGATACAAATTTCCACAACACATCTAGCGAAAAACACAAATCAATTGGTATTTTGTTTTTGTCAAATAGGTTCAGTGGTTTAAGCAGGAATGGACTCACAAATTCAATGATTGCCGTTTAATTACATAGATATTAAAATGTAATATTTATTAGAAATTTAAAAAAGAAATCAATACACAAAATCAAAATGTAAGGTGGATTTTCGAAAAATTTTCGGGCATATTCTTTTAATTGGCTTATAACGAACACACGAACGGTCTCAAGTGATACGCTTAAAAAGAAAAAAGAATTACCACTTTTTTTTATCCTTTTTCAAAGTCCCTCCCCCTTGAAAATATAAGCCCACCACCTCTTACAGGCATTATCACTTCCACTATTTTCAGAATATATAAATTACTTGGCGCAACTGCTTTTGAGTCACGAAATATATTAAAAATATTGGCGACATATTTTTGTTACATTTCTAAAAAAGCGTCAGATTCTGACGTGTCCCCTTTTTAAAAACGTTTTTACGTTAAAATTTTATTTTATTCATTTCTTTTTGATGATTTATTTCAGAATTTTATAATCGATTTGATTAGCTTGAAGCATCGGTACAAGTTTCCTCTAAGTGGTTTGAACTACTGAACCGAACCACACCGATTTTTGAAGTGGTTTGTAAGCCTGATTAAAATCATTTAGGTAAATACTACTAGGCAGGTAATTATGAAATCTTATTAGACGCGCATTTTGTTTTGATTAGCGGATCTTTTATATTTCGAACTACAAATATTTGATTCAGTCAGATAAATCAGATCAGATGATTGGAGTATAAAGACTTACTATCTGTAAAAGCAAGTAACACCATGAGAAATATCTTTAGAATTACATTTATAAAACCCATTTTTTTGTTGAGTTGAGTTCTTTACGATTCTCTCAAATATTTTTGTGATTTATTTCTTGATTTTTAGTTTAACAAATTAATTTTTAATAAAAGAAAAAAGTGAGAAAATGAAACTTATATTTTAATTTAAATAAGTTTCGATTTTAAATTGAACTGTGATTAGTTGTTGCGTTTCACGGTTACTGTTTCGACCTCTGTTGACAACTGATTTGATTCGAGCAGATTTTCTTTAATCGTTGAATAGTTGACGTATCGAATCTATTATAATGAAAGTACCTTCTCCTTCTATTGTAGATATATGTATGTATATTGATATTCTATATAAATAAACACGGATTGACGGATAGATTTGGTTAATATGTTTCCTAAAAATTAATTAGTTACGACTAATTTAACATGCCATAATAGAATATACTTATTATATTACGAGTATAAAAGTCATAAAATGACAGCAATGGTATAATTATAATTTATGATGGCAGATCTAAGCAGAGACATCTATTGGGTCGAAAAAGAAGTTTTTGAAACCGCAATAATAAAATATGAAATTGACTGTGGACTGGAAACTGGGGACTGATATAATTACAATACATTATCTTAATTACGAATAAAAAATATGTAATAGAAAGGGTTTCGAAATATATAATGAAAGAAATCATCACGACGCTTTGCGCTTTACTCAACAGTCGCAAAGCAACAAAAGAATACAAACCTAACAAGCAACACGACCACCTCCAACACACAAATCAACTCATCCAACTCTGGTCCAGAAAAAATACAAGTACTCACCAAACAACGTCCTCAATATCACCTGTAAGAAATCTTATTTCGTGTGCAGATATTGAATCCCAATCTCAGACAAGTACAAGACCATCTTACTCAAATAGCACTAAAACTACATCAACTACCAAAAAAATATTACCAAAAAACACCTCCAAAACAATCATTAGACAACTCAAAACCAAATCGAAAATAAATGAACCCAAAAGGAAAAAAGAAAAAAATTAATACAATAACATAAACATAGTCCCCAATTCGGTCTCCCAGGTGTTGATCGATCGACAGACAATACTCTACCCCTCACCGGGTGAAGCGGGTGTGGATCGATCAATCTCTGGGGGTCATTGGAGAGCTACTCTAAAAATCACTTTAGTCAGAAACTGTGTGAATTATCACACTAACATATAAGTATATCTTTCACATATGTATAAATAACTTTTCCTAACTTTTTATAAAATGTCATTAATAATTATACCATGGAACATTCGTGGCTACTACAACAACTACAGTGAATTGCAATTAATCATTAAAAAATATAAGTCCCACATCATTACCCTTCAAGAAACCCAAATTCATGTTGGTTTTTATAACCTCTTTATTGAAAAAACAGAGTAATAATAAATAAAAGTAATAACTTATAATAGAACAAACAGATTACTTTTTATATGTAAGAATAACAGATGACGAATGTGTACAAAGGAAAGAGTAAAAAGGGATGTATGCTATGTGCTTCAAATTGCAATTATTAAATGTTATATTCAACACATTCTTGAGGTATGTAGACCTCTAATACTTACCTGAAGGTACATCAAACTGTCACAACTAACATGCAACTTTGGGACAGTAAGCAATTTAAATACTAAAATTCTACAAATATTAAACAAAACAAATTGTTGCAAACTACTTATTATACAATAATCAATGATCAATGCACCACAGTATGTAAAAGAGATCTGCAGGAATGTACTTCTCATGATGATCCAAATTCCAACTTGATAAAACATAAATGCCACCGAATGGATAATTCAAAATTGGTCAACAACATTGCTGACGGGATAACAGACAACCAATTTTTTGTTTTTTAAAAAAAAGCATTTTGGCCAACAAAAAAATGGAAATTCCTTCAGTATCATTGATGACTCTGGACTTAAAAATTTGGCAGAATTTTTAATTACAGTTAGTGAGCACAATATCGCGTAGCATGTCAAAACTATATGAGTTTATGTATGTATCTCTAATGATAGCACTACATGAAGGAAGAAGCTCTGATAAACCGGTTGCTAAGTAGTAGTATGAAGAAAGTTTGGGGTAGTGGTAAGTACAATTCGCAAATTTCTTCGACAAACAATTTTAAAGCAAAACATTTTCTGAGGTGCAAAAATCAAAGATAAATTTAATAAAGTATTATATGAATTCGCGTGTTTTCTGGAAAAGAACAATCCGTCCAGATTGATCAAACTAGATTATCGCATTCCTCAGCCGTCAATACGTGTCAAATGTTTAAAAAGATAATTATGACCATTCCTCGTAATCAATGCAGCTATTTTGGGTCATTTTGCCCATGTGCCGTTTGATAGATAACTGGTTTAGGAGCTATGAACTTGTTCAACATTTGCCTCAAGGAACTTAATTTGACATCAGAAACATAAGATTGTGTTGCTGATGCCAAGACTCCATCATGACGACAAGATTGATGTGAATCAATAGGTGAAAAGAAAAAAAAAACAAGAAATTAATTCAATTTGAATTATGATGCAATTGTCAAATAAGAAAAATAACAAAAAAATATGTAGTTTTGAACATGTCATTTGCGAATGTACACCACATCCACAATTATGTAAGAAAGTACATGTAATAGCATCATCCTTTGTAGTATCGCTTGAAGCAGGAAACGTTATGAGGGAAATTGTCTGAACGCCCTCTGTAGGTTTTAGTAAGTGTTATACAAAGCTAGTGTTGCTAGAAGGGTCAAAGTACTCAGTAACTCATCACTAAAAGCTCGTGACAGCTATTCAGATCTGTCCAGTTAGTTTTTTTTGGCGCCTAAAAAAAATCGGTTTATATGGGCATAGAGGAAAAAAAAGAGGAAAAGAGCAGTTATATGTTACACCTTTTTTAAGAAAACCAATATCTTGGTTCATTAACAAATTATCTTCATCGCTTTCTAAGATACAACAGCCACATCCACTTTTCTACTTTTTTCCATACGCTACTGATCGGATTACGAATCGGAACCACTATTTGCATTCATCTTGCGTAAGCCGACTCCAATTGCTTTGGAAGCCACATATGTTGCAGACACTGATCAAACCACAGTGCTGAAACCGCTTTTGGTAGTAGTGACTTCCTTATAACGTGCCGTAACTCAAACCAATTGACAAGCCATTGACAATGTTTTATGCTATTTTGAATAAGTCTGCCGTCAACACCGAATATAAGTATGTATAATGAGTCAAACCAAAAACGATGTCGGTACTGGCCATCTCAGAGATCTTATGAAAGTCCGCCGAAATGTTACAAGATTACCCCGAGAAATTCGCAAAAAAATCATACTCTGACGAATCACCGGAAGAGCCTGCAGCAAAAAGTTGCCAGGTGCATCCGGTAAAAAAGACCGAAAAACCAATCATTCGTGTCAAGGTTGCTACAAGTATAAGTATTTGTCCTAAACATATCAAGAAGTGTGTAATGATGACCCTCATGACACAATGACAACAGGTTAATAATTATAATTACTATTAATATAACAGAGTCCGAAATACCACCACAGCCATCTATCGCTCATTTTCATCAAGGCGAATTACCAACCACATTGCGGTCATGCTGGTAACCTATCGGATGTTTTCTAGAACTGGATGAAATCTATGCGTTAAAAACTTGTAGTAGTATGTAGTATATAGTATGTATGTATTGCACAACACTGTGAATAAAACAACATTTTAAGTGAAGCTGGGGAAGCTTTGTTAAGAAGTTGTTAATCTGTCGTTTTTCGTGTTAGTATATTTGATAAATTAATTTGTTTTATTTTTATTTTTTACGTTATTTGTTGTTATATAGAGACTAGTATGAGTGGAAGAAAAATACACACGGATTGCAAGGATTATAGAATGTCGCAGCAGGCAGAAGAAGAGAATGGTAAGTCCAAGTTTTTTTTGTCAATTGTCAAGTGGTTATGTTATATGGTTATGTGCAAATCGAATTCAAATTCTGTAGTTAATGATATGGACCTGACTGATGATGAAGATGGGGTTATCCTTAATGTAAATGATGATGATCTCGTCATAGAAACAAAAGCCTCCACAGAAACTAACAGTGACAGTGCCAGTGCCAGTCTTGTGTAAGTATAGAGATCTTAAACAAAAAAATAGCAATTTTAATAAAATGTAATGTATTTTCTATTAGACGAAAAGTGAAACCGGTAAACAGGTTTGAAGCTCACCTTCTTCAATGTGAGATTATGAGACCAAATTGGTCCAAAGAATTGGAAGACAAATGGGCCAAATCCAAACAAATTAACGAGAAGGAAATCAAGTTACTTGAATTACAGTAAGTATGAGCATAGTTTAGTTTTTTACCAGATTACAAACTATTATATATTATTTTATTTTATTATAGAATAGAGGCAATTTCGAGAGAACGTATTGAAATAGAAAATAGGCTTTACGGCAATCCTAATATACCGTCTGAAGATGATGAGGAGATGCCTATTGAGTCAGATGAAGATGATGAGGAGGTGCCTCTTGAGTCAGATGAAGATGATGAGGAGATACCTCTTGAGTCAGATGAAGATATTTATTCTGTAGTTAATGATATGCACCTGACTGATGATGAAGATGGGGTTATCGAGGAAATCCTTAATGTAAATGATGATGATCTTGTCATAGAAACAAAAGCCTCCACAGAAACTAACAGTGACAGTGACAGTGCCAGTGCCAGTCTTGTGTAAGTATAGAGATCTTAAACAAAATTAGCAATTTCAATAAAATGTAATGTATTTTCTATTAGACGAAAAGTGAAACCGGTAAACAGCTTCGAAGCTCACTTTCTTCAATGTGAGATTATAAGAGGGGAAATCAAGTTACTTGAATTACAGTAAGTATGAGCATAGTTTAGTTTTTTACCAGATTACAAACTATTATATATTATTTTATTTTATTATAGAATAGAGGCAATTTCGAGAGAACGTATTGAAATAGAAAATAGGCTTTACGGCAATCCTAATATACCGTCTGAAGATGATGAGGAGATGCCTATTGAGTCAGATGAAGATGATGAGGAGGTGCCTCTTGAGTCAGATGAAGATGATGAGGAGATACCTCTTGAGTCAGATGAAGATATTTATTCTGTAGTTAATGATATGCACCTGACTGATGATGAAGATGGGGTTATCGAGGAAATCCTTAATGTAAATGATGATGATCTTGTCATAGAAACAAAAGCCTCCACAGAAACTAACAGTGACAGTGACAGTGCCAGTGCCAGTCTTGTGTAAGTATAGAGATCCTAAACAAAATTAGCAATTTTAATAAAAATGAAACCGGTAAACAGCTTTGAAGCTCACCTTTTTCAATGTGAGATTACGAGACCAAATTGGTCCAAAGAATTGGAAGACAAATGGGCCAAATCCAAACAGTTTAACGAGAAGGATATCAAGTTACTTGAATTACAGTAAGTATGAGCATAGTTTAGTTTTTTACCAGATTACAAACTATTATATATTATTTTATTTTATTATAGAATAGAGGCAATTTCGAGAGAACGTATTGAAATAGAAAATAGGCTTTACGGCAATCCTAATATACCGTCTGAAGATGATGAGGAGATGCCTATTGAGTCAGATGAAGATGATGAGGAGGTGCCTCTTGAGTCAGATGAAGATGATGAGGAG
The DNA here is from genome assembly GCA_037043315.1 of Amiota communis. Lineage (NCBI taxonomy): Eukaryota > Metazoa > Arthropoda > Insecta > Diptera > Drosophilidae > Amiota > Amiota communis. The sequence continues at coordinate 23,339 of JBAMAV010000477.1, forward strand.
ATACCTCTTGAGTCAGATGAAGATATTTATTCTGTAGTTAATGATATGCACCTGACTGATGATGAAGATGGGGTTATCGAGGAAATCCTTAATGTAAATGATGATGATCTTGTCATAGAAACAAAAGCCTCCACAGAAACTAACAGTGACAGTGACAGTGCCAGTGCCAGTCTTGTGTAAGTATAGAGATCTTAAACAAAATTAGCAATTTCAATAAAATGTAATGTATTTTCTATTAGACGAAAAGTGAAACCGGTAAACAGCTTCGAAGCTCACTTTCTTCAATGTGAGATTATAAGAGGGGAAATCAAGTTACTTGAATTACAGTAAGTATGAGCATAGTTTAGTTTTTTACCAGATTACAAACTATTATATATTATTTTATTTTATTATAGAATAGAGGCAATTTCGAGAGAACGTATTGAAATAGAAAATAGGCTTTACGGCAATCCTAATATACCGTCTGAAGATGATGAGGAGATGCCTATTGAGTCAGATGAAGATGATGAGGAGGTGCCTCTTGAGTCAGATGAAGATGATGAGGAGATACCTCTTGAGTCAGATGAAGATATTTATTCTGTAGTTAATGATATGCACCTGACTGATGATGAAGATGGGGTTATCGAGGAAATCCTTAATGTAAATGATGATGATCTTGTCATAGAAACAAAAGCCTCCACAGAAACTAACAGTGACAGTGCCAGTGCCAGTCTTGTGTAAGTATAGAGATCTTAAACAAAATTAGCAATTTTAATAAAATGTAATGTATTTTCTATTAGACGAAAAGTGAAACCGGTAAACAGCTTCGAAGCTCACTTTCTTCAATGTGAGATTATAAGAGGGGAAATCAAGTTACTTGAATTGCAGTAAGTATGAGCATATTTTAGTTTTTTACCAGATTACAAACTATTATATATTATTTTATTTTATTATAGAATAGAGGCAAATTCGAGAGAACGTATTGAAATAGAAAATAGGCTTTACGGCAATCCTAATATACCGTCTGAAGATGATGAGGAGATGCCTATTGAGTCAGATGAAGATGATGAGGAGATGCCTCTTGAGTCAGATGAAGATGATGAGGAGATACCTCTTGAGTCAGATGAAGATATTTATTCTGTAGTTAATGATATGCACCTGACTGATGATGAAGATGGGGTTATCGAGGAAATCCTTAATGTAAATGATGATGATCTTGTCATAGAAACAAAAGCCTCCACAGAAACTAACAGTGACAGTGACAGTGCCAGTGCCAGTCTTGTGTAAGTATAGAGATCCTAAACAAAATTAGCAATTTTAATAAAAATGAAACCGGTAAACAGCTTTGAAGCTCACCTTTTTCAATGTGAGATTACGAGACCAAATTGGTCCAAAGAATTGGAAGACAAATGGGCCAAATCCAAACAGTTTAACGAGAAGGATATCAAGTTACTTGAATTACAGTAAGTATGAGCATAGTTTAGTTTTTTACCAGATTACAAACTCTTATATATTATATTATTTTATTATAGAATACAGGTAAATTCGAAAGAACGCGATATGCATATGCGTGATGTAATTGATAATCGTTTAGAAAGGCAAACTAAACTACGTGGCAAGCCTACTTTACCTTTCGATGATGATGCTGATGACATGGTTGCTATTCGTTTTGAAATGCAACGTTATATGCACGACAATCCCACTAACCCCGCAGAGGAGGTTTTCGTGGAGCCAGATGATAATGATGACATGGTTGCTAGTCGTTTAGAAAGGAAAAATAGTCTTCACGACAATCCTAATATATCCGCAGTGGAGATATCCTCTGAAGATGATGATGAGACATTTGCGTCAGCCGTAAATGATGAGAAAATTGTTGAAGAAAACGATGAGGAAATGGCTGCTAGTCGTTTTGAAAGACAAAATAGTCTTCACGACAATCCTAATAGACCCACAGTGGAGATATCCTCTGAAGATGATGAAGAAAACGATGAGGAAATGGCTGCTAGTCGTTTTGAAAGACAAAATAGTCTTCACGACAATCCTAATATACCCACAGTGGAGATATCGTCTGAAGATGATGAAGATATGGAGGGGATATTTTCAGATTAGTAGATATTCTGATTGCTGGGTCTTTAGTTGCATGACCTCAGAGTATGTAACGCGTGGCCACCCCTTTACTTTCCATGAAGGCTACATGTACTATTTTCGCAAAAGAATGTTACTAGAAATCATGAACGGGAAACTACGCCAATAAGCGATCCGTAGTCTTTGGATTGAATATTTGTAACTAAGTTAAACTACACAAAGGACTCATTAACAAAGAAAAAAACAAATTTTAAGTCTGTTTCAGTAAAATAATAAAACAAGAGAGAACACTACTCATCAATCTAGGTTTTCTTCATCTACATTAACATTACATTCTGAAGTGTAACATAGATGATTAGATATAATATTCAAGGAAAAAGGAATTAACTTCAGTTTTCAGGTTGAATATTTTTAGTAAGAACTAAATTGGATTATTTTCAAGGAGCCCACCTTAACATACATCTATTGTATGCATTTATTATATTTACAGTGTCGAACGAAACTCTTATGAGGAAGCCAAAAGTAATTGAGGTGGTGGTGTCCTCTTATTATATTGCCTCAGACGACGACGAGTTGCAGAGTTATGAAACATTTACAAAATATGCGGATTAGTCTCAACGACCAATGTAGATTATGTCAAGAAGAAGAGAGCTATGTCACTGTTAGCGTCTAATTTGGACACGACTCCGATATCTATGTAGCCAGTAGCATAGACTAGAACCAACTGATGAATATCAGAATCTCGGAGGAACTGTTATTATGGGGTATGTTACAAATGGCACAAACAAGGGCGCAGTAACAGGGTTTTTAGCTCCTGCCCCTATCACAATCTAATCACATAGGCAATGTTAGTTGTTTTCTGAATCTTCTTCATCTCTGCACCACAGCAACGCCAGATGCCTTGGTGGAGGGCAGGCATTCTGTGTGCCATAAGCCCAATCGTGTAGTGCCTGCTAAGGCTCCCGTAAACCCCCACAAGAATGAAAGAGTCTAGAACGATAAGAAAAGCAAAGCGAAGCAATGAATAATGCTCCGTTATATAATTGACTTCTCTCAATATCCTCCATTGTTGAAGGGCTGCAGCTTTCAACTTCTTCCATTGGTGGAAGGACACAAATTTTTCATTTTCATGCTGATACGAGTACACGAGCTAAGCCACAATTGCATTTATTGATTACGACCACAAGACCGATTTGGCATTTTACCGGTGGTAAGTTGTCATCTTTGAGTAGCACAAAGGCGTCCTGTGAATGTTTGCTGATTTTAAACGCCACTTAGCTCGGTCTTGTAGCAAGGTAAAGTATGGCCTAACTCTACACCTTCCATTACGACTGTTATATTTGACCAACGACTTGAGAATAGCTTAAACGGTTTGGGTATATGCTAGGCAGGTCCGGCTCCACGACCCCTGTCAGCATTCCACCAGTCAAGAAGTGTCTTGAAAGTAGAACTTGTAGATCATCAGGCCTTTCTGTTAATTCATAAAGAGGTTTTTAGTTTATTATGGCTTCAATTTTATAAACAATAATGTGAAGTCTTCAAAGTTGAGCACCGAACAAACAATCGAACGTGAAGATAATATTTTGCTAACTTGCCCGATGCCTCCTAGAGGCCACCAAAATGCGAGACCCTCATTGAGACAATGCTTGTGCATCTCACTTTGATGCTCTTCATTCAATATCAACTCGCGAAGATCCTTCAGTTTATTCCTGGCACCAACGAATTTTGTCCCGTTGCCCGACCAAATGACTCGAGGACAGCCACTTAGCTCACGAAATGTCTCAACGCCGTCATGCCAAAGCATATGAATAGACATATGTAACACTTGATCGGCTGCCTGGTTGGTTCAACCTAGTTGAAATGCCAATGGGAGATGGGTGTGAAATGTCTCCGTCTGTTACTGTGCGTGATAATTGGGTTGATGATTGATTCACAGCTTTCACAGAATTTCAGTGAGCTTCGCAAAACCAAATTCAAAGAACGAGTGCGTTGCATTGCGTTGGCTTCACGACAGTAATTGTGCATTAACGAACAATTGCGTCGCTTGCCAAATGTATCATTGATGAACGAACGTTGTCTTGATATGGCAAATTCCAAAAGGAGCTGCAGCTCTGCACTTGGACCTGCTGCTTGCAAGAAACCACGCTTAGCTGAGCTAGAAGAACAAGTGCAACAAGTCCAACTTCATAAATGTTCGTATGAAAGTCAAGAAGCTTTACAAAATTTAAGCGATGTGGCTCTTACTGAACTCTGTGACATAGAAGATCTGGTGAAAGTGGGCAAGGGAATGCAGGCATGTCCCTATTACGCTGCTCGCCAAGCTCAACCGTGTTGTTTCATAATCAGACGCGTTCACAAAATGGCATCGATATACGCGGTGCAGTCATTATTATTATTATTGATGAAGCGCACAATTTGATTGACTTCACTTTGCAACAAAATCAAAGTGAGTTAAGGGCAATGGCAAATGAAAACAGAGTACCAAATGGTGATGATGTTGGCCAAAAAGCAACAGCAGTGAGCATATTAAAGCGTTTAGAACAAGAGCATAAGCAAAGCCAACTCAAGTCACTATCACCATCAAGTCGCAAAAGAAAATTGTCTGCAAAAGAAAATAAAACAACATCATCGGAGGATATACAGAAGTCATCAAGAAACTTGCAACAAACACTTTCACCCATGCGTCCCCTATTAGCATTCCTGGATGTTCTAACCAATCCTGGTTGGTGAATCAAAATTCAAATACTTTCTACTCAATCCGAATGAACAATTCTCAGATATAGTTCGCCAAGCACGTGCGCTAAGTGATTGATCTACCAGTTTCCAACTTCAAATTTGATTGATTTTAAACTAATGTTGGCGATATTGCAGATTATTATTGCCGGTGGCACAATGCAACCCACACAAGATCTGAAAACACAACTATTCCGAACTGGGCCAACGGGACGACGCTTAAAATATGATTACACAAATCGTGGCAAAGATGAAATGGCAAGTCTACATACAAATATATTGTATTTACATAGTTTAAATCTATTGTTTAATTTTTATATTGTTTTTTTTTTATGCAAATGCAAAACAGATTTCTGATCTTTCAATGGCACTTCAAAATTTGTGTCACGTGGTGCCCGGCGGATTAGTTTGCTTTCTGCCTTCATATGACTTTCTTGATACAGTTTACAAATATCTACAATTATTTATTTATTTATTTAACCCATATTTAATACAAATTCATACATAATTAATTATCTTACCTATTTTACAGAGTTTAGTTTTCAAGTTTTTAATCTACTTAGCTACTGAAAAATGGTTTCAATTATTAAATAAGTTATATATACACATTTTAACACTTATATACATAGTGTAGACCCTATATAAGTGAATTGCGATTATTAAAGATTGAGTTATAAATAGAGATTTTTTCTTCAATTTTTTGAATATTTGATTTTAGATGTAATTGACTAGTCGAATAGTAGTATGGTAAATTCAGTAACAATTTGAGTAGTTTATTCTGTGCGATTTGAAGTTTTTTTTATATGTGTTATAGCACAATCCCCCCAGACCTGTGAACCATACATTAAAATGGGATTAAATATTGATTTAAAGATATTGAGTTTATTGTGCTGTGAGAGTTTTGATTTGCGATTTATGATCGGATAGAGTGTGCATATCGTTTTATTAATCTTATCCAGAGTTTTCCCGATATGAACATTAAAAGTAAGTTTCCTATCTAAATGTAAGCCAAAATATCGTATACTATTTAACCAAGGGATGTCAGTATTGTTGCAGTATAGATTACCATTTGGCAAATATTCACTTTTCCTTTTTCTTGTCAAGAAAATAGCATTAGTCTTATTGACATTTAGCATGATTTTCCATTTTTTATAGTATAAATTTAGTTCAGTCAACGAGCTTTGGAGGGTGGTGTGTATACCTATGTAATTTGTACCTGCACAATAAAGCGCAGTATCGTCTGCAAAGATAGAAACAGTGCAGTTGTTAAGTACAGGTACATCATGGATATATAAGTTATATAATATCGGTCCTAAGACCGATCCTTGCGGTACCCCAGCACTAATGGTTTTAGTATCCGATTGAATGCCATTTAATTCAATAAAAAAGTGTCTGTTTGTAACGAAGCTTTGAAGAATTTTGGTTAAGTAGATAGGTGTTTATGTATTAAACCATCATGCCATACTGTATCAAAAGCTGCTTGTATATCTAAGGCAACCAATCCGACTGATTTTTTATTTTGCAAATTTTGTTTTATAAATTTTTTGAACTTTAGAAGGGGGTTTATGCAACTTAAATGCGACCGAAAACCAAATTGAGTTACAGTTAATACAATTTGTTTCGAGATGAGAGTTAAGTCTTGCCTTCAAGATTTTTTCAAATATTTTCGAAAAGCAACATAACAAGCTGATGGGTCGGTAGTTCTCAGGTGAATCTGGTGGTTTTCCAGGTTTGGAAATGGGTATGATTTTTGCAACTTTCCACGATTGGGGAAAATAACCAATTTGAAGTGAATAATTAAAGATAAGTGAGATAAAACGGATTACATTTAGTGGGAGGTTTTATACACATATATTTGGAAGATTGTCCGAACCTGGAGATTTCTTCGTCTCATGCAAAAAGATAATATTCTTAATATCATTAGTTGATACAGAAGGCACATCAAATGATCGATGGTTATCAAGATCACTGATGGAACTCTTGATCGTTCTAATGGTTTCACTATCAGAAAGAGAGTCCGTAATATTATGTTTTTCTTGAAATATTTCTCCAAGTATATTGGCTTTTTCTTGTCGAGTAGAATACGTTTTGTCATTGTATTGAAAGCTTGGAATAAAGACATTTTTGTTTTTAGTTAATTTAGTTATTTTCCAGAAACTTTTGGAATTTTTATCTAGGTTCGCAAGCTTATTGTTCCAAGTACTGTTGTTATGAGCATGGATTTGACATCTTATTTGATGTTTAATGTGACTTAACTGAGCTTTATATATAGGTTGCCTTGTTCATATCCAACGTCTATTCACTATATTTCTTATTTTAATGAGCTCAGAGATATGGTAAGGTAACTTTTTGCAGAGTTTCTTAGATGTTTTTCTTGGAACTGCAATTTCAAGTGCAGCAGTTACTTCCGTTTTAATTAAGTCTACCATTTTATCTATCAGCTCTATAGTAGGAGGAGCAATGAAATCAAGCTGCATATGCCTAAAATTAAGGTTCAGGGTTTCCTTGAAAATTTTCCAGTTAGCTCTAGAATAAACTGGGAAAGTATTTTCTGTTACACATGGTTTAGTATTAACTTTGATGATAACAGGAAGGTGGTCTGATGTGAGATCATTAATGGCTAATGGATCAGTCATCAAGTTTGGAGAGTTAGAAATGAAGAGGTCTAGTGTTGAGGGTATTGCCTTGTAGCTAAATGGAATATATGTAGGGTCTTTGGGGTACAGTTTTGAAAATTTTTCAATATAGGACATTTCATAAAGAATACTCCCCCAACAGTTTGTTCTACTGCAGTTTCATAGCCTATTCCTACAATTGAAATCACCACCTAATAAATACTGACCGTTTACTCGTGAGAACTTTAGCAAATCTGCCTTGAATAAGCTTCTATGGTGTGACTTGTCGTTTACCAGACTGCTGCAGGCTCTTCCGGTGATTCGTCAGAGTATGATTTTTTTGCGGATTTCTCGGGGTAATCTTGTAACATTTCGGCGGACTTTCATAAGATCTCTGAGATGGCCAGTACCGACATCGTTTTTGGTTTGACTCATTATACATACTTATATTCGGTGTTGACGGCAGACTTATTCAAAATAGCATAAAACATTGTCAATGGCTTCATGTTTGAGTTACGGTACACGTTATAAGGAAGCACACATTTCGTCAGCCACGTCTATCCTACATATTGTCGAACTGAACCTGGAGCGGGTCAAGTAAGAGAAAAATGGGAAGTACACCGCCAGCAGAAGCAACCCCAGTCACTACTATCAAAAGCGGTGTCAGCACTGTGGTTTCGTCAGTGGCTGCAACATAGGTGGCTACCAAAGCAATTGGAGTCGGCTTACGCAAGATGAAGCGTAAAATTTTCAATGCAAATAGTGGTTCCGATTCGTAATCCGATCAGTAGCGTATGGGAAAAAGTAGAAAAGTGGATGGAAGATAATTTGTTAATGAACCAAGATATTGATTTTGTTAAAGAAGGATGAGGCTATTACATGTACTTACTTACATAATTGTGGATGTGGTGTACATTCGCAAATGACATGTTCAAAACTACATATTTTTTTGTTATTTTTCTTATTTGACAATTGCATCATAATTCAAATTGAATTAATTTCTTGTTTTTTTTTCTTTTCACCTGTTGATTCACATCAATCTTGTCGTCATGGTGGAGTCTTGGCATCAGCAATACAATCTTATGTTTCTAGGGACAACAGCAACCAGAGTAACATCTTTTTTAAATCTAAAATTAGCCGAAAAAGTTCTACACCACATATTGTATTTTAGTGAATTCGGGCTCGTACCAACTGATGTCAAATTAAGTTCTTTGAGGCACAAGTTCATAGCTCCTAAACCAGTTATCTATCAAACGGCACATGGGCAAAATGACCCAAAATAGCTGCATTGATTACGAGGAATGGTCATAATTATCTTTTTAAACATTTGACACGTATTGACGGCTGAGGAATGCTATAATCTAGTTTGATCAATCTGGACGGATTGTTCTTTCCAGAAAACACGCGAATTCATGTAATACTTTATTAAATTTATCTTTGATTTTTGCACCTCAGAAAATGTTTTGCTTTAAAACTGTTTGTCGAAGAAATTTGCGAATTGTACTTACCACTACCCCAAACTTTCTTCATACTACTACTTAGCAACCGGTTAATCAGAGCTTCTTCCTTACTTGCTTACTGTCCCAAAGTTGCATAACATAAGTTCATACATATGTCCAGCATTACTTAATGGAGTAGAATTTTGTTTTGTAAACTTTTTCACTGAGCTTAAGGTGTGTTTGTACTTTCCACGTTAGCTAGCAGTCAAGATGTTAGTTGTGGCAGTTTGATGTACTATACCTTCAGGTAAGTATTAGAGGTCTACATACCTCTAGTATGTGTGTCTATTATTCATTAAGTTACACTCTGTCTAAGCGCATAAATGTAACTTGCATAAATTTGCGTTTACTTTTAAACAACAAACATCAGTCAAAATCAAAATATTGGAATAGTTTTTGTGACACTTCAATAAATTCAAAATGCACACCATTTTAATCTCAAGAGATTTACTTTAAAATACTTATCACTTTAAAAAACCAATAAAAAATAATACATTCGAGTACAAAATGTGAGACTTGGAAGATAAGTTGATTTTACACTTATAACTTATAGATAATCCTAAGCTTATAATACTTTCTACATATACACTTACTAAACTAAGGTTAAGACAACGTTCGTTCATCAATGATACATTTGGCAAGCGACGCAATTGTTCGTTAATTCACAATTGCTGTCGTGAAGACAAGGCTGCAACGCACTCGATCTTTGAATTTGGTTTTGCGAAGCTCACTGAAATTCTGTGAAAGCTGTGAATGAGTGCGACTGCAAAAGAATATTTTAACATCTCGATAGCGTTCTGCTTTTGATACATTGCTGTCATCCGGGAAAGACGAAGATGAAATTTCTTCAGTTTCCAATTCAGAATCACTGACATCATCAACCCAATTATCACCCACAGACAGAGACATTTCACACCCATCTCCCATTGGCATTTCAACTATGTTTTCCTTCTTCTGCTGTTTACGTGTTTGCTCCTTATGTTGGGCACGTCGCTTTTTAACCGTCATCAGTTCATCCTCATATTCTTCTACTAATTTATTCAAGCCGCGCAATTCATCCATTTCCAACCAACCAGGCAGCCGATCAAGTGTTACATCTGTCTATTCATATGCTTTGGCATGACGGCGTTGAGACATTTCGTGAGCTTAAGTGGCTGTCCTCGGTCATTTGGTCGGGCAACGGGACAAAATTCGTTGGTGCCAGGAATAAGCTGAAGGATCTTCGCGAGTTGAGATTGAAAGAAGAGCATCAAAGTGAGATGCACAAGCATTGTCTCAATGAAAGCCTCGCATTTTGGTGGCCTCTAGGAGGCATCGGGCAATTTAGCAAAATATTATCTTCACGTTCGATTGTTTGTTCGGTGCTCAACTTTGAAGACTTCACATTATTGTTTATAAAATTGAAGCCATAATAAACTAAAAACCTCTTTATGAATTAACAGAAAGGCCTGATGATCTACAAGTTCTACTTTCAAGACACTTCTTGACTGGTGGAATGCTGACAAGGGTCGTGGAGCCGGACCTACCTAGCATATACCCAAACCGTTTAAGCTATTCTCAAGTCGTTGGTCAAATATAACAGTCGTAATGGAAGGTGTAGAGTTAGGCCATACTTTACCTTGCTACAAGACCGAGCTAAGTGGCGTTTAAAATCAGCAAACATTCACAGGACGCCTTTGTGCCACTCAAAGATGACAACTTACCACCGATAAAATGCCAAATCGGTCTTGTGGTCGAAATCAATAAATGCAATTGGGGCTTAGCTCGTGTACTCGTACTAGCTTGGAAATCAATAAGTTGTGTCCTTCCATCAATGGAAGAAGTTGAAAGCTGCAGCCCTTCAACAATGGAGGATATTGAGAGAAGTCAATTATATAACGGAGCATTATTCATTGCTTCGCTTTGCTTTTATTATCGTTCTACACTCATTCATTCTTGTGGGGGTTCACGGGAGCCTGCCCTCCATCAAGATTTATGCCGTTGCTGCGCTGGAGAGATGAAGAAGATTCAGAAAACAACTAACATTGCCTATGTGATTAGATTGTGATACTGCCCCTATCGCTAAAAACCCTGTCACTGCGCCCTTGTTTGTGCCATTTGTAACATACCCCATAATAACAGTTCCTCCGAGATTCTGATATTCATCAGTTGGTTCTAGTCTATGCTACTGGCTACATAGATATCGGAGTCGTGTCCAAATTAGACGCTAACAGTGACATAGCTCTCTTCTTCTTGACATAATCTACATTGGTCGTTGAGACTAATCCGCATATTTTGTAAATGTTTCATAACTCTGCAACTCGTCGTCGTCTGAGGCAATATAATAAGAGGACACCACCACCTCAATTACTTTTGGCTTCCTCATAAGAGTTTCGTTCGACACTGTAAATATAATAAATGCATACAATAGATGTATGTTAAGGTGGGCTCCTTGAAAATAATCCAATTTAGTTCTTACTAAAAATATTCAACCTGAAAACTGAAGTTAATTTCTTTTTCCTTGAATATTATATCTAATCATCTATGTTACACTTCAGAATGTAATGTTAATATAGATGAAGAAAACCTAGATTGATGAGTAGTGTTCTCTCTTGTTTTATTATTTTACTGAAACAGACTTAAAATTTGTTTTTTTCTTTGTTAATGAGTCCTTTGTGTAGTTTAACTTAGTTACAAATATTCAATCCAAAGACTACGGATCGCTTATTGGCGTAGTTTCCCGTTCATGATTTCTAGTAACATTCTTTTGCGAAAATAGTACATGTAGCCTTCATGGAAAGTAAAGGGGTGGTCACGCGTTACATACTCTGAGGTCATGCAACTTAAGACCCCGCAATCAGAATATCTACTAATCTGGAAATATCCCCTCAATATCTTCATCTGACTCAAGAGGTATCTCAACATCTTCATCTGACTCAAGAGGTATCTCCTCATCATCTTCATCTGACTCAAGAGGTATCTCCTCATCATCTTCATCTGACTCAAGAGGCATCTCCTCATCATCTTCATCTGACTCAAGAGGTATCTCCTCATCATCTTCATCTGACTCAAGAGGTATCTCATCATCTTCATCTGACTCACGAGGTATCTCCTCATCATCTTCATCTGACTCAAGAGGTATCTCCTCATCATCTTCATCTGACTCAAGAGGCATCTCCTCATCATCTTCATCTGACTCAATAGGCATCTCCTCCGGTATATTAGGATTGCCGTAAAGCATTTTTTCTATTTCAATACGTTCTCTCGAAATTGCCTCTATTCTATAATAAAATAAAATAATATATAATAGTTGGTAAACTGGTAAACTAAACTATGCTCATACTTACTGTAATTCAAGTAACTTGATTTCCCATCTCATAATCTCACATTGAAGAAGGTGAGCTTCAAACCTGTTTACCGGTTTCACTTTTCGTCTAATAGAAAATACATTACATTTTATTAAAATTGCTAATTTTGTTTAAGATCTCTATACTTACACAAGACTGGCACTGGCACTGTCACTGTTAGTTTCTGTGGAGGCTTTTGTTTCTATGACGAGATCATCATCATTTACATTAAGGATTTCCTCGATAACCCCATCTTCATCATCACTCAGGTGCATATCATTAACTACAGAATTTGAATTCGATTTGCACATAACCATATAACATAACCACTTGACAATTGACAAAAAAAAAACTTGGACTTACCATTCTCTTCTTCTGCCTGCTGGGACATTTTATAAACCTTGCAATCCGTATGTATTTTTCTTCCACTCATACTAGTCTCTATATAACAACAAATAACGTAAAAAAATAAAAATAAAACAAATTAATTTATCAAATATACTAACACGAAAAACGACAGATTAACAACTTCTTAACAAAGCTTCCCCAGCTTCACTTAAAATGTTGTTTTATTCGCAGTGTTGTGCAATACATACATACTATATACTACATACTACTACAAGTTTTTAACGCATAGATTTCATCCAGTTCTAGAAAACATCCGATAGGTTACCAGCATGACCGCAATGTGGTTGGTAATTCGCCTTGATGAAAATGAGCGATAGATGGCAGTGGTGGTAATTCGGACTCTGTTATATTAATAGCATGGTACAATAATACAAGGTACCGCCACTAGGGCCTTTTATTCTCTTGAAATTTGCTCACTCTCAATTGTTGACGTCATTCGCATATCAGTGTATAGAACGCTGAAATAATGCATTAAGTGTTGAACATGATTAGAAAATGCATTGAACATTAAAGAATTTGAAGAATTTTCATAGCACTGCTTCTTCAATTATCAATGCATTTTCAAATCATGTTCAACACTTAATGCATTATTTCAGCCTTCTATACACTGATATGCGAATGACGTCAAAAATTGAGAACGACACATAACTGTAAACTAATGGCGCCACCTCTATTTCTTACACCATGTATTAATAGTAATTATAATTATTAACCTGTTGTCATTGTGTCATGAGGGTCATCATTACACACTTCTTGATATGGTCAGGACAAATACTTATACTTGTAGCAACCTTGACACGAATGATTAATTTTTCGGTCGTTATTAGCGGATGCACATGGCATCTTTTACAAACATTGGCCCTTTTTGCTGCAGGCTCTTCCGGTTATTCGTCAGAGTATGATTTTTTTGCGGATTTCTCAGGGTAATGGCTTCATGTTTGAGTTACGGCACACGTTATAAGGAAGTACACCGCCAGCAGAAGAAACCCCAGTCACTACTACCAAAAGCGGTGTCAGCACTGTGGTTTGATCAGTGTCTGCAACATATGTGGCTTCCAAAGCAATTGGAGTCGGCTTACGCAAGATGAATGCAAATAGTGCTTCCGATCAGTAGCGTATGGGAAAAAGTAGAAAAGTGGATGCGGAAAGCGAAGAATATAATTTGTTAATGAACCAAGATATTGGTTTTGTTAAAGAAGGATGAGGCTATTACATGTACTTACTTACATAATTGTGGATGTGGTGTACATTCGCAAATGAAATGTTCAAACCTACATATTTTTTTGTTATTTTTCTTATATGACAATTGCGTCATAATTCAAATTGAATTAATTTCTTGTTTTTTTCTTTCTCTTCACCTGTTGATTCACATCAATCTTGTCGTCATGATGGAGCCTTGGCATCAGCAACACAATCTTATGTTTCTAGGTACAACAGAAACCAGAGTAACATCATTTTTAAATCTAAAATTAGCCGAAAAAGTTCTACACCACATATTGTATTTTAGTGAATTCGGGCTCGTACCAACTGATGTCAAATTAAGTTCTTTGAGGCAAATGTTGAACAAGTTCATAGCTCCTAAACCAGTTATCTATCAAACGGCACATGGGCAAAATGACCCAAAATAGCTGCATTGATTACGAGGAATGGTCATAATTATCTTTTTAAACATTTGACACGTATTGACGGCTGAGGAATGCGATAATCTAGTTTGATCAATCTGGACGGATTGTTCTTTTCCAGAAAACACGCGAATTCATGTAATACTTTATTAAATTTATCTTTGATTTTTGCACCTCAGAAAATGTTTTGCTTTAAAATTGTTTGTCGAAGAAATTTGCGAATTGTACTTACCACTACCCCAAACTTTCTTCATACTACTACTTAGCAACCGGTTTATCAGAGCTTCTTCCTTACTTGCTTACTGTCCCAAAGTTGCATAACATAAGTTCATACATATGTCCAGCATTACTTAATGGAGTAGAATTTTGTTTTGTAAACTTTTTCACTGAGCTTAAGGTGTGTTTGTACTTTCCACGTTAGCTAGCAGTCAAGATGTTAGTTGTGGCAGTTTGATGTACTATACCTTCAGGTAAGTATTAGAGGTCTACATACCTCTAGTATGTGTGTCTATTATTCATTAAGTTACACTCTGTCTAAGCGCATAAATGTAACTTGCATAAATTTGCGTTTACTTTTAAACAACAAACATCAGTCAAAATCAAAATATTGGAATAGTTTTTGTGACACTTCAATAAATTCAAAATGCACACCATTTTAATCTCAAGAGATTTACTTTAAAATACTTATCACTTTAAAAAACCAATAAAAAATAATACATTCGAGTACAAAATGTGAGACTTGGAAGATAAGTTGATTTTACACTTATAACTTATAGATAATCCTAAGCTTATAATACTTTCTACATATACACTTACTAAACTAAGGTTAAGACAACGTTCGTTCATCAATGATACATTTGGCAAGCGACGCAATTGTTCGTTACTTCACAATTGCTGTCGTGAAGACAAGGCTGCAACGCACTCGATCTTTGAATTTGGTTTTGCGAAGCTCACTGAAATTCTGTGAAAGCTGTGAATGAGTGCGACTGCAAAAGAATATTTTAACATCTCGATAGCGTTCTGCTTTTGATACATTGCTGTCATCCGGGAAAGACGAAGATGAAATTTCTTCAGTTTCCAATTCAGAATCACTGACATCATCAACCCAATTATCACCCACAGTAACAGACAGAGACATTTCACACCCATCTCCCATTGGCATTTCAACTATGTTTTCCTTCTTCTGATTCTTCTGCTGTTTACGTGTGTTGCTCCTTATGTTGGGCGCGTCGCTTTTTAACCGTCATCAGTTCATCCTCATATTCTTCTACTAATTTATTCAAGCCGCGCAATTCATCCATTTCCAACCAACCAGGCAGCCGATCAAGTGTTACATCTGTCTATTCATATGCTTTGGCATGACGGCGTTGAGACATTTCGTGAGCTTAAGTGGCTGTCCTCGGTCATTTGGTCGGGCAACGGGACAAAATTCGTTGGTGCCAGGAATAAGCTGAAGGATCTTCGCGAGTTGAGATTGAAAGAAGAGCATCAAAGTGAGATGCACAAGCATTGTCTCAATGAAAGCCTCGCATTTTGGTGGCCTCTAGGAGGCATCGGGCAATTTAGCAAAATATTATCTTCACGTTCGATTGTTTGTTCGGTGCTCAACTTTGAAGACTTCACATTATTGTTTATAAAATTGAAGCCATAATAAACTAAAAACATCTTTATGAATTAACAGAAAGGCCTGATGATCTACAAGTTCTACTTTCAAGACACTTCTTGACTGGTGGAATGCTAACAGGGGTCGTGGAGCCGGACCTACCTAGCATATACCCAAACCGTTTAAGCTTTTTTCAAGTCGTTGGTCAAATATAACAGTCGTAATGTAAGGTACCTTGCTACAAGACCGAGCTAAGTGGCGTTTAAAATCAGCAAACATTCACAGGACGCCTTTGTGCCACTCAAAGATGACAACTTACCACCGGTAAAATGCCAAATCGGTCTTGTGGTCGAAATCAATAAATGCAATTGTGGCTTAGCTCGTGTACTCGTATCAGCATGAAAATGAATAATTTGTGTCCTTCCCCCAATGGAAGAAGTTGAAAGCTGCAGCCCTTCAACAATGGAGGATGTTGAGAGAAGTCAATTATATAACGGAGCATTATTCATTGCTTCGCTTTGCTTTTATTCTCGTTCTACACTCATTCATTCTTGTGGGGGTTCACGGGAGCCTGCCCTCCATCAAGGTTTATGCCGTTGCTGCGCTGGAGAGATGAAGAAGATTCAGAAAACAACTAACATTGCCTATGTGATTAGATTGTGATACTGCCCCTATCGCTAAAAACCCTGTCACTGCGCCCTTGTTTGTGCCATTTGTAACATACCCCATAATAACAGTTCCTCCGAGATTCTGATATTGATCAGTTGGTTCTAGTCTATGCTACTGGCTACAGAGATATCGAAGTCGTGTCCAAATTAGACGCTAACAGTGACATAGCTCTCTTCTTCTTGACATCATCTACATTGGTCGTTGAGACTAATCCGCATATTTTGTAAATGTTTCATAACTCTGCAACTCGTTGTCATCTGAGGCAATATAATAAGAGGACACCACCACCTCAATTACTTATGGCTTCCTCATAAGAGTTTCGTTCGACACTGTAAATATAATAAATGTATACAATAGATGTATGTTAAGGTGGGCTCCTTGAAAATAATCCAATTTAGTTCTTACTAAAAATATTCAACCTGAAAACTGAAGTTAATTTCTTTTTCCTTGAATATTATATCTAATCATCTATGTTACACTTCAGAATGTAATGTTAATATAGATGAAGAAAACCTAGATTGATGAGTAGTGTTCTCTCTTGTTTTATTATTTTACTGAAACAGACTTAAAATTTGTTTTTTTCTTTGTTAATGTCCTTTGTGTAGTTTAACTTAGTTAAAAATATTCAATCCAAAGACTACGGATCGCTTATTGGCGTAGTTTCCCGTTCATGATTTCTAGTAACATTCTTTTGCGAAAATAGTACATGTAGCCTTCATGGAAAGTAAAGGGGTGGTCACGCGTTACATACTCTGAGGTCATGCAACTTAAGACCCCGCAATCAGAATATCTACTAATCTGGAAATATCCCCTCAATATCTTCATCTGACTCAAGAGGTATCACAACATCTTCATCTGACTCAAGAGGTATCTCCTCATCATCTTCATCTGACTCAAGAGGTATCTCCTCATCATCTTCATCTGACTCAAGAGGCATCTCATCATCATCTTCATCTGACTCAAGAGGTATCTCCTCATCATCTTCATCTGACTCAAGAGGTATCTCCTCATCATCTTCATCTGACTCAAGAGGCATCTCCTCATCATCTTCATCTGACTCAATAGGCATCTCCTCCGGTATATTAGGATTGCCGTAAAGCCTTTTTTCTATTTCAATACGTTCTCTCGAAATTGCCTCTATTCTATAATAAAATAAAATAATATATAATAGTTGGTAATCTGGTAAAAATCTATGCTCATACTTACTGTAATTCAAGTAACTTGATTTCCCATCTCATAATCTCACATTGAAGAAGGTGAGCTTCAAACCTGTTTACCGGTTTCACTTTTCGTCTAATAGAAAATACATTACATTTTATTAAAATTGCTAATTTTGTTTAAGATCTCTATACTTACACAAGACTGGCACTGGCACTGTCACTGTTAGTTTCTGTGGAGGCTTTTGTTTCTATGACGAGATCATCATCATTTACATTAAGGATTTCCTCGATAACCCCATCTTCATCATCACTCAGGTGCATATCATTAACTACAGAATTTGAATTCGATTTGCACATAACCATATAACATAACCACTTGACAATTGACAAAAAAAAACTTGGACTTACCATTCTCTTCTTCTGCCTGCTGGGACATTCTATAATCCTTGCAATCCGTATGTATTTTTCTTCCACTCATACTAGTCTCTATATAACAACAAATAACGTAAAAAATAAAAATAAAACAAATTAATTTATCAAATATACTAACACGAAAAACGACAGATTAACAACTTCTTAACAAAGCTTCCCCAGCTTCACTTAAAATGTTGTTTTATTCACAGTGTTGTGCAATACATACATACTATATACTACATACTACTACAAGTTTTTAACGCATAGATTTCATCCAGTTCTAGAAAACATCCGATAGGTTACCAGCATGACCGCAATGTGGTTGGTAATTCGCCTTGATGAAAATGAGCGATAGATGGCAGTGGTGGTAATTCGGACTCTGTTATATTAATAGTAATTATAATTATTAACCTGTTGGTTACGAATGATTGGTTTTTCGGTCTTTTTTACCGGATGCACCTGGCATCTTTTTGCTGCAGGCTCTTCCGGTGATTCGTCAGAGTATGATTTTTTTGCGAATTTCTCGGGGTAATCTTGTAACATTTCGGCGGACTTTCATAAGATCTCTGAGATGGCCAGTACCGACATCGTTTTTGGTTTGACTCATTATACATACTTATATTCGGTGTTGACGGCAGACTTATTCAAAATAGCATAAAACATTGTCAATGGCTTCATGTTTGAGCTACGGCACACGTTATAAGGAAGTCACTACTACCAAAAGCGGTGTCAGCACTGTGGTTTGATCAGTGTCTGCAACATATGTGGCTTCCAAAGCAATTGGAGTCGGCTTACGCAAGATGAATGAAAATAGTGGTTCCGATTCGTAATCCGATCAGTAGCGTATGGAAGAAAGTTGAAAAGTGGATGTGGCTGTTGTATCTTAGAAAGCGATGAAGATAATTTGTTAATGAACCAAGATATTGGTTTTCTTAAAAAAGGTGTAACATATAACTGCTCTTTTCCTCCTTTTTTTCCTCTATGCCCATATAAACCGACTTTTTTTAGGCGCCAAAAAAAAACTAACTGGACAGATCTGAATAGCTGTCACGAGCTTTAAGTGATTAGTTACTGAGTACTTTGACCCTTCTAGCAACACTAGCTTTGTATAACACTTACTAAAACCTACAGAGGGCGTTCAGACAATTTCCCTCATAACGTTTCCTGCTTCAAGCGATACTACAAAGGATGAGGCTATTACATGTACTTTCTTACATAATTGTGGATGTGGTGTACATTCGCAAATGACATGTTCAAAACTACATATTTTTTTGTTATTTTTCTTATTTGACAATTGCATCATAATTCAAATTGAATTAATTTCTTGTTTTTTTTTCTTTTCACCTATTGATTCACATCAATCTTGTCGTCATGATGGAGCCTTGGCATCAGCAACACAATCTTATGTTTCTAGGGACAACAGAAACCAGAGTAACATCATTTTTAAATCTAAAATTAGCCGAAAAAGTTCTACACCACATATTGTATTTTAGTGAATTCGGGCTCGTACCAACTGATGTCAAATTAAGTTCTGTGAGGCAAATGTTGAACAAGTTCATAGCTCCTAAACCAGTTATCTATCAAACGGCACATGGGCAAAATGACCCAAAATACCTGCATTGATTACGAGGAATGGTCATAAATATCTTTTTAAACATTTGACACGTGTTGACGGCCGAGGAATGCGATAATCTCGTTTGATCAACCTGGACGGATTGTTCTTTTCCAGAAAACACGCGAATTCATGTAATACTTTATTAAATTTATCTTTGATTTTTGCACCTAAGAAAATGTTATGGTTTAAAATTGTTTGTCGAAGAAATTATTGTACTTACCACTACCCCAAACTTTCTTCATAGATTTTACTTCTACTAAGCAACCGGTTTATCAGAGCTTCTTCCTGCATGTTGTGCTATCATTAGAGATACATACATAGGTACGAAGTTGTTAAATAATTGTGAAACCAAATATATGACGTTATGCTCTATCTACAATTTTTGAACATTAAAATTTTATTTCAGATTTCTTCAAAATGAAACTCATGTAGATTTGACATACTGAAGGAATTTCCATTTTTTGTTGGCCATTCAGTCGAAATTTGTATGTCCCTTTTCTTGATTAAATTCTGCTGTGTTCGCTGGTTGTCTGTTATCCCGTCAGCAATGTTGTTGACCAATTTTGAATTATCCATTCGGTGGCATTTATGTTTTATCAAGTTGGAATTTGGATCATCATGAGTAGTACATTCCTGCAGATCTCTTTTACATACTGTGGTGCATTGATCATTGATCATTGATAATAAGTAGTTTGCAACAATTTGTTTTGTTTTATATTTGTAGATTTTTAGTATATAAGTTGCTTACTGTCCGAAAGTTGCATAACATAAGTTCATACACATGTCCAGCATTACTTAATGGAGTAGAATTTTGTTTTGTAAACTTTTTCACTGAGCTTAAGGTGTGTTTGTACTTTCCACGTTAGCTAGCAGTCAAGATGTTAGTTGTGACAGTTTGATGTACTATACCTTCAGGTAAGTATTAGAGGTCTAAAAATCAAAATATTGGAATAGTTTTTGTGACACTTCAATAAATTCAAAATGCACACCATTTTAATCTCAAGAGATTTACTTTAAAATACTTATCACTTTAAAAAACCAATAAAAAATAATACATTCGAGTACAAAATGTGAGACTTGGAAGATAAGTTGATTTTACACTTATAACTTATAGATAATCCTAAGCTTATAATACTTTCTATATTCGATTGATGCGATTGACATTACACTTACTAAACTAAGGTTGTGCATTGAAGTTAGGATGTATTTTGAATACGATTTTGTTTAAAAAATGATACTGTCGTTCCTTGGATTTGTCCAAAATTAGACTTCTGTACCTTAAGGACACGAGAAATCCAAGATGGCAACATGCTTTGAATGTTCTGATCGTTATAACGTTCGTCCAAGAGATAGACACATGCGTAGTCGCGTATGTGTCGTATCGAGCGACCAATGCACTGATTGACTGCCTTCATACACAGATTATTATAGTATTCTCTGCCAGCTTTATTGCCAATTTCATCATCTAAATAACGCATACGTTCAGCTAGTTCGGGTGATTTACAATTTGGATATGGTAAACCGACAACAATAACTCCACGTCCAAGATCATCAGCAAAATTAAGGCCTTCACTAAGTTTTCCACCAACGACGCTAAGCATTAATGCACCACCACTGCTTCCTTGTGTACATCGTCGTCGTCGTATAGCCTGAGCATAAGCTTGGAGTAGTTTTTCCACAGTCTGGCCAGTGCCATTATTCGATGAGTTGCTACAGTCGCGAAATACTTCTTTTGTTTTTTTAATATTTGTTAACACATTAGATTCTTGTAGATATTTGTAAACTGTATCAAGAAAGTCATATGAAGGCAGAAAGCAAACTAATCCGCCGGGCACCACGTGACACAAATTTTGAAGAACCATTGAAAGTTCAGAAATCTGTTTTGCATTTGCATAAAAATAGAACAATATAAAAATTAAACAATAGATTTAAACTAAATAAAATATATTTGTATGAAGACTTGCCATTTCATGTTTGCCACGATTTGTGTAATCAAATTTTAAGCGTCGTCCCGTTGGCCCAGTTCTTACTACAAAAGGTAAGACAGCATTTGATGGTACAACATGACCATATGTATGCTCCCTCAAACGTTCCGGCGGCAATGCACGGAATAGTTGTGTTTTCAGATCTTGTGTGGGTTGCATTGTGCCACCGGCAATAATAATCTGCAATATCGCCAACATTAGTTTAATATCAATCAAATTTGAAGTTAGAAACTGGTAGATCAATCACTTACCGCACGTGCTTGGCGAACTATATCTGAGAATTGTTCATTCGGATTGAGTAGAAAGTATTTGAATTTTGATTGTGCTGCCTCTGCATGGCATGTAATTATCACACGACCATCTTCACCAGGATTGGTTAGAGCATCCAGGAATGCTAATAGGGGACGTATGGGTGAAAGTGTTTGTTGCAAGTTTCTTGATGGCTTCTGTATATCCTCCGATGATGTTGTTTTATTTTCTTTTGCAGACAATTTTCTTTTGCGACTTGATGGTGATAGTGACTTGAGTTGGCTTTGCTTATGCTCTTGTTCTAAACGCTTTAATATGCTCACTGCTGTTGCTTTTTGGCCAACATCATCATCATTTGGTACTCTGTTTTCATTTGCCGTTGCCTTTAACTCACTTTGATTTTGTTGCAAAGTGAAGCCATGAAGTTTTTGGGCTCTGAGCAGAATTGCAAGATCTCGTATAAATTAATATTATTCAAATCATTCTTTGACATCAATTTATAAGCATGGGTTACGATTTGAAATTGAGGCTGCGCTTTTCTACTGTATTTCAATTGGTTACTTATTAGCCGTAATCTGTTGGTGAGCAAGCAGCAGCTGCTGCAATGTCAACTCACAACTGTGGATTTGTGTAATTGAGTCAATCAAATTGTGCGCTTCAACAATAATAATGACTGCACCGCGTATATCGATGCCATTTTGTGAACGCGTCTGATTATGAAACAACATCTGATATGGCAAAAGTATAAGCTGAGCATTCGGTTGAGCTTGGCGAGCAGCGTAATAGGGACATGCCTGCATTCCCTTGCCCACTTTCACCAGATCTTCTATGTCACAGAGTTCAGTAAGAGCCACATCGTTTAAATTTTGTAAAGCTTCTTGACTTTCATACGAACATTTATGAAGTTGGACTTGTTGCACTTGTTCTTCTAGCTCAGCTAAGCGTGGTTTCTTGCAAGCAGCAGGTCCAAGTGCAGAGCTGCAGCTCCTTTTGGAATTTGCCATATTAAGACATCGTTCGTTCATTAATGATACATTTGGCAAGCGACGTGCTTGTTCGTTAATGCACAATTGCTGTCGTGAAGACATGCTGCAACGCACTCGATCTTTGAATTTGGTTTTGCGAAGCTCACTGAAAATCTGTGAAAGCTGTGAATGAGTGCGACTGCAAAAGAATATTTTAACATCTCGATAGCGTTCTGCTTTTGATACACTGCTGTCATCTGGGAAAGACGAAGAAGAAATTTCTTCAGTTTCCAATTCAGAATCACTGACATCATCAACCCAATTATCACCCACAGTACCAGACGGAGACATTTCACACCCATCTCCCATTGGCATTTCAACTATGTTTTCCTTCTTCTGCTGTTTACGTGTTTGCTCCTTATGTTGGGCACGTCGCTTTTTAACCGTCATCAGTTCATCCTCATATTCTTCTACTAATTTATTCAAGCCACGCAATTCATCCATTTCATTACGATTCGAATTTAGTATACTTTGTTTGTGCATCCAATCCGTGTCGTCAATTTCCTGCTCCATTTTCAATAACTTATGCTGCAACTGCATAATGCGTTCCTTTAATTCATTGCGCACGAGTGCCTCATGATTTTCCAGCCATGTTAGTGCGGCACATGTCAGCGTCAGGGATTTCCCTGTACCCTATTTAATACACCACAGTATTATCATCATATTATTCATTCATTAATTAACTCAATATACATATACATAGAAATAAATACTTACAGTTGGACTCTCAAAAATACCAATTTGCTTTTGTTCCAATACTGAAAAAGCATCTTGCAACAATTGCTGTTTTATGTCATATGGATCGTAAGGGAAACGGAAATCTGTTGGCGATTTTAACTGCTTATGAGGTGAATACATCATTCACAAAACTATTTATCTATCGTTGGCAAATGATTAACAAAATAACAAAATGAGCAAAAATTGTTGATAAACAATAAGTAACAAAATACAAAAAAATGCGCCAAGAGAGAGTATAGTGTCAGAGTGACCAAGTTCAATTAAACTGAGAATATTTAAAAATGTACTTAATCTATTATGAGCGAGCGAAGAGAGACGAGACGGTCACACTAAACACGACTTCTACGATTACAACAATTTATAAAGTAATGTAATGATAATTACTTCAAATAAAAGCAATAATATTCAAATATTTGGAAGGCGCGCGTTTCGAAGTCATCTTCTTCTTCATAATGTGCAGAGAGCAAGTGAATTCGTGCTCAAAAAGTTATCGCTCCACTCAAAAAGTTATCGAAGTTAAGATTCCACTCAAAAACAATAATCGAAATTAAGGTTCCACTCGAACGTCTCATGTTAAATAACCACAAAACAAAAACAAATGTTCATTATGAGTTGGCTGCAACTATTACATGCTGTTGATATTCAATTTTATTGTGTGCTCATGTTACTTCTGATGACAAATCCAAATTTGAAAATTGCTGGCCGCACAATGGTATAATTTTAGAAGCATTGCAAACGTTATAAGCTGTTTACAACTGACTATGAAAATGACTGTGTTCGATTTATTGTTAAACTTAGCTTGATGTGTTATATATAATTATACTCTTCATGGGCATAGCAACAGCAATTATTGTAAAACTGTGATAATTTGTTTCTTCTTTTTGATATGTGTACTTTTGCTTTTTCTTCATTGGTTGCCATATAGAAATCGTGTTGTATGCTAGTAAATTGCAAAAGAAATTGAAATGAACATTACTGCATTCTATAATAAATTGTCAAACAATACATTCATTTTTACATTACATTTTACGCTGCATAAGGGCAATAGTAAAAAAAGTGTAAACAGTATCGAACAATAGAGAAAATTGAGAACCGCATGATTTTCGTTCGAATTGTCCAGTCTATTTAATTTCATAGTCTCTGATACAGCTACTCATGCTTGAATCAAGCCGATCGATATCTTTCTTGATTGATTCAAGCATGATTGACCATGTGTGGGGCCTTTAAGATGAGATGTGAGTTGCAACATGAGTTTGATGAATGAATGATTTAATCGGATGATTGATTGTTCAGGTCTCATGCAGATTTAATTGTTCAACGGGAGCGGTTAATTATATCTGTGAAATATATATGTAGGAAAATATAGAAATCTAAATATTTTCAAAAATTTATTTCAAAAGCAACCAATTATAATTACAAAGTTTGCAGCACTGAAATGTTAATGTGACATTTACTAGCACTAGAACGAGAATAATGTGAATGTTCGAAATTAAGAAGAAGAAGGCAATCGTTGTTCTTAGTTTATTATTTATTTATTCTTTTAATTTGCTGTGAAATTAATTAAAGAAGCATTAAAGCAACAAACATGACTGCAGCAGCTGCCACCAATATGGAATCACCAATGGATATTTCTCATGGTCCAAGTGATTTACCAATTTGTGTCATTGTACTCGGCATGGCGGGTTCCGGCAAAACGACATTTGTGCGTAAATTCTCACAGCTTGCCTATGAGGCACATAATCCGTATATAATTAATCTAGATCCAGCATGTCGGGATGTGCCCTTCAATGCCAACATTGATATACGTGATACAGTCAATTATAAGGAAGTCATGAAGCAGTACAAATTGGGACCAAATGGCGGCATTGTTACTTCACTGAATCTATTCACAACGAAACTGAACAAGGTCATTGACTTGGTGCGTGCCGCCGGTGAGAAAGGACACAAATTATGTATTATCGATACACCGGGACAAATTGAGGTTTTCACGTGGTCTGCATCGGGAAACCTTATAACCGATGGCTTTGCTTCAATGTTCCCGACAATTGTCGTCTATGTCATGGATGTGGCACGCTCCATATGTCCAACAACATTCATGTCCAACATGCTCTATGCCTGCTCCATTCTATACAAATCAAATTTACCATTTATAATCGCACTCAATAAGGTATATCAACTTAATCAAACCAAACCATCCAATTGGACACTTGAAGTGTAAATTTCATTAATTCCAATTCATTATTTTATTATGACATATTTTCATTGACAGATTGATATGCAAGATCCTGGTTTTATTACCGAGTGGATGACCGATTTTGAGTCATTCGATGATGCTCTGCAGGGACAAAGTAGCTATGTCAATAATTTAACACGCAGCCTGTCACTGACATTGGATACATTCTATGAACATATTAGAACCTGTAGTGTTTCATCAATGACTGGAGCTGGATTTAATCGTTTCTTTGAAATGCTTCCCGAAGCAGCAGAGGAGTATAAAAAGTAAATACCATCAAGAACAACAAAACAATAAATAAGTCATTTAACTCATTTCATAATTCATATAGAGACTATAAAGACACATACAATAAAATCCGTGAAGAGCGTTTGGATGCGGCTGCAAAAGTCAAAGCCGAGTCAGCAAAACTATCATCCTCTACTTCTCAGGCTGGCACTGAGGTTCTTTTAAAACTTGAAAGCAACACCAATGATGATGATGATAATAATATAGTAAGTATGCCGCCGCCAACTTAACATTAAGGATACATACATATTTATTTAATTATTTATTTATTGTTAAACCATAGATTATGGCGACCAAAAATCGAAATGAAATCTTTCTACGTCAACCGGCTGATTCTGATTCAGAAACAACAGACAATGAAATGGAAGTGGAGGCGGAGTCTAAAGTTGAGGGAGAGGAACAAAACTTTCAAAGTTTCGTTGAGCGACATAAAACAGCAAACCTCAAAAAACAAGAAAAGCAACAACAAAATGATCAACAAATTTAAACAAACTTAATGGTATTAACACCTTACCACCACATACCATCATAATAAGGACATTGTTGAGTTATTCCATATTTGTTTTAAGTATTCTAAATACAAAACTTGTTTTTTTTTTTTTTTTTTGTAATAAAGCATAAGGTTTTAATGGATTAAAGACTGAATCGTGATTTGCATTTTTGTAATATTATACTCTTCACGGGAGTGAATAGTATTATAAGTTGATTTAGCCATGTCCGTCTGTTCGCAAAACTAGTCCCACAGTTTTTGAGCTAGAGAGCTGAAATTTTGTACATAGGAACCAGCCGAATCGGACCACTAGGGGGTACCTCCCATACAAACCACCTTTTAAATTAATATTCTTATTAGAAAAAGTTTTTTATTATTTGACTTATTAAATTAAAATTTGGACACTACAAACTCACATTAAATGATAAATATTTAGAAAGACTGAGTAAGCAAAGCTTAATATAGTAAGTCAGTAAAAATAATTTCTGGGAACGCTTAAAATTAGAAGATAACTTCGATTTTCTTGTCAACTTGACGATATATCAAAGCAAGGATAAAGTCTAATTTTTTCTTGTTTCTACTCTTACATATATCAAAATAATTGGTTTAATACTATAGTGCGATCTTCGTATTTTCTTATCACGACAACAAATATTCACTGCTCTGCACACTCTCACATATACCGCGACAACTCAGCCTTTCTTGACATCGCATCTTCGGTAGTGGAACCTCCTGTCGTGACTGCCTGCTGCTTGCCGTTGTGTTCCCGTCGTCTTATCTCTTAAAATGACAATCGAATATTTAAATGTTAATGGCTCTCGTATTCCTCACACACTAGTACCAATAAAAGGAGACGGGTCTTGTCTTTTTAGGGCTCTGTCCTACACGTTGTTCCAATCCGAATGCAATGCAAAACTTATAAGAGAGGATGTAGTACAGCACGTGGCAAAGAACTGGGATTTCTATAAAGTAATGACAGAAAACGCAAAAGGAGATAATTATAAGAACGTAACAGTATACAAAATGGAGATGACAAAACTTAGAACATGGGGTGGTCTAAGTGAATTAACAGCTGCGACCGAAATATATGATATTGCCGTAGAAGTCTATCGGGATGGCGAGCTATATCTTCGACGTGGTGATGAGGGAAGGCCATTGAAAAGAATTAAATTCTCGAGCATCGCATCAAAAGGACATTTTGATGCATACGATACTCTTTAATATAATTAATATCATCCACATTTTTCCAATCCATACTCCGACATTAATCTTAAGATCTATATGGACATGCAACACAATTTATCGGATTACCATTTGGATGACTAAACTATAAATTATTAATGCCTAAACAACACATTTCCAAATAATAATGCTACAATATTTTTATTCACTGCAAACAAATACAAATCACACATATAAGAGTTCGGTTGCGATAAGTTCTTAATGTATATCCACCAAGTGTACTAAGCCAAAAGACGAGACAGTAAAATGTACACATTATGGAGAGAACCATACTGCATTCTACAAAGGATGTAGATTTTACAAAGCTACTTTTGCAAGCAGGACCTCAGAAAAACCTCATCCAGTGCTAGCTGCTCAATCAAATATGCGTACTGACGGTTTCCGTTATTCCAATATGCTCAGGGCCAATGCCTTTGCTCATCAAGCAAGTCCTCCTGTCGCCAAACTCCGATCACACTTCAATGGATAAAAGCTGTAGAGTTAAAGATAAACAGCCCATTTGATCTAGCTGATGCAGCAGACAACAGTGACGCAGCAAATGTTTGAACAACTTTTTCCAGGGTTCGAACAAAGATTCCTAATAGTTGGTGATTTCAACCATAAAAACACTTGGTGGGGCTCCCGGCTCTGGAATCCGAAAGGAATCAGTCTTTATAAATGCATGCTAACCCTGAAACAAAATAGCCACTCCTCAGATAAACCAATTTACTGGCCAAACGACACTCGCAAGCTTCCTGATGAGTTGCTATATCCAAGGGGATTGAGCCGGTCAAAATCATAATTACAAACTGCCTAGATCTCTGCTCGGATCACAGTGCTGTATCAATTCTCATCAATATGCCAGGCATAGTCATAATTAAGAGGTATCCTAAGATAGTTCGGTATCGTCCCTGCTTGGAAACATCTGTCAATTTTCTTCCAATGACATCGACAACGCAGTTGAACTGTTTGCACGAAATATTCATGAAGGAGTAACAACGGGTCATATAGAAAGATCTAACATACCTAAGCGAGACTAACAATTATGGTCTGAAGAGATTGCTGCGAAAGTCCGCATACATCCAGGAACCCACTTGATAAGACTGCTCTGAATCGAGCCAAGAAACTAAGCTATCGGTAAATTTCTTGAGCAAGCTGAACCAGGAAGTGTATCCAGCATAATCTTTGGAGTGATTGGAGTGCGACAAGCTACTTTAAAAGACCAATAAAAAGGAAGGCGCCCAGAGACTAAGTGGAACCTGGTGCAGGAATAGCGAAAAAAATGCTCAGAAATTTGAAAATCATCTAGAGATCACTTTCATTCCCTTCAACTATTGCCGGCCGCAAATAAGATGGACTTACGTATCCGACCATGTTCTTGAGGTCATCGAATAAGTGCAACGCCTTAAAAAGAATAAATCTCCCGGCTATGATAAGATAAACACATGCGCTATAAAAGCATTACCCCATAATGTTTTACTGCACCTTACGGCAATACACAATGGTATAATGAAGCTCAACCACTTTCCCTCTGAGTGGAAGTGTGCTGAGATCATCAAGATCGTCAAACTTGGGAAACCCGAAGACAAATTGTGCGCCTACCGTCCAAACTTGCAGCTAAGCCTGAAAGGCAAACTGTTACTATTGTATTTAAATCTATACACAACCCAGTGTGGACTTATCCAATATAGCTCTGCGGTGATTCTTCAAAGGTTTAGACAAAAGTTCTTTGTAATCGGAAACTTTGGTTATGTCAGACACGAACTCCACACTTTTCTAACTAATAATTTTCATTCAAATCTTATATACAATTATAGATAGTACTTTTTAATATTTTATTGTATTGATAACCAACTTTCAATTGTTATTATAAATGTTCTCATAGTAATCATATGTACCATATATATGGTATAAAGATATTGTACAAATAAATGGCTTTTAAATTCGATTTGGTAGAATTTTATCGTTTATCTTAAAGTCTTCTTATGCATATAAATTCATTTCATTTCAATTTTCACCCATATATGTATGTAATGTTGTTGGAGCCATATTTTTATGGTTTCTGTGTTAATCTGTGGATTTGTGAAATTGACATTCCCCATGCATTTATCATTCTAAGATGCCTATTAAGTTTACACATATGTACATACTCACACATAAAAAACTTCTATAAAAGACCTGACTTTGAACCTTGTGTGATCACTGATCAGGCAAAACAAGGTAAGGTAAGGCCAGGCCATGCAATGCAAGGCTCTTGAGGCCAGGGGAAAGCCTTAAACTTATGAAATGACATGATACATTGTATTTTTATCTAAAGTCACGAATACAAAATTCGAATTAATTACGCAAAAAAAGCAATTCATTGGCACTTAGTGCTAATGAATGATGATAATGATGATGACTGTGATGACATAAAGATTCTAAGTACATACTTAAATGAAAACAACACATTCTAGGTAAAGCAGCTTATTAATTTGTAATCTGTTGATACTCACACATGAACATAAAGAAGAGTATGAACACCGTTGATCCAAATACCCAGAATCTCAAGTTATCCAGATTGAAATTTGCCAAATAGGTTCTTCTTCCTAGATGAGCAGGTCAGCAGTCAAATTTTGATTTTTCTCAAACTCCACAGCTACGACAGAAATCTTGATGGGGCGCATCCATTATTTTAGCTTATAGACTTTCTAAATTCCATAATGGTAAGATTTCTTAATTTAATAACAATTAATATCTTGGGAACTTGAGACTTGGAACTTTAAAAGATAACTATCTATGTACATATGTACTGGGTACTAGAAAAGAAAGAAATCTTACTACTCATTAGAGTATCAATATGGATTACTTAACAAGAAGTGGGTCACTTTTAGTTACTCGTTTCTCCTGCCACACTCTACTTTTGCTTTTATTTAATCTTCATATCTTCTTGCCACTGGTTTCAATTTTACCATAATATAAATCCGTTATAACCTTAAAGTTTCTTTAAAACATCAGTCATTGAGTAGCACAATCGATTCACCTCAATCATACTAAGAAGATTCATTGGTAAATAATCGATGCGGCTCGAATTATCACTAAAAATATATTCATGTACAAGTGTAGTGTATGGATGTAATAAAATTGTAGTGGAACAGTTGAACTGAGCGAGACACAGAAATTTAATCTAAAGGGAGTATAAAAAAATCTTTCGATTTCGAATGTTTCATGACCCATCAGATCTGATACACTTTGATATTGCTATTCCAATCACATCGTGAGCACGATCTGATTATTTGCCGACTTAATGTTCATATAATGAAAATATCATTACATTTGGGACATCGACATTTACAAGATAAGTTTCCTATTCTTTCCATGGGAGCCCTATAATTGTCTTGCCAGATAATACCTTCCCCATAATAGGAACAATTTAACCATACAAAGTGCATTAGCAAAAAATCTTAATAGACATCTCTCGCAAACCGGATGACGATAACATCATACAGTACATATACGTTTACGTATAGAGCTCATACATTATAGGTACTTTCATGCAGACGTATGCCTCCAACTGCTTGATTTCCATTTCCACAAAGTACTTTGAATGAAAAACAATGATATGGATCATACTAATTCTTCACAATACACCAAATATTAACAAAAATAGTGGTTTTAAAAATTAATGGGTCAGTCCCGAAAATATTGGACAATTGAATTCAAACGAACAATTTTTGAATTAAAAAATTTCCAAGATTTTCAAATGAGGCTACCAATTCCAATACCCCCAATTGGATAGGATCCATGATCCACTATTGAGGAACTACAATAATTAAACAAATCAACGTTTTAGGTTTATCACTATTTCTTAAATTCAATCAAGACAATAGTATTACTTGAGAGAAATGTGTTTTATCACCAAAGAGCAGCATAAGGGCGATTTTGAGGACTCTAGATTTGATAACTGAAATAATATAAATACTACGTGGGTTGATCAATAAGTCCTTAGAAAATGATAGAAAAACTTTTTTTTTGTAATTATACTCTTCACTGCAGGGAATAGTACTTATTATAAGTTTGTCATGAAGTTTGTAACACACAGATGGAGACAACGTAGACCACATAAAGTATATATATTTGTGATCAGCTCGATGAGACGTGTTGATTAAGCCATGTCCGTATGTCCGTCTGTATCAAAACTAGTCCCCCAGTTTTTAAACTAAGAGATGAAATTTTGCACATAGGTCTATTTTTACCATACGCAGTTCATTTGTCGGAATCAGCTGAATCGGACCACTAGGGGGTACCTCCCATACAAAGCCCCCTTTAAATTAAAGTTCTTATTAGAAAAAGTTTTTTGTTTTTTCACTTATCGAACTGAAATTTGGGCACTATAAGTTTCTGATCTATATTCATCAACCATGTAAATTTCATGATCATAGGATTACCAGAAGGGGTACCTCCCATACAAACTGACATTAAATGACAAACTTTTAATGAGTATAAGTACAATAAAAAGACAATGCCACTAAAACTGTGTTTTTTGTTGATACTCAAACTGTGTTCTTTGTTGATACTCAAACTGTAACAGAGAGAATATAGTGATGCTAAGAATGGAAGGTTGGATGCAACCCGGAGGAGCGTGAAGAGTATTACATCTTTGCCATGATATCCTTCTTTCTGGTTTTTAAGTTCTAATGGAATTGTTTTGGACTTATTCGAATATGAAGTCACTAACTGAAAGTATGTGACTACTGGAATGGCA
Source organism: Amiota communis (assembly GCA_037043315.1). NCBI lineage: Eukaryota > Metazoa > Arthropoda > Insecta > Diptera > Drosophilidae > Amiota > Amiota communis. The sequence continues at coordinate 56,040 of JBAMAV010000477.1, forward strand.
ATTATAAGACAAGATTCCCGGTAGAGATGATTGGAAGCAGGGTAACGCCATCAGGCAAGACGAACTTTCGATCTATACAGACGGATGATGGGACTGGTGCTGGCATCTTCTCAGAGTAACTAATAGATCAGCTACCGTCTACCAAGCTGGTTTATGAGATCTGCCAGGCAGAAAATTTAACTAATGCTATGCGGGAGACCTCTAGACACATATCGATTTATGTTTCCAGCTGGGCTGCTATCAAGGCCCAGTCGGCCCACAGCATCAAGAGGAAACCATCCGTATTACGGTGGTGGCTCTTAATCAAGCACGGCAGCAAACAATCACGCTAATATGGGTGCCTGGCCATTCTGTCTTCATAGGTAACGCAATGGCGGATGAGTGTGCTAGAAAAGGTTCGGCACTGCCTGTTTCTCTAGCAACTGCCAAAACGGACCTCCGAGCTTTTACACTTTAATCAGGAGGATGACGGAACTATTAACGAGGCACTGCACAATCGGGCTGATGTCCCAAAGGATGCACGTTCCATATAATGACTTCTGTCATAGCTATGAAGATGAGGTGAAATCGGAGAGTACTCAACACCTACTATGTGACTGAACTGCTCTTCTGGGTAGACGAACCTGTCTTCTCGGGAAATCGTTGTTTAATGAGTTGAGTAGGTTGGCAATAGATTCACTGGGGAGTTGAGACCAAATTTGGTTAGCAATACTTTACCCAAACCTCCACCATATTACCATTCCTTAATTTAACAGGCAATACAATGGGCCGCAGGGCTTCTGGGTAAAGGAAATGATATATGGTATTTATGGAGGACCATTATAAAATCGTAAAGAATTCAATTCGCTAATAAGATTATGTTCCGGAAACAAAAGGAATGGAATGAAACTTATGTACATAAGTACATACATTTATGGAACGTTGGGTGGAGTGGAAATCAGTAATTCAAACATATTTATTACTGTACTATGTTTTCTTTTAAATTTATTAAATTAATTTGAAATTGATAAAAGAAAATACCACGGAAAACAATTTGAATGAAAAATTATTGTTTTATTTTTTGAACATATGCGATTATTGCTTCTTCTTATTTTTCTTTGTGAACAGCTGGTTTCATATCATTAGGAGGAAATTAGTGTTGAACAACGTGCTTAATGGTTCAATGCAACAAGGTGGTCAGCGAGACGGGATAACTAGTGATGGCAAAATAAATGTATTAATCGATTATTTAATCATATGATTAATTGAAAGGCAACGATTATTAATTGCAATTAATCGTGACAAATTAATCGATAAGCCAATAACCAAAATAAAAAGTGAGTTTTTCTACGAATGCAACAAAATTAACCGATTCGATGTTTTCGTCTAAAATTGAAAATTATCATGAAAATACAAAAATAAAGGTTACTCTAAACTCATCGTTCTTTCTTCTTCGTTTGTGGGCCAAAGTCTGTTGATGAGCCCATACATCAAGCTAATTATCAAAAAACAATACAACAGTGGTTCGATTATTTTAGAAATAGTCGATTATAGTAGAATTTTCGATACAATTAAATCGTAATGTGAAAGAAATTAATCGATTAATCGCATTTTTACGATTAGTCGTGCCATCACTAGTGATGACGCATTGTTTTTATTTAATTTTTTGTCACAACGATTGGTGGATGAACACAAATTTTTCGACTTGCAATTTTTTCTAATAATAAATAAAATAAGCAGTAGTACGTTATAATCGAAAAAAAAAACCAACAACTTAAGATTCTTGCAAACTTTGAATACGACAAATGATTTTAAGTTAAATATAATTTAAATAAAGAAATACATTAAATTTGGCACGTACACAGCAGCAAGCTGCAAGCAAAACAAATATTGGAATATATTAAAGAGCAACAACAACAAGAACAACACAAACAAAAGGACAAAGAAACAAGATATAAAAAAAAGAAAGAAAGAAAGAAACCGTCATCATCATCATTAGCAGCAGCATTATCAAGTGTATCCGGTAAGGCAGGTTGTTCTTGAACATTTCTAGTACATACTACTACAAATGTATGTTATTCATATCATACAAATAAATAAATTAAAATATCACATTCACATTTTAGATAAACTAGAAATTCTTGGAAAATGCTGAAAATTGCCGATGGTTTGGCGCCGCGTTTAGTTGCCTGCTTAATAAATAACAATGCCATCAAACCGACAGCAGCAATTGGAGCAAAAGCAACCCAAAAATATTTATCGCAAACCCAAAGTTGCCAAAAGAAATTGATTGTCAAAGATCATTATGAATTTGATCAAAAGGTTAGTTCTATCAATATGTATAAGTATAGTACTTAGTATATACTTATGTGTGTCTGTCATACATTCTAATGAATGGATGCATTTGGTATGATTATGATGTTGATGATAATGATGTATTATGCAATCTTATACAAGGGTTCAGCCCGATGTAAATGAATATTTAAGCCACACTTTCCATCATCCACTCACATTCATTGTTTTCAAATTAATTCTTTTTGTTAATATGTGGAAAGGGAAAATAATCTGTGCAAGAGACATCTCAGATATCAGTCTGACAATTGGATTTTTAACTAATTTATTTATTGATCAAAGTACAGAATACCATACCATATCCAAGTACCCCTGTGCTTTGCCGTACAGATCAATCTAGAAGAAATGAGAAAAAAGAATCAACTTTTGTTGAACTCAATTCAATTCTCGTGCAGCACCAGGACCAGGCTGTTATGGCCTAACGTCTAGCACCCTATACGCAACTATATCCTGCTTATATTCAAGCAGAGAGATGTTTTCTCATTCGACACTACCAAATATACAGACAAATGCCATTAGTGTGTCATGAAGGTTCCCTCAAGCGACAGTCAATCAGTCACCTTCATACATCATCTTCTTCAATGAACTTGATATGGACAACGTTTGGTGTATTCTAAGATTCTTTAACTGGTACCGGTAGCAGGTTACCATACACAACCTAATTAAGTATAGTATGTATATTAAACCGAAGCGCTACAAACAATCTTGCACACATTTATAGTACATACACTTCTGGTCAAAAGGATAGACACACCTTCACTTCTTTTGAAAAATGACATTGTAGCTTTTATACGAGAAACAATTTTTAAAAAGTAATTAAGCACAAGTTCTATTTATTCATTGCTCTGACACGCAGTGGCAGATTTGCAGTCTTTGCCGCCCTAGGTCCCTGGCCATGTAGTAAGTACCAGCCGCCCCTTTCGCAGCATCCATCAAGAAAACAAGAAAACGAACGTTCTCCAGAACTTTTGCTGGCGGGAGTACACACACACATACATTGAGCAATATTCACGTTTGGGTAAATCTCTTGAAGACCTTCAGCACGTAACCATGTCTGTTTTGGTTATAAAATGGACATTTAAGCATTTCAATTAGTTTAAATTAAATTAAATATTATATATAATAGTGAATGCTGCCACCTTTTTGGCTTAGGACTTCGAAAATTCAGTCTTTCTAAGCGAGAGTCTTCTTATTTTCGTACTGCCTTCCTCCTTCATAAACCTTGCGAGATAGCCAGCCCAGCCCAGCCCCACACATTCTCAATTATGTTTAGGTCTGGAGAGTATGATGGCCAATTCATTACCTCAACGTTTTGCCTTGAAATGAATGATTTTACGACTCGAGCATTGTGTTTAGGAGCATTATCCTGTTGGAAAACCCATGGCAACGGTCCAAAAAGGTTATTTATCTCACGGTTGTAATGGCAGCTTAAATAAACTTCTACATTTCGCAAATCGTGAAAGTAATATTGGTATCCATCTGGGCCGTCAAATTACATTGTGTTGCATCGGTAAAGACGACAGATCGCCAATCATTGAAACGAGTATCAAATTGAACAGTCCACGTCATAAGAATAATCTTATGCATATTGGAGTCGTTTTTGCTTGCGAATGCCATTAAGAGGTGGGTTTTTTTTTTCTTGTCAATCGTTTAAGATGCTTCACTTTCGAAATAGTACATTGCACAGTTGAAAGGCTGGCATTTACTTCGGCTAATTCTTTTATTTTGGCTGCTGACTTAGAAGAAATTCTTAGAATTTTTCTTTCTTCTGGATTCTTGAAATACTTATCGACGGATCTTGAGCTGCATTTATCTTTTCTGCAATCATTGGTTGAGTCCTTGTGAGTGGAAAAAGTTGATTTATTCGCATTCCAAAATGCTCAAATCTTTTCATTTACCCATATTTTGCCTGAATTTTTACTTAAAAATATTTATTTTTAAATTTTTTTTATTGATTTATGTCAAAATATTTGCAAATTTTTCACACAACTCAACAAAATAACTGCGTCTATCCTAATGACCAACTAAAAGTGCACGTGTTTGCATTGACACTTCGAAAGAACAGTTGTGATCGAAAAACAAAAAATTCGGACTACGGCTACTTTGGTGCGTCTAACCGATGACCAAAATATATCTACCATTTTCATACACTTTTAGTTTATTGACGCATATCGAATACTCATATACCTCTCGGGACAATAATCCCCACACGTTTCCAATGATATTTTTGGCCAGGGAGTATGGTGGCCACTCTAGCAATTGCACATTTTGGTCGCTTATCCACTGTTTTATCACTCTGGCGGTATGAATGGGGGTGTTGTCGTGCTGAAATGTCCATGAAATTGGTCCAAAAATATTTGAAAATTGTGGAAATGACTTTTTTAGGACAGTTTTGTATACATTTGCATTCATTTTTGATGAAACAAACTGTAATTCACATGTCCCATAGTATGATATGGCCCCTCGCACCATTATTCCACCGGTGCAAGTATGGTGTGAACTTAAAATGCACTCCTCCTTTCGGAGGTCATGGCAGTAGTAGGTGTAGCCATCGTGTCCATCCAGGTTGTACTTCTTCCCATGTCATATGATCCCGAGCATATAGAATATATAGAAATAGATCTTGACAACAGCACCAACTACCGGGTTCAATTGTGAATCTAAACCATCCAGGGGCCCACTCAAAAACTTACAAAAAATTTCATCAAAATCGATTCAGCCGTTTAAGAGAAGTTCAAAGACAAAAATTCATACAAAACATATGGAAATCCATTCGGTAGTTTTTAGTTAATAGCGAACAGATGACAGACAGACAGAAGCAGATATGGGGAACTTTTTTTATAATATTTAAGATAAAGATAAATGTAAAATTCAAGGTATATTGAATGGTTTGAGTTTTTCTTGTTCAAAAAAAAACCTTTAAAATTCTATCTGGTATTGAGTCATACAAGCTTTTAATTAAGTCAAGCGAAATTGCAGCCCATGCTCATTGGATGGCCTCAAAAAGTTCAGTTTTTGTTCAATATTGCTTTCCAGACTCATAACTTGTTCAAACTAGCCACCCGCAAACATTATCTACTATGCTAAGGGTCGGCGAGTATGGTAGCCAGTTCAAAAATGTGACATTTTTCATCTCAATCCAAGATTTAATAACTCGGCCAGTGCATATTGGTATTATAAAATCCATGGTAAAGGCACACAAATGTTGTCAAATAATGGTAAAGGCTTTTTAGAACGTCGTGTCAAGATTTAGAGCTCATTTTTGGCAATAAAAATTGAAGTTCCAAGTTGTCATAATAGAAAGGATACTTTTCCCCAAACCATAACTCCACCGACTCGGCTATGAAAACGGTCTAACTGATGAGTATCCTTTCTCAAATCATGGAAATAATAACACTGTGTTACAAAAAAAAAAAAAATTAAAAAACTTCTTATCAGACCTAGTGGAGGTTATAGGTTATAAAAAGCCAAAAAGAATGGTATGTATTAAATCTCTGATACACCCTCAAAATCTTGTTTTAGAGCCCAAAAACCGTTTTTAGGTAGGTTCCCTAGCGGCGTTGGGCAAAAATTTAGTACAAATTTTGAGTGAAAAAATACAGAATGTAACGTTTTTCGGATTCTGTATCTTATGAACCGCACAGAATGTGTATTTATATTGCCATATTCCCAAAAAATAATAAAATTGTTGGAAAATTTACCGGAAAAGTCTAAAAAAAGAGATTACATTTCCACAACAACAACATGCAGTTTTTGTGTATAAAAATGTTTATAACAACAACATGCAAGCAAACAGATTGTGTGTTGTACAAAAACAAGCGAATATAAAAAGAAAAGAGAACGAAAACAGCTCGCAGTTGATCTAATTAAAGCCAAGAGGGGATAGACGTCAAAAGTAAACACAACAACAACAATTACATACGCCAAAGAAAATAAAAGTAACATACAGACGGACAGACTGAAAGACAGACATAGATAAATTAACTGGACAGAATGTTTTGTATGCAAATGTTGTATTGTTGTATTTGTTTTGAGATGATCTCCCTCTCTCTCTCTCTGTCTGTTTTTAAGAAGTTTCACTTCTATCACTATTGAGAATCTCAATGTTTGTCACAGATTGTATGATATGTGTGGAATTTTTACCAATATCTTGAGTTTCTAGGTCAAAGACTTGTGTTGGGTCTAGTCTAGTCTGGTCTGGTCAGGTCATCTCGGCTCTCATATTTGGAAAAAAAAAGTATAATATTTTGTTGTAAAAGTTTTTTTTATTATTATTAATTTTTTTTGTGCTATCACACCTACAATATTAATAATCTTCTTTTCGATTTGTCTATTCTTAGGTAATCAATAGTGATACACCTGTGATTGTTAATTTCCATGCTGAATGGTGTGATCCGTGCAAGATTTTGACACCAAAAATGCTTGAACTTTTGGAAAACTCGAATGATATCGATGTCGCTGTCATTGATGTTGAATCCAATTTGGATTTAGTTGAGACATTTGAAGTGAAAGCGGTGCCAGCCGTTTTGGCATTCCGGAATGGAGTCGTTGTGGATAAATTTATTGGTCTTGTTGATGCCAATAGTATTGAGACGCTAATAGGTAAATTAAAGAAGAACAATCCGAATGATGTTGAATCAACAAATGCAACATCATCAGCATCAACATCGACATCAACGACAACATCGACGACAACAAGTACAACGTAGTTGGTTGATTTGATTTGATCTGATCTGATCTGATCTACTGCAGATCACAGGATCACAGCACAGCACATCACATCAAAGCAAATCAAAGGAAAGCAGTAGGAAAAATAGCAGTAAATTTGGAATTGATTGATGATTGATTATGGAAGAGAATTTCTATGGAATTTATAAATATATATGTATTTTTTTGTTGGAATTGGAACTAGAATTCTTAGAATTTACTATTATTTAATATTATTAAATACATATATAAATCAAAAATGTAATAGCATCGTTGCATTGAATTTTTTTGATTTCTCAATTGGTTTGAGGTGGTCTGGAGAACTGTTGAGATGGGCCATCTAAAGAAATTATGACCAGATTTTCCTACAAATTCGTAATGTAACATTAAAAAAAAGAATCAAAAAAGTGCTACAGAATCATCCTGAAAAATTGGATTTGCTTCTCTACTCTGTAACAGACTTAACTTGGTTGGTTAGTTGCTTATCGTGGCTGACTCGTATAGTTCACTACCAGCCGCAATTAGCACTAGAGTGCCGTTTTGAAACCACTTCCTCGCCGAACGTAATCAGTATTACAAAATCAAACCCGTCGAATTTAGGTATTTTATTATATATTTTCCCAGAAACTTATTTCTAGTCTTTGCCAGTGCTGGGCATTGACATAGAAAGTGGGTGAGTGACTCCTTTTCGTCTCCGCTTGAGTCCCTACACACCAGTAACCAGTAAAAACCGCTGAGAGCCTTGCGGTATCTGAGCGTCTTCTATTGATGAGTCTAAGTGACCTATTTTCGTTGTAACTAGGCCAAGTAGCACATGCCACTCTGCAAGATTCAAGATCTTTCCACCGTCTGTTTGCCTGCTGACGGAAATGCAGGAAGTTGCTCCTTTTGACGACCTCTAGGGGAATCGAGACCTGTTCCGCTAACGATATATCAAGGGATGCACTAAAACGAGCTAGTTTTTCAGCCTTCTCATTTCCCTCAATGTTCCTATGGCCGGGAACACGTAAGAGACTGATATCAGCTCGACGACATAGCTCGCTTATCGCCGACCTGCATTCCTTTACGAGCTTGGGACTCTTAACTTATAATGTAATATTTTTATAGCATCAAAATAGACATCCCCATATCATCTCATCACATCACATAGGATGCTGGGAATACTTGACAGTGGTTATAAGGCAATTTTCTACATAGCCTCTCTCACCTTATCTACGACAGACGGTGCGAAAATCATCAGATCCGATGAACTTGGACTCGTCCGAAAATATGAAATGAAGTCTTCTTGAAGATTTCCTTACCCTCCACATATCCACATCGTTCAGTCGTTTTGGAACATTAAATCAATTGAATAATTTTTTAGGAGCTAACACGATATCGTTTAGGTTTAGTTTATATGTACTTATGTTTAATAGTCTTTGTCATAACTATATTTGGTGAAAGCCCCCGCCCCCACTTTGAATTAAAAATTTTATTTCATTTTATTTAGCCATATACGCTGTTGATACTGCATTCAGACGGCAGCTCATTCAATGCCAACGAGGCATGTGACCTAACTCAGCAGTTTCTGGATGGCTTCACCAGATGGGCAGACAGACTAGTAGAACGTCAATCCCGTCAGTACTAAAGCGCAGTACTATAAGTTTGCACTTATGAGAGACTGCTCCAGGTTCCCACGGAACTTGTTCCGTCCTGGCCAGCGGAGACGGCCCCTTTATGGGAGTATCGTGCTGACTGTGGTTGTACCCAAAGGTTGGTAGAGTGTGAGCTCGACGTGGAATTGCGTTATACAGCCAGGTGCTGTGACCTACACAGCCTGTGCTCGGCACCGTGACTTTCCTCCAACTGTGCAATCCGCTCGCTGTAAGGTGGGCTCACCTCGCTACCTGGATATGATCTTAGACAGGAGACTTACCTTGCACAAAAACATTGTCAAAACCTCTGCAACCTGTCGCCAAAAACTGCGGAAGCTGAACTGCCTAACGCGGAAGAGGATATCCATCCAGAATATGCAGGACTCTGCCCTTCGTCAGATTGTAAACGCGGCTTAGTACGTATTTAATGATGTAATTTCCCGGGACCTGCGAATCCAATGTCCGATGGATATCGATTGCTGAGTTAAGCATATGGGGAATATGCTGCTCTATTAACAAAAAAAATGTAAGTACTGGTTCCGGCGTTTTGAAGTCGCTGAGTAAGATGAGTTATTGGACCAAGGTTTATGACAAACATAAAAGCAGCTCGCTGAAACCTTGGGAGTGACTCAAACCAAGAGACTGTTTTTTCACGTGTGAACAACTGTTCCATAAGCAAAATCGGAACAGTTTTTTGCATCGAATCGTGACAAGGGACGAAAAGTGGATCGATCCACTACAATAACTCAAAGCACCGAAAAACGCAGGATAAGCCCAGACATGCATTGACTTTAACGGCCCAATCGAATATTCATGGCAAGAAGCGAATGCTGTGCCTGTAATGGGGTCAGCTCGGAGTCATCACTGGGGTGCATTACCAACAACACCAATTAATGCAATTAAGTCAAGATTGAAGCCCTCAATATGCTAAAAGTCATGACAAACTAATATCGTCGATTATGTTGCAAAAGTCAACAAAGATACTTTGGAGGCGCTTCAATGGGATGTCCTAAACCACACGCCGTGTTTACCAGACATTGTTTCTCCCAGGGTTGCAAACAGCTCCATTTTTTGGAGTGGTTTTCGGTTCGGTTCTGTCTTTTTAAAGTAAACGGTTCGATTTATGGTTCGGTTCGAAGCCCAAAAAACGCGACGATTCGGTTCAAAACCGGTTTGCAACCCTGGTTTCGACTACCATTTGGTCCGACCGATGATTGGCCGAGCAGCACTTCATTTCTTACGAAGTATCAAAAAATTGGGAGGCTTTTTGGATCGTCTCAAAAGATGAAAGAATATAATTAATGCGGAATCTATATGGTGCCTGAAAGATGATGAAAGAGTCGTAGTTAGGGTTACCAATTCGGGACAGATGCAACCCGGAAAAATTTTCGGTTGTTTGATTATAATATGTAGTATAGTATATGTATTAGTACTTTATGGTTTTTTTTTTTGCATAAAACATAAAAGGATTTTCATGAAAAATTGAAGTTTCGTAGTATTTGTAGCTCAGCTTTTTCCAACGATATGTTCATCCTGTTGCTTTCCTTGCTCCACACTTGTTCCATCATGCTAAATACGTGCTCGCAAGAAGCATTATAGACAGGAATGGAGAGAACAAACGTGACAAGCTTTTTTCAATTCAGGGTAGGGATTTCGGTCTTTTGAAATCGACTCGATTCTTTTCAATGAGATGTGGTAAAATTACTACCTCATCGTACAGTATGTCAAGTTCTAAGTCTATTTTTAAAATTTCTTGTAATCAGTAATGCCTGCCCAATTGATTGGTTCTTTAAGAGATAAAATGTTCATCACTTATTATTCCGGATCTTCAAAGTTATACCACTTTTGTAAATACATAGTTTGAACAAACCGTAAAAAACGTATTCAGGGGTGTCCCAGAATCTGTTTTTCAGATTGCTGATGCTTTGATGATTTGGTATATTATGCAGCTTCACTAGTTGTTTCTCGCTTCAAAGAAATATGTGCTTATCTAGGTAAACAAGCATTGAAGAAAGAATTTTGCATTACGCCGATTCCGGCAGCTCCTAGGGATTGCTATGATCCCTAAAGATCTTCGTTTTTAACGTTATGGAGTGCTTTTCCTCAAACACTAAAAAGCGAGTATGCCAAAAATAATTATTTTTTGCAAATATTCTTTTCATTATATATTTGACGTATCAGCTGATTACAACTTCGGATTTGTGTTCGAAAAAGAAAAAACAAAACCGATCGGATTCTGTGACACCATTTCAAATCGGAATCGGTTTCCACGACATCCCTGATTGCCATCATTTTTGAATTTTGTCATCAAAATGATTTAATAAATCCATGGCAGATTGACTATAAAATTGATTAGAATTGTGAATTTCAGTGCCTGTTTACCTGTCGGCTAAAATGCCAAGTGTGTATGTTATTTTGTTATTGATTATTATTATAATCTTCACGGGAGTGAAAGTATTATAAGTTTCTCATGACGTTTGTAACACACAGAAGGAGACATCGCAGACCACATAAAGTATATAAGTATATTTTTGATCAGCTCGATGAGACGAATTGCTTTAGCCATATCCGTCTGTATATATGTAAACTGGTCCTTCAGTTTTTACGTTAGAGTGCATAAAGGTTTCTTTTTACCATACGCTGCACATTTGTCGGAGTCAGCCGAATCGGACCACTAGGGGAGATACCTCCCATACAAACCCTAATTTATATGAAAGTCCTTGTTAGAAAGTTTTTTTGTTTTTTGACTTATCGAACTGAAATTTGGGCACTAAAAGTTTCTGATCCATATTCATCAACTATGTACATTCCAAGATCTTAGGGTCACCAAAAGAAGTACCTCCCATACAAACACCCATTTAAATTAATGTTCTTATTTGAAAAAGTTTTTATTTTTTCAACTTATCGAACTGAAATTTGGACACTATCAGTTTCTGGTCCATATTCATCAACCATGTAAATTTCAAGATCTTAGGGTTACCAAAAGGGGTACCTCCCATACAAACCCAAATTCAGATTAATGTTCCTATTAGAAAAACTTTTTTGGTTTTTCATTTATCCAACTGAAATTTGGACACTAAAAGTTTCTGGTCCATATTCATCAACCATATAAATTTCACGATACTAGGGTTACCAGAAGAGGAACCTCCCATACAAACCCACCTTTAAATTAATGTTCTTATATGAAAAAGTTTTTATTTTTTCAACTTATCGAACTGAAATTTGGACACTAAACACTGAACTGATCCATGTTCATCAACCATGTAAATTTTAAAACCTTAGGGTTACCACAAGGGGTACCTCCCATACAAACACAAATTCAGATTAATGTTCCTATTAGAGAAACTTTTTTGTTTCTTCATTTATCGAACTGAATTTTGGACACTAAAAGTTTCTGGTCCATATTCATCAACCATATCAATTTCACGATACTAGGATTACCAGAAGAGGTAACTCCCATACATACCCAAATTCAATTTAATGTTCCTATTAGAAAAACTTTTTTGTTTCTTCATTTATCCAACTGAAATTTGGACACTATCAGTTTCTGGTCCATATTCATCAACCATATAAATTTCGCAATACTAGGGTTACCAGAAGAGGCACCTCCCATACAAACCAAAATTAAGATTAATGTTCCTATTAGAAACTTTTTTGTTTCTTCATTAATCGAACTGAAATTTGAACACTATAAGTGTATGGTCCATATTCATTAACCATGTAAATTTCAAAATACTTGGGTTGCCAGGAGGGGTACCTCCTATACAAACCCAAATTTAAAAAAGTACATACAGAACTGTAAAGTGCCAATCAACCAGTGGTCACATTTGATACTCAATCTGTGTTCTTTGTTGATACTGAAACTGTAACAGAGTGAATATAGTGATGCTAATAAAGGAAGTATATTTGATATCTGTCAATTATCGCCATTCGTTTGCATGCAAGCCGGAGGAGCGTGAAGAGTATTATATCTATGGCATAGCCAATGATAACCTTCTTTCTGGTTTTATTTAAGAATTATTGCAGACCAGAAGCTCGGGAGGTAGAACATAGTCATAGCTAATGATAGACAGACACTAAGCACTTTAAACTATAAAATAAAAAACAAAAATAAACAAATTACAATAACAACAAATTTATTATATCATTATATTATATAGTATATATGTATATGTATATTTGTAATTCTTAAGATGTTGATTTCTCTCTTTGTTAAATTGTATAATTTTGTATAAATTTTATGTTTTTGTTGCCTTCTTCTTTCACATATTCTTTTCTTTGTTTGTTTGTTTGTTTTATTTTGTATAAATTTCGGTTTTTTTTTTTAAATTTAATATTGCACAATAAAAATTTCTAATTTTACATTTTTCAATCATCAATCAATCACAATGTGAACATAATATAATAATAATAAAAAATAATGACTCTTTAGTTAATTATAAAAAAAAAAAATAGTGTAAATAAAAAATGAGACACAAAACTAAAATTATAGAATTCATAAGAATTCTTCATATCCCACCACCATTGGAAATGGAAATATTTCATACATTTTCATTTTCGTTTTCTTGATCTTGATTATCCTTCTGTTTTACCAATATCATGATTATCCTTTTTCTTTATCAATATCCAAAATAATTATGTCATCATCATCATCATCATGATTTTTCTCATCACCTGGTCTAGAAGAATTAAAAACATAAACACATTTCAATTTTATGGTAAGAATAAATTTGTAGTATCTCTCTCATTTTCATAATCATGAATTAGCAGCATTAATATTTCATCCTCATCCTCATCATCATCGTCATCATCATTAACATTAATTTCAAATCAATAGTATAAATTTAAATAGGGTGATTGGACTGATAAGATTGGATTGCTTTTTTCTTTTTTGTTTTGTTATACAACAAGAAGTTTTATATGTTTACTCATTTATTATTATTATTAATTTATGAGTAAGCATTAAGTCCAAAGACATTCACTCTGGACACATCTATTAATTTAATAATCAATACAAAAATAAAGTCATCATCATCATCATCATCGTCACTTCCATTCTTGAACAAACCAATCAATATCAACAACAATCATTAATACCAATTACCAGATATTGTATCATCATCATCATCATCTCCATCATCATCACCACCATCATCATTAACATTATTATCTAATAACAAACTACAATTGGACTTCTCTAAACTAAGTAATAGCAAAGTGAGTGAAAGTGATTTCATTATAAAAGAATCTGATTTGCTTTATAGGAATCAAATGATTCGACCGACCGACCGACCGACTGACTGGCTGACTTTGCTATCATATAGTAAATATACTAAAGGAGTCCGATTGCATTACAATTTTTGCTTAAAACTAATACATACGCATATATAGAAATGATTTAAAATGATAAAAATAAAACGAAAAACAAAAAAATAACCATTATAATAGTAGTAGTACATGGTAATAATAAATTGTGGATTAACTTTGTTATAGTGTAGGTATATATATATAGTATTGATAGATATATTGTATAAATAGCATAATATTTTGTTTTAATTCAAAAGGAAGTTTCATTGTTTCTCATATGTCGGATAACTTTATCAATCAGCATTTACGTAAGAATCCTTGTGTGTGGATATCTATATAATATATATTCTGCTCATTCTATTACTTGTTTGTTGGTTGGTTGGCTGGCTGGCTGTGTTGGTGTGTTGTGTTTGTGTGTGTTTTCTCTCTTCCTTCATTTACTTCATATATGTAGGTAAATATTAATAGATTTAGATTTTAACCTACCGAGCCAATTGTATTATGAGTGCAGCACACATTTCAAAGAATTCCATTGTATGATGACCAGTTGGTTGTAATGGCATCACTCCGATTACACTTAGTGGAGGTGGTGTTAAGCTTTCCATGATGACATCATCACCTTGTTCGACTTCTTCATTTGTCAGTGATTTAAAATCAAGTAGATAACTTTTAGCATCAACTTGATACAATTGCAAGGACATTTTGGAGAATTTGCCTGTCTTAATATTCTGACGACGCACACGTACATGATATGGATTAATAATTTTCCATTCGTAATCCAATGCTTTCATGGCACGATACACTTCAAGCATAATATCATTTGGTTTACTTTGTGAACGAATGCCCAAATGCCATTTGGCACGTTTTATGGGAGTACCACGAGCTGCTTTTTCTGGGAAGGCAGCACCACCGGAATTCTGAACAGACATGGCCATTTGACGTTCACGCATTGGTGCTATACGCTCCGGATGAGGACGAATTGTTGGAGCATTTGTTAGTGATCCAGTGCCTGTAGTTCCTGGTATTACTGGTGTTGCTGTTATATTAAGTGCTCCAATATTATTGCTATTTAGGCCATTGCCAATTGGAGTTGCTGTACCAGATGATGAGGCACCACCACCACCACCAGGACCAATTGTTGTAATCCCAGCTTGATGATGATGATAATTTGTTGCTGTTGTTGTTGTTGTATTGACCACAGGACAATTGGCACCATTGGCTGTGTAATGTGATTCCATGCCGTGTCTATCATTGGGTGAATGTGATAACCCAGCCGGTGGTGGTGAGCCAGCAACAAAGAAATTATTTATCTCATTTATTTGATTGGCGGCATCATCAGCAAAACGTTTATTATCAATAATCAAATGATAGGCAATAGCCAATTGATCATGTGGATCACCACTTAGTAAGGCATTATGAACTTCAGATTCCTTGACACCGAATTTTGTGCATACCTCAGAAACTGCATATGTATCAATGACATTCGAATCCTGCTCTATGGATGAGGGAAACAAATACGCTGGCAATTCCTTTTGGAACCATTCATGTTTCTTGATCTCCTCAATGGTGGCCCTCTTCAACGGATCCACTTGCAACATCTGACACACCAAATTCACCACTTGCTTATTTAGATATTCCGGTATGGGGAAGATACCTGATTTGATTTTACGGAAGAGCGTCGGCACATGTTCATCATCAAAAGGCAAAGTACCACATAGCAATGCATACAGGATAACACCGCATGACCATATATCGACTTCTGGACCAGCATACAATTTACCCGATATAACCTCGGGAGCAGCATAATTCGGAGAACCGCATGACGTACGCAAGAATTCACCATCCAACATCATATTCGATAAACCGAAATCAGCAATTTTCACATGCATATTATGATCCAATAGAAGGTTCTCTGGTTTCAAATCACGATGCACAATCATATGACGATGACAATAGTCAACGCCAGATATAATCTGTTGGAAGAATCGTCTGGCTTCATGCTCCTGCAATTTACCATGTTTCACAATATAATCGAATAATTCACCGCCGCTCACATATTCCATAATCATAAAAATATCTGTTGGTGTTGAAATCACCTAAACAATATATGTTGATAATAAAAACAAATAAGTATATGATATTACAGTAAATCTTCCTATATATCATATCATATCATATCATATGTAAATATGTATGTATAATATCTGATTGGATCTGATTTGATTTGAGGTTTTCTTACCTGATATAATTTTATGATGTGCGGATGTCGGAATAATTTCAAATTTTGTATTTCTCTTCGAATTTTACCAACCACATCGAGACTTTTGATTTTCTGACGGTTTAGAATCTTCACAGCCACTTTGTGTTTGGTCATTTGATGTTCACCAATTTTCACCTTGCCAAAGGTTCCTGTGCCCAATGTCGCACCCAATAGATAATGTCCAATTTTCACCAAAGGTTGACTACCATTGACGGCATTATGAGCCGCAGCCTCGGCGGCCCGTGTTGTAGGCATGATGGTTTGTTTGTTTTCTCCTCCTCCTCCTACTCCTCCTTCTCCACCACTTCAATTCACTTGACTTCACTCCACTCCTTCAGACTTTCTTACTTCGTTTCGTTTGACAAATTAGAAACTCTTTTTTTTCGATTGCTATTTTATTATATTCTTTTATTTTAGTATCAATTACTATTTCAAATTTCAATTTCAATCTAAAAAAAAGAAAATACAATAATGTTGTACAATACTATGAGTTGAATTGAATTGAATAAAGTATCTATGGAATTGTGTTTTGTATATTTTTGTAATATGATAAAAACGTAAATTGAGTTTTATTGATTGATTGTTGATTGTGTTGATTTATGGAAATCAGTTCAGCTCAGTACGGTTCGGTTCGGTTGGTTGCTTGTTTGTTGTTGTTGCTGTTGTTCTTCTCGCATTTATTTATTTATTATATTATTTCTAGTGGCTGCGCGCAAACTCGTTGACTTAATTGTTGTGGAATAAATTTCTTAATTTTTTTATTTTATATTTACTTAAACGGGTTCTCTGATGAATCTGTCTTACTGCCTGACGGTCTGCTGACGACAACTAGATCCCACTCCCCTTCTTTTGGTTTTTATTGTTCATGGATTTCAAGTATTATTTTGTTTTTTTTTTTTGATACAAGGTACGTATGTGTGTGTGTGTATGATGAAGGTCGTCGTTGTTATCTTCGCTTAAATCCTATACTATACTCAGTACATGTACGTGTGTGTTTGAATATATTTAGTATAAAAAAAAAATTTATCTATTTATCGGAATACTACATCTATGTACTTATATACAATATACAAAGTACTTGCACCTCCTTGTTTGACTTACGATTTTTAATTGCGTTGTTGCTTTTGAAATAGTGTTTGTTGTTGTAATTGTTGTATGAAATTGCCCGTTGTTCATGAGTTCATCATGTTCTATTAAGACCTTTCTTTGAACTCCATTTATTAATGCTATCATTATAAGGAACGTTGTTATTAGCATTCATTGTGTTATGACATGAATTTTGATAATTACAAAAACAAGAACAAAAACTAAAAAAAAAAAAAGGAAGACAAAAACATGTGAATTTGTTTGTTGTAATTTATTTCTTGTTGTTTTATTTTTGCTGATTCGTACAATTTCCGTTCTTTATGGCTTTTATTATTTTCTATATGTTTCTTTATATTAAATTCGTCGTCTTGGAATTTTTGTTGCACACTAACAAATTTCCTATATTGGAAGAAGTCATTTTTTTTTTATTTATTTTGTGCCCAACATTTTCCAACACTGGCGATTCTTGTCATCGGCATCGGCATCAGCATCTTTATGCTTGCCCAAAAGTTACCTTCAAACACCATGACCGTATCGCATCGCAGCCATTTGCCATTGTGGCCAACTAAATCAATTTTTCGAGGGTATTCTCATGTTCAGTTTTAAACATCGCAGTACTAAATTATTATTACATATTTATTATTATTATATATTATATATTTTTTGTTATTATTTTCTTTTTGTTTTCTATGTGTGTATGTGTGTGTTGTCCGCTGCGCTCTGTGCTGTGTGCTGTATTGTATGGTGTTGATGAATAATAAAAACAGCTGTCTCTAGTGACCTCCTCCTTCGAAAAACAGCTGTTCGATTCAATCCCATTCGATTTGTTAAAATGATAATCAAAAATTACAATAAATTCATTAAGATAACAACAACAAATATTTATTGACCATACTTACATACATTACCCATCGTCGTCTATCAGTGTATTAGATTAAAATCGATCAAATAACCAAATTCATAATAAAAAATTCCAAAAATTGATGACACAAAGGTATATAAACTAAACATTACATTACCTCATATGCGAATGTGTATATTATTGCATTATGTTTATTTCTTAGAAATTTGCAATGACTGCAGTCTGCCAGTTGTTGATATCAAATATTGCTTGCCGATGCCAGACGCCGCTTCATATTTCTTTGCATGCATGACAATGAACTCGTGACAAATTCAAAGCGTGCATACGAGATCGTGTGTTTTGTATTATTCTGTGTCTCTTTGTGACACATTGTGTTTTGGCAATAGAAATGTGCGAAGGCAATAGAAATACATATTATTATAATAATAATAATAAAGCAGGTGATTAACTCGCGTAGACAATCGTTTAGCGACGATAGACTGACTGTGAGTGAGTGAGTGTCTGTCTGGTAATCTGGTAATACAATATAAACAAATAAATATTATTCTTTCTTCTTTTATCATATCTTTTTTTTTTACAGATTTGTACATACAATATCAGATTAATGCTGTCGGGACTCTTCTACTACTATAACAAAGGTTACGCCATTTTCAGCCTAAATAATTGAAATTGCATAAAGTTTGCCCAATAAGCTGGCTCATTGGATTTTTGGGATCATCTTATACTATTCAATCACATTTAGTAGTGACCTCCACAGTATACAGTATAGAAGAGGATTGAAGTCTTTTTGTGGCTGTTTCATTTACAGAATGAACATTAAATTGATCGGGCATAAATCTCTTTTGACTGACTGACTGACTTACGTTACTTTATATGAATTACGTTCCTATCAAAGCAAGAGCTTCTCTTGTCATTCCAGTATTCCTATAACATCGTATAATCTGTGCCATTAATCTTGAATACTTTTGTGATTCATAGCACAATATTATATTATATTATTATTGTTTATATAAACTCAGACAATGAAAAAGACTGTCACAGACATCATGGCTATCATGTATAGGTATTAGCCTTTAGGCGGTACAAATGGCTTTAAGCTAAACAATTGTGATTGACAGACATACTCACTGATCGATCGGCTGAGTAATATGATAAATATGATAGTAACAAAAAGCAATCCCCCACACAATTTATAATTGATTCATCATTTAATAGTTTCTTTCATGTGAATAAGCATGTGCAAACTACATGAAAGATTCAAATTGCAGTTGTGATTTTTTGTTTAAAGAATTACCTGGGGTCCCCCTAAGCAAAGATTTTTAAATGTGCCAGAGTTGGTAATGTTTGAAGTTTAAATCCGAGTAGTTCAGTCAAACATAATAAACCAATATGCAGTCTGGCGATCGCGATCTATGTGATTTTAGCAAATGAAGAATGTCGAATTGATTTGCTTCTGATTAGTCTTGTTAGTGTTTGTTTTGGAAGTGAAGTAACTATCTGATTTCTTCAATGCTACAATAGTATGTATGTGTGTAAGACGCTGTCTAGTGCTAACACAATTGTAAAATATGATCCGAGAAACATTACTCTATAGTACAACTTATATCATTACAACATGAAGAATAACAAGGCACAATCAATTGATCAGGTACGAAATTATGGTATTTAAAATTTGCATTCCCTCATTTTCTGTTGATTATGTAATATTATACTCTTTACGCAGTGAATAGTAAGTATTATCAGTTTGTCAAGAAGTTTGTAACACACAGAATGAGATATTGGAGACCTCATAAAGTATACACATACATATGTATATTCTTGATCAGCGCGACGAGACGAAGCAAAAGTCACTAAAGAGTTTAATTCGGTATTTCATTTATCAGCCAAAGAATTTTCAGCAAGATTTTGTCAGTTCAAAGAATTTTCGGATCATTATTGCTTAAATATTTTTTTTTTTTAAATATTCCTTTTAAACACTTAATTGGAGCATAGGGCCTCTACAAGGCTTCTCCGTCGCACACGATTCTGGGCTGTTGGGCGATATGGCCATGTGGTAGTAACATCAGCTAGTTCCCGCAAGATTGATGTTCTCCAAGTGTTCTTTGGCCGGCCGCGGCTTCTGCTCCCTTGCGGGTTCCATTCGAGAGTCATTCTCGTGATGCTTTCTGGCGGCTTTCTTAACGTGTGGCAAATCTAGCGTCACTCGGTTACAGTATAGGCTCCTCATTTGTTAGACGCTCTAGTGCCTCGTTGGAAATAGTGTTAGGCCAGAATATTCTGCATATGATCCTTAAACACTTGTTAACGAAAGCTTGAAGTCTCTGCGTGATGGAGTTCGAGACCAGCCGCTTCCGTATAGTGGCAGAAGCTTTCTACGAAATCCATTGCACAGCCGTCAATCATTATATGGCTTGTACTGGATTGATTGATTCTCATGGCTTTAGTCTTTGCAATATTTATATCTAATCCGACGGTGCGTGCCAGCGCGACTAAGTTGTTCGATGGAGTTACGCTTAAGAATGTCGAATGCTTTCTTGAAGTCGACGAACAGCATGTAAACCGGGGAGCGCCATTCAATCGATTGCTCGACGATGATACGAAGTGTGTTTGCTTGGTCAACACAACTACGTTCGGGGCGAAATCTATCCTGTTTGTCCCATAAAGCGTTCTCAACGCACTGTAGCCTATTCTGTATTAGTGTGGCTAGAATTTTGTAGATGGTATTGAGTAGGGTTATTCCTCTCCAGTTTCCAGGTTGCTTAAATATTAACTGGTTAAAATCGGTAAGGTGAAAAAGTTCGATAAGTGTGTTCCGCTCAATGAAAAAAAGGAAACAAATGCTTTAAAGAGCTTGCTTGCATACATTCGACCAATTTTTTTAATTGAATTATTACTTTTTTATGAAAAATAGATTCATTATGACAATCGTAAGCGTTCAGAATAGTGGTTGGATAAGAATGAGTTACCAAAATACACCACAAAGCCTAATATTCATCAAAAGAAGCTTATGGTAACTGTTTGGTGGTCTAATGCAGGTGTGATTTATTATGACCTCATGAAACAACGATGTCTCAACGATCACAGCTGAAGTTAACTGCAACCAACTGGACCAGATAGTGCAAAAACCGCTCAGATTAGTCAACAGATCGACTCCTACTGTGGCAAAACTCATGTATTACCAATTGTGTTCCGCAATTTGGACAAATTTTTAGGTAGGAAAACAAATTAATACAGACAACGCCAGTTTTACAGCCTTCCAGGAATTCATTGAGTCCCGTCCGCCAGGGTTTTATACAACCGGCCAGAACATTCTTCCGTATAAATGGCAAAAGTGTATTGAGAATATGGGTGCATACTTTGATTAATAACATAAAAACTCCTTGTATTTACGTATATACTGTCAGCCAACTATGCTTTCATTTCAACAAAGTGTGTAGTATGCTCGATTCAATAGTTATCACCGGTAGATACGATCCTGAGAAAAATTTAAAAACATTGGTATTGTACCAAGAAAATCAATCACTGTCATCACTTTCGTGGACAATTGTTCTTTTCTTCCTGATTAACAATCATGATGTCTTTTTCATCTCCCAATACTTGATTCAATTCAAATTCGATTTTAGATGAATTGAAATGAGACTGGGGAATCTTGGCACAGCTCTTTCAACATTTGTATATTTTTGTACCAAATAAACACCAAGTTTTCGCTCTAAGTTAAGTCCTTCACGTATAACTTTTGCTATAAATACAAATGATTCAAAATCCTCTTCATCAGATCACTAACTAAATCATTCTCATCTAATTTTTTGTTCGCCATTGGTTCTACAATATTCGCTTCAGCAAAATTCTCGAAACCTTCTCCTACGATTGTATGTACGATCTCCATTATTTAAGAATATTCATGCTCCAATGGTAATCCACAATTACCTCCTTCAACTACATCTGGCCATAAATTTACCAGCAACCATTGAGCATTGTTTGCTTAATCTCAGCATATGACACTCCAATATGTTCAAACACAATCTAAGATAGTAAATTTTTTTCCAGCCTGCATAATTGGGAGAGAGTCATCATTTTCAATTTGATCTAAAATATACCTGAAGATTCGCTTAATACCTATAATTTCAGCAAATTCTGCGGGAAATTGTAGCGCTGCTCTGAATCAGCAGAAGCTTTTTCACCTTCACTCTTAGATTATGTAAAGAATGTCTTTGTTTAAATCTTTCAAACCAGAGAAAGACAGTTTCTTTTCAGCTGAAGAAGTAGATAGTAACTGATTCATAATTTTTTCATATATTTTAAAACCTTTATTTTTAATTGTGTTAGTATCAATGGGAATCCGCTTGCGTAAATCGGGGGATAGGTGTATTTTTTGTCCATTAAATCACTAGGATAGGTTAGGTTATGCAGGGCGATCGCCATTGTGATGCCTGATAAAAACGTGGAAGTGTATGGCGACTATGAGGGGTCTTTCTCTAAAACTAACCTGAGGAGTCCAGGAACAGAGCCAGGTCCCCCAAAGGACATTTTGCCAAACTACTCAACTCTTCGAAGAACGGTTTCCCCAGAAGAGAAGAGCAGTGCAATCACAGAGGAGGAGTTGGATGCTCTCCGGTTCCTCCTCATCACACAGCTGTGGGCCATCAGCCCGATAGTGCAGTGCCCCGTCTTAACTCACATCAACGTCCGAACCCTTTTCTTGTTCTTGCATGGCATGAGAGTATATCCTGTAAGGGTCTGTAAATATCGACAACTACTTGAGACATAGGCAGTGCCGAGCCTTTCCTGGCACACTCTTCCGCCATCTCATTTCCTTCGATACCGGAGTTAACCGGTACCCAGATGAGTGTAATAGAGTGTTTAGGGCATGATCTTGTGCTCAAATCTAGTAATTGAAATTTCCAACCCTTCCTGTTGACCAACCGATCTGAAATTTGACACACACCTCTAATTCTGATGACTATACAATACAAGTTCATCATTGTAGAGGATCGCCATCCCTGGTATAATGGATAATGTAAAATAAAGTCTCCATTTAAAAATTAATAACTAAATTTTTTATTTTAATAATTCTACTTTTCACAAGATATCCATCCAAGCCTTTGGAATAAATAATATTTTTATAAGTACATCATATAATATAGTAAAATAAAAATAAAAATAATAGTACAATAATAAAAAAAAAAACACATCTAGAACAATACAATCATCATCGTACATAATTATATATGTATGTATATTGTATATAAATAGGAGTAAGTATAAAAAATTCCGGAATCTCAAATAAAATACGAAAAATGTAAAAAAAAAAATAATATAATGAAATGATTATGATGAATGATGATTATGTAAATTTGTTTGTGACTTTTCTTATACAATACTACAATATTGTGTATACATATGTATCTGTATAAATCCATACCATGAAACACAACTGCAAATACGTATGTGCAATACGAGTAAAAAAAGAAATAGTTGGATGGATTCTATAAAATTTAGTTTACTATAATACTACATACATAATGATGTATCATTGGCTAGTAGTACCTAGTATTCATATATACAAAGACGAAGAGTGCATGTTCTATAAATATTTGACACACTAATATTCAATAGGAAATACGAGTATGGATATGGATACTTGGGAGGGGGCTTTAACGTAGAAAACTACTAAGTAAATACATAGTATAAAAATATTTACAAGGCTAGAAAGAAGCCAATGCGAAATACGAAGATGAAATGATTTAAAATACGAGTGTGTACGTGTACATTGAAAATAAAAGACAATAATAGATAGATATATATGTAGATAGATTTATTAAATAGATGATTTAATTTAAGAATGTATAAATGTATAAATGGATAGATGGATAGATGGATAGATGTATAGATGGACTGATTAGATGAATAGATGACATAAATACGTTGTAATAGTTATGTAAGTATGTATGTTGTTATGTGCAGTATATAAACGATACATATGTATGTATGTATGTATGTATGTATGTGTTATCTATATATGTAT
Source organism: Amiota communis (assembly GCA_037043315.1). Classification (NCBI taxonomy): domain Eukaryota; kingdom Metazoa; phylum Arthropoda; class Insecta; order Diptera; family Drosophilidae; genus Amiota; species Amiota communis. The sequence continues at coordinate 80,252 of JBAMAV010000477.1, forward strand.
GTATGTATGTATGTATGTATTGTATAATTTTGATTAATTAATTGGATTAAGCCAAACGTTTCTTTCGACTAGGAGACAGAATCTTTAACATTGTGACCACTGGTGCTTCAAATGACATTGAAACAATAAACGACAGCAAATAGGAGGCAACCACAAGACCAAAGAACATGACCACCTTAAATGAGGGGAAATGAAAAAATTAAAATTTAATTAATTCAATAAAAAAAAATGTATTGTATAAGTACTCACCATTGTATCACCACCCAAATGTAAAGGAGCATCCGAGTTAAGAGCCATTGAACGTATGACAATTGGATGGACCAAATATGCACAATATGTGACACGTGAGAATGGATACAGACATGGTGCCGATAACAAAGTATTTATATAGCCACCATAGCCTGAAGAACAAGCAATTGTTATCCAAGCCAATGACAGAGCCCATGCCGAATGACTAAGTGAACTATAGGCAGCTGCTGTGAATTGTGATAACTCGGAACGATAAAGTCCAAAGACAAGTACAAATAAATTGAGCATAGCAAGTATCCAGGCAATGGCCACTGTCAATTTTGGCAAACGAATTTTGCAATTTGTCCGAAACAGTATCCAGCCAACAGCCATGCCAATCAAATATGGTCCTAAACGGGTCCAAGGCTTATCATAGATCTTATCAAATAATGCCAATGGGTCATCGGTGTTGGGACGATGATTATTTGTGAAGGCAATTACAGCTGTTGTTATCCACGAAATGACCAAGAATACAAGTGTTGTAATCGCTGAAACTTTGAAATGACGAACTCCAATTATCAATATGATAGCCCCAATGATATAGAATTGTGTATCATTGGCTAGATACCAACTCCAAAGCATACACTGCAAAAATAAATATTGAATATAGCCATATACTAATAGATAGATAGATAGATCGATAGATAGTGAGAGTATAGTAGCTTACCATTTCTTCAACTGGAAATAATGTGTTTATATAGAGTACATTACGCCACCAATAATCCGGACATGTTATATGATCCATTGTCGGTGGATCAAATATGGAATATGTTGCCAGATATTTCATTGTAACTTGAACGACACCCAATACAAACAGATATGGTGCTGTTAAACGCATAAAACGATATGCAACCAAACCAAAGAAGTGGGCTGTGCCAGCGGTGAATTCATTGGTTCCTTTGCTCAGCTTATTCAATTTACCCTTGGCATTCGTTCGGAAATATAAATAGGATATTAGAAAGCCACTAATAAAGAAAAACGTATCCACACTAAAGGGACCATTTGTGATTGCCTGAAAAAAGAAGTTCTTTTCAACTTCCTTACGCATTTCCATATTATCTGAATACTTAAAGACCACAATACATGTATGACCCAAAATGACCCATGCCATAGAGAACGCACGTAAGCCATGAATTGACGGTATTGTATCGGCCCCAACATTACGATCACAAATTGCATTGAAATTTGTTATGGCAGAAAATGAAAGTAACAACTCCGAATAGATACTTAATTTCTCTGGTTCATGTAAATGCCCCTCCAAATGTTCATCGGATATGTGACTATGATGATTACTATGAACATTATGGTGATGATGATCATGTTCATCATCATCATCAATATTATTTGTATTATCGACAACAGTATGCGGTGGTAGATTCAAAACAATATTCAATTCCTTCAATGATGATTCCTTTTTTAATGAATCATGTGCCATAGAATCGCTATAATCTGATGAAGCACAACCAATACCCGATGAGGTCTCACTATTGTTCATCATTTCTTTATCCTGTTGCCGGAGGGCCTCAGTAAGGCGACGTGTCAAATAGATTTCATATAAAGTACCAAATAGAATTAGTATTAGGACAAGTGTTGAAACAATGCTGCATGAGGGTAGCAGAGAGAGAGAGAGAGAGATAATAGAGAATTAGAGATATATTTTAATAATAATAATAATAGTAATAATAACAATAAAAATTATAATAATAAAAATAATATTTGTTTTTTTTGTGTGTTAGGGAGTTAGGTGTCTCCACTAAACCTCCATCATCATGAAAATACTATCCATACACGCATAATAAAATACTATTGTAGTATAATAATAACATAATCCATATGAACTCCCAGTACTATGAGTGTTGTCTCCATAACCCTTAGTGGAAATTGTACTTCAGTGGGAATAGCGGTCTGATGTAGTAGCAACATAGCAGGCTTAGTTCTCAGACATAACTTATGTATGGCACAGTTCTTTCTAATACTTACTTACTTCTTCTACTCATTGCAAGATAATGGTCCACTTGATCTAATATTTATAAGTTTTATATGGATATTTGTAAGATCAGGGTCTTTAGGAAGTCTTGCGAGAAATCAAAACCTTGGCAAACAGAATTTTGACCAAAATTTTCAAACATTTGGACTGGACCATTTCCCCATCGTTCATGGTCATTTCAGAATGGAATCGGAAAAGTATGGAACGTATCTGGATAGATGTGATCCCATTATCCCACTATACTAATGTGGATCATCGGACACCTTATGAAAAAAAGACTCTTTCTAATCTGATAGTAAGTAAGTACGTATGAAGCCATCCCAAGGTGGTGCCTTGTATTATACAATAATATCCAGTAACCAAAGATTTCCAATTATAATAGTCCATGCTTTGCACGGGTGCATAGGATAACCACTTCCCATTTCCATTGCTTCATCGGTTTCATCATTCTGAAGGAAACGATGTCTGTTTGCGTTTCCTACGTCCTATATAAGAAGTCGTTCATTTTTGGCATAGTTAATTCAAACAACATTAATATCATATACTCAAAACATTGCGCAATATTTGAAAATATAATTGATGTAATACTGACCCAAAAAGAATTAACAAAGACGACTTGATTGATTATAAAAAATGTTTCTAAGCTACCATATATAACCAATATACAAAATCTTAATTAGAATTAATTAAAATGTATTGTACATGAAAACCTTTCGGAGAAAATTCTTTAAATAACAGTGAAAACCGTATCAAAATCTGTTACGTGGCTTAGAAGTAATCAGTATCCAAACTGTCTGGAATTTCGATTTGGCTTTATATTATGTAATAATACGAGTAGTAGTGCGAAAACTGTTTTAGAGTAATAGCTAGCGGATATGGCAACATTTTAACTAATTTTCATCATCATCATCATTAGACTAGTAAGTGTGAAGGGTATGAAAAGGTTAATAGCTATAAAAAGTCTCAAATTCAAATGTGTGCTAATACTAAAAGTAAATATACAATATACACGTACATAGGTAGAATTTCACTGATTCTGGTACTATGTACATACATACAATATGTTATTTTTGTATCTTTTGTTTGTTGTAGATTCTTAGATTAGAAATGAAAAGAAAAGAAAATTAAAACTTACATTAGAATCCAAAATGTTTTATCATCATAGATATTGAACTCCTTATCAGTAGGCATCCGTATATCCAGTAATTTAATATTGCGGGTATCTAAATTGTGTCGGGCATATGTTGTCATTGAACGCAAATCATTGATGCTGCATGTCGAGGGCAAACAAAGACCCACATATATTGTACGCACCTAGAACAAAGTCGAAATCGGATATCTATTATTATATGTATCTACAAATACATATGGTTTAAACGAATATTTTTCATGACATTTATTTGAGTTATAAATTATCTAAGATATGTTAAACTTAAAATTAAATAGATACACTCGTTCGTACACACTTGTACATCAAAATTCCAAAAAACGTGCGACGGACGTCTAACTGACTACGATTGAGTACAAAGATATATGGTACATAAAACAAGATACATAAAATGTTTAAACTTTGGTCTTAACAAATCTTAAGTAGCACAATACTCACTCACTCACATACTTAGTTATTGTATTTAATTATAGACATTCCATTTTTTTTTTTCAATTAGATAATGAGTATAAGAATTTAACCATCATTGACCAAGGTCTTAAACTGTTCTACTACGAACACAAAGATTCTAACACTTTGAAAATATGAAAATTAGATATGAGTTTATGCTATGGCAATTAAAATATTTATCAGAATAGAAAGATTTTGACTTAAGTACCAGAAAGAAGGTTATCATTGGCTATGCCAAAGATACATATAATAGGTACTCTTCACGCTTCTTCGGGTTGCATCCAACCGAACGGCGACAAATGCCAGATATCAGATATGCTTCCTTTCTTGGCATCACTATATTCTCTCTGTCACAGTTTGAGTATCAACAAAGAACACAGTTTGAGTATGAAATGTGAGCACAGTTTGAGGGGCACAATACAGTTTTGTATTGGGTTTGTATAGGTAACCCCAGGATCCTGGTATTTATATGGTTGATGAATATGGATTAGAAACTTATAGTGTCTAAATTTCAGTTCGACACGTTCTAATAGGAACATTAATTTAAATAGGGGTTTATATGAGAGGTACCGCCCCTTGTGGTCCGACAATTCCGTGCAGCGTATGATAAAAAGAAACCTAAGTGCAAAAGTCTTCAGCTCTCTAGCTCAAAAACTGAGAGATTAGTTTGCATACATACTGACGGACAAACGTTCAGACGGACATATGGATGTACGGACGAACAGGCAGACGGACAGGCGGACATGGTTAAATCAACTCGATGATGACAAACTTATAACACTATTCACTCACGTGAAGAGTATAATGAAGATACAGCAGTATCTGTATAAGTAATCTGGTTTAATTTACACACATATCTTGACTACTATCTGTAGAAAGCAAACTATGTTTTTAAAGAAACCCATCAGAAGAAGTACTGTCCGATGCAAAGGTTCAGTTTTTCAACCTAATCTAATTAGTGATCCGAAAAAAAGAAACTCAAGTGTTTAACTTTTTGTAATTGCCTTATCTGATGAGCCTGCCAAATGGTCAAACTACTCTAGCGGAGGTACAAGCTGAGGTTGAGAAAATAAAACTCAAAAAATCACCAGGTTATGACCAAATTCATGGAATTACCGTTAGAAACGTGCCTCCAAACTACATCAGACTCCCAACATATTGTACTATATCTTCAATGCTATGCTCAGAATAAATCACTAACCAGAACAATGGAAATGCCTAGAGGTAATGATATGATACCTAAACCAAATAAACCTGAGTAGTTTACAACGTCATACCATCCCACTAGTTTACTGGTAACCTTCTCTATCATTAAGTATTTGAAAAGATACTTGTAAGAAGAATGGTACCTATAATGGACAAACTTAACATGGTACCTGAACATCAATTTGTGTTTTGGAAGAGGACATGGTATAATTGAGCAATGCCACTTATCGCCACTGGGGTTACCGAAGGAACCGTACTTGGCTCTATCCTATGCACAATAGTGTATACTGGTAATATTCCAGTGGAAAATAATGTTATGGTTGCAACATGTGCAGAACGGTGGCTATGGCTATGATTTATAGGAACCCATCTTTGATTTTTATTAACCAACTTGGTTATCGGATTACATTTAATGGAAGAACAAATAAAGAAGACCATGAAGGATCAATTGGATCTACTTCTTTTGAAATCTAAGTATAACAAATGTCTGATTAAAGTACTTACAATATTTTAAAAGATATATTGTATATTTCACACTTCAATTGTTTATCGAAGTAAAATCTATCTATATCATATTTATATATACATATATTGTATCCAGATGCTAGGGCCTAGTGTGTACGATTTACAAAAACTCATAATTTCTCTAGAGATCTAAAGCTTCCTTAGAGCGCCCGTCTACTTGATTGCTCCTACAATGCCCTCAAACTAGATACTATATGAGTAAAAAAGAATTGCATTGTGTTGTGCAGGTCGGCAGCTGAGCGAAGCAAGCTGGTGGAGTGATTTTAGCTTTTAAGGGTACACTGGTTGTCCCTGCCTACCTTATTATTTTCCCAAAATACATATATGGTGCTCTCGACTTTTAATATGGCCTGTGATTGTGTGTAGTTAGTACTTAGTATTATCAGAACTTACCACAACTGTTGGCCATGTTTCATTGAGAAGTAATTTGATAACAAAAAAACCAGGAACAAACGGTGGATTCTCATTATATACCGTGTTATAGGTCTGTTCATTATGTGCTTTTGCAAATGGTAAACCAGAATTCTTGATCAACTTATTATTGACATCCCTATTATTATTATTATTGTTGTTGTTATTATTGCTATTGTCCTTGTCCTTGCTGATGTCAATATCCTTTTCCTCATGATAAATTGCATCACAAAGTGCCAGTGAACCCATCCAATAATTGTTGCCATAGAAAAATCCAGATGTATAATGCCCAGATGCATCATCCACTGTAAACAAAAAAAAAAAATAAAACATAAAATAAGATACAAAATTGTTGTTGTTGTGTGTTGATAAAATAAGAAAACAAGAAATAAAATAAAATAAGAAAATAGGTCAAAATTATTATTATTGTATTATCGAAATAAAACACCATACATACAAACATAGTACAATACTCGTATATACAATACTACAGACATAAATTTTGTTATTGTTACAATATGTTGGGAATCTCACTGGCTAGTGAGTAAGTGAGTGAGTGAGTTATGGCGAATGGTGAGCTGTAGTGAGTGATGTGATGATGATGATGATGTTGAGATTGAGAGGCAGTATGAAAAAGTCCGAAATACTTGTTACATAACAGCAGCCACTCAAACAGCCAGTTAGGCAGTTAAGCAGTAAAGCAGGCATGGAGGCTTGAAGGCATGAAGGCAGGCAGGCAGACATGTAGGGAGCCCCAGACATGGCAGTCATGTTCCAAAACTGCTACAATGTTAACCAAAAACCAGCTTTGTAACCCAACAACCACAATCACAACCAGTTAATGTCGTCTGCCGTTCATTTCATTTTTGGTTTTGTGTTTTCTTTTGAAATATTATTTTTTTTTTTTTCTTTGTAATATTTAATGATTAATTAATTAATTGTAATGATTCATTTTTCTCACATGATTGAAGAAGACCCTTTACTTCTAATATCCGATAACTTCTACTACTAGTTATAATTGAAAATTCTCAAAAGGTTTAACAACTTAGTTTGTAGATGATGGAACAAGAAATGATGTACCGCATTTTATAGAAACAATTCACTGATACTTTGCATAACTTGGCTGAAAGTGAGATGATTGTGCTTGGTGAAGCAGCCCATGAGGATCTGAAGGAACTGAAGACGGTTGTTAAAAATTTAACGGAGAAACTTTCGTTGGATTCGAGTCCCGATTATGTACAACAACTGGATGAGCTAAACGAAGTTTTACCTTATATTGAAAGAGTATAGGATCGCAAAGAGGCCGAAATTCCGGCACATAAAAATGAGACATGTCATTTGGTGAAAGCGAGGAGGTAAATGAATAAGACTACATGAAGAAGCAGGTTGAGTTCAATGATGAACACAGATCAAACAATCGTGAATTGGGGCAAAAAGAATAATTTATACTAGAGAGTACCTACTATTATCAATTAAAGTTTCTTGAAGAAAGATTACAAGATCCTCTATGCATTTGTATCCAATATCACAAGAAGATTATTTCTAGCAAAACTGTTTAATATAAAACTTGAGAAATGATTTCATTATATTACTTATGTACCTACAATACAACGTTACAATCAGAGTTGGCCAAAAGCTATTATGATTGAGGATTAATGATTAAAAATTAAATTAATTAGCAGTTAATAGAGATGAGCTAAACAGTGATTTCAAAATCACAGTGATTCTAAACTGTGATTGAGTCACAGTCATTTAAGGGAGAAACACAGTTTACTTTGTTTAAACTGTGATTGGTAATCACAATTTTGGAAGCAACTGAATCAAAGTGAGTCACAATCAATCCAGTCAAATGATTGTGACTCAATCACAGTTTAGAATCACTATGTCACTGTTTAGCTCATCTCTAGCAGTTAAAAGTTTATTACATCTTTTGATTAATGATTTAATCATGATTATTTTAATTATGGTCCATTTAATCAAAATAATTAATTGATGAAACTGTATTTGATTAATGCCAACAGTGACTTCAATATTATGGATCATATAACTTAATGTACTCTATACATGCATACATATATTCCCTATGGATGTATTCATATATTAAAGGTTCTTGAAGTATGTACTTGATATTAATCTATCAAAACTGTTCCAAACTGATTGTATATGAACGAATGTGGTGACTGATACATGGGGATATATTATTATAGATAATTTTTAGAGAATATAATATTGGGTGTACAAACAAGATTTACAAAAGTTAACTGAACTAACATTAAACCGCATCGTACGATCTGACCACTCTATTCATGTTAAAGCTTCACCATTTCACACCAAAAATCCGTATGTGTCATTTCGCTGAAGTGTAAACAACAAACTTAATTTGTTCTCAACTTTTGTGCCGACAAAACGCAATATGTGGGAAACGTTGCTTTTTTGTTTTCATTTGAAGAAATGTGCAGCTGATGAACATCGATTGCTGTGTGAAGCAATGGGGAACATACTCCATCAACAAAAATATGTGAGTACTGGTTCCGGCGTTTTAAAAGTGGCGATTTTGACATCAGCGAAAAGGAACGCGAAGGGAGGCCAGTACAGTTTGAAAATTTGAAAATGCTGATTTGGAGGCGTTATTAGACCAAGATTCATACCAAACTCAAAAGGAGCTCGCTGAAACCTTAGGAGTGACACAACAAGCGATTCCAAACCGTCTCATGGCCATGGGTATGGTGCAAAAACTAGGCAATTGGGTTCCTTATGAACTCAAGCCAAGAGTTTTCGAACGTCGTTTTTTCACGTGCAAACAACTGGTTCAAAGGCATAATCGGAAGGGTTTTTGCATCGAATGGTGACGGGGGATTAAAAGAGGATCCACTATGTTCAATTGCTCGTCTTGAATTAAATTTTCGTTGGTATCTTTATTAAAACCGCAAGCAAGAAAATAAGAAATAAGAAATTAGCATTGCCGGAAATTCCGCGTTCATTTAAACTCTTTTTTGTCTTCAATGCTATTAACAAGATTAATAACCATTTACTTGCGGTATAATGATAAAATACCCTGGTCAAGAGGCTGCAGTTTGGAAGTGGTGTTTGCTGGCAAAACCTTTATTTTGATGTGGCTTAGATCGCCGTACAATTGTCAATGAATAGCAATATCTTTCGATTTGTAGTTTTCATGGTCATCTGAAGCCATTCGTTAAATACATGCCTTTTTATTATGTCGGTAAAGTATTGGAAAGCTGCGAATGTTTTTGAAGCACCTCGGTTTTGCAAACTTTCCGATTAATAGTGGTTCAAGTTTTTCGATGACATTTTTCATTTCTGAAGCAATATGTACGATTTTTCTTTAGCATCGTAATCTTTAGTTAAATCATTCAACTTTTCTTTCCACTCTACACAAACTCCTTCATCAACAGCAGAACATTCACAGCACCATTTTTTTAAATGTGCGGTTGTGTCGATTTTTGAACCGATCAAGCAAACCACTGCTTGCTTTTAAGTTATTGACCTTCATTGCATTAGCAAAACACAAAGCCTTTTCGGTAAATAACTGGCTGCCAATGGAAACATTGCTTTTCCGGCATTGTGTCAGCCACAAAGGTAGACTATTTTCTACGAGGGCGAATCAAATATTAACCGGAATTCTTTTTAATATTTATTTATTTATAAAACAATACAAAAATACTATTGATTATTCTTCTACATAGTCTCCTTCACGCCATACACATTTTTCCCAGTAGTTTGGAAGCTTGTTAATTCCTTGCTCGTAGAAACTTTGAGGTTGAATCACCAACCAATTGCGCACGAATTCCTCAACATCTTGATCGTTGATCTCCAAGTGCATCTTTCATGGGCGCAAACAAATGATAATCACAGGGTGACAAATCTGGGTTGTATGGAGGATGCTCAAGGGTTTCCCAATGCAAATCCTTCAGTTTTTGTTTCGTTTCACCCGCCGTATGTGTCATGAAGAATGATGACGTTTCTGATGGGGACACCGTGTCTTTTGCTTCTGTAAGCGACTTTTGCTGCCTCCAACAGCTGGCACTAGTAGGCAGCGTTAACTGTACGTCGGTCATGTAGGAAATCAATGAGCAACACTCCTCTGTAGTCGAAAAAGACGGTCGCGAGGACCTTACCGGCTGAGAGACGGGTTTTGGCTTTAACAGGACCGGCTTCGTCTTTCCTACGCCATTCTTTACTCGCCATCTTGGACTCGGGAGTGTAATGATGCACCCATATTTCATCACACGTCATGATACGCCTCAAAAAAGCCTCTCCCTCCCGCTGAAATCGATTCAGATGTCTCGTACTGATTTACAGTCGGATGTTTTTTTGATCTTCGTTTAACAACTTTGGGACCCATCGTGCACAGATTTTATTGAAACCAATATGATTTTTAATGATTGAGCACTTCCATAGCTAATGCCCACCTGTAAAGCAATTTCATGAATAGTGAGCCGCCTGTCACTTTCAATAATGTCACGAACTGCACCAATGTTGTCACCAGAGACGCTTGATTTTGGAAGTCGATTATGACTCACATTTTCCACACTTTCTCGTCCACTCTTAAACTTTTTGGCCCAATTAAACACTTGAGTTTTAGACAGAGTATCATCCCCATACTGAACCTTCAATCGAGTCAAAATTTCGCACGGTTTAACGCCTTCCTTAGTTAAAAACTTTATTATAACCCATTGTGCAACGGACGCTAGAACCTGTTTCTCACTCATTGGTGTACGAATTGACTAAGTCAAACAGCTCACCAAGCGTTTCCCCCACTCCTGATACACTACACTACAAGAACCTACACTGAGAGAGCACTCGTGGTTGGCTAAGAAAAATATTTGTAATATTCCGGTTTATATTTGATCCACCCTCGTATATCTGAATATTCAGATTGTTTCTGCTTTACTTTACTGAACGAAGATGCTCCCTTAATAAATTCTTTTTTTTTGTAGAATTGATGATTGTTGTGTTGATGGTGCGATTTCGTATTGTTTCGCCACCTTCTTTTTTTCACGCAGTTTGTTACGAATTATTGAGGTTTTCGATTTATCGGGGTACAAAAAGCTCATTGCTATAGAAACACAAAAACATGCTTGCTTTCGTTAGCAGCAAAAAATTAAACAAATGTACGTGGACTAAATTATAGTGAGAAAGGAACAATGACTACAAAAATCGCACACTAACATCACGACGGGGCCACAGCAACGAGCGCCGGGCAATGCTAGTATTGTGTATAAAGATCATTTATAGAGAATATTATATTTTTGTATTACTATCATTCATCAAATACATAGATGTGTTGGAATTTGGGGATTGATTCTGAAAAACCAAATTTAAAGCACCTTTTTCATAGATTTTCATCTATCAAAGATTCTTGAAATATGTATGTATTGTATATTCTAATACTTACACTTTAAATGAATGAATGTCAAACTTGGACATTGATTTCATTAAATTATAGATCATTTACATACATATGTATATGTATGATACAATATATTGTATGTAGAGAGTATGTACCATTATTGCTTATCATACCATTCAAATCTTTAAATCAAGTTACAAGTTGCAAGTTACATGAATATTTGTAGAGCTCTAAATTTTAACTGGTTTTTCTCATTTTTTAAAAGTTCAACAATATAGATTTTTGTATATTTATTTTGCTGTTCCCCATTATCAAGTTGTTGACAATAAATAACCTTGACCAAGTAAAAACAAAACCCGTCCAGCTGACAAGTTGCATTTAATACTTATTAAACTATGATATGGTATGGTATGGTGTGGTATGGTATGGTATTCTATACATCAATGTTAGTAAGAAATTAAGTAGTAGTAATCCTGCTAAACTTGCAATAAATTCATCTATGAACCTATTATACTGAATAGAATGCAAAGAATATATGTATGTTTGTATGTATGGTATCGTATGTATCATGTTACGAATATTGTCATCCACAAAAAGTTAAAAATCAAAAAGCTGAGCTCTTTCAGGAAATACAAAACAATCCAAAATGTCAATTAATTTTTCTGTTTTTCTTGCAAAAATAAACAAAGAAATAAATGCTGTTCAAAATAGTACCTACTTACTATTGTATACAATACAAAAAAGACAAATGAACAAACTGACAGATATACATACGTACATATACGTATACGTATCTACAGACGCTTTGTTTTATCATACTATGTAGTATTTACTCGTTATGGTATTCGTTCCGGATCCTATAGACATGCAGTGCATGGCACAGCATGGCATGCTATGTCAACATGCCATGCCATGGCAATAGAAGTGGAAGTGGAAGTGATCTGGCTCTGAGTTTAAGTCTGAGTGAGTGTGTAATGTTGTCAAGCATGTTGCAGCAACGGATACCAATCGAACCAAAAACTAATCGACTAAAACATTTGCTTTGGTTGACAGTGACAGTGACCGTGATTATTCAATTCGGTTTGTAAGATAGACAATAGTTGACCTTAGTTTGACCAATGATGAACAGGCCTTGTTGTTCAAACATTTGATTGTAAAACTTGTCTGTAGATCAAAGTTGAAGAACAGCAAAATGAATCAAATGAAGATAAAATATGTAATAGACATGTAAAAGATATTCATGGATATATTACATTACAATCTATTTACATACAACATTTTTAATCACTGAAGGTGACATACTCGTACTAGGGTTTTTTCAACAGTCAGTCTAATTGTTAAAATTGACAAGACAATTGTATATCTCATAGTATAATATACTTAAGATAAGATTAGGAGAGAGAGACACTGGCTACTGACTACTACTTACTATTGAAGAATTTGATATGCTTGTATTAAAACTGAGATAGAAGTTTGTTTAGGAACATAGACATATGGAACCAATGGGAATCTTCTCATGACTCTGGATATTGTCTTGTAATATCAATGTACTACAAAGTTTATCTATTGAGAATACAAAATTTCATCAAACCAAAAAATTACCCTAAATACCAATAAGCATTACAACAAGTATCAAGATTCTGTAAGATTACAATAGGGAATAAGCGGTAACGTGTTCAGGGGGTGGGCTATGGGGGCTAAAGTCCATAACAGGAAAAAAATGTAAAGGAAGAAATCACGAAAGAGTTAGAAGCCTTAGATTTGAATATCAGTTGGCTGCGCAGACATGGATACGTCGTAAGGTCTAACTTTTCTGGCGACGAATTGATATGTGAACAACAACCCTTGGTATTCTATATGTACTCGTATAAGAGATGAGCTAAACAGTGACAAAGTGATTGAGTCACAGTCATTTGGAGGGAGAGACACAGTTTGCTTTGATTGGTAATCACAGTTTAGGGAGCAACTGAATCAAAGTGAGTCACAATAAATCAAGAAACTGTGTCACTCCCTCCAAATGACTGTGACTCAATCACTGTGTCACTCTTTAGCTCATCTCTAACTCGTATTGTTCCAGTCACTCATTAAATGTATGTGTTTCAAAAGCTTGCAAAGTTCAAGATATCCGAAACATGCTTGCAACAGTTTCTTCAGTGATTTATTTTTTCACACAATCTGCAAAAAGAACACAACTTTTGCAAGATGAAATCTAAAATGTAGCTCCGGAGTCAAAAAAAAAACACGAATGAAAACTCTTTGCTCTACTCGTTGGGTCGAAAAACCTAAATGTGTGTACAAATTTGTTGAGTTGCTGCATCACATTAGTGAGGAATTTATCATCTCCCTGCAAGTTTTACCGTTGTCAATGCTCCAATCCTGGCACTCAGTACCACCAGGACTTCAGAAACCATCAGATTGTGCTCATGTCGCCAATGTTATTGACTTGTTACTTGAAACAAGAAAGAATGAAGCTTCTTTTGATGGAATTTTTGAAGAAATCAACAGAATTGCTGACGAAATAGGACTTGATTTAAAAATTCTTTTTTTATAGTATGGTCGGCAAAAAACCGCACCAACATACGCACTGAGGATACGACGCTTCTGGGATACTTCCGGCAACTGTTTTCAAATTATTAACTTTCGATAAGCGATGGTAACTCCTGGCTCTTAACAATATATGTATCCAACTCTTTCACAGTGTCACCATTTACTATCCTTTTCTGGATTTCATGATTTCTTTTTTGGGTTTGAGTTCCAAAGGGAAATTCCTAGATATTTTGGTTCTGAACGGATTGATTCCAGCATATCATACGAAGTACACATTCCAAAAAACTCTTGGAAGCTGCGTAAATTTATGAACACGCATTTTGTGGGACAAGAATTCGAATGCACCTGAGGCACTGCAGGTCATCAAATCGAAGAAATTCAATAATTTTTTCCCGAATCTTGCAATATTGTTGCAATTATTTTCGACGATCCCTTTCACTTCTGCAACAGCTAAACGGAGTTTTTCTCTGCTGAAAAGTTTGAAATAGTTAATATGGCTGAGCCCAGACTCAACGGGTTAGCGTTGGGCAACGTTCACAAAGAGATTGCCGCCTTGCAACATTGGACTGGGCAAACGTGGATTGTTGTAGTCTAGGCATCTAGTATTATACATGTATCTTAATACGACTTAACAGAATAAAATATTCATTAATGATCTCATAGAAAAGTTCAAAGAAATGTAAATGAAGACTCATATTATACGTATTTCGTTCTATACAAATGTTCATAACTCCTAGCCCTAATTCATGAATTACTAATACTAAATCTCTCTTATCTAAATTTCAGATAGAAACCTTTCACAGCAGGATCGCATCTCTGTCTAATTTAATACCATAGATACACAACATACTACGCATGTACAATAGTATATAGTAACTACAATAAAACTATGCCGTGACAAAATGTTAGTCTGGTCTGGTGGCTGTAAGAATTTTCCGGAATGTAAGATGATCTTGATGTGTGTGTACGTGTGTACCATAAAAAAGATCAATAAAAATCGATCATCTGGCAAATAATCGTAAAAACTAAACTCAAATTGTTTATTGTTGATAAATAAATAATAATAAAAAAAAAAAAAAAAAACAAATTGAAAAATTAATAAAAAATAATAAATTCGTAAAACAATTAAACGTGTTCAAATATTTTGTGATTGTGATTGTGATTGTGATGATGTTGATGATTTGTTTGTGTCAGCAAATGACAAAAATTGTACTGTAGTAAAAATAATAATAATAATAAGTCAAGGTAACATCAGCACTACAATAAATTGTATAGACCAAAACTTAATAATATTTATTTATGATGTATTTTATAATTTAATTTGATAATGAAATTTCATTGTCAAATGTCTGTCATGGGTTTTTGGGCTTAAAAATACTACAAACAAAAAAAAAACAATTGAATGGACAAATTGACAAATGAGTGGACAGTCAGATAATATACAATAATATACAGATGTATATACAGCTATATATAGATATAGTAGTAATATAAATATTTGAATTGTACGCGCTTTAACTGTAAACAATTTAATAATTGTAAATGAAAAATTAATTAAGAAAATATAATAATAAATGAAATAAAAAAAAAAGAAACCATTGAGTTACATGATTCTGTTATTTAGATATTTGTTGATGATCTTATAGTATTATCATGATGATCATGTCCATGATTTAGCACGTATGTACAATAGTACTATAGTATGATGAATCATATGATATCATCAGTGTCAAAGACAATATTATCAACATACGATACAATATGTACGTCTGCTATGCAGTAACATACTAGAGTGAGAGTTAGACAACAAGCGGTAGTATGTAATGATGATGATTTTATAAAAGCCGGCAGTGCACAGTGGGTTGAAATGGCCAATTTGTCGGTGCTGTACTAATAACTTCCAAAAAAGAATGACATAATCTTTGGTTTAATTAATTGTTTATATTGTAAATAAAGTAAGGAAATCTTAAGATTTTCGAATTTTTTGTGCCTCAAGTCATTGTGCTGGGACCTATCCTGTATAACATTTTCACTGCAGAGCTTCCAATCCCGGATGCAGATGAAATGAGCATCACATCAGAGAAAATGCTTCTTGCGTCATTCGCAAATGATATAAATGTTTCTGCGAATACAAAACTACGGACGGTCTGCAGGAATACCTTCACACCTTTGAAAAGTGGGCCAGAAGATGGAACATAAAAACAAACGGGGACAAATGTACCAATGTATGCTTTACCTTAAAGCGAGGACCGCCACCTGCCATCCATCTTAGCAGGACAGCGATGCGAGACACTTTGGGCTTCTGTTTGACAAAAGGCTCACATTCAAGGAGCATATAACCACGATAGTTGGAGCCTGTAAAACTAGATTAAGAAAGCTTTATTGGCTTCTCAATAGCAATACCAAACTATTGCTACGTAACAAGCGAACTGTCTACCAGCAAAAGGGTCCAGACCATGCAAAGCAAAACCTTGCGCCTAATCACTGGTTGCGAATGGTAAATTCGTAGCACCACACTACATCGTGATCTTAACCTGGCTACTGTTAAAGATCAGAACGGCTTTTTTTTTAGAGCAGATAGAGTAACAGATTAGACAGAACCCTGGCTAATGCAGTCCCTATAATAAGGCTGAAGTGACGACACTTCAGACTCCTTATCCGATAAAATATTAACTAACAAATGATACATACACATCACCATACATAATACTAATATTACTTTTTTGACATGTACAAAAATTGGCGATCACTAAATTAGATACCAGGTGTCTTATGAGCATACTGAGCAACAATATTCGTCATAATAAAAAGAAAAAAAAAAAAAAAAATAATAATAAATATAATAATTTCCTATAAAATATTGGAGATAAACTAATCCGAATCGGAGCTTTCGGATATAGGGCTACCAGGTAACTCATTCACATCCGAGAGAATGTATACAAAGAAGGGTGCGTTTTGAGAATGACATTGTACCGAAAAATCGCAATATCATAAAAACTGGCAAAATTTCCCAGTTAATTTTTGAACTCGACATAGACAATGGCTCATACATACCTTTTAAGAAATAAAACAAACACTAGACTTAACGCAGGTGAACACACCTAACTTTTTTTCCACGGAAATTAACACCTCGAACATTATTTTCTAGTACCACTAATATATATAATACTAGCGGCCTCGCACGCGTTGCATCCAATCGAACGGCGCCAAATGCTAGATATCAGATATGCTTCCTTTCCTAGCATCACTATATTCTTTTTGTTACAGTTTGAGTATCAACAAAGAACACAGTTTGAGTATGAAATGTGAGCACAGTTTGAGGGGCGCAATGCAGTTTTGTATTTTTTTTTGGCATTCTGGCCCGAATATTTTAGTTAATCCTAAAAATAACCGGACTTAGTTTTATTTATATAGATATAGCCCATGACACTCAGTGACAACGTAGCATTCTACTGTTGAAAGAATGTATAAAATCGGATGAGTAGTTTCGAAGATTACCTCTAACATCCAAACAAACATTACCTCTTTATAATATTATTAGTATAGATAATATATAATACAAACCTATTACATACTTTCAATTAAAATAATAATCCAGTTAAAAAATCAAAAAAGTATAAAAAAATGTATCTTGTTACTGCATTTTGTACTGCAAAAAGGCGGGAAGATATTTTATACAATTGCTTTAAGTCACAGCTGGGTGAATATTAAGAGAAAATAAAATAAAAATATGAAAAAAATCGGTTGGTACATAAATCGACTATCGAAAGAACAAAACAAAAAATAAAGTCAGGATATGAAAATTTAAAATTTGGCTTAAGCGCTGCCAGATTGGTAATATCTCCCACTGTGGCTACTTTAGAAGATGTGGGGTGTGAAAAAGTGGTAGTGGGGGTCGGGAGTCGGGACTGTGAACTCATCATTATTTTGACTAATTAAATGTTTATGTAAGTGTAAAAAGAAAAAAATGTTGTGTGTCATTTTTGCAATGTCGCCGTTAATCATTAAAAGTTACTTTCCATTTTCCATTTCGCAAAGGTACACTAACAATCGATTATACTATTGCACAATATATCATATCTATGAATAGTGGTAGATACATGGCTACAAATATTGTACACATGTAGTATAGTATAGTAAGTATAAGCAAGACTAAGTAACTCAAAGAAATGAGAGAGCGATTCAACTTATACAATCCCTTTTAGTCGGTCTTAAGTATAATGACAAGGCCTTACATGTAATATTGTACGGTACTATTGTACGAGTACTATATGAATCAACAATTTTATTAGAATTCATGATGTTAATTGTTTAATATTTAAATTAATACTTCTTTTCCCGTTGACATCTGAAAAGTTGAACTAAATACTTAGAAAACTATTGTACTAAAATAGATAAAAAATTGTATCAATGCAATTGATAAATTTGATTGGTCTTCCAAATTATTATAATACATGGTTCGATCAATAAGTTCTTAGAAATTTTTTTTTTTAAGTTTAGTCCATTACTTGTTGAAGTCTCAGTAATATCGACCATATGGAGTGAATTACATACGTTTCTTTTTACCATATGCTACATATTTGTCGGAATCAGCTGAATCGGACCACTAGGTGGGGTACCTTCCATACAAACCTCCTTTTAAATTATTGCTCTTATTAGAAAAAGTTTTTTGTTTTTTGACTTATCGAAATGAAACTTGGACACTATCAGTTTCTGATCTCATCAACCACGTAAATTTCAAGATCTTAAGGCTACAAGGAGGGGTACCTTCCATACAAACCACGATTCAAATATATGTTCTTATTTGACGAACTGCAATTTGGACACTGTAAGTTTCTGAACCATATTCATCAACCATTTAAATTTCAAGATCCTAGGGGTACCCATACAAACCCAAATTTAAAATAAATATATATACAAAACTGTATTGTGCCTCTCAAACTGTGCTCACATTTGATACTCACGCTGTGTTCTTTGTTGATACTCAAACTGTGACAGAGAGAATATAGTGATGCTAAGAAAGAAAGCATATCTGATATCTGGCATTTGTCGCCGTTCGTTTGGATGAAACCTGGAGGAGCGTGAAGAGTATTATATATTTGGCATAGCCAATGATAATCATCTTTCCGGTTTTTATTGTTAATTGAAGCGACAAACTTTAGTCTATTCACCAGATACTGTATTTTAATAAAATGGCACGGTCGAACGAGGATGACATCACTGAAGCAAACGTAAATTTTGAGGAACTTCCGAAATCCTTTTTTTTGGACTGTTTAAAAAATTTGGAAAAAAGATTGGAAAAGTGTATAGAGCTAGAAGCAGATTATATTGAAAAATAAAGAGACAATTACGAAAAATAAAGTTTTTTCTAAGGACTTATTGATCAACCCACGTAGTATTTACATTGTTTCAGTCCTCAAAATCAGCCCTTATACTGCTGTTTGATGATAAGACTCATTTCTCTGGATTGAAATTAAGAAATAGTCGTAAACCTAAAACGTTGATTTGTTTAATTATTGTAGTTCCTCAATAGTGAATCATGGATCCTATCCAATTGGGGGTATTGGAATTGGTAGCCTTATTTGAAAATCTTGGAAAATCTTTAATTCAAAAATTGTTCGTTTGAATTCAATTGTCCAATATTTTCGGGACTGACCCTTTAATTTTTAAATCCACTATTTTTGTTAATATTAATACTGATTATTTACCAATGAATCTTCTTAGCATGATTGAGGTGAATCGATTGTGCTACTCAATGACTGATGTTTTAAAGCATCCAAAACATTATGGAAGAAATCTAAATATAAAGTAACTTTAAGATTATAACGGATTTATATTATGGTAAAATTGAAACCAGTGGCAAGAAGAAAATATTATGATTAGAATTCGGGAACCTTAAATTATGGAGATTCAATAAAAGCAAAAGTAGAGTGTGGCAGGAGAAACGAGTAACTAAAAGTGATCCACTTCTTGTTAAGTAATCCATATTGATACTCTAATGAGTAGTAAGATTTCTTTCTTTTCTAGTACCCAGTACATATGTACATAGATAGTTATCTTTTAAAGTTTCAAGTCTCAAGTTCCCAAGATATTAATTGTTATTAAATTAAGAAATCTTACCATTATGGAATTTAGAAAGTCTATAAGCTAAAATAATGGATGCGCCCCATCAAGATTTCTGTCGTAGCTGTGGAGTTGGAGAAAAATAAAAATTTGACTGCTGACCTGCTCATCTAGGAAGAAGAACCTATTTGTTCGAAATGCCTTTGTTCGAAAGTTTGGCAAATTTCAATCTGGATAACTTGAGATTCTGGTTATTTGGATCAACGGTGTTCATACTCTTCTTTATGTTCATGTGTGAGTATCAACAGATTACAAATTAATAAGCTGCTTTACCTAGAATGTGTTGTTTTCATTTAAGTATGTACTTAGAATCTTTATGTCATCACAGTCATCATCATTATCATCATCATCATTCATTAGCACTAAGTGCCAATGAATTAGCACTAAGTGCCAATGAATTGCTTTTTTTGCGTAATTAATTCGAATTTTGTATTCGTGACTTTAGATAAAAATACAATGTATCATGTCATTTCATAAGTTTAAGGCTTTCCCCTGCCCTCAAGAGCCTTGCATTGCATGGCCTGGCCTTACCTTACCTTGTTTTGCCTGATCAGTGATCACACAAGGTTCAAAGTCAGGTCTTTTATAGAAGTTTTTTATGTGTGAGTATGTACATATGTGTAAACTTAATAGGCATCTTAGAATGATAAATGCATGGGGAATGTCAATTTCACAAATCCACAGATTAACACAGAAACCATAAAAATATGGCTCCAACAACATAACATACATATATGGGTGAAAATTGAAATGAAATGAATTTATATGCATAAGAAGACTTTAAGATAAACGATAAAATTCTACCAAATCGAATTTAAAAGCCATTTATTTGTACAATATCTTTATACCATATATATGGTACATATGATTACTATGAGAACATTTATAATAACAATTGAAAGTTGGTTATCAATACAATAAAATATTAAAAAGTACTATCTATAATTGTATATAAGATTTGAATGAAAATTATTAGTTAGAAAAGTGTGGAGTTCGTGTCTGACATAACCAAAGTTTCCGATTACAAAGAACTTTTGTCTAAACCTTTGAAGAATCACCGCAGAGCTATATTGGATAAGTCCACACTGGGTTGTGTATAGATTTAAATACAATAGTAACAGTTTGCCTTTCAGGCTTAGCTGCAAGTTTGGACGGTAGGCGCACAATTTGTCTTCGGGTTTCCCAAGTTTGACGATCTTGATGATCTCAGCACACTTCCACTCAGAGGGAAAGTGGTTGAGCTTCATTATACCATTGTGTATTGCCGTAAGAACATGGTCGGATACGTAAGTCCATCTTATTTGCGGCCGGCAATAGTTGAAAGGAATGAAAGTGATCTCTAGATGATTTTCAAACTCTTGAGCACTTTCTTCGCTATTCCTGCACCAGGTTCCACTTAGTCTCTGGGCGCCTTCCTTTTTATTGGTATTTTAAAGTAGCTTGTCGCACTCCAATCACTCCAAAGATTATGCTGGATACACTTCCTGGTTCAGCTTGCTCAAGAAATTTACCGATAGCTTAGTTTCTTGGCTCGATTCAGAGCAGTCTTATCAAGTGGGTTCCTGGATGTATGCGGACTTTCGCAGCAATCTCTTCAGACCATAATTGTTAGTCTCGCTTAGGTATGTTAGATCTTTCTATCCGACCCGTTGTTACTCCTTAATGAATATTTCGTGCAAACAGTTCAACTGCGTTGTCGATGTCATTGGAAGAAAATTGACAGATGTTTCCAAGCAGGGACGATACCGAACTATCTTAGGATACCTCTTAATTATGACTATGCCTGGCATATTGATGAGAATTGATACAGCACTGTGATCCGAGCAGAGATCTAGGCAGTTTGTAATTATGATTTTGATCGGCTCAATCCCCTTGGATATAGCAACTCATCAGGAAGCTTGCGAGTGTCGTTTGGCCAGTAAATTGGTTTATCTGAGGAGTGGCTATTTTGTTTCAGGGTTAGCATGCATTTATAAAGACTGTTTCCTTTCGGATTGCAGAGCCGGGAGCCCCACCAAGTGTTTTTATGGTTGAAATCACCAACTATTAGGAATCTTTGTTCGAACCCTGGAAAAAGTTGTTCAAACATTTGCTGCGTCACTGTTGTCTGCTGCATCAGTTAGATCATCAAATGGGCTGTTTATCTTTAACTCTGCAGCTTTTACCCATTGAAGTGTAAACGGAGTTTGGCGCCAGGAGGACTTGCTTGATGAGCAAAGGCATTGCCCCTGAGCATATTGGAATAACGGAAACCGTCAGTACGCATATTTGATTGAGCAGCTAGCACTGGATGAGGTTTTTCTGAGGTCCTGCTTGCAAAAGTAGCTTTGTAACATCTACATCCTTTGTAGAATGCAGTATGGTTCTCTCCATAATGTGCACATTTTACTGTCTCGTCTTTTGGCTTAGTACACTTGGTGGATATACATTAAGAACTTATCGCAACCGAACTCATATATGTGTGATTTGTATTTGTTTGCAGTGAATGAAAATATTGTAGCATTATTATTTGGAAATGTGTTGTTTAGGCATTAATAATTTACAGTTTAGTCATCCAAATGGTAATCCGATAAATTGTGTTGCATGTCCATATAGATCTTAAGATTAATGTCGGAGTATGGATTGGAAAAATGTGGATGATATTAATTATATTAAAGAGTATCGTATGCATCAAAATGTCCTTTTGATGCGATGCTCGAGAATTTAATTCTTTTCAATGGCCTTCCCTCATCACCACGTCGAAGATATAGCTCGCCATCCCGATAGACTTCTACGGCAATATCATATATTTCGGTCGCAGCTGTCAATTCACTTAGACCACCCCATGTTCTAAGTTTTGTCATCTCCATTTTGTATACTGTTATGTTCTTATAATTATCTCCTTTTGCGTTTTCTGTCATTACTTTATAGAAATCCCAGTTCTTTGCCACGTGCTGTACTACATCCTCTCTTATAAGTTTTGCATTGCATTCGGTTTGGAACATCGTGTAGGACAGAGCCCTAAAAAGACAAGACCCGTCTCCTTTTATTGGTACTAGTGTGTGAGGAATACGAGAGCCATTAACATTTAAATATTCGATTGTCATTTTAAGAGATAAAACGACGGGAACACAACGGCAAGCAGCAGGCAGTCACGACAGGAGCACGACCTCGAAAGTTCCACTACCGAAGATGCGATGTCAAGAAAGGCTGAGTTGTCGCGGTATATGTGAGAGTGTGCAGAGCAGTGAATATTTGTTGTCGTGATAAGAAAAAACGAAGATCGCACTATAGTATTAAACCAATTATTTTGATATATGTAAGAGTAGAAACAAGAAAAAATTAGACTTTATCCTTGCTTTGATATATCGTCAAGTTGACAAGAAAATCGAAGTTATGTTCTAATTTTAAGAGTTCACAGAAATTATTTTTACTGACTTACTATATTAAGCTTTGCTTACTTAGTCTTTCTAAATTTTCTACATTTGTACATTTAAATCAGAGGAATACACAAATTCAAATTCAAATACAAAAAAAAAAAAAAAAAAAATAGAGCATAAAATGGATTTTCTTCGAAATTTTTTTTTAATAAGAGTACTTCTGAAGATTGTACGTTTGGAATGGATGCCGTTACGTTCAGTAAAACCGAACGGTATGTATTTACCATATACGAGTACATATACTTACTGTATTACCATTTTTCATTCAGCAACAAATGAAGAAAACTCCTTCGTAGTCTTTTTATTAGACAAGGTGCCGATCTTGCATACGTTGATGCACATATTGTGGAGAATTCCATATACTAGACAATGGGTTATAGCATTAAAAGTATTGTATATTGGTCTTATAACTTTTATTGCTATAATACTTGTCTTTCCGAACAATCACTTATGCTGGAATCATGGCGAAACTAATGATCCCTAAAAAGAGGCTTTCAGACTTACATAGTACTAAATCAATATCTAAGTGATGCCTTAAACCGCAGATGACTATATTTTGGTCTCACGGGGGACTATATATGCATTTCACTTCATATTTGATTGAATAAAAATTTATAAATCTATTGAAGTATATCGATATTATTATAATTAAACGGGGTAGTGGAATGACAGCGTGACATTTACTGTTGTTTCGATATTTTCTCCTTTATGGTGTGGTCAAACAAACTTCTCAATAGACCGTAACACCGTGGTCTCAAAGGCTGAGATTCTTTAGTAGATAAAACAATACATATATTATAGTAAAATCAGCTAATCAATAAGAGCATAAATTTAAAGGGGAGGTACCCCTCCTGGTAAACTTAGGAGCATGAAATTTACACGGTTGATGGATATAGATCAGAAACTTTTATTGTCCAAGTTCGATGCGTTATAAAACAAAAAGGGTGGTTTGAGTGGGAGGTTCCCCCCTTAATGGTCCGATTCGGCTGATTCCGACAAATGTGCAGCGTATGGTAAAAGGAAACCTATGTGCAAAATTTCAGCTCTCTAGCTCAAAAACTGAGGGACTAGTTTGCATACATACAGACAGATAGACGGACATGGCTTAATCAACTCGTCTCATCGAGCTGATCACAAATATATGTATATACTTTATGTGGTCTGCGATGTCTCCTTCTGTGAGTTACAAACTTCATGACAAACTTATAATACTATTCACTCCCGTGAATTTAAACTAGCTGTGCCCACGATTTCGTACGAGTGATATTCGAAATATGTTTATCATAGCGTGCATTTTGTTAATTTTTAACCTAATTATCAGATGTTTAATGTTGGTGCTTAGCAAAAGAGGAAAACATTCGAAAATCAGCCAAAAAGTAGGCAACAGAATTAAAAATATGAATATCTTTTGTCGATTTCGATAAAATAAACTCTAAATGTTACTCGTAGCTTGCTACAATACACCAGTCAAAACTGCATTCAAATTGGTTAAGCCGTTTCTGAGATTAGCGTGCACAGCCTGAAAAAGGCTTACGATTTTATATATATATAGGTAGATATAGACATAGATAATCAGTAACTATAGTTTGGATTACATTTTTCCATTTGCTTCTTCAACAAAAACCTTCTAAGACATTTAGTTATTCAAACACATAGGTCGCTACGTTACTTCTCGTCTCCACAAAGTTTCGATATATGTCAATTAATGAAGAAATTCGTCCAAATTTAGGTAACACCTTATTAGCATCCGCCAATTCTTCTTTATCGTTATCTGAATCTGAAATATTAGATATAGCTTTCCAGAACTCTGCTGAGAATATCTTCATCGGACGAATTGACTCTGGTCTGCACATCAATATTAACATTTACGTAGTCTTCAAATGATGAAGACTGTAGAACAGGTAAATCGGGTGATGGAACAAAGTCATCTTCATCCCAATGTGTAGTTGGAGTCTGTGTGTCATCTTTCGAAAATCCTGCCTTTCTAAACCAGTTTGCAATTGTTTCTGGCTTAACATAGATATTCCAAACCTTTCTTTAATTTCGAATGACCATAAAAGATTTGTTCTTCTCCATTTGTGTCAATGGGCGCGTCAGCGATTGGCTCTGCTGAACGCGCCCAATATGTTCGTCAAAATAGCATTCTGTAATGTTGTTTTATGTTGTAGATAAAGCTTTGGTCTATTTGTAGCAGTAACGAAGTCATGTTGGGGGGAAAATATGCAAGCTCAATACCTTGCAATTTAATTTTTACATCCTTAGAATGCGCTGAGCAGTTATTAACATAAATCAAAACCTTCGTTTTTTGAGTAGCAAATTTTTTGTCCAGTTGTAAAAGCCATTTCATACAAATTTTACTTGTCATCCATGCTTTTTTTTTTCTATTCCTTTAAAGCATCGTGGTATTTAGGGCAATTTCAGCTTTACCGATGTTGCATGCTACCAGGACAGTATGGCTATGGGACTTTCTTCTCTTTTTTCTGTTGGTTTTTTCATCTTTTGGGGATATAACTAACTATGTTTTACATTTTTCTCGGTACATAGCAGAGATGTGTAGTGAACGCAATAATCCCATCTTTCTGAGAGGGAACCTTCAAAAAAACGAAGTCTTTGCTGCACATCTCTGGTACACAGTGTTATTAATATGAGTAGCAGAATATTGTTTGAAAAAATTCATTATATGGAGAAAAAAAATGCATGAGAGTTCAATTTCCAGTTGTAAAATTTGTTCATTGTAAAGAAAAATTCACTGTATGGAAATTCATTGTAAGGAGAACGAAAACACTAAATTTAGAACGAAAAAGCTGTGTATTTGAAACTAATTCATAATAGGGAGACCTTCATTGTACAGAAGTTCACTATAGAGAAATTCCACTGTATAATAAAAAGAGTAAGTTCGTTTCCTTAGTCTTTTGTTAGCAAAATTTGGATCAAAACAAAAGAAAAGAAATAAAATTGAATTCCACATGCACTGGCATTTTTTCTAATGGGGGCTCTCTGGGCAAATGGAATTATGTTTTTGCTCGTTACGCCATGCATAAGCCTCTAGGAAAATACACGCAATATACAATATTCGCACTAAATCTCTTTTGCTTTCACATTACACACTTACTTTTGTTGATTGATTGGCACTTTTCTTTCTGTTACAATAAACTCTTTCACTCTCTCTCTCTCTCTTTCTCGGTGTTTCTCTGTCGCTATTTTGTAATATCATCAAATTGTACACTTGTATTACCTGACTGTCTTACCGTACACACTTCTTACCACCAATTTTCTTCTTTCTTTAATTTGGATATGGTTGCATGCTTCGTCTTCTTGTTGTACGAGGTGTGTTCCAAAAATAACACACCAGAATGTTGGAGCAACTTCTGTGGGGGTACACGTGTATGTTTCTAAAAACCTATGCGACTTTAGGCTGATCCCGAACGTGACAGCACCCATCGATGCTTAGTGAATTGGGTATATAAGCGCAAGTTAGACACAATTGAGACACAATTGGAACACGTCTCGTACTATTGTATCCGTATAGCGTGCAATCCTTTGGCAGCGACAGCTGCAGCAGCAATAGAAATTTCATGAAATTTTGATGTTGTGTAACTTAGTTATTGCTTTATATCTATTATTATTCACGGTATTTGTCTACACATATACATACATACATACATACATACAAACATGTGTACTTATGTATGTACATATGGTATGTAGAGACATTATTATAAACAAGATATTTATGGATAATGAATACTATAGTGAGTGACAAATAAAATTGTATGTATCAATGTGAGAAAGTAGAAATTATGCTGCGTGACGTCTTATTTCGCAGAGACACTGTAATTGAACGTACATACTATGTGTACATACATACATACATCATCTCATATTTTCCTACGATATGTTCATACACTCATGGACAAAATATAATAATAAAATAGCGCATTTTTATGTCATGAATTTACCATATTTGATTTGATTTAATTTGATATGAAATGACTACTACTACTCACTACAGGTGATGCATGAAAATCCGAGTCCACTAAGTAATAACTATATAGATTTCGATGCCTAGAACGATTTATGATGGCAGGAATATACATATCTTAGAGATCTATTTTTAGGTCTGCAAACAAATAATATTGTAATACCCGGTAGCCAAATCTTGAGAATACAGTATTTGTGCGAAGAAACTCGCAACTCAATTCATTCAAATTAATTCCATTTAGTGATGGCAAAATAAATGTATTAATCGATTATTTGATCATATGATTAATTGAAATGCAATGATTATTAATTGCAATTAATCGATTAACCGATTAATTGATGAGTCAATGTTTTCGGGTAAAATTGGAAATTATCTTAAAAATACATAAGTAAATTTTGTCAATTGATTATCATTGATTAATTATGAAAATTAAGCAGGTCATTTATTAAAATAAAAAGAAACATAGCACTATTATTTGTTTAATTCAAAAATAAGAGTCTTGATAGGAGCTTAGTAGTTCATCTCTCGGAAAAAGCCATTCCGATGGGACGGAAGTTCCAATTGAAAAACAACATATATTCGGGTACACGGTTTTCATTTCTTCCCAAGTGTCAACCACATTACGTTTCAACTCGAGAACCAGAGCACTGAGGAAGAAGCTAAGTTTGTCTAGAGGTTGCTCTAACTCATCGTCCTTTCTTCTTCGTTTGTGGGCCAAAGTATTTTGATGAGCCCATACATCAAACTAATTATCAAAAAACAATACAACAGTGGTGTCGATTATTTTAGAATTAAACGATTATTTTCCAATTAGTCGAAATAGAATTTTCGATGCAATTAAAAGGCCTGACCGTCTAGGTCAGTTTAGTCTCAGTCTTAGTCCATGTTATCACTTCAGAAATCGAAATGGACTGACAAATAAGCTGGGCCATTAGTCCATTTTTCTGTCATCGTTTCGGTTATCGGTGCAATAACATGTACTGAGACTGAACTGACCGTCTAAAAGGCCTTTAAATCGTGATATGAAAGAAATTAATCGTTTAATTGTGCCATCACTAATGCCATTGTTCATCGAAACATTGCTGTTTTTGGTCCTCTATCGTACTATCATCATTAAACTCAACTTTGTAGTAGTAATCTTCTTTGTTATTTTTAAGATGTCAGCTAGTTTTTTTTAACTTTTCTGGGAGAACAACTACCCAAGTGCTGGTATGATTTGCTGGTTAAAGTTCAGTAAATTAATGTTTCACTGTTGTTTCCTATGTGAAATTTAAAGTCCCCATATACCATACTTCTCAAGCCATGCATGCTTTGGTTGAAGGTTTATCCATCCTAGTGGGCTAGTGTAATAGGTAATAAAACGAAGGTTAAATCTTTTTAGTACAATACATTGCTCTCAGTTTATGGTATATGTATGTATCCAGAAAGACAATGTTATGTCCGAAAACCATTGGTAGATCGAACTATAAGATATTGCCGACGACAAATGATTGCCAGTCACTCTTGGCAAAAATTGGTTCAACAAAGCCTAATGCGTTTATTATTTTAACCATCAGTGTATAATATTTACATAAGTGTATGTCAATAATCAACCTCTATCTACTACCCACAATAATACAATAGTATTGGCCTAAAAATAATAAAGATGATAGTAATGACGATGACGATGATGATGATGATGGCTAATAATGACCAAATTTGCGGCTTTTGCAGAGAAACCAACAAACAAATAAAGATAATTTCAATCATACAAAAACTTAGATGGCGCCAACTTCAACTTCGACGTCGCTGTTACAGTCACCGCCTCAGTCGCTGTCACAGTTTCTCTACTTGTATTTTGTCTACCATAGTATAGTATAGGCGACGACATTGGTCAATTTGAACAATTCTTCTTGTTTGTAGTTTTGTTGTTATATTTTGTACGTTTGTCATTGGGCTTGCCCAATATTTCGTTTTTATGTTTGCTTTTACTGTTGGTGCCAGTGGTTCGGACTAAATTCTTCGATGGTCCCGGGGTGGCTAAACAAAATTAGGACCCTAGTTGAGATTTAGAAATGTATGATTGATTGTTACTTTGAACTTGATGGTGGTGGAAGAAAATATTTTATCGGATCGTGTGGTACACAATATTTTACGAGGACATAATATCTTCTGACACTGCCTTTTATTCGCTTTGCTTTATGCTTTTCAATAGAGATGAGCTAAACAGTGATTTCAAAATCACAGTGATTCTAAACAGTGATTGCGTCACAGTCATTTAAGGTAGAGACACAGTTTACTTTGTTTAAACTGTGATTGGTAATCACAATTTTGGGAGCAACTGAATCAAAGTGGGTCACAATCAATCAAGTAAACTGTGTCTCTCCATTCAAATGACTATTACTCAATCACAGTTTAGAATCACTGTGTCACTGTTTAGCTCATCTGTAGTTGTCAAAGATTTTTCAACTCTTTTAGTTAGTATTTTATACAATAATTGGTTGTTAACGACGTTGTTACCCTTTCTTCTATTGTAGTATTGACTTATTTTGTTGATTATTTGATTGCAATTTTTATGCAACTAGATGTACTACACATATGGAGGGAGACCCACTTATGTACATTGACATTTATTTGAAAAAAATCAAGCAAATCTCAAAGAAAAAAACAATTTTGTTTTAACAAAAAATATACTTTCCTATA
Organism: Amiota communis; assembly: GCA_037043315.1. Classification (NCBI taxonomy): domain Eukaryota; kingdom Metazoa; phylum Arthropoda; class Insecta; order Diptera; family Drosophilidae; genus Amiota; species Amiota communis. The sequence goes on from JBAMAV010000477.1 coordinate 110,411, forward strand.
TGACTGACAGACAATCTATGAGAATAGAGATATAATGCCAAAAAAGAAAAAAAATAGTAAAAATTATGAGGTGGTGTTCTGAAAAGAACATGGATCTTAAGCTGCTATAAATCAAACATTGTCCTAACCGAACAGTATATGGTACAAGATGCTTGCCCATACACATACTCATAATGCACTCAATACGTTCAGTATATTTTGCTGCAAAGCGTTACATACAAAGCTCCCTAAATGTTACGGAAAGCTTGCTAAAATACATCAGTGAAAACCGCATTCAAATCGGTTAAGCCATTTCCGAGATAAGCGTGCACAAGCGCACAGACAAACAGACTACAATTCTAAAAACTTTTTTTTTTAACTATTTATTTCATTATACAATATGTATGATAAACTTACATAGCGTTTCTAAAACTTATGTAGTAGTTCGTGGAAATAAATCTTCCCCACCATTTCTAACTGGTCAAATAATAGAAAGATGGATTTGATTTACCATTGAACCATTTTAGAAGTGAAATATCGAAAACCCCTTGGCCATGTATCTGACACATAATTTTAGCTTCTTAAATCTAAAAGTTTGATTTGCTGGTAGGTGTTTGGCCTATTTGGCCTGACCAATAATATGATAAAAGAATAATATTTTCTGATAATACAGACGGATGGGTATGAGGATGGAAATCGAAAGAGAGGCTTCATGTTACACACATAGCTGTCGTTTATACTTTGACTATTGTAAAGAAGCATCATCACTTTCAATATTTTAAAGGCGCACCTCTTATCTCTCATGGATACTTGCTTGCGTGCATGCGTGCGTGAGTAAGTAATCAACAAATACGTTTACTTTAAGCACAATCCATGGAACTTAATTACCTAAAATTGATGATAGTAGTGAATCTGAGGTTTTAATGTTTCATCATAGCAATACCATATACCATACCATACCACAAACACTTTAAACTTAAATGCTAATCTACAAATCAATCATCAATCTTGGACATATGGTATTCAGGTCTGGGATCTGGTATCTTATCTGAAAAGTAAATGCATACAAATCTTTTAGAATATAGCTGTACGGAATATAACTGATGCAACATGGTTCATCAGAAATAGACCATAACACAACAGGCACACGGTCGGCTCTTCTCTCACCAAAATCTTCTTGCTACCGAACTCTTAAACTATAACTGTCACAGACGTCTTAAAAGACTTCACTCTGCTGATCTGTGTCGTGATCACAACTGTCGCCAAATCAATACAATGTCATTTGTTATAATAATATTGTAGTAGTGAATAGTGAGAATATTTCATTGAAAGGCACCTAGGAATCTAATTACCATCTCGAAGGTGAACATTAATTTATATTAAACAATAAAATTTGCACAAAAATATTTTAGTACAATAATTAGATTTGGAATGTATTGCATGATAATAATGATGATGTATTATAAAATACTTTATGGGGTCTCCAATCCAGAGATGAAGTATGCATCACACCAATGGGTGGCATTTTAAGTTAAGGTAGGTATGGTAACGCATTATTAGTTATAACATGAAAATGTTTTTAAGAAAGTCAGTTCAAAATCTGATTCTCTTTCAGATATGAAACACAAAATATGTCGCCAATATTTTCAATATATCTTGAGACTCAAAAGCCACAGCGTCAAGTAGTTTATATATTCTGAAAATAGAGGAATAAACGGTGCCTGTAAGAGTAATTAAAGTTAATGTGCACCTACGTCATCAAGAAGGGAGGGGAGTTGAAAACGGTGAAAAAAAAATTATAATATGCGTATATCTTGGTGACGGCTTGCCCTATTTGGCAGTCTCGGCAAGTTTCCCTAATTCCGACAATCCATTTTAAGTTACAAAAATCCCCGACAAAGTCATACTATATGCGATATGTACTAACATAATCATATTAGTGAACATCAATTATGAAATATAGGTTAAATACCAAAAATACCCCAAAAAAATCAAATTAATTTCAATTGACGAATGAATGACGCATGAAATTTGATCATGACAATAATGATGATGATACTGATGATGACAATATTGATGCTGCTGCTGCTGCTGATGATAATGATAATGCTGATGATGATGACCAATCTTTGATATGATCAAAAGATGTCAATCTTTGTCTGTTGCTTTTGCTTTTGCTTTTCCTTATTTACACTTTTTCTCTTTTATGACGAAAACAATTACAAACCAATATTTTGGTTGTCTACCTTGTTTCATTCATTATATATGTACAACAATCAACACAACATCTTTGTACATGGGTCTTTGTATGTTGGTATCTATGTGTGTGTGTGTTTGTGAGTGCATGAGTACCTGTTGACATACTTAAAATTTGGCTGTGGTCAGAGCCAAAACCAATGGCTGCTGCTGCTGCTGCTGACTAATTGCAAAGTGCAATAAAAATAACCAGAAAATAAAAGATACAAGATACAAGAAATTAACAACAATGATAACAACAACAATAACAACTAAATAAACCTATTTTCAATGGTTTGTAGTTGTCATTGCTGTTGTTGTCATTTGTTATTATTGTCATCACTATTATTATTACTTTATTAAGTATAATGCAATACATAGAGAGAGAGAAGATCATACTATTAATCGTTTCACACCGGTCCAAGCAACAGCAACACCAACAACAACAACAACACCAACAATAATTCAAAGATCAAAAAAACCACAACAAAAAATATTTGTTTCATTTGGATTTACACCATCATTTTTTTTGTTAATTGATTACATAAACCTCACATAGATATATCACACTCTCATACACACTATATACATATGTATATACTCGTATAAAGATACGAGGTGTGGTTGTGAAAAGAAAATCATACAACTGCCAACAATTGGATAAGCATGAGTCTTCTTCTTTTTCAATTTCCTAATCTCCAGTATCTGTAGATAGTACAAAATTAAGGTAGGTAGGTACTACGACTATACAAAATATAGTATAATATATTTCTATTTTCTAGATATGATAAGAGATTTAATAAAACAAAGCAAAATGTCATAGCATTTCTTAAGACTATTGGAAAACCCGCAAGTCAATATACTTAATGGTTGGTTGGTTTCCGTTGCTGGCTCGTATAGTCCACAACGAGCCACAATTAGCACTAGAGTGCCGTTTTGATACCACTTCCTCGCCGAACGCAATCAGTATTACTAAATCCAACCTGTCGAATTTAGGTATTTGAGTAAATCACCCGGGCATGTGACTGAACAATCTCTCGGACTGATTGTTGATGAAGTATTTGCCCAGAAACTTATTTCTAGTCTTTGCCAAGGCTGGACATTGACATAGAAAGCTCCTACAATGGCTTCTAAACGGAATACCCAGTCTCTCCGCGTGAATCCCTACACACCAGTAACCGGTAAAAACCGCTGTGAACCTTGCGGTATCCAAGCGTCTTCTGTTAATAAGTCTAAAAGACCTATTTTCGTTGTAACAAGGCCAGGTAGCACGTGCCGCTCTGCAAGATTCAAGATCTTTCCACCGTCTGTTAGCCAGCTGGCGGAAACACAGGAAATTACTCCTCTTGACGACCGCCAGGGGAATCGAGACCGGTTCCGCCAACGATACATCAAGAGCAGCACCAGAACGAGCCAATTCGTCAGCCTTCTCATTCCCCTCTATGTTCCTATGGCCGGGAACCCATGAGAGAGTGATATCAGCTTGACAATTATACTTAATACTAGTAGTATAATTATCAGGATTAAGTTACCCAGCCGCCTATTATCCTTAATAATACTGTTTAATGTACTACTTAGTTAAGTATTAAAATCTTAATAAGAGACCCATACCAAAACGAGACATCTTTACACTAATGCGTTCGTAATCTACGTGTTGCCCATCTGCTGCAGATTTTATTGCCTTGTGAATTATACGGGCTCCGCACCCCAATACCAATTAATGTTTTTTCCAGAGATGATTGTAATTTCACTTACACTAGACCCTCCACCAAAATTGACATTGGCATTGTCCCCACAAAATGCCTTAACTCTTGCAGTCAAACTATTATCTGACAACATTGGAACTAAATAATTGACAATGATATCAGAAAGTTTACCCGATTGGTTGGCTTGTTGTTGGAGGTCTACAATTTTTATTTGCACAACTTTTAATTCTTTAATCGCTCTACGTGCCAAAACATGAACATTTCATCTAAATTTCCAACGAAAACATTATTAAATTAATTTCTACGCACAATCGAAGCGAAAACTGTGGTTTTCTTGTATCGTGTAATATGCCCTTCCGGCTCGGCATTATCCAAGTCATGTAAAGTTAGGATGCAGACTTTTTTGACATTGACACCCGAAGGAGTATTTATTTACTTAATAAATGGGTATTTTGTCTGTAAGCTATCACTGAACGTACACTTATGTTTCGGCATCGTTAAATAAGATTTTAAAACAAAAAACATCACTTAGGTACCATAAAACACATTTTTCTAGACGTCATTACAAATCCAATGAGCTATCGCATATACAATATTTTAACTAGCTGTAGTAAGAATTAACATGTTTTTTAACTTGTGATCTAGATACATAATTGGGAAAACGGGACAATTTTGCGAGGGACACCGCGATGGAATTGTTGTCACCTTGTTGTCATAATAAGTGAATTCAGTAGGAGGAGGTAGGGTCTCCCATGTCGAGCAAACAGATTGCTTATCCTATTTGATATAGTAAGTATAGTAAGTGAAATCCAAATATAAATCAATCAAAACCTATAAAGATACACTCCATAATACGTGAAGGAATGGGAAAGATCTACACGAATCTAATAAATTAAAATTTAATTTCATTTTCATAATTTATTCAATTCATGCGAGACAAAGTTGTACTACGTACGACTGATGATATTTATGGTCTATGGTATTTTAATAGAGCAGTAAATTGTTATGACCCCATCATCATCATCATCATATCATCATATGAAATTTACAAAAAAAAAAAAAAAAAAAACTGAAAAACTAAGATGTGGCAATGAATGATGATGATGAATCGGTCCAAAGGACTTAGGGAATTGACATGACAAAACCTTGATCCACATACCTTGTCTGCTTAGTTATTTTATAATCACACCTCGTGACAGTGACAGTGGAGTGGAGTGGAGTGGAGATAAAGCAATAGTTAAGCATAGCATAATAGTTTTGACTGATTCATGTAAATATTTTTTTATTATTATAATTTTTATTGTTGTTGTTGTTGCTGTTATACGAGTGAGTATCTTTATGTTGTATCTTTGAAAACTGGAACTAGTTCGACGGCATTAACACATTCGTTGGCTTTTAGAAAAATAAAACAAATTTTTTTTTTTTTTATTATTGTTGTTGAGTCAAAGTTGCAATGTGCCAATTTTAATCATCTTAGTTATAAGGTTGATTGTGGTTGTGTGTGTGTGTGTGTGTGTGTGTGTGTGTGTGTGTGTGTGTGTGTGTGTGTTACCATGCTGTTTGATGCTGTCGATCTGTCAGTCGGTCAGTCTATTTGTCAGTCAATAATGAATAGTGACCAATATGACCGAGCAACCGAAGTCGCCGTGTTCATAAAAATCAAATTATCTTGGTTCATGCCGTTTTATAGTCGTAATCAAGGCTACTACTCGTACTACTGAATGTTGTGCTATGAACTTATGGAATGTGCTCGTGCTACATGCCTACATATGTATGTATGTATATAATATATAAGTTTTGCATTACATGTGTGTGTGTGTGTGTTGTAATTATATATATTTTGTTGTGTCTTAAGGAAACTTTCAAATCAAATGTTGTAATAATTTTTTGATGTTTTGTGTTTTTTCCCAATTTTTTTTTTTTTCATTTTTGGAAATTATCATTGTTGAAATTTGTTTTGGACTCTAGTGAGTATGTAAATAGTATGGGGGAAGGTTAGATTAAATGCATATGTTTCGAATGATTTTATCAGATATCTAATATCTAACAATCGAATCCTACAATAGTCCCCTAGAATTCTAAAAAGGAAGACCACCTAATGTGCTTTATGTTTCAACTGATCACTGAGAAACTTTACAACTTAGTACATAGCAGTATTAGGCTCTTTTTGTTAGTTTTGTAGGATGGTTTCAATAATTTCTAGCATATCATACGTGTTTCCAACTACCAGATCAGGCATCAGGCATCTCAATGCATAGCAAAGCCTAAATCTCAATCAAACCTATCTAATTCTATCTATTTAATTGATCAAAAGTTTGGTAAGTTAGTACCATCTAAGAACTGCAGAACTTAACTATGGTTCTGTAGTGGTAGTTGGATGGTATATTAGCAGCTGTTGGAAGCTGTGGAAACGTACAGGAAGAGGAGGAGCTCACCTACTTTCTATGTCAATGCCCAGCACTGGCAAAGATTTGAAATAAGTTTCTGGGCAAATACTACATCGACAACATCTCGGACTGTTCAGTTCGATGTAGGGATGATTTTCTAAAATGCCTAAATTCGATGGGTTGGATTTAGTAATACTGATTGAGTTTGGCAAGGAAGTGCTAATTGTGGACTATACGAGTCAGCCACGATAACCAAACAACCATATTAGCAGCAAATCGTACTGCTTGGAGAATAGCACAGCCTTCTGCAGTAAAGATTGTTATATTTGATCCGTTCACAACGGCAAACGAAGTTGCATTTGAAGTTTTTGATCCATCAGTATATAAGAATGTCGTTGTGTTATGACTTAAGTAGAGGTAAACTTCATTAAAACGAGCTTTATATTCTTCTGAGGAAGTGTCGTTTCTTGTGAATGGTTTCAAGTTTATCGATGAGCGCAGACCGATCTAGTGTCCGTGGAGGAAAATAACAAAATAACTTCCTTTATATAAAGAAGAACATTTCCTAGGCCACTGTCATGGCGATGTGTGGGCAATTATAACCTTCAACCAACAATGAAATTATAGAATTTTTTTCAAAAGAAACCTTTCTCTAATCTTATCTAATAATAATCCTTTAAAATATAATTAGTATATACATATACTATGGATGGTAATGAGAGTTAAAATGATTTTGGATGTTTTTATAGTTTTTCCTTGGCTGGTCTCGGTCTAGCAAGAAACCTTCAATCCTATACATACCATAGTAAAATTGTAGTACTTACATACACGTACTTACATATATGATTCGCTCTAAAAATTCAAATTATTTTAATTGTTTTGACTTGTACGACTACTACTACTACTGTATTGTAGTACTCGCTCGTACTTGACTAAGTTTTATCAAATGATGCAAGGCAATAATAATACAATAATATGATGATCATAATATGATAATAACAATATAATAATATATGTATAAACATACGTACAGTAACAGAAATACTTATAATAAGAAATAATATAAAATAAAATTTTGGAATAACAAAATTATTATGGCCTTCATTTATACTCGTACAATACAATATATCTAAAATATTTGAAGAAAATAAAGAAAAAAAACCACAAAATTAACAATAAGTTATAGTACTGATACTACTTACTTATGTATATAGAGACAGATCTTCTGTAATACTACAACAATTATTATAAGTAAATATAATATATGTATGTACTTATAAAGAGGATCTATTCACAAGCATCAATTTTTGAAAACGAATGCCTTCATTGAGGTAAATAGAAAATAATATAAATTTTACATAATGGAAGTAATTTCAATAGAAACAATTTTTGTACAATATACCATGGTATGAGAGAGTATGTTGTGAACTTAGGGAAGTACCTACATATGTATATGGGGACTTTGAAGACCTGTTCGTAACTATTAAATGTTGGACAAAGGTTTCCGTATAAGAGTTTTTGATAAAAAAAACATCCAAAACAGAAATGATTACAAATTTTGCCACCAAAAATTAATAGATTAATAGCTCATACTAAGTATGTACTACACCTGATGCCATGAAAGATCAGTCTAAACAATAGAGATCATCATTAGATGATCAACAAAATAAGGATCATGTTTTTTGATCTAAAAAGTTTTACTAGTCATAGTTTTGCCATAAAATTCCTATAGATTTTCTTTCATTTCAAAACAAATCAACTTTGCCAATGTTCTTCCATTAAGACGTGGGTATACTAAGTAATATAGGCATAGACCATTAACTAGTATTGTATACTAGCGTACCCGGCGTGCTTTGCAACGCTTCCGACGTGATGTTAGTGTGTGATACTGTTCTCTTTTTACTTTTGAAAAATCAGACGAATCAAATATTAATACTGACATAATTGCCTGTTTTATTTGATTGATTTTAAAATATGTCTCTAAGTTTCATATGCATTCATATATTATCCACCAATTTCTCAACAACAGCAAGTCCGATTCGCACCAAACTTTACTGAAACAATCTCTAGACTATGCTAGAGATTTCCAGATTTCCTTAAAATTTCATCAAAATCGGTTCAGCAGTTTCGGAAACCATAAACGACATAGGTAGATAGGTATGTACATACATACATACATCCAATTTTATATATATTTATAGATAAGTACTTAGACTGAACAATGATACTAGTTAGACAGGACAATATGCTCACGATATGGTGTTTGCTCTCAAAATCCACACAAAATTCTCAAGATTCTAACAACAATTTCGTTAGTTTTTGTTGTTGGAAACCATACAAAATTGTTCCGGACTCATAATTTCAAAAGAGAAAATCTAATGAGAACGCAATGTTTTGGAAGCCAATTGTCCAGTCTTTTTGGTTGTTAATTGTCTTCGACATTGACGATTTTGTGAAAGTATGACAATGTAATGGTTAAGCAGCAACACAGAGTAGCATAGTTTAAGGACCTTGGTGATTTCTTATTTGGAACAAATTACATACATCGATCTAAAGAAGACTACGTACATTGATTTGCCTTAAAAATTATCAATTTCGGGACATCAATTAAAGAACTTTTCCATTCTACATACTAAGTATAGCCTATATTTTATAAGATCTCGAAATATAATATTATTTGATTAGATCAGTTTTGAAGGATATAACTCAACACTAGGTGTGTTCATAAAAATAGTAATGCATTCATATCCTAATGATTAAAACTCTTTTCTAACATATGTACTACTAGTATTCTGTCTATTTGCAAATTGAAAACTTTTGGTATGTGTTCGTCTTAGTACAGAATGTTAAGAATAGGAGAACATAAAAATCCCATTACTTTTGTATACATTTTTCTGTTTTCTGATGAATTTTGTTAGATGCACCAAAAAATCTGGGATTCCTTAAAAAAAGTAGTCATCATTAGTAAGGGTATTTAAGTAGTCCAATAATTTTTTAATAGAAAATTTCTGTAATATCGGTAGAGGTGGGTAGAAGCATTGCTCAATTGAAACTTGAAATGTAATAGTATGTAGTTAGGCTGGAAAATTCGGGATCAAAATCTTTAAGAAAATTGAAAATTTTGTTGGAAGCACGGTCCCAATGATATTTAGTGATATTAATTATAGCAAAAATCCCGATACACGTGATGGTAAGCGCAAGAAAACATTATTAGACAATAGATGAATTGTATGATAAAGTACTAGCAGGCGTTAACAAAAATGATTGAAAAAATTTGTCAGTGGGACGTGACAATGATCCGAAACACTCAAGTAAACTTGCTAAGGAGAATAGAATAGATCAACTCAGTTCCCGGGAGAATATAGTGATGCTATGTAAGAAAGGAAGGTTGGATGAAAGCTGGAGGTGCATCAAGAGTATTACATCTTTGGCATAGCCAATGATGACCTTATTTCTGGTTTTATGAACACATAGCACAGTTTTAAGTCTAAGTTACTCATTGTCTCTCATACTAGTATGGTAAATACGGAACTTTTTGATCAAAATCATAGTAATAATGATTATGAATGATGATATTGATGATTACAATAATAAGATAAAATAAGTTAAGACCCCCTAGGGTAGACACAATTATCTGCATACGCTACTGTTTGAGCATCAATATCATCACCCTCATCATCATCATCATCATCATTATAATCATCATGATTACTATCATCAGCATTATGTCTTTTCATGTCTCATTTCATAATATTAACTTGTCATTTTCTTTTCACTTAATTTCTTTGCTTTTCATTTGTACTACTATTGTATTGTATTGTACTTAGGTACGAGTATCTTTTCATTGTCATTGGACTTGGAGTGAAGTAACTAGATATACTTACTATTGTACATATATAGGTACTATTCATAGTTCATAGCAACTTATGATAATGATTTTACAATAAGAAATTTTAAATTATTGTATTTTAGTTGTTTTGAGCACGTAATGGTTTGAAATGATTGTGGATCGTGTTAGTTGTAAAAATAATACTACATACAATACTATGTATGTATATATGGTAGATAATTTGTATGTACTCACTCTTAACTGCCCACATATTGGCAGCATTAAGGGCTCTCAAATAGCTGAGCATATCCTGTGAACAATTCGATGATAATATTTTGGAAACGTGCGACCATGAAGCACCCAATAATGTTAAATCAAAGACATTTAGTAAATCCTTAAGACGCTGGCCATGTGTAAGATCCACCTTAAGACTATCCTTATCATGATGATCATTTTGTAGTCTCAAATTGATGGTATTCGCAGGTGTAGCATTGCCAGAGGCAACAGCAGCTGCCAGGATACGTGTAAGATTTAATCTACTTAATGGTGATAATGATGCTGATGATGATGATGTCATATCCGCAATGCCAATGCTACTGCTATCATTATCAATAGCGGCTTTTATTCGTAAAGGACTTAGTATAAGTATAAGGAGCACCAATTGCTGAGGCGCCATATTTAAGCTGGGCATTTGAATCCGAAAAGAATCGCTTACAGAGAAGAGTGAGTCTTTAGTTTTGATTGTTGTTGTTGCTTCTCCTTTGCCCTCTTCACCTTCACCTTCTACTTCTTGGTTCGTTTTGTTATGTATGTATGTATGTATGTATATATGTATTTATTTCCGTTTAACACACTTTCTCTCAATAACAACAATAATAGTAACAACAAAAACAACAACAGATACAACAGAAAAGTAAACTTATTTCATAAAAATTTTTATTTATGCGTGTATTTTTTTCTTTCTTTATTTCGTTTTTTTTTTTTTTTTTTAATTTCAATTTTATTTATGTAAACATTTTCGCAAAGGTTAAAAAATGAAAAGAAACGCAATGCGTCATAATGATGAAATCGAGAGTGGCGTCTGGAGTGGCGGCAACGGCAGTAGCGTTGGCCTCTTAAAGTTATATAATTTTATACTAGTCGTAGTATATTGTAATTATAATGACACCAATCGTCTTTTTTATGTTTCTTTTCTTTTCTCCTCTTTTCTTTGCTTTTGTTTTGTTTCTTTCTTGATTATCATACAATTTAGTTACTAGTTTATACAATAAGTAGTTTTGTTTTGTTTTGTTTGGTTTGATTGCGTTTATTATTTGTGAATGAATATTTTCAGGATTTTTTTTTAAAAAATTTTTCAGAATTTTTTTTTTTTAATTGATTTTTTTTCTTGTATTTTTCTTAATTAATATGTTCTCACTTTTTATTAAAAATTTTTCGATTTTCAAATTTAAAAATTTTGCTTAAAAAAAAACAATAATTCAAAAAAAAAAAAAATTATAACGGTTTGCGTATGGAGCGAACGAATGGAGTCGAGACGAACCGAACTGAACTGAACTGAAGCTTGCTGATTGAATGAATGTTGACTGATTTAAAGTTTAAGTTAAATCAACTGCAAGGCAAGGCAAGGCAAGGCAACTAAAATAAAAGACACTACACATATGTATGTATGTATGTTTGTACGACACCGACCGATGATCTACCGACAATGACGATGACAACGATACACAACCGTTTTGTATGAATGCGCGTTTACGAATTACGGTTGCGCGTCTTGGGCAGTTGTAAAAATATGCTAAAAATTTAACAAAACAACCCAGCAACAACACAAACAAACAATTTGAACAAAAATCAGCTAAGAAAGACAACAACAACAACAGCAACAACTACATAAAACACAGCAGCAACAGCAATGGTAACGTTGCCGTTGCCGTAACCATCATCACACTCATATGTTAAATAAACTTAAGCGCGCAGCATCAAAGCAGCGAATCCCCAAAAAATTTAGTTAAAACATCAACCGCAGCAGCAGCAGCAGCAGCAACAACAACAGATCTAGTGCGCTTTCGTTTATTACAAAAAATAAAAAAAAAACACAAGAGTCATGGTTCAGTCAAGAGAGAGAGAGAGAGAGAGAGAGAGTGGTTACCATTTACTAAAGCTAAGCTTGGCTGCTGCTTGTACTTGTGAGTGCTGAGTGCAGCAGCAGTGGGCAACCTTTCATTGTAAAGTACTGTATTACCACCAATTCATAAGAGAGTTTGGTTTAAGTACTACAATAGTAGTATGTACTAAGTGAGTGAGTGAGTGAGAGTGACTGAATGAGTGAGTGAGTGTAGGAAAAGAATGAATTGCTGACTGAGACGACTGAATGTTAGTGTGCTGTTGTCTGGCAAAGCAAACGAAAGTGAATTGCATGCAATCTCAATCCAGAGAAGAAGCAATAAGAAAAAAGTGAGTGCTTTAAGCAGTTCTGCTTTGAGCTTTATTAGTTGTCGCTTGGTTGATCTGTCGGTTGGCTTTGGCTTTGGCTTTAGCTGGCGGGATTAGATTAACTCCTCAATAGATGCACTGCTGTTTGTTGCTATTATTGTTGTTGTTGCGTTTGCTTCTCTTGTGACTGCTAACCAATTCTCTTGGCTTTTGCTAAATGATACTACTACATGCTACAATATAATGATGACGATATTGATGATGATGATGATGATGCGCTTAAGCGACATTTTGCTGTTGCTCTTGTTGATGTTGTTGGTATTGTTGTCAGTCATCAACATCATTGTCAAATAGTCACTACGAAACACACGGCTCAACTCGATTCGACTCGATTGTAAAATGTTGTAATACTATTATGTGTTGTATGACTTTTTCTATTGTTAGTAGATATTGCCAACCATCATTTTATTGTTTCTTTTTATACCCTGTACCTTTAAAATATATCATATATATGTAGGTATATAATGTATTGAACTTAAAAAGGGTACAATATACAAAAGGAAGACAGAAACATTTACTTATATACTTAGTGTAAATGATCAGTTTATAGAAAGGAATCTATCGATCATTCACTACATACACTGCATTTAGTACTGTGGAACTAGCCTGCATCTAGAAAACTGAAATTTGGTCCATATATCATAGACTCGGTGCAATCAAAAATAATGTGAGATGATATGTGTTGAAATGTGTTGAGGTTATAGGGTTTTACCACAGCCGAGCCTATCCGACTGACTAACTTGTTTGTTTATTGTTATGTTTCTTTTTCTGTTTTTGCTGTTGATGTTTCTTTTGCTGCTGTTGTTTTGATGTTTTTATGTTGTTGTTTGTGCAAAGGTTTACTACATTGGGCTAAAAAAAACATGAAGGGAGAGAGAGCAAAAAGAAAAAAAAATACAGTTAAACCTCGATTATCCATATTACTCCTTAACCACTGGGATTCTCTTGGTTTCCTTAAATTTTGATGGTTATTTTTTTGCATGGAATACCAGAACTATTAACTATATTGTACTACTCTTCTAGTACGTATACGTAATATTAAAAAAAGTCGATGAATTGGCAAGCGAACAGACATTGGGAAGTGATTTTGCTTTATGGCAATATACTATGGGCGATTTGTCAATTTTTATGGCATAAATAGTGCAATGCCCAGGAAACGTTGCAAGCACTATGCTGGAAGTCTTAGCCACGAAACAGCAATTCCATTCTTACGAAGAAGCTGAAAGATGGGTGGTCCAATGGTCCCCAAAAGTCCAGGCTTTTGCTAGATAGATGCGCAAAAGTTATGTTTCTTCAAACTTTTTAGAATTTGCCAGTGTTCAGTCTGACAACAGGATGACGACTATGTGACAATCTGCCCTTGAGCAACATTGCCACTGTCATATACATTGCCACCCCAACACCAACACCAACACCACTGCCCCATTCAGAAACTAAGCGCATGGACTCTTGGCCCCTACGCTCAATCTCCAAACGCGATTGCCCCTCAATCATGATGAGCAAATCATCCGCATACGCACAACACTTATAAATTTGTCCGAGCTGTCTCAACAGGAAATCTATCATGAGGTTCCAAATAAATGGACCACAGATAGAACCCTGTGGACAACCACGAACCACATCTATACTCACATTATCATTCACACCAACTACACAAGCACTCCGGTCAGAAAAATAGCTTCTCCACAGAGCCATTTCCCGACTTCCACAATCACTCAATTTCCTCAACACACAATCCCAACTCAGATAGTCGAACGCACCCATAAAATCCACAAACACACCTAGGACATACTTGGAAGTACTTGTCCGAACACAATCAGACACATAATTCCAAGCATCCTCAACGCATTTCCCTTTCTTAAACACAAACTGCAAATCAGACATTTGCTCATTCACTCTCTCCTGAAGCCTTTATTATTTCAGTTTAAAATAAATGAAATTGTGTGAAATGAAGCAGTCATCTATAACATCTATGTAGTACTATGTACATGCGCCATCGGTATCCCGAATCCATATAAAACCTTTTAGATAGCGAGAGAGGGGTAATATGTGCGTCTATACATATCAAATTTCAATCTCAAACACATGACCAATAGAATAATAGAAGTATGAAATTAACTACCTAAGTACTCAGCAGCATCATGGTGAAGTATCATTCGAATAAACAAAGTTCAACTGTACCAGTACCAACAAAATTAAGGCAACAAGTTGAAATTATTGTAGTACGAGTATTGTAATGAGCTTAGTTCAGTTAAAGATATTTTAAATTTAGTTGAATGCTTTCATTGTTGCACATACTAACTACTCGTACTCAAATTAGTTGGTGACTTCAGTTGGTGAGTGAAGTCAATGAGTTAGATACATGTATGTATTTATGTATCTTATTGAATAATACCAGCAGCAGCGAAAATACACAAAAAATTATGTTAAGTTCACTATTACGATAATTGATTATATTAATTTTTACCATTTTGTTATTTCAATTTTTTTACTTACTAAATTCAATAAAAATTATTTTATAATAAAAATAAAATCTCTTCTTGAACCACAGCTTCACATATGTACGTACCTATGTATGTACACATGTACTACGGATGTACATATATGTATGTAGGTGCATATGTGATTACACATTCACTTATATGTAGTAGTCGATTGTCTATGGATTTAGTTTGCTTTGCTTTGCATTGCTTTGTTATTATGTAATCTGTTCATTTTTAGTGTTTTTCTTAAATTTCGTCAAGCGCCATAAAAATAAGAAGAAGAAGAAAAATAACGCAAATAGTAACAACAACAACAAATACAATAAGAAATACCATAAAGTTTTGCATAAGTTTTAAACGAGCAAGTGGGGTAGAATGCAAAAATTGCTTGTATCTAACTGTTAACTGTGCACAAATATGTAGGTACATGTCTGAATGACTTGCATTTCTTGCCTTTTAACATTAAATGATCCTGTGCACACGCACACACCTGCACACTTACTAGTACTACATATGAATATAGAAATCCATTGAATTGATTTAAATTCGAATTCAAGAAAGGCATTTGACGTGATGAGGTTATAAAATATGTAAAAGATGGAACCCCACTTCCTCTACTATTATGGTAGTCAATCCTTGACCTTCGAATTGTCGTCATAAGTATAAGAAACTATTGCGATTCCATGGGATTGGATTTAAAATATCAACCATTAACATTTTCTAAAGTTTACATAAAAATATACAGAGGTGAATGCCTAGACTCTATGCTGTGGAATCTCCTCCCTGATGGTGCAAGAACGCCTTTCTTTAATAAATTGGATCAAACGTGCAATTGGCAATTTTAACTGACACAAAAGACACTTGGGTAATCAAAGATTAATTGAATGATTGTGAAGCTAAGCAGGCAGGCCTTCATTGGTCCCGAGACCTTCTGTGGTTTAATCAGAGTAGGGTTGTAACTGAACTTTGCATCCGCCTCCGCATCTGCAGAACATCCGCAAGAAATCGTACCTCCACCTCCGCATGCTTTTAACTGGAGTTTTAGCGGAGCTATAATTACATTTTGTTATTGGGTGCGACGTCACTTTTCTCACTCCCTCTAACTTTACATATCAAAGAAGAATTGAAGACATCAATTTAAGATTTCGTGGCCTTCCAAGCAATACATTGTATTCGATTGCAACATATTCGGACACAAGGTACAAATTTATAAATTTTTGTATGAAATTGTTAGGGACAAAGTTTCATTTAAACTATTGCGTTTGCTAACGCTGCATGACTTGGGTCTTGTAAAAGCTTCAACTGAAGCTGATGACGACGGAGCTTCTATCGCCAAAAGACCTAGGATTGAATTGCATCGAGTTGATGATGAATCGTGTATGAGCTCCTGGATTTCATCGCCAGCAAAAAGTGTTTACCCAAATCTGTTAGTTATGCTGGAAAAGAGCAGTGACGATAAGAAAGACAGAAATAAACCTCATCATATGGAAATCATTTCAATTACCATTTTTGATTACCAATAGTTACTTATATATTTACTACGTATATGACTTTAACTTGGTTCCGCGAAGGTCAAACTCTGGACCGCTAAAATGATCGTTACAATCCTAAATCAGATCCCAGAACTATGCGTTCTATGCGAATATTTGAGGAAAAAAAGATTTTCTATTCCTAGGACAACAAACATA
Source organism: Amiota communis (assembly GCA_037043315.1). Lineage (NCBI taxonomy): Eukaryota > Metazoa > Arthropoda > Insecta > Diptera > Drosophilidae > Amiota > Amiota communis. Next base: position 127,208 of record JBAMAV010000477.1, read on the forward strand.
CGTAAGTATAGATGGTATAATGCACCACCATCCCCACATCACAGTTATGGAATAACACGGTCACAGTACAATCATGATTACCTATTAATTATTGAATTGATTATATTTACAACCATCTTTTAGTCAAAAAATTGATTTGCATGCCTGTATCTTTTCCAAGTGCTCACATGTATGATGGAGCGCTAAAGCGGTTTCATGATGACACCACTAAGAAGACTTCGAAGATGGGATCGGTCAAAAACATATAGTAAAAATTTTCAAAGAGATCTGTAGTTTGGATAAAACAATTTGTTGAAAGATCATAATTTTCGCTATTTTTTAGCCACACCTCGTAAACACATGTAAGTACCTTGTATCGTATGTTGATTATGTTCCATAGGAATGTCATGCATCTGTTGCCTATCTATAATTTATAGATAGATCTTATACTCACTATGAATAAATGGAGACAGCCGCATGCAATACTTTTATTTCTGTTATTTCTTATGATTTCATTTACTCATATCAGTCACTCATTTACTAAGTAATTCAGTTACATACAAAGTCACTCAGTTACCCATGAAGTCACTCAATTATATACCAAGTCAACTCAACAAAGCTCAACTCACCAACTCACTTCGTTCACTCACTCATTGACCGATTCAGTCACTGATTTGCAAATTTCTGCAGTCTCATTGATTTAAGTTGATGTTGTTGTTTGTTATTTGCATTTCATAATATGAAAATGATGGATAGAGGATGGTGGACGGTGGATGGTGGAGTAGGGTCTGGTCTGGTCTGGTCTGATCGTGTAAGGTAGGGTAGGGTATGCTAAGGTACAATATCGGTGGTAAACCAACAGGTTCAGTAAGATAATTATACTTACTTTTCAATGCAACAAAGTCAGTTATTATGCGGTGGTGATGGTGATGGTACTAAAGGGAAAATACACTAAAATATTACATATACTCGTACATATCGTACATCATAGTAGATAATTAGAAGTGCAAAAGAAAGGTCATTTCCGAGCCTAGACAGAGAGAGATAGAGAGAGAGAGAGAAAGAGAGAGAGAGAGGCTTGCATAATTTTGATACTTGTACACTTCATACCACAGAGTGAAATGTATAATAGTTTTTAAGTGATATTTGTCACATACATACGAGTAGAAGACAAATATTATAGTATACTGAAATTTTGCTGTATCTTCAATGATTTGACTGAAACCTTCCAATTTAATAGTAAGAGACTCCAGAAATTTCAAATATAATCCTAGGGCATCCGCAAAGACAATACATAAATAAATCACATAATTTCAATAATAGAAAACCATGATATAATACTACATATGTATATATTGTACTGCCGTACGATCTAAGCCAGGAAGCGTATGTAAAGCTTGGTGAAACGCAAAGTTAGAATAAAGTTTGTAACACACAGAAAGAGACATCGAAAACCCTATAAAGTATATGTATATAATCTTGAAATTTTTAACGACATTTTTTTTGGAATCAGACTAATCGGACCACTAGGAGCGGTACAAACCCAAATTCAAATTAATGTTTTTTTTTATCTTATCGAACTGAAATTCACCAGCCATGCAAATTTCAAGTATCTAGAAATACTGTATCGTATTGCTCCCAGTTTCAAACTTGAAATGCAGTATGAATATTGACTCTACACTTAACATAAGTCAAATCATTAATGTATAAATGGTCATGCAGTCACAGTGTATGATCATGTGTACACGAACTTGTTGCCATATATTTAGCGCCATCTACATACTACTGACTCTACCCTAAATGTAAGTCAAATCAATATCATATACTACATACAATAATATTTCTGTATGCTCACTCATTCACAGGAGCGTAAAGAGTATTACAACTTTGGAATAGCCAAAGATAACATTTTTTGTTGTGGTTATGGGTTCGATTTGCCTTTTACAACTTTGATTTACGTAAGCTAAGCAAAAAAAAAAAAAAAAAAAAAATTATTTGTTTATATGTACTAGTACAAACATGGTTTGGCTTTCTTTTGACCTTCTTGTAATATTTATACATTGGATCTACAATATATACATATGTATGTATGTATGCTATTATAGTATACCCTACACTTTTGGTGTGTGTGGGATGTACAATATACTAAGATTAGTATTCTCTCCACTCTTCAATCAAGGTTAAACCTTTAAAAAGTTCACCTTAATTCTATTGGATATTCTAGTTTCCAAACTTTGCTCCATAAAAATTTGCAATACACAATTTCATAATACTTAGTATGAGTATAAGAGAATTTCAGTTCAATATCTTCTTCATATGACAAAAAAAAAAAATATAATATAAAAAAATCTTGAAAGATTTCAAACATGGTAAATATTCTTATAATCTGAATACCTAGTATTGTTAAAAGAACATACTAATCACAGAACATGAGTTTAATTCCGAATTTCTTAACCTTATAAGTTATTGAAGATAAATGATAAAAAATATTTGCAGAAACTGAAATTCTTACTAGTACTATTTATAACTTTAGATTCGAGTATTGATTAATTGGGGAAATTGTCGAGATTTTTTTTATCCAATTACTAGAAGATCGATTGAAGTACCAGCCAAACTAATTTGAGAGTTAAAATTAAGCACACAGCCTTTGTGTTTGTTTTTTTATTTCATTCAAAAGTTTTAGCGATTGAACAAGTTTATGGGCCAATTATTCCAACTCAAATTTAGTTTACATTTCACAAAAAGTTAGTTAGTTAGTTGGACTTGCATAAATCTAAATCTATTGAATCGATTCGATCAATGGTACCGATACTGGTACCTACTTATGATCTTCAGTAATGAAGTGTATATAAATTTGGTCTCAACCAAAAGCTTTGGTATGTTTGTAGTATTAACTCCTAATTTGGTGAATGTTTTTTTTTTTTTTTTTTTTTATTATGTGAATTTTTTGTTGCATGCTTTTGTTGTGTTATGTAGTAAATAGTAGTATGAATTTTGTTTGTTTTTTCCATTTCTTTAAGGTGTTTCTTTTACCAAAAATTTACCAAATATCAAAATTTGTTTTGTTGTTTTTCATTCAGTTACGATTTAGGAGAGAAGGCCTTGCATAAGTTATTGTTATATCGTATATATGTAGGTATTTTGTTGCATAGTAGTGTAGAATCGCCTTAGAAATAAATTGCGAAAATGTGTTAAAACAAAATAAAATAAAATCAAATAAAAAAAAAATATAAGGAAATGAATTTCTAAATAATAACCAAAGTTTTATGGTAATAATTTTGTACAATATTGTGGTAAATTAGTAGATTTTTGGCGTATTGGTCGTAGAGTCACTTGTTGCTGCTCTCCTCTTTCACTGATTTCATTCATACTACTACCTACTTACATAGTAGTACCTAATTTACTTAACGGTTAATTTTTCTTTAATGGGAAATACAAAAAATATTAAGAAAATGAAAAAGTGAAAGTGCTCAAGAAGCTATAATACAATACTACAATAAATATTGTACAATAAGAGAAAGATGAAATAATAATACCTACTACATGCATACATACTCGTACAATACTATAATATAATATTGTTTATTGTTGCCCTTCACACTTTACACTGAAAGAAAAATACGTAGGAACAACCGAGCAAGTTTTCGAGGCAATTAATTTGTTGTCACTAGTATTAACATATCATAGTACTATACCCTGCTTTGATATGTATACGTGGGCTATATTAAGTTTGAGGTGACATAGACAAGTCATATCAATTGATACATACTATATTGATGATGGATTGATCAATAAATAAGATCTTCCAAACTAGGAACATAGAAGATCGTTGGGCACATATGTATCTCAGGTACGTAGCGACTAGAAATGCAATCAGACTCCGGGAGCTGGATCTTCTTAAGCCCTATCCTTCAAGTTAATGGTGAAGTATGTGATTACTGTGTGCCAGCACTAGAATGGAATGAGAATTTCAAGACAAGATTTCTGGGTAGAGATGATTGGAAGTGGGACGAGACGAGCTTTTGAGCTATACTGGCATCTTCTGAAAGAAGCTAACAGCTCGTATCGTCTACCTGACTGGTGTAGCGAGTTCCAGGTAAAAATCTACGCAGTTTGGCATGCAACAAAGTTATTTAACCACAACGTACATATCGATTTATGTTATCAAGGCTCTGTCGTCCCACAGCTTCAACAGCAAAATCATACGAAGAACGGTAGAAGCTCATAATCAAGGTCGGCAACACTCTATTACGCTTATCTGAGATGGTGGACGAGTAATGCCATGTGTCCCAATCGGTTGCCTATATTTAAAGACCATTACAGGATATCCTCTCATGCCTGGAAGTTATAACCAGAGATCTAGCTGGCAGGAAGTGGCAAATGAGTCTGGTTGTAGTGTCGCTATAGTACTCTAGCTTTACTATCAATCAAAAAGAACCTCCGAGCTCCTACACTGCACTCGGACTGATGGCCCACAAGATGCAGGTTCTACATCATGATTTCGGCCGTAGCTCTAAAGATGAGGAGGAACCAGAGAGCATCCAACACCTCCTCTGTGATTGCCCTGCTCTTCTTAGTAGACGAACCCTGTTTCTCGGAGAACCGTTCTTCAAGGAGTTGGGTAATTAGGCAAAATGTCCTTTGTGGGATCTGGCTCTGTTCGTGGACTCCTCAGGCTGGTTTTAGAGAAAGAGGGTAATCCCTGGGACCAACCTTGAACAGTAGTGGATTACCCCTTACCCTTTCACGGGTGAACTCTCGAATAATCACAAGCGACCTGCATAACCTAACCTAACCTAAGATCGTTGGGATAAAGTCTTTTCAACTAACACGACGGTGAGTTGTGTTATGAGTTAGAAACTTTGCCACCAGAGTATGAGGGTGCTTCAGTAATTAATTTCCTCAATTAACGTTTACATCATAAGATCACGATGAACCCGTGCCTTATTTTGTGCTTCTTGGATATTTTTGATGTTTATGATGAGGAGCAGTGATCCCCCATGTTTGAATGCGCTATATTGCCAAATTTGGCCCACTTTTTGTTTGTAATGTATATCATTAATTTGTTGTTAATTGACAGATTATAGTTCGCACGCAGTAGTCGGTCCAGTTTCCTTATTCCATTTCGATAGCAGCCCGCTGTGACACTCTTCACATGGATACGCCAAGGGAGGCACATGTCCAGGACCTAGGGAATGATTCTAGAGTCATTCGATATAACGGAACAAGCGCCTCACCTCAATGTGTACGTACAGTATCGCGTGGCCCATGTATGAAATAACTGTAAATATCCATGTGTCATGTTTGTTGCTATAATGGGAGAAGTTGAGTTCCCAAGTTCTGCAGAAATGTTAACTACCACACAAGTATATTATCGTGAAAAACGAATATAAAACTGGCACAAGAACAATGACCCCCAATACACACCTCTGATGCGATTTATGCCAGAACCGGTATTGCAAACGGTTCTATCCATGAAGTAACTCTTGAGAAGGAGATATTGCTTACCTCTTTTCATACTCCGTCGTATCCTTGCAAGACATACAGGATGACAGCAGTGCAATACTACTTTAAAAGATCACATTTAAGGGATAGGTTTGATAATATTGACAGAGAATGGTGGAGTCTTTTTAACATTCTCGGGCAATTATTCGAGTTGACAGCTATTGCAAGAGGATTGGTATGTATTTACATGTAGACAAACATTTTAGCGGCTAGTATGACGGCTTTTTGATTGATAAAATGCCAAGGTCACGATGTATTAAAACCCGATTAATGTTTGTACCAAGGCGCACCCCTTGATCTGTAGCAGAGCTTTATTCTGCATAGTCTGAACGCGTTTAATTGTGGAATTTACAGCTAGTGCCCAAAGCTGAATGCCATAGGTGTACGATGGTATTATTATAGTCTTATAACTATAGCGTAACATTGGCAGCGAGATTGAGAGTGCTACCGGGTCGGATAAGCCATCGAAATTTTTGCTGTTATAGCTATGACATGCTTCGACCGTGTAAGTCGGCGATCGAAACTCAAGCCTAAACATTTTACTGATGATTTTTGGGGGATTTGAATGCTTTTCAGAGTAACAGGTAGACACCAACAGTGCTGCTATTTCGCACTATTAATTGTAATGTTCCATCGTTAGACCAAGTTTCAAATTCGTCGAGAACTCTTTGAGTAGAGGCAGCAGCTAGATCGTTTGAAGTATCACATGCAAGAAAAACTGTGTCATCCGCATAAGTGGCAACTAGAGTGTTTTCATCTGTTGGCGTAGGCATATCACTAGTAAACAGCGTGTACCAGATGGGCCCTAGTACACTACCCTGTGGGACATCTGTTCTGATGTTGCGGATAGTAAACCTATCATCTTTGACCTCAACCATAAATGATAGATTGAATAAATATGACCTGCGCGGGTAGAATTGATAAAAACTTCCAGAGTAGTCCGTCATGCTATACCAGTGGCGAAGCTAGGTAAGCAAGGGCCTCGGTACGAAATTGATATCGATATCATTCAATATTTGATGCATGAACTCACACAGCAATACGAACTCGAAATTTAGCATTCTTGTTTTAATGCATTTTGCTTCGCTATGCTCATCCTAACTCTTCAGTACTTCTTCTGGTAATGCCTTGTTCAATTTTTTAACTTTTATATTACATAGTTCAATGAAAGACGTAGATGCTGTACTTATTCACATACCAATGATATTATTAGACATCATTGGATTAAAGTTTTAGTGTAAAGTTTCAAAACCATTCTAGGTGGGGTTTTGATAAATTTTTCACAAAAAAATAGAGGTATTTAGTTAGCAATTGCCATGTTTTTATATTTACTTTAGCATTTAGACAATCTTCGCTCATCGTAGTCCATAACCATGTTTTTACTCTTCTTAGGGTACTGAAGGATCTCTCTACCGATGCCGTAATGCATGGTAGCGCAAGCAATATGCCAATTGAAATAAAATCTGCTTGCTCTTTGTTACTCCACTCTTTATACCAAATATCTAGCTCATTTTCGATACCTCCAAGTTCATAAAATGTAATTGCATTATAAATTTGAGATTTGAAATCTTTCAGGCCAAGGCTTTGGACATGTGCTGGAAGTAAAGCAGTAAAATTAAATGCTGCATTATTTTCCTGTGAAAATCTTCGCTTATGTGCAGATGTCAGCGAGTCTAGATCTGGCAGAAAAATTGCTCGCCGGAACTATTCGTTTGCCGTTGTAAGAGGAGGGTTCGTCCTACTTTGTTGCTTTTCTGCATCTCTCTGGGCGCACAAACATCGAAGGAAGTTTCATGTACTAATTTCAAACAATCTTTAAAAATTTAATTGATTATAATTTCAGGTGCTGATCTGTACGTTTTAATTACATTCAAAATTTTAAGTATGTGACCTCTGCATTTTATAATGTCGTTGCTTTTGGATTCCATAATATTCACAACTGGTTGAAGAAGTTACAACCTATCTAACTGTCAGAACCCAAAGAGTTATCTTTAAAGCAGCTATATTTAAGACTATTCGTGTAATTTCTGGTGTCCCGCAGGTCCGTTATTATTCAATATTCATAAAACATTCTAGCGTTTCCCATCCAAAAAATGTTTCTTCAACAAGATCTTGATTCCTTATCACAGTGGTGCACCATGAACCACCTCACGCTAAACAGTGACAATTGTAAAACTATGCCCTTTTACCGTAAAAATTTAATTGTAAACAGTTACCTCATTAATGATCACACTTTAGAACGTGTCAAACAATTCAATGATTTGCGTGTTTTGATGGATCCTAAGCTGCATTTCGGCATGCATATCTCTTTTATCATTAATAAAGCTAGAAGCGTTCTAGGATATATTTTTTAACGTTGGTCTATAGAGTTTAATGACCCTTACACTACTAAATTATTATTCACATCTTTGGTTAGACCAATTCTTGAATACGCATCTTGTGTATGGGACCCACAGTTTAAAAAGTATAGTGATTATATTGAATCTGTTCACAAACAATTCTTGCTTTTTGCACTGCATAGTTTACACTGGGTACGTTTGGTAGTCAATAAAAAAATATATATATATATATTTTGCTATTCATCATTATCATTTGGCGCTACAGCTCTTTGTGAGCTTTGGCATGATGAACAATATGCCTCCATGTTACTCGCCCTTTCCAGTTTTCCAGTTGTAGTTTCTTTAGGTCTTCGTTTAGTTCGTCCATCCATCTTGATCTTGGTCTTCCCCTTGCTTTGTCGTTGAATGACTTCGCATCTAGAATTTTTCTTTGTGATTTTGATTCGTCCATTCTTGTTACATGACCTAGCCACCTTATGCGTTGCGCTTTGATAAATCGCATCACGTTTTCACCTTGGATTAGATGTTCAAGTTCGTCGTTCCATCTTATTTTCCATTCATCAGGCCCAGTTTTAACTGCGCCGAAGATTTTTCGGAGAATTTTTCTTTCCAAAGTCAGCAATTTTGTTTTGTCTTTTTCGCTCACAGTCCAAGTTTCAGCTCCATAGCACAAGACTGGTTGCACCACTGTCCTATACAGTGTTAGTTTGCAGGATCTGTTAAGCAGTTTTGATTTGAAGAGTTGTATAAGTAATGCGAAAGATCTACTGGCTGCTTGTATTCTTTCGTCAATTGTTACGCTTATTGAGTTGTCTGCTGTCAGTTTGTAGCCAAGATATGTGAATGTGCTTACTACTTCAAATTCATATTTTCCAAGCTTAATTGTTTTTAATGTTTGCCTGATTTTCGCTCTGGACATGAGCATAAATTTGGTCTTTTCTTCGTTGATTTTTAGTCCAATTTTTTCTGCTGCCGTTTCAATATCAGAGAAAGTTGTTAAGAGTGCGTTTTTATTTCTACTTATTATTGCAATGTCCAGTCCGTTTGGCGTCGCACACTTTATCTATAGCGCAGCACAGCACAGCAATAAATTAAAAATTGTTGAAGAGAGTGTATCCCCCTGATGCACGCCGTTCTTTATGGAAAATGCTTCTGATTTTATGTCTTGCATCATAATTTTTGATATGGTGTTACGCAAGGTCATCATTATTAATTTTTTTAAATTTTTCAGGGATTTTACATATTTTATATTTTTGCTATTATGTAGGTACATAAAAATTATAAAACAAATCGTAAGATATTAATTGCTGTCACCAACTTTTAGGGGGAAACAGTGGACCCCCATGTACTATCCGGCTTACCAGGTTTAGGTAGCATAGCTATAACCATTAAAAATTAATTAAAAATGTTTTTTAACCATTGTTTTGCTTCACTAAAACATTTGTAATTTTTAAAGTGAATGGCAGAGTCTCTTAGGATAGAATTGTATGCATTCTTCATTGTCATAGAACTCTGAATACGAGTATTTGGTTATTATACAATATAATCAATAATTTTTGTTCACTTTATTTAACACGGAATAAAAATGTTTACATTTAAAATTTAGGTATATAATAATAATTTATTGCATTTTTGTTGTTCTTTTTTATGTTATTTCTCTGCAATTTTCATTTGACTTTCTAACATATCTTTTTATATTGTATATATTTTTTATACCCTTCACAGTTTGTATTAGAGTTCCATGAGTCATTCATGAGTTCTAATTGTGTCCATTGGCTTCTTGTTTTATTTGAATAAAAAATTAAGAGGTTTTAGACTGTCATACCATACATATAGAGATGGGTCTTGTGTTCCTACAGTTGATGTGGCAAAATGTTGTCCGGATCTCCATGGTCACTCTCACATTCGCTTAAGAGACAGTGAACTAACTAACTTTTATGAAAATTTCCAGATAAATATTGTACAATATGAGGTCTTTGATCATACTAAAATCAATCCATAAAATTCATAAATTCAATATAAAACTTTAGCTGTACAACAAAACAAAACAACTTCTAGGTTGAAGTTAAAATAAAATTTCACATGAGCTTGTCATCCCATTTACTATATGAAGCTAAAATGCATATAGAAAGTGACCTGGTTAAGTGTATATAAGTGTTTGACTGAAACAGAATTTTCAGCTCAAATCGGAAACGAACCTTCGGCCTCTGGTCTCAGATTCGGTCGAATTTTTATAGCATGTTAAAATTTAGTGTACTCGTATGCAGACTGTTAATTCTGGCGGAATATATGGATAACACGGGCACGTGGTGAAGATGCTTAGCAGCCATAAACACAGATGCTTAGCAGGCATGATCAAATTCTAATTTCTTTGCACCGCTTATAGCACGAGGAGGACCCTATTTGTTCTGTCTACGTTGAAACCGCTGAAAATGCCCATTACCTTCTGTACTGCTGTCTCCGATTTAATGACGAAAGAGCACAAATTGAGGAGTATAGAAAACCACACGTGTGAATCACCATTAAATTGGGAAACTGTAAATACAGCCACAGTCGCAATAATAAGTAAGTACCCTCAACTGATCACTTAGCTGGATTGCCGGACAGGGGATCATACAATGTTGACGAGCATGCACGACTTACGTACAATAACAGCACAATAGGGACTGTTTGACTTTTGAGCAGCTATGATCCTTCCTTCCTCCCGACGTAATATCTAATGAGAGTTCCGGGGCTGTGGCATAAAGCAGAAGATTTTAGCGTGGTTTAAGTCTCGCACGATCAGGGTTTTTAATGCTTTCCTTCTGATAAATAAAAAAAAAAAAACCAGTTAAGTAAGTCTAAACAATAACACTGAGTTACAAAAAAAACCTTCTCTTCGGCCTATGCTTGAGTTTCCCTGTTTTCATCAAAATCGGTCCAGTAGTTTCGGAATCTATAGGGGTTATATTGTACATAGATGTACTACATAGATGGTAAGTATCATAACTTTTAAATAGTACCAATTACATTTTGGTGATCACTATTTATTTAATAATGTTATACTCAATCAATGACTATAAAACATACGAGTATAGTAGTATGTAGAAAGGAAAGGCTGCTCAAGAAACTTCGAGTTATCTTCTTACACTCAAAAGTTGTTGTTGGCCCTTAAGAGAACACTCAACTTATTTGGTGAGAAGGCACAATTTCGTGATCGAGTTGTCCAGTCTATGGTTTCGAAGTAGTCTTTCGGCGAACTCAGCTGGCGAACACGAGCAACAAATTCACTCGAAACTGGTGAAAAGTAAACCTTCGGTCGGCCTGTAATATTATTAGAGAGCTTAGCACACAGTAAGTGATGCTTTTCCATTCAAAGAAGTAGGATAAATGTAGAATTTTTGCTGTAAGCTGATGTGAAGGGTATAGAAATCTTCAGTGGAACCGAAGTTATCATTATTATTATTTTCTTCATTAATATACCTAATTTTTTAATTTATTTATTAAATTTTTGTAAATTTCATTCTCGCTCCTTTGTTTTTTTTTCCGATAATTTTTTGTAACTTTTCCTCTTTTTGTTTTGTTGTAAATTCTCTTGTTGTTGTTGTACTTACAATATAATTGAAATACTACTTTGTTCCAAATTGCAGAAAATCGGTTTTCATAATAATCTCTTTTAAGCCCTTTACATGGTGCAGTCAATACAGTCTCAGTCTGAATCCATTCTCGAAATCCGAACCGATAACAAAAACGATGACAGAGAAATGGACATGGATTGCCAAACAAAAACACTGCCGCTCAACGGAATAAGAACACGACTAGTTTCTTCAAATCTTTCTTTACTTGCATCATCTCTTTCTCTTTTGATCTTTAAAGTACCGATTATTCTAAAGCGATTACCGTTATGTTTTATTAGTGGTTTCTTTTCAACTTCTACGAAATATGTGTAATGTTTTTGGCTCATGTGAATAAAAATATTGACAATTGTGCTTGTTTGTTGCAGATTTTTGAAGTGATTGGTTCTGCAAAAATATTGTAATATTAGTTCCTGGTATTGACCTCTACTTATAGGGATCTTAATCTTTTTTATAGAGAAATTGAAAAAAAAAAAATCGGTAGAAGCTGCATTGTAGTATGTCATTATATTAAAAATAAGTCAAAGTATGGAACAAACATGATAGATTGCTCTAAAAAGCTACTACTGAAACTGACCGAAGGGGTATACTCCGTGTAGCCTTCAATTCCCACCAGTCTGCAGCAAAAATAAAGTTGAAATTGGCGATAACAGCAAGTGTTACAATAGTGAAGCGTGTTATTCAAAGTGCTAAACATCTGAAACTCTAAAAAAACCACCACTGAATCCTGCTCGCAAAGAAGCTCGATTGCTCTTTGCACGTAATTGTATGACCTGGAACTCGAAATGGAAAACCGTTGTATTTTCAGATGAAAAAAAATTTAACCTTGATGGTCCGGATATAACTTTTATTTCCATGATTTGCGTAAGGAAAACATTTCCTAAATCGTCACGACAGTTGTGAAGTTGGTGTAATGGTCTGGGGGGCGCTTTCCTATTATGAAATCAGCGAGCTCCAATTTCTGACCACTAAAATGAACGTTGCAGCTTATAAACACGTGCTGGAAAGGGCATTTCCAAAGTTTAGGAATATGTTTGGACCTTAAAAGTGGTGCTTCCAATACGATAATGCACCAATCCATACCACCCGAGAGGTTAAAGCTTGGATTGAAGCCTAGAATGTTGGCTAACCAGTAAAGTGTATGAATCTGGCAGACAATTTGAAGATAAAACAACATTGATAAACGCCATTAAAGCAGCCTGGTCTGTAGTTTCCCTTAATTATGTTCAAGGGCTTTGTGATTCCTTACCCAACTCTATGAGTACATTTTAAGCAAAGGAGGATGCACGCATGTTATTAGTTTCTTAATTTTTCTTTATATTACTTTAATGTTCTTATTCACATGAGCCAAAAAATTACACATATTTCGTGGAAGTTGAAATGAAACCACAAATAAAACATAACGGTAGTTGTTTTTGTCTTACTTTATTTTCTAAAAATAGCTTAATGAACGGTACTTTAAAGATAAAAAGAGAAAGAGATGATACAAATAAAGGAAGATTTGCAAGAGCATGAACAACATGAAACTAGTAGTGTTCTTATTCTATTGAGCGGCAGCAGTGTATGTCAGTCCATTTCTTGGACTGAGACTGAACTGACCCCCCGTGTAAAAGGATCATTAAGCATCTTAATTTAATGAAATATGAAATTTGCCTTCATTTCCTTTGGTAGCTTTTGTTTTTTTTTTATTTTACTTTAATAATTTTCAATTTTTTAATTAACTTTCTTTTTCTAAAAAAAAAAAAAACACAATTTCCATTCATAATCATAATCATTGTCGTTATCGACAGATCGATAGATCGATAAATATTGTAGACACACATCCAGAGTCGTGATTTATTTATTGTATTTATGTAATCAAATATTTTTCATAATTAATGTTTTAACGCTTTATTATTGTCATTTCAAGTAGTTAACATTAATAATTTAATACATTTATTTATTTTTATATGTATGTATATATATATATATATTTTTAAAAATTTTGTTTTTGTTATTAATTTTCATATTTTTTTTTTGTAATTTTTTTTTTTTTTGTATTTTATAATATTTTTTTTTGTATTTGTTTTTAATTTTAATATTTCTCTATTTTTGTGTTTTCTTCAAATATATTGATGTATGTATATAATAATGCATTTATGTACTTCTATTTATATACTCCATATATATACATATGTATGTATGTAAATTACAGTGGTGTGCAATACTTAGTACAAAAACAGCTAATTTATTCATAACAAAATTTTTGTTTATATTTTTCTTTATTTAAAAAGTATTTCATCAAGTCGCTTCTTTTACTTATACTCGTACTAAGTAGTATACCATTAATTAAATAAGAAAGAAATCAGAATATCAGGTGTTTGTAATTTGATATATGAACTCTTATTTCCTACTGTAACCTTTGGACATCTGAGTAAAATTGATGCTTTTACAATATTATAATAGTGATTGAAACAAATCTTCTCGTTCAGGATTTCAGTATAGTTGTTATGCCAAAGAGTCTATCAAAAGGATTCAGGTAATAAAAGCGGGCGTTCCCCAGGGTAGCGTGCTGGGGTCCATCCTCTACATATGTTTATATACGATTTATCTACACATGGAAACTGCGTCACAGCAATGTTTGTAGACAACACGGCCATTCTGTCGGTTGGAAAAACTCAGACCAAAGAAAATCTTTGAGTGGACAGCTTTATGACGCATAAAACTGAAGAAAACAAAAACCTATCACTATATATAAATGGAGTGCAAATCCCATACCACAACACCGCTAAATACTTGGGTATGACTTTGGATACCAAGCTACATGGGAATGAACATGTCAAAAAGAAAAGAGAAGAATTGGAAATTAAATTTAAAAAAAATCGATCTGCTTTATTCACATTCACCCAGTTACTCTTATACAAGCAAGTCCTTAAGCCAATATGGACGTATGGGATCCAACTAAGTTGCTGTACAAGTTCCACAAAGCAATAAGATGTGCTTTCAATGCGCCTTGGTGCGCAATCTTGATATCGAGTCAGTTGCAACTGCAATTATTGTAGAAAAAATGCATTGTCTCACATGGTAAGTTTATCACAACATGTAGGTAAATATTGAAGTGGAAGGAAAGAAAGGCTGGCAACTTCTCTGTAAATACTGTCCAGAGCGCTATTTACTAATTGTATAACACAAAACCCGAAAAAAATTGTTCGTTAGTTCCCTTGAAACTCAGGTCTAATCAAAAACTTGAACTTCATTTTCCCTTAGATAGTCTTTACTGGTTGCTTCTTTTGGGTCAATCCGCAATAGCATTATAATAAAAACTTCAATACGAAGGGATTTGTGACTCTAGAATTGAATAATTATGAGAGTGAGTCCTCTCAACTTAATTTTATAGTATAGTAATTCCGTACGGGAGTCTTGGACAACGACTTCAAACTTGCATCTATCTAAGTTAGTTAAAGACAGCCTTATGATCAATGGATTAGATTCCCAATCAATTCCCTGCTTTCCTAATGATGAAATTTCCCAAGTTATGATATGATTGGTGGAAACACCCTCACTAATTATCCCTACAATAATTTCAAATCTCAGATATCCAAACAAATTACTCATTTGTTGCATACACTTTGGTCTGATTTTTATACAGTACTAGAAGCTATTAAAGGAAATAATTAGGGTCTTCACTCAAACTTGTAAAGAGTATGAACATGTATTTCATACACAATTACGTGAAATCTTATATTCAGTGTATGCCGTATTTACAAATGTAAATAAACAATAAATAATGCCTATGATAGGGCAGAATTACCAATTCATCATAAATTCACAAATTTGGCATCCCTCAGTATACACGGTTTACTCTACTCAATTGTCGATTAAGTTTACGGCATTGCGCAAACTCTTTTTGTACGGATTTAGCTTAAACAGTGTAAATTCTACGTGGGGTGAAGACCCTAATTGTAATTTTCATAATCATAGTTCGCAAATTACTGTTACCATTTATTTTCAAAGTGGAACGTTCATGGAGAAACCTAAAAAACTGAATTTTATGTATTATTTTTCAATTGTTTCGGTTTCTCACTAACCGTCGTTCCACTTATTTTTCATTTTTTTCGATTGTACTCAAAAAATTAAAAATGGAAAATAAATCACAAGGGATGAAAAAACATCCCTTTTACAACCGGTTGCTTGACAACCTAATGAAAAGGTTGCCATTGCCATTTATTTGCGAACTCTGTTCAGAATAAAATACATACGAATTTATATTTTTATATGACTAAATTTGTTACTTTTGTATTGCACATGACTACATATATATATAAATATATATATATATATATATTTAAACATTTTTTAAATTTAAATATACTATGTGTATATGTATATTTTTTATATTTTTTTTAAAGCGCAAAATTTGACTAAAAAAATTTAAAAATAACAATTATTTGGTATCGAAGTTTATATCTATATAAAAGATATATGAAGAATCCTTGGGGATTTGGGTGGGAAGGAAGTTTATGAAATAAAAATTTAATAAAAAAAACTAACAAAAACAGAAAAATTGTTAAAAAACAATGGAAAACCTCAATTGACGACCACATGTTCAGAGATTGATTGATTGATTGATTCACTTGATGAAGGTTTGTAGCAGTTTCGGTATCTAAGAGTTATGAGGCTTATATCAAACTGTAGTATTAGTAGAAGTCCTGGTATTTATTATTTATGAATTTAAGAAGAATTAAAGAAAGTACCAAATACAAAATATAGTATATGATGGCGTAGCAACAAACCAGCAAAAGACCCCAAATAGATTACAATTAGTTCAGTATAGTACCATAAGTATTATACATCATTATAATCATCATCATGATCATCTTTTAGTTTTATGAAAAGAATCTAAGGATATACGTATCATAGTTTCTTCAGAAGAATCATTATGCTTAGATGTACCTACTGTAATTTCATTAGAGTAGTTTAGTACTATACTGGTATTACTGGTATATTGATGTTGGTATGTAACATAAGTTGTTTGGGTTGATAAATCAAGAAAGTGCATACCAGTATACGATACTCAAAGGACACAATCTGTACACACAATATAGTGAACCAAGTACAACTAGTACCTATAACCTAGTACGATGATCAAGTACCTTCTGAATAAAAACTACTAGTATGACATGACCATTGTGACGTGACTACCATATACCTATCAATTTTTCATCAGCATAGTCATAGCCCTTCCCTCATGCCACATAATAAGGATTTCATATTATTTATTTTTGTTTTGTAATCACAAAGGAATTAAATAAAATAAAACAAAGCAAATCATTGAAATTAAATTTTAAATACTTTTATTTTTAATACAGTAAAATATGAATTAAAATATAAGATTCTTTCTTTCTTTTCTTTAATTAAATAATAATAATATTAATAATAATAATAATAATAATAATAAAAATAAAGTAAAATAAAACATATTTTGTTTTTCCTTTTTTTGTTTATTGATTTATGTTTTGTTTTTATGATGTAAAATAATAATAATAATAATAATATTTATAATGGTAATAATAATCACTTAAGAGGAACAGTTGTTGCTACACGCGCTCTTCATTTATCTATTTATTTTATTATTTTTTTTGTTGTTTTATATATGTATATTTATTAATTTAATTAATTAATTATTTATTTTTTTTGTTTATGCCATTTTTTACGCAAATTAAATTTACAAACAAAAACAGTGGAGAGGGTGGGGGTGGTGTAAAAAAAAAAAAAGGAAAAATTATAAATGAAAATGAATCTTCTGTTGTCAATTATTAGAATATTTATTGAAAAATTTAATATCTTTTTTATGGAAAAATGAAAAAATTTATTCGTTTTTTTTTTTTTGTTTTTAAGGAAAAAAGCAAAACAAACAAACAATTGAAGACACAAACAGCAAACACCTACAAAAAAAGTGAGAGTGGTGAGATTTAACAAATACACATTTACAAAGATCCATCATCTCACAGATCAAAACACATATATTCACAAAAGATCAAGCAATATACAATTGATAATATTGAGAGAAAAGCAAGAAAAAAAGGTGAAAAAAAAACAGAAAAAAAAATGCATGAATTTATTCTTATATAATTTTTCATCTAACAGGTTCATAAGTCATTTTAACATATCATATATACGAGTATATTCGATTTTATATTTTTATATATGCATGCATGCATGTGTGTGTGAGTGAGTGTGTTTGTGTGTGTGTGTTTAACTTAATTGAATGGTAAAAAGATACATACATCTCTTACTAGAAAATATAACACATTATGATTTTCTTTCATTTCATTTCAATAAAGTCTCACACATACACACACATAGACACACCTACCTCTATACATCATCATGTTTACATAGAGATTCTTTGTATTGTTGTTGTTGTTTTTGTAATTTAATTTAACATTAAAAAATATTCGAGTAATAAGCGAGCGATTGAATTTTCTAAGAGTATCCCAGGCATCTTTGAATGAAAAACAATTAAATGTGTGTGTGTGTGTGTGTGTTGTTGTTGTTCTATAATATTCTATTTTCTATATATGAGTGATTCATCTACCTATCATGCATACAACTAGAGATACTCTTCTTTTTTCGTTTACATTTTTGCACATTTATTTGTGATTTTTGTTTGTTTTTAAATTTAAATTTCGTTTGAATTTTCTTCGATTTTCTTTGCTTCTTTGTTTTGTTTAAAAGATATATGTTGTATATGTGTATTTTGTGTGTGTGTGTGTGTTTGTATAGTAAAATATCCTGCTGCTGCTCCTGAGTGTTGCTTGATCTCTTCTTATCCACATTAACTTTGTGTTGTCTGTGTGTGTGTGTTCCAAAATATTGTATGTATTGTATAATTGAGTTGTGAGTGTGTGTGAGCCATAATCATAATCATAATGATGAGAGCAACCAAGCAACCGCGCCTTCTTCCTGTTTTTTTATTTGTGTGTATCCTTTTTATCATCATGATCATTATCAACATCATCATAATCATCATAATATATGTATGTATACTATTAGAAATAACAAAATACGAGATATAGAAAAGAAAAAGATATCTATGTAAATCTGGCTTTATGCTCTATTGTTATTGCTTGTCGGTTATTGTATGTTGCTTATTGTTTGTTTGTTGGTTTGTTGTTGTTGTTGTTATTGTTGCGACACAGTAGCTTACATCCATCTTCATCATCATCATCATCATTTATCATTCATCATCATACTAGTATTCATTCAACATTTTCTTCTTCCATTATCCATTTTTCATTCACTTATCTCATATATCATCATCATTATCATATTAACATGGGAACAACAACATAATAATAATGATATAATTATTGTGTGCTCCTCCCGATCATCATCATCATCAACACATCATTATGCTCCACTTTAGATAGGCACATAGTTGCCTTTTGGATTATAGAACAATTGGCCACGTATCAAACGACGACGCAATTCAGCAGCCAATAAACGTTTCTCCTTCTGGATCTTCTTGAGGACGCCTTTGTTTTCTTGTGCACGACGCGATAAATATGGCAAGACTTCTTCAACAGGACCATATGGTATATACTTATAGGCAGAGTAACCAGCTTGACCTATATATGTGTGTACATATGACGATATGTAAATAGTAAATTCATTCGAATTCAAAATATATAGCAAGTATACTACTTACCCAATGGGAAGGTTATGTAATCACACATGCCCAACAATTGACCAAAACATATGACTTTATCCTCCGGTGAGATACCAATTTCCTTCATTTTCTCAATGGCAAAACGTACAGTATCCTCATTGTGCGATGCGACCATTATACCAATTTTCTTAGCATCAGCTCCACTGTCCTTCAAAAGCTACAATACATAGAGAACATCACCATCAATTGTTATCCCATGTCTCAAGTTCCAAAAAAAAAAAAAAAACTTACCTTAATACGACGCAAGCATTCGGTGAGTGTTTTATGATACATTTCAGTGGTTGCCTCATAATCTGGATTCACCGGATCGGGATAGCCCAAGGCTTGTGCTCGAGCACGCTCTTGTTCCATGTAAGCACCCCTTACCAATTTAGCACCAAAATAGAAGTTTTGCCGTTTAGCTTGCTCCAAATCAGTACCAACCTAAATAACATAACAAATATAATATATGATTGATTTCTCCGGTTTTGAATGTTGATAATTTATGGTATATAGTAGTACAATATTTACCTCACGGAACGATTCACGTAAATAACATTGATAGGTATTGAAGACAATTGCCTTCTCCTTGTTATACTTGCGCATCATTTCCAAGGTAATTCGAGAAATCGCTGGTTGGAAATATGTTTGCTCAGCATCAATCATAATGCGTACATCCAATTCGGCAGCAGTCTATAGCAGAGAGTAGATAAGGATATAGGAGATACAAATATAAGTAAGTATTTAATATACCATAACAAGAAACTAGAAACTTCACAATCACTTAACCAGACTTGGTGGCTATAGTATAGTAGAAAATATTCTCCATTTTTTAGATCACAATAATGGTCTTTAGGATGCCTAATATAAATTAAGATAAACATGGTGTGAAGTGGAACTACCAAACAAGTCTATATACTAAATTACACCAACAGATATGACTCGATACATTCAAAATCTCTTTACCCTGATCAAGAATATATAAATATGTTTATATGATATAGGCTAGGCATAGGCTAAGTGAAAATCTCAACTATTTTTATATACATTTTGTTATGTTTCCCAAAACATATACCTACATAGATATCATCTTGATACAATAGCATTTTATTTACCTTAACAATAGTATTTAGACGTCTTATCATGTTTCTAAACATTTCTTCCTCCTTGGGCGGTATTTGTGAGATCAGTCGACGCATTTGTCCAGTTTGTGGATCGGGCACTCTGAATGTATCACTCAATTGCGAGTTCTCATCGACAATACCCGACCACGGAAACAGATGTAAAATACTATTATGGGTGAATGAGAGAATTATGAGAATATGTACCATATAGTAAAAAAAAATTTCAAAAATTATACAATATACAATATAGAACTTATAGAACTTACCCTTCCTTGTCCGATGTAACATTCTTAAGAAACTCTTGTACATCCTTATTATCGCCAACGCTAGCATAGTATTTCTCAAGATCTTTAATAGTCTTATGGTGTGTTAGCACATTGCCCTGACCACCAACGAGATCTTCCATATATTTACGTGTGCGCATAATAACCTCGGATAGTTGGAGCTACAAACATACAATATATTTGATGAAACTGGTAATGAAATGAAGGTGTGTGTATACACAACCTACCAATAACTGTGGACGGCCCAATGCAGTTAGTTTTATTGCTGTTATACCAGTTCCAAAGGTAGCACCTAATCAGGATAGATAAATATAAATTATATTTATTAAAAATAATTGATCCATTTTTTTTTTTTTTTCAACAAAATATCTATTGATCTCATGATTAATGATTATGAGATGATTGATCGAATGAACGAAATATCAAATCAAATCAGATCAGATCAATCCATCGATCAATCGTTCGATTAAAAATAGAGAGGTCTACAAAATATACATATGTATATGGTACTATAATATATACAAAAACTACTTATAAGACCATAATAAAAAAAAAAAAAAAATTGTAAAAATTCAAATCAAACAAATAATGAAAAATAATATTGCGGAATAATAAAAACCTAGAGCACTTAAAATAATTTACAGATGAGATTTCTTACCCTCCGCAACGGCTCTGGGTATCGACTTAGCATCGTCAACTTTGGTTAGTACAATATGGTATATTGTTAATGGTATTAATATTTTTGGTATTTGTTAGGTTGGTTGGTGGTTGGTTGATTGGTTTCAAGGTTTATTTTTATATATATGCATATATATATATATATATATATATATGAACATATTCAGTTTATTAATTGATTATACATATATGGTTCGATTCGGATCGGATCGGTTCGGTTTGTTTGATTTGTTTGATTGTTGCGAGTGGCGTAGAAAACCGGAATTTGCACAAAATCAAACAATGAAAAAGAAATTATAATTAATCAAAATGCAATGTAATGAAATTCAAAATAAACAAAAAAAATCTATATAAAAAACACAATAAAAGGTTGTCAATTTTTTGCAAATTTCAAATAAAATAATATAAAATATATTAAAAAAAAAAAGGAAACATACCGTATAATGAAATAAATATGATTTAATCAAAGTTTCTATAAACGACTTGTTTAAACTCTTCTACAAAATTGAACAAGTCTATAATTCGACTGATGTCTCAACAACAGCGACGGCCAGGCACCCCGGGAGAGTCAATCATTTGGCGTCCTTTATTATATGATATGACTTATGTATAATAATAATATATATAGAAATATAAAAAAAAATAAAAGAAGTTAATTGGGTAGCCCTTTGAAGCACATTGTTCCATCGTAAACTTTCTTTAGATATTAGGTTTTGTTCTTCCCTGTCAATAGTTAATACAGCTGCAAACCTAATTTCAACCAACTTCAATCCATTGGTGGAAATGTTTTTTTGTGTGCAGGACTATTTTCATGCATTTTCAAAACTTCACTTAAATGCTTCCAATCTTTAAAACCTTCAGTACTGGTCAAATTATGAAGTGACAAAAGCCATCGTCGTTTGATAGTTTCTTCGTTTGATAGTTTTCTTGCGTAATGTGTTGAATAAAAATTACACCCATTTTCATCTTTTGGAAAATTACTTAGATAAATTTGTGAGGGTCCACATAGCATAATGCGATCTATGTCTCTTGCAGTAGTACTATTGGCCACGTATCTAGATCAGAAACATAGTATTTTTTTATTTCACCTATGTTGATATTTTCATCAACCACTGAAGTTATTTATTGACTTTCACTTGGAGAAATCTCAGAGGCAAGGTTGTCCTTAAGGATTCCCCGACAGGCAGGTGTTTTTTTTATTGTTTAAGTAGGTCGTTCAGAGTTAAGAAGAATGTTGTGGTGCGGTAACAAAGTAGATATTGTAAGGGTTCGTTCGATATGCGTCGGAGAGTGCGGCCCCCGGTCACGCCACCCAAAAGCCGCCGCTGCATAGACCAATATAAGTATCTTCAGTTAGCACCCATGAATGCATTGCATTTACTCAATTTTGTTCACCACTGCAGACTGGAAATTCGTGGGCGAAAACAAACTTTTCATTCTCTGTACAGTGTGAGTATTATATACTCAATATACTCACTCAATATTCATACTTCAAACATTGCATATGTAGTGTTCATAGTATGAATTCATTAAGAATGAATATGTATGAATAGGAATGCGATTCACTTTACAGAAACATTAAAAAACAGTATTCACTCATATTCACTGCATTCATTTTCAGACTGAATGATTCATATGCCTACACACATGCTAGAGTCTTGCACGAATGCATTTTAAACTGCAAACAATGTATTTTTGTTTCGTTATGTGCGAAGCAAGTTTCAGTTACACGGCCGATAAAATAAATTGAGTTTTACGGAGGCATTTCCAATCACGAAATACTGGCTCAGACATAGTTCATTGTATTATATGTATGAGTATAACATACCTATGTACGAGTATACTGACCAACTGACTTACTCAATATGTGTGTATTGTGTAACTTTGCTTTCCTATCATAAACCACATCTATCAGTTCTTCGTACGGAATGGGATGAATATACAATACCATATTGTAAATCCATCCATGTCACTCCATGTCACTCTTGATTATTGAACAATATTTTATACTGGTTCTAATGACCTCTTGTTTCTTTGATTTACCAATTTGTAAAGTCCCCATCTGTCAGTCTTTTATATGGGAAGAGGACATACGAGTATGTATTGTAAATACTATAATGACATCATAAACAGCCAAAGTCGTCTTTAAGTTCTTTATTAAATAATATTTTGACTGGTTCTAATGAATATAGAGAGATCTTATAAGACCCAATTATGTGTGTCAATTTGTCAGTCCTACAATGTGTCAATCATCCATTAATGAAGTCATTGGGACCAGTCTATCACTACGCTAAAGAGGAGTTTGGACTCATAGATAACGAAATCACTTTGCTATAGAGAAGTCTTCGATATGAGGGAGTTTGTTATAGAGGAGTTCATCTGTACTTTATTTAATGTCAATTTGTGTATTAAAAAATCAATTCTAATCAAGGTACTGGGAATACTTTTATACTACAGTGTCTTTACTTATTTAATGTCCATTTGTTAACACAAATTTATGTTTAGTTAGTCGTCTCTAAGTCTTTGATACGAGAATATTTTGACTGCACGAGTCGACAAAGGTGGCGCAGCTCAGGTTATGGATATTGAAATATCCTAAAATATTCATTCAATTAATACAATATACTAATACCCTTGAACCAATACTATGTAATGGGGGTTAAGAGTAAAAATAAATGAATTGAAATGAATTTCCTGAAAGTCATTATTACGGGCTTGAAAAAGTTCCCAAAGAAAATCAAGTGATTTCAAATGCACGAGAGAATCACCACACCTGATGACAATGAGTTATTTATATTGTGTACATAAGTACATACTTAGTTGATATTATAAGGACGGTGAGAGGGAGTTAGGGAAGGGATCCACGAATTGTTTTTATGGGAGGATTACAAGCAAACAAAAAAAAAAAAAAAAAAAATCAAATTTAAATAATAAAAAGAAAAGTGAAATGAATTGAAAGCGATAAAGACAACAGATAAACAGACAAAGGGACCAAACGACAGATTGAGAGTAGAGTAAAGAGCAGAGGGGCAAACCAAAAGTCAGACGATTTCGAGAGCATTACGAAACTAATTGATTTATTTTTAAATCAAAGCGAAACAAGTTTAAATGAACGACAAACACGTGTAAATGAAACAAACAACAAAACAAAATTAACAAACGATAAAACAAGCGACAAGCGAATGCATATGAGACGCCGTCAATTAAATCAGCAACACAAGCCACAAAACATACCTACATATTACATACCTACATATATGATAAATAAATACAATAATAAAAGAAAAAGAAAACAAAAAGAAAATAATAAAAGAAATTTAATTAAATGAGGAAACAGATGCACAGCAACAAGCAGCAAAATGCTTTAATACGAGTACCATAATACTATACTTAGTGTGGTCAAGGGATTATAGATCATCACATCAGATCAGATCATTCATTAGAATCAATTCAGTTGCATGTGCATCTCTGCATCTGCAAACGATTACTATAGATTATTGCCAAAAAAATAAAAACCCTAGACAAATTTCTTTCTTTTCAGATGACAGCACAGACACAGACCCTCCTACATTAATCATGAACCATGCCATCTCACAAGAACAAAACAAAACAAATAAATAGATGAGAATAAAATAAAACTCAGTATAGAGTATAGTACATAATTTATCCAATTAGAATATATAGAAGTATACATACTACAATAAATTGCTATTGTAAGTACAAGATACATACATAACCCCCTTCTCAAAAAACCTTAAAACTTAGACTTAAAATAATGAAAAATAAAAACAAAAAATCCAGAAAACAAATAAACATTGTAATATAGTAGATCATATTTACCGGACACAGCTTCGAGACATTTAATGAAAGTTTCCATGTTTCGTTCGCATGTTGCTTCATTCAAATAGAAATAGGTACGAGCACTGCTCACTTTATAGCGACGATCGGCAAAAGTTTTGTTCACATGATACTGAGGCATAGCACCCTCTTCTTTGTTATCGCCAGCACTTGAAACGGAAGCTCTGAAAAGGGGTTTTTTTTCGATTTAAGGAAATCATTAATATTGTACGAGTATAATGAAATGTTTGATTACATGCTATGGGTTACTGGTCACTACTGGTTACTTACTCAACTTCACGTTTCTCAGCTTCCTCTTGGGATATATCCTCTTCAACGGAATAATCAAGTATGGGCTTGACACCAAATGAACGCAATCTATTGTGTACCGTAGAAGAAATGAGAAAAATTATATAGAATATACTTATTATTGTAAAATAAATAAATCATATAGAAATTTCTTATAGCAGTCATCATTATCATCATGCAACACAAAATGCAATGAATTTCATTTAAAATTTTTAGATAATCATATCATTAAATAGAATAGGATTTAAGGATGAGGGAGAATGGTGAAAAGGTCCAGATCCTATGGTCAAATAATAAGATATCAAAAATTAAAGAAATTTTTCATCAATATTATTATTGTAGAGTATAAAGCAAAGTCTGTTCCGATACGCAGAAATTTTAAGCCACGCAACGGATTTTGATAAGGTTTTCACTATGATTTATAGAATTTAAACCAGAAGGTTTTTGAGTATGTAAAATACATACATTCTAATTAAGTCTTTGTTACTACATTGTCAAACATATCTTTTTGTTTAGAATCAATAAGTCTTCGTGTAACAATTTTACCACACCATATATTTGAACGACTTCTTGGCATAATTATTATGGTACATATGAAGGTCATAGAACAAGAAATACAAACAGACATCATATGCTTCAGAATAAGATGATGCCGATAGAGAAATGGATATGAGCAATGGCTTTATAAGCAGGAAACTCAAGATAAATAGGGATGTATGGAATATCATAATTTTTCCCAAGTTTTGCATATTTTTATATCACTAAGGTCATTGACAAAGCTCGTACTTACATAGTACATTACTATAGAGATAGTTTAAAGTAGTTTTGAAAGAATATTCATGGTAATTGTAGGAGGCTATAATTTTTGAAGTATCTGGTAAAATGAGATGTTTTGAGCTGAGAAAATAAAAGGCAAAAAACAAACGGAGAGACGGACAAAAAGACGGACAGAACGAGGATCAAACATGATTTTATGTATACTACATACATACGAGTAATAGCCTATCTAAACTGTGTCAAAATCTTTATTTAATTGATGCAATCATAAAACACCTACAATTATTTGCTTCCACAATCCAGCTAAAAAGTGGGCAACAATGACAAAAGGTTGGTGACAATCACCCAATACTTTCTAAAACTGCTGCAGACAGACAATTCTTAAAGTTGCATTAAAGTTGTTTGTGTCTATGCTAGAAACAAGTCAGACTCGTGTCTAATTCTACAACAACAACCCCACAATTTCGTCATTTCCCTTGTGGTTGCCTAGAATCAGGAGTCTATGTTTGTGTCAAAACACAGCTTCGAAGTATCTAAAATATTGAATATATTGATTGAATTTGATATCAGCGGATCTCAATAGTGGGATATTTTGTTTACCATTGAACACACATACGATAAAAGATATATCCTATTCATAATCATAACAATAAGGGTGAGTAGTAGTAGGTAGTAATTGAATAATCGTAGAGTATACGTGTTAGTAAAACAAAACAAAACAAACAATAGAATAGAATGCAATGCAATATGATACCTACTACATTAAGAATAATGGATGATTAGTAGATACATGATGAACGAATAAATGAATGACTTTAATAGACTCTTTTTAAGTGTGCTTAACAAGCGCGCAAATTTTTTTGATAATTTTAATTTGGAACATCAACAAATTTATCAATTTGCGAATCAAATACAAGTATTATATGCCCCCTGGTGTGCTGCTTCCAAGTTAAGTACATCGTGAATGTGTTTACTATAAATTGATGAGATGATATTGTAATTGTAGATATGATATTCATGATGATAATGTGTGTGTTTTGGGACAGAAGGAATTGGATATTGCATGCCACAGATACAATACGATACGACACGACACGTCAAGATTCAAAATTAGATGGTATGTAATATATAATATATATTGTATGTACTAGTATGTAGTAATATTGTAAGAAAATATTGAGGAGGTACAACCTCTCGAGTTTTGGCACAATTGTATAACGATCTTCGCCGGCAACAAAGTGTCCATAGAATGTTGATTTCATCAAGAGCTCAAATAGTCTACCACCCAAAATTGCACGAGCTATTTTCATGAGCTTTTTTATTGCCCATTTAAATTTCAATAGTTTCAATAGTTGATGCACACACCACACCACAGACACCACACCACACCACACCACAGATACAGTGTATTTTTAATGATGATGAAGAGTCATGTTACATAGAAACACACACAGACACACATATATATGGTATAGTGTAAATTGCATATGATGGGTTGAGTGTGTGTGTGTGTGTGATTTTATTGTTTCACCGGATCATTTGATTTGATTTGATTTGATTTGGTTGCCATCGTTGATAAGTATAACCACGTATGTACATAGTAGGTAGAGATACACATAGTAGTAGTTCAGTTCAGTTCATTTCAGTTCAGATACATTGACATTGATTGTACATACATATATATGTAGTACACGAAGAGTAGGATTATGAGTGCGTGTGTGTGTGTGTGTGTGTGTTGTTGTTGTTGTTGTTGACGTATATTGTACCGAGAGTAGTAGTACAAGTAAAGTATACGATATAATATAACATAAGCGTGTATATTCAGTGGGCATAATTTTAGATTATAGCGCAGTGTAGTTGAGGATAAAAATCGGTACAGCAACAAAAAACAAATTTATTACGTAAAAAAAACCAAATTGGAGAGAAAAAAGAACAAAAGAAAAAAAAAAGAGAAAAAAAGAAAGAAAGAAACAAAAAAAACATATGATTAGTTTATCTCGAAATATTTAGTTTTTACCTTTCAAGCGTCGGTATGATTTTAACTTGATCCTCCCCAGCAACAAAATGTCCATAAAATGTGGCCTTCATCAATGATGTGAACAAGCTTTGACCCAGTATTTGCTTAGCCAATTTCATAAGCTGTGAGAAATTTTGGTATTGTTATATTATTAAGAGGATATACATATATATTATCAGATCAGTGATTGGTACAATAGTATAAAGTATGTTTATAAGTATACGAGTATTGTAAATTTATTTATGGTACATAAGTTCAAGTTTATAGAAATCAATCAAATTATAAGAAGGGCAGAAGCCAATAGATTAATAGCAAAAATAAATCAATCACTTAATATACTAAGTACTTAGTGTCTTGCAAAAAGAACACAGGAATTACTGGAACTGGGACTGACACTGAAAGATATTCAAGTCTAGTATTGATAGGATATTGCAGAGTAATGAAACATTTATACATTGTAACATGCGGATCACTCGTAAAGATCTACAATTGTATGTAGATTTTGTAATAAAGAAAAGGGGTCAGCAGAGCACTTACTATGTCAATGGGGGGCCTAATATGGACCAGACTCCATCAGTTGAAATTGCAAATCTATCTTGGAAGAGAATCTTGGAATTCCTCATGAATACCAGAATCTTGGAGGTACTCTGATTACAGGATTTGTCACAATACCCACTCTTGTGGCCGCCCTTTCCCTAATCTAATCTAATCTTATCCAATCAATTAAAAATCAGGTTAAGAATTACACATTTAACATTGATTTTTATGTCACTGGCAAACCAGTACTTGGAACCAGTTGAAATTGCAGATTTGCCTCGAAAGAAAATCTTGGAAATCCTGATGACAAGGTGGTCTAGTTCCCGCCTTTCCCCTAAACCTATCTAAATCTAATCTAGTATTATTGAAGCAATAAACACCATTGTTAATCTGATTAACAATTAATGCTTTGTCATTAAAAATCATAATAAAAACTAAATGTTAATCAAAAAATTTTGATTAATATTTAACTACACTCAACTACTGGGTAACTTGAACATTTTTTATCATTGACTTTTCTATAACTTGAGCAAAATGTTTTATATACTTAAAACATTCATCAAATTAATCAATCAAAAAATTTTGATTAATAATTTAATCATGATTACTTAATTATAAGATAAATAAATTGATTAAAACACTAATTAATTAATGCCTCCAATCATTTAATTCAAAATTCTCTGGTTCACTGTGGACTATTGTGTATGATCAAAGATAAAGAAACTTGAAAAGCACCCCCTCAATGTCATTATGTGAGAAGTGAAATTTAGATTTCGAAGTATACGTATTTCAATTCCTTTGATCCATTGTATATTGTATTAGGTTATCTCTGTAGACATACGTGTATCATTAAATATTTACAAGTGATTGGTTCTTTGATTTCCCAGAAACACCTGACAACAACCACTTATTTCATTTGCAACAATTATCCAATTAGATTACGTGTATGTATTTTAAAATTCCATTCCATTTCCATTGTTGAGTCCTAGAGAGCTTTTTCTTGAACTATTTATTAGTGAGTAAATGTTAAATTCAATAATTGCGAAAAACAACAACAATATTCAATTTGTGGTTCGAACCTGCGTAACCACACAACCACCATTGAACTATGGAATAAATCCTTTAAAACGCAACACCCACTTTAACAATTTGACAAATGAATCATTCAGTCATACATTTTTAATATTCACGATTGATACGAGTATACGTGTACTTTAAAACAAGAAATCGATTGAATGCGATTATGCAATTGATTCTAATGACTTCACTCACTACCACCACTACACCACTACACCATCAACATGACCGACCATATGATAATCATCACACAATTATTGTGTCATAAAATATTTATGCATTCTTGTAAATTGATTGATTTTTGCTTGTACGAGTATTGTAACTCTTCATAACCTGAATAAATTCAGTAGTTTATGCAATTATATAATGAAATCAGAATAAGAAGAAGGGTAAGGGCCTACTATGTATGTATATTGATGTACACGTATGTATGTATGTACATATGTTGTATTATATAACCATCAAAGCACATACCAGAAGAAGGAGAAGTAGTACATAGAACTTTACCTATTCAACCAAATGAATATAAGGTTGGCCAATAGTTGTGCTATGGTCTATAAAGTAGGATGGAAGATAGGAGCATTGAGTGACACTCCTTCATTAGTAAGTGCAGTAATTTAATTATAATTTACTTAAAGCCATCCCCATCCGACTACAAACTCATGATGGTTGATTGTGCATAGTTTTGATTCAACACAATCCAATAATCGAATTTCTTACAATACTCACTCACTCATTCATCTTAAGTATAAGTACATATGTAGTACAATCCCAATCTTAATGCTCCAATCCAAAGCCAAAGTTTCTCTTTATTGTGCAATATTGTTTTTACCATTCTTCTTTCATATTGTACATTTATGTAGTATTTATTCAGTTGTTATTCTCTGATATATCTGATGTACTACTACTTATACTTATGTATGTTATGTATGCATTTTATTATTATATATATATTGTATATATGTACATATGTATATATAAGTATTTTGATTTGGTATTTATTGTATTTTTTATTATTTTTTTTCTGTCTTCTACAATTTGTATAATTTTAAATACTGTCAAGATGAGTAATAAATCATTTGGAAATGGGCCAATTTTCTCACTTAAATAACACGAAACACGCAAAAACAGAAACAAATCCATCAATGCGATTTATAACAAAAACGAATGACAATAATTTCAGTTAAAAAATTGAAAAATATCAAAGAAAACAATGAACACAAATATTATTGTATACTATATACCATATACTCGTATATAGTAGTAGGTACTCACAGTACAAAGTACAATAGTATATGCATAATAATATTTATATATATTTTTTCTTCTTTTATATAACACGAGAACACACAGAGCCAAACAAAAACAAACAAATAAACAATCATTTAACCAACGAAATGTTATTGTCTAACTGATGATGATGATGATAAAGAAGACTAACTGTTTATGAGGGGACATATATGTTTATATCATTTAATAAACAAATACAATACAAAAAAAAAAAAGCAAAGGTTTTTATTTCCATATCCTTAAATCAACAAAAAAATATTGCAAGCTACAATATTTCTTGGGTTGACAATTCATGTTGGCCATAGGGATAAAGCTCATATATGTACACACAGATGACTCAAAAGAAATGAAAGACCCATCTAGAAATAAGAAATGCTTTTCAGGCACAATTTACTTGACGGAATGGGAAGAGAAGAAAACCAAACAGGAAGGGGTAAAGTAAACAAATTTAATGAAAGTTATGAAATTTGAATGAAAATCCGAACATCACCATTTGGTTTGGTTTGGTTTGGTTTTTATGATTACCAATCATTTCATTTAAAAATCTCATAAAACTGGGATACTACAGTACATTAGTAGTAGTATTAGCTACCCTAAGTACAATGAAAATGAATGAACATTGTTTCCTAGAATGATCATAGTATGTTATACTACTATGTAGTAAAGTAAATTGTTGATGGATGAATCCATACCTAGTAGTACACTTACTATTTATAGCCGGTTTAGACTGAAGAAAAAATCAGATTTTTCTATAATCAGGTAGAAAATCTGATTAATTTTACAACAACCACAGGGAAAAGTGACTTCACTGAGGGTTGTTGCTATGGAAACCAAAGTTGATTATAATCAGATAGAAAAAACAAGCAGGTTTATAATCAACTGTCGACTGATCTTCTTAGCAGTGTTGGGAAATTTCTGCATTTTTTTTCGCTCATTTTGGGTCTTTTCTTCCTTTTTCTTTCCCTGCCAAATATAAAAAAAGCTAATAATCGCCAAGTGAATTTTATATTTTTGACATTTAAATAAAATTATATAAAATTTGAACAAAATTACAACAAAAAAACAAGAAAAAAAATAATCAGTGTAAACACCTGATTAAAAATCAGGTAATTTTAAGCAGTCTAAACCGACTATTAGTGTGCAAAGTGTATGAAAGTCAATTAGTTTAAATCAAAAAAAAATCTATACCATTATAACAAATGTTACTCGTGACCAATTGATCATCATCATTCATCATCATCATCATCATCATCATCATCCGCCATTGCTCTCATTAATGTGAATCAATTAACACAATTTTAAATTACTGGAAAGTTAGATTCCCATTTGTTGATCAACTTTATGACTCTGGTAGTAGTAAAGTATTTGGTTTTATGAAACCTTTTTGCATAATAAAGAATAGAATAGTACATATTCTAGTCAGTCAGTCAGTCAAATCAAGAAAGGAGTTATTTACAATATTTATTGTAAAAATTGCAATAAAAATGAGAATGACATACATAATTTTTACAAGAATTTACAATACCCAATAATAATAATTTAAGTTAAACAGACAGACAGACAGATAGATGGGAGTCATTAAAAATATTGTATATTAAATGCTGAAAAATATTTTGTTTAATATCTTTAAGATACTTATGTAAATATATTCATTTTAATGAATTTGTCAAATTTGTCTGTTTGCTCATAAAAAACAAAAAAAACCTATTCAGCAATAAAATGAGTTAGGGTTTGGTAAAGAGCCGGTGAAGTCGTTAAAAAAAAAGATAGAAAAAGATTTTACACTTTGAATTGGAAGTGAATATGATGATGGTGGTGTTGGTGGTGGTGGTGGTGGTGGTGGATGTGGAAGAAAAAAAAGAAAAATTGGAATGTATCTGAAAGCCAAAAAAAGACAATACTTACGCAAGAACAAATAGAAACAAGTGCCGGGGAAAGCAAAGGAAAGGAACCAGTGCAAAATGATTTAATAAACAGTCACAAATATTGTATACTCGTCGTCGCCGTATGTCTATAGATACATACATACACACATATGTATGTGTATGTATCTACTAGATGCTATACTATACATATATACATATATCGTGTAGATACATACAACACTAAAGCGACTACGTCAACGACGACACAGAAATCTCGTGCAAAGCAAAAGTCACAAGATGACAACCAAGGTAAGGTATGGTAAGAGAAGAGAAGGGATGGGATGGCATGGGATGTGATGGGATGGGATGGGTGGGAAAATGTAAGGAGAACAGAGCAAATCAGATGAGAGGAGAGGCAAGGTAAGCAAGCAAGCAGCAAAGCACAGTTGTTGATTTTCCTATGCCACCCTCGTACACTCTTCTTTTTTCTTCTTTCTATCATTTCTCTGTTTGCAAATGTATTTTCTTAGCAACGGTAATGCTTGCCTGCTTGCCCGCCTGCTCTGCTTTCCGATGGTCCTCTTGCCTAACAGTCGACCATGATTCTCGGTGGGTAACGTTGCCAAGCACTGCGCAAAGCACAATTAAAAAAGAAAGAGCAAGGCAAGGCACTAAGCACCAGGCAAGGAAGGCGAAATTTAGTGAGTTTTCTTTTTTTTTTTGGGGTAAAGAAAAGAGCAAATTATTGTAAATGGTATAACGATGGTATAAGCTACCATATATAATTAGAGTAAATCGACACGAGCAGATGGAGGAAGTGCGTGTGAATGAGTTTTATTGATTCAAAGGACAACTTAATAAGAAAAAAAAACCAAGCACACGATCTTAAGAAGAAATGGAGCTCATAAGAATATACGAGTATGAAAGTATGTACATACATAATTCGCTAAGTGAGTGAATAATTTTGGCAGGCAAGTACAGGAAGAGAAGAAGAGAAATGGGTGTCAATTCTACTATTTAAATCTATAATAACATATACAACAATGCTGGGTGACTAAGAGTGGAAGTGGGCAGACAATCTGTTCAAAAAAGGCACTCTAAATCTCAAGACGAAGGTTTTCGACAAAAGAACCAACCCATTGACTTAAGAAGAGTTGTCGTTTTCTAACCGAAAAAAAAAACAATTGTTACAAGTTTGCATATTTCTAAGCATATCGGGGGGCCTTATTAGGTTTTGCCGCCTTGAATCCCCCTCCTAAAGCTTAGACCGTCAGTGTACAAAGACTACGGACCACAGAAAATAGACAAAAGTATTGACAATTACATACATCTATACTTGTACAATACAATACTACATAGTACTATGTGATGTGTATGGTACATACAATACAAAGAGAGCATAAAATCGCTGAGACATATATATATATATAGAGAGAGAGAGAGAGTATTTGAGTGTGTCACAACAGACAATAGTTTTGTGGTTAAATAACAGAAAAATCTAGCAGACCCAAATCCACCTACCCCACCACCAATTCCTGCTACCCAAAAGCTTTTGCCAAGTACTAAAAGCTTATTATAAGCAGCAGTTGCAACACTTGACTTGTACTCGACTCGTCTGTACATACTTACTTGTCTGGTACATGTACATGTATGCAACAGAAAAGTTTTTACAAGTAGAGCAGGAATTTAACAGTACTAAGAATAGAAAAGAGGAAGAGACACAGAAAGGCGGAGGCGGAGGCAGAGGCAGAGAGAAAGAAAGAGAGTGTGACACTGTGAGAAAATGAATTAAAAACATTGATTTTAGTTTTGCAATGATTTTTTTTTTTTTGAAACTCGTGACTTTTAGTGATCTCTCTTTCTCTTTCTCTCTATCGATAGTTTTTTTTTTAAATCTCTTGCCACCATCCCCCCAATGGAACAACAACTTCCGCTGGGTCTAAGCTTTTTTTGGGGGCTTGGCTCTGGTTAACTTGATTTGGTTTGGAAAATTTTGTTGTTTTACTTATTGTATGTATGGTAGTACGAGTATGAGCACAACGATGACGAAGACCAATATTTCCATGTTCTTCTTCTTCATCATTTTTTTTTTAAATCTCTCTGTATTGACGTAACTGTAATTGAATGTACTGAATCTGTGTGTGCGTGTGTGTGCGTCAATTTAGAAGCGTAGGTAGTAAGTATTACGTATGTGATTTGAGTTTTGCGTAATCCTCCATAACCCTAGTATAGTAGAATAGAACTCAGAGCAGCAAAGCTTAGATTAAGCAAGAAACAGAAGGCGTGTAAATGCAACCTACTTTTCTTCATATTAATAAGTGGGCAGATGTGTTACGTTGCTTCTACTAGTTAATTACAACCCATTATTTATATTTTCTTTCCCCTCGCCAAGTTTCACGTTACTTACTAACGTGTTAATTAAACTGTATTCATAATCATCAGCTGATGCTCATCAGCATTCAAAAGTGTATTCACTCATTAAAGCAACCTGTATAACCTACCATAAGTTATAATCTATTGATGCATATACATACATACATTAAGGGGCTATAAGAAACCGAGATTGATAATTCTACAAAAGAACTAAGCATGCACTGAAATCAACCAACAGCAAACAGTTGTGTAGTCTGAAGTCTACTTGATCCAAGAGAATGCATACCTGGGTCCATCATAGCCATCAACATAAGATACTAACAAAACTATTATCAAATATTCTATTGTACACTTATTCATAATCTGATGCTATACTATCCAATCTGAACTCGTATTCTGAAACTGTAGAAATTGAAAGATTCTATCTTGCTTGAGGCAAAGCTTTTTAAAGCAAAGCCTATAAAGGTGTTTTAGACGGTCAGTTCAGTCTCAGTCTCAGTCCATGTTATCGCTTCAGAAATAGAAATGGACTGACAAATAAGCTGGGCCATTAGTCCATTTTTCTGTCATCGTTTCGGTTATCGGTGCGATAACATGGACTGAGACTGAACTGACCGTCTAAAAGACCTTTAAATATTATTTTATGGAGGCATAAGTATGTACATATGTCAGTAGTATATTCCAAGATCAAATCTGTTTTGAAAAAGAGAATTATAACTAGATAAATACATACCATATATGTTCTATGTATATATTTGGTCTCATTATTTTATGACCATACCTCGTATTTAAGGAATGATGATGAATAATATTATTGTAATACTCGTAAGAAGAATATTCACTCAATTTATATCTCATCATCGTGATGACGATCATCCTCGACTGCACTTATTAGTCTACAGAATTTCCGGTATCAATATTCATAATTATACTCTTCACGCAGTGAATAGTATTACAAGTTTGTCAAGAAGTTTGTAACACACAGAAGAAGACATCGGCGACCCCCATATAGTCTGTATAGTATATTCTTGATCAGCTCGGCTAGACAAGTTGATTTAGACATGTCCGTCTGTCCTTTTGTATGTATGCAAACTAGGCTCTCAATTTTTGAGCTGGAAAGCTGAAATTTCGAATCAGCTGAATCGGACCACTGCAAACCCAAATTCAAATTAATGTTTTTATAAGAAAATCTTATATGTTTTTGTCTAATCGGACTGACAATTAAACACTATAAGTGCCCCATATACACCAATCATATAAAATTCAAGATCTTAGGATTACTGGATTGTATAGCTCCTGGTCTCAATGTTGAAATGCAATTTAAATACTGACTTTACCCTAAACATAAGTCAAATCAATAATGTATGCTCAATCACAGGAGCGTGAAGAGTATTAAAACTTTGGCATAGCCAAAGATAAACTTGTTTCTGGTTTTCTTTTAAGTAAATAAGTAAGTATATACTGTAGTATATAATAGTAAATTCCTGAACTTTGTTTTATAACCACAAGAACAACAATAAAAAGAAGGTGTGTAATTTAAAAGAGAATTATCTATCGATTATATCACCAATCAACCGATTAAAAAATTAACAATAACAAAATTATCGAATTACAAAAATTAATTTGTAATCACCATCTATGAATCGGGTTTCTCAATTTTTCTATTCTCATTCCCATCTATTAATCATCATCATCAATTAATGATATTGCTATACTGCAGTAAAAAATCGCTTTACAATAATTGTTGTAATTGTTTACCGATGTTTTACTAGGTGTCTAGATGAATTTCTAGATAGGGGGAAACAAAACACAAATTAATTTGCTAAGCATATACCTGAGATGAAGGAAGAGACAAAACTATAGGTTGGCCAAGTTGGTATTGGTATGGTATGCATCCTTTTTAAAGTGTTTTGCCCATAGTTTTGAAGATTAATAGAATAGAACAATCATTCGAATTTTTAAAAAAGATCATTTTATAGTATATCGATAAGAGCAATACAAAATGAATTGATCTTAAATATTTTCTGCAGCGCAACAATCCAAAATCCATAAAAAGGAACAGATTGACAATATTTTCGGATGAATCAAAGTTTAATATTAAAGGTTTGGGAAAGCGATGAGGTCAACAGAATAACGCCATTTGAAATGTACGATTAAAAATGGTGGAGGCAGTCTGTCTAATGGTCTGGAGATGTTTTCTTGGTAACGGAATCTGTAAAAAATTGTCGAAGAAATGGTGGAATAGACCGTTTTAGTATATACAAAGACATTCTTCATGACACTATGCTCTTCCTCCCTCATGAGGAGGAAGAAATGCCGTTAAAGTGGATCTACCAGCATGTTAACGACCCAAAACACACTGCTAGATGTGTGTAAGATTGGTTTATTTCAAATCAAATTGAAGTTTTGAAGTGGGTGGCTCAATCCCATAGAGAATGGGATGGGAAATTTCATGCACGAAAAGTGTGAATTGACATGGAAAAACATAGAGATCTGAAGCAGTAGTACTAAAAAACCCCGCCTACTAAAGAAACCAGAATGAAGATTACAGAATACTCTTCACGCAAATTGACGGTTTTTTTTTTGGTGTTAAGTGTCATTCCCAATAGGCCTAATCCACAATACGTATAGCTATCTGTCGTGATCACTGTATGTCTTTCCATTTACTGTTTTATAGTGGCAGTTTTGTCCAGTGTGGAAATAATACCCAGCTCTAGCTTTCAGCCTATCCGGAACAGTAGAGCGGCAAATATTAAAATCTCCGACCATTATACGTTTTTCTCTGTTCTGATCAAAAATTTCAAAATCAAATCACCATGAATGACAAAGTGTCTGAACTCCGGCAGGGGAAATGTTTGGTTCCAATGTCACAGTATTTTATTCTTCTTTCTTGTTAGTATTCATACTGCATTTCAGTTATTCTAGGACCTTGAAATTTATATACATGGTTGGTGAATACGGGTCAAATGTGGAACTGGTTCACAGAAGGACATGGCTAAATCAACTCTTCTCGTTGAGTTGATCAGGAATATACCATATACTCCGATGTCTAATTCAGTTTGTGTTACAAACTTCTTGACAGACTTATATGGTAATACTATTCATACTGGTTTCGTCCGATACTATACCTATGTACATATGTATCTTTTTAGCAACAAACTATAAAATATCTGTAATTGACTTTTGATGACGATGAAGACCAAGAAGAATATGGAATAAGAAAAGGTGCTAATAGAAATTGGAATATTTTAACCAGTAAATTTGTGTAAATTAACAATAAAATATATGAAAATATGTAATTGTACATTTTGTGTATTTTGTGTTCTTGTTGTTGTTATTGTTAAATCGCATTTTGCTAATGAGAGAGAAAGAGATCGGATCAATCGATCGATCGATTAATTAATTGAATCAATCCGTATGTCTTGAAACTAGATTACAACTAATTCTACTCTATGTAAACTATTTAACTGTAAATTATTCTTCTTGTTCATCTTCATCTCTCTTTCTCTTGTTTAACACATTATAGTACATATGTATGTATTTATTATGTGTATGTGTATGT
Organism: Amiota communis; assembly: GCA_037043315.1. Lineage (NCBI taxonomy): Eukaryota > Metazoa > Arthropoda > Insecta > Diptera > Drosophilidae > Amiota > Amiota communis. The sequence goes on from JBAMAV010000477.1 coordinate 166,065, forward strand.
TGTTGTGTGGATTGTTGATTGTCTAGTGAGTGAGTGAGTTCAATTGAGTTGAGTTGAGTTGTTTGCACACTTACCTTCATATTGTGCTCAACGAGCTTTTCACTGGAGCAAGTCATGTAGACCACATAGGCACGCACCAATTCCCAAGTGGTTTTGCTTTTGAAGGCGGCACTGGGATCATTGAAACTAACATCAAGTGGATCACGTTGTGGATGACCGGGCTGCGGTTGTGACTGTTGCAGTTCCGGCCGATGCTTCTTGGCACCGTCATCATCGACAGCAATATCAGCAGAGGCCACCTGGGCCTGCTGCTTCTCTCCACCATAAGTTTGACGATGCAGATATTGACGTTGATTATAATACAATGATGATGATGTTGCTGCTGCTGCTGATGTTGCTGATGATGATGATGATGTTAGTAGTAGTTTCTTGTTGTTGATGTTGTTGCTGACAGTAGTGGCAGCAACAGCATGATGATAATGAGAGATATTTTGCTTGGAGCAGTTATAGGCGATCGCATTTAGAATCTTACGATTGCGAGCAATTGAGCCAGAAGAAGCACCAGCATTTATGGCAGCGTTACCAATATTGCTGCCGCTGTTGGTGTTGGTGATGGTGCTGCTGCTGCAATTGCTGCGACTATAAACTAAATTAATTGAAGTACGTTGAGCACTTAAGGAACGCAGTAATGCCATTACACAAACACAATTTTAATTTTTAACTTTTAGGATAAAATAATTAAATTTCGTTCGTTTCTTCTTTATTTATTTTTTTTTTTTTTTTTGTTATGTTGCTTTTCTTTGTTTTGGTTTTGGTTGTTGTTTTCTTTTCTTTTTTTGTTTTCGTAGTTCGGAGGAGTTTTTCAGTTCTTCACTTCACACAACAGCGCACGCAATCACAATAGTCAATAGTCAATTGTTTTTTGGCGAAGAAAAACAAATGACAGTGAGCGAATGAGCGACCAAATATTAATGTATCGATTTGCTGATATCGGAGGAAACTATCGCGTAAATGCGGCAGCGGCGACGACGACGTTGGCAGCGTCAGTTATCGTAGTCGTCTAACAGCAGCTGGTGGCTTTGGCTTTTGGCGAGCCTCTTTTTCCTTTTCAATTTTTGCGATTTTCAACTCTTCTCCAACTTGAAGCAGCTCTCTTTCAATCGCGTGCTTAGCTTTGGTTATGCACGCTTTTGATGCTCTCACTCGATCTCACGTCGGCGTTGTCTTCGTGTCGGCGCTTTCGCTTCTCTTTAGCAAATTTAGCATATGCTGCTTGCTTATTTCACTATTCTTGTAAGTGAATAATGAGTTGTGGGTCGTGTCTGTCTGTCTGTCTGTCTATCTCTCTGTCTGTGTAGTTGTGTTGCCTTTGGTGTTGTGTGTTTTTTTTTTGGGAGCACAGCAGACTGCTTGGCTTGGCTTGGCTTGGCTTGGCTTGGCTCTCTTCTCTCGCGCGGTGGCTCACTTACTTCTGATGTACACGTGTGTGCTGTTCTTCTTTTTGAAGCTCTTTTTCGGATTGCTTCTTATGGTTGATGTTTCTGTTGTTGTTGTTGTTGTTGTTGTTGTTGCCTGTTGTTAGTCGAACTTGAAATAATATGCACAAACACGAATTTATTTTATTTATTGTTTTTATATTCTTTTTATGTTATTTTATTTCTCTATTCTTCTGCCTTGATAACTTTTAAGAAACAACAAAACGTAAAAAAAAAACGAATAAAATAATTTTAACAAAAATCAAAATGACAAAAGAGCCAAAGCTTTTTATTTTTTTTTTTTTAATATTTCTTCTCTATTAAAACTACTACTACTATGTTCAGAGAGGGACAGAGAGTAAGTGAGAGATGGAGAGAGAGAGAGAGAGAGAAATGGAGAGAGTTGTCATACATTTTTTCATTTATGAAGAAATTTTCAATATAAAATTTCCGGTAACTTTTCTATCTTAACCCTCTATCCCAACCTCTGAATTTCTCCAACTGAAAAAGAAAACCTACAACTATCGTGTAATGCCTACAAATCAATCAAAAGGATGTTAATAAATTCCCCCATTATTGTCAAATTACACACCCTACCAAAAAATAATCCCCCATCCAAAAACCATCCTTATGAACGAGGTATGGCTATAAAATAACAAGATGAGATGATAATTTTTATTGTGCGGTCACTGAACTAAAAACAATTATAAGTTCCCCATTAGCAAAGTGCATAAATTTAAGAATCTGCACATATCAAAAGTGTTTTGTTTAGGATTTATCCTTTCGCTTGAGGCACTGGACAGTGTTTCTTAAATTGAAGAACTTTTGAATATCAAACTTTATCTTTTAGTTCACTAAGAATTGTTATTCGGAGCACTAAGAATTTAAGGAGGATTGACATTCTTCACAAAATTCAAATATTGTACACTAGTTAACAAATGGTTAGTTAGATTGCTTTGGTTTGAATCGACCGATTATAGATTACCGATGTTATTATAATATTTTTTTTTTCTTCAGAAGGATATTTTCCAACAATTTCTTATGAAATTTCAATGTTAAACACTAGTAACTTCTATCAGTAGCAACTATTTACAGACTACTGAATTTATGAACATTAGCCACCTACTATATATTTGCACAGACCATTGGAGGAACATTGATTGAACACTAAACAGATCTTTTCGATGATAAAACATCTACGTACTAGTAGGTAAATACCACACACGAGGAGGAGGGGCGAATGAAAATCAAAACAGAAGGTTTCACGCTATGCAGACTTTGGTCGCATGACTTTGGTGTATGGCTGATTCATTTGTGCAATACTATTACTCGATCTCGATCTCTCATTCTCATTATTTTTTAGTCATACCTCGTACGTAGATACATATGTGTTTCATTACTTATCAATTAGCAATGCGTTAAATGCTTGCCAGACGCAAAAGGGAAAAATAAATAAAAACTTGTTTGGTTTCATCATTGAATTTGAACACTTGCAACACTTTATTATTATACTTAGTACGAGTATATACCATAGTACATATACATGTGTTTTTATATGTCTATCTATCGGTTGTTGTTTGAGACAAAAAAAAAATAAAATTGGTTTTGGAATTTATACCATAGTAACTACAATGGTACGAGTATTGTACCAGAAGTACCAATATTGTAAGAAACATTTGTCATCATAGTCATCTATGTATATATTGAAGATGATAAAATTCTTGTAAACCAATGTAGCCTGACCGACAAACAACTGTTTCGGATTAACATGTGTTTTTTTATATATATTTTTTTATAAAAATATACAAAGAAAAGTTTTATAAATTCCATTTTACTGAATGTGTTTTCTCATAACAATTCTTATATTTATCCTCCTCTATTTCCAGCCCCCAATTCCACTATACACAAACATCAATTCACACATTCTTGGGAATGAAAGAATCACTATATGTCATCAAGGCAAAGAAAGTAAATTGTATCCATTTGTCATCATTATTTTAGAGCCTTTTGAAGCAGCTTATTATCAGATATAGTACCATAATTAGATTTTTGAAATTTCCTATTTATTATCAAGAAAATAATCATAATTTGGTCTTCAGTTCACATTAGTTAAGTGATTGATTTCAATTGAAGTAGATTTCTATGATTTCTAAATTTTATACTACAGTCCTTCAGTTATTAAAGAGATTTGCCTGTACCTGTATTTCATTTCAGTAGCTTAAAAACTAAGAGGATTGGGTGAAAATTTGCAAAGAATTGTGAACCCCAAAATTGAAGAATTGTAAAGAAAAACATGTTACAAGTGTACCAGCACTGTTTTGAAATAAAATGGGGGAATATAGATGGGTCGTGGACCTCACTGCAATCCAGAGGAAAAGAGACTTGTTCGTCAGTTCCGAGATGAAGGGAAAACATACAAATTTATTGCGACATCATGATTAGAAAAAATCGTTACAAATGCCCACAAAACGGAAAAAAACCATAGAAACGCGGTGGGCACACAAAAAATCTTCATCAGTGGTCGACAATTGTATCATAATCGTTCAAATCATTTTTGAAAATTGCTAGTCAAATTGGGAATATTTTATCATTACGAAGTGTTCGACAACAGTTAGTAAGCCCAAATAGGATAGCCCGCAAAAGTTCCTCTGCTTAGAATATCCTCTGGAGTGACGAAACAAAAATTAATTTGTTTGATAATGATGCGGAAAGAAACGTTCGTCGACCGAAAGGCATGGAATTGCACGCTAGGTATACGAAAAAAAAGACAGTGAGGCATGGAGGTGGCAGCATAATGGTATGGGGTTCTTTTTTGTGGCAAGGCGTAGGACCGATGCATCGAATTGATGGAATGATGGATAGATTCAAGTACAAGGATTTATTAGAAACAGTACTAGTTATCATATGCCGAGGATAACATGCCTCTTTTGTGGACATTTCAGCAGGACAATGACCCAAAGCATTCATAGCGATTAGTGAAAGCATGGCTCCAAGAACACACTCAGACCTCAATCCTATAGAAAACCTCTGGAGTCAACTTAAACATGAAATTTCAAAGACGGTTTGCCAAAATAAAACGCAGTAATGGGAAAATATTCAAAATATTTGGTACAATATTCCTTGTCAGAATTTGATATGGTCTATGCCCAGAAGAATTGAAAAAATCATCAAGAATAATGGCGGATATTCAGGGTATTAACTCTAACTAATTCAATGCAAAACTAATGAAATTTTCATGTTAATTGATAAGTTTGTTGGGCACACACCTATTATTCTGACCACTCGAAATTTGGTGTATTTTATGAATTTAACAAATATATTTTTATTTCTCAGAATTTGTAAAGCTTTTTTTGTTTTCTATTGAAGATGAAGTATGCTTCTATTGAAAACTAACTGGTTCTTTAAAGAATTATAATGATACATGTATATGAAAACCAAGCTTGTTTCACAACAAAAATTATCACACCTATTATTTTGTCCAGATGTGTATATAGTACAATAGATGGAAAGAACTTAGGACATTTATACAATAATTCTGATGGCCTATGAGACACTTATTTAGTTATATAAAGTGTAGAATTTTTGTGAAAATTGATTTATGGCAATCTATTTTTATGATCATACTGTATAATACACTATCGTATTTAAAATTATATGTATAGCTCTTAAACTGGAAGACAAGTTTGACATTTTTCATACCAGTAGTTGTAGGTATACTTTATGGGGTCTTCGATACATTGCCTGTTTGCCTGTTACATCACGAACACAAATTTAGATTGAAAAATATCAAGTAAAAATCAAGTTTAAGATAACAAAATTTGTGGGAGAAAAAGAAGAAGGATCTTTACAATAAAATATTGAAACACAATGATTAAAGGAAAAGAAGACATGCGAGTATAGGAAAATATTAGTCTTAGGACCTCATTCCCACATTCCCATTAGCATTTAGGTTGATCAAATCAAATCAAATCACATCACATCACACCTCATCTCCTCATCACAACACACTATAATTTCTTTCTTGTTTATCTTTGGTACCATAGTACCAGTATTGTCATATAGTATTGTTAGAGTACCTACCACCAACGAACGAACGACATTTATTTAGCAATTTATCACAAATATGTACTACATATTTTTATCATATAATGATGATGATGATGATGATGATGATGATGGTGTGGTGTGATGATGATTTTATGTATGAAGAAGACTTTTCTAGGGCACTGTGTATATATAGTATGTATGTAGGTACATATATCTAACTTTGTATCTAAGTATCTTTGTATAGTATTTGTGTGTGGGGGTCTTTTTTTTTTTTTGTTTAATCTCTTAGTTCTTTCGTTGTCTTTGGTGTTGTTATTTTGCATGTCAATATTGCTGATTCTGATTCTGATTCTAAAATACAATACAATACAATAATACTGATAGACGTTTTGACGACGACGACAAAAAATAGGAACAAATTCAGACAAAATAAATAAATAAAGTAAATAAATGAATGAAGTTGAATGAATGATATATATGATGATGAAAATAATGATATAAATGATTATACTACCAAGTATTTGTTTAATAATTTGATTATATTTTTACTTGCTTCTGTTGTTTGTTGCTCGCTCCTCTCTCTCATTCACTCAACTTCGATTTCGATTTCGATTTTATTATTATATAACAGTCAGTTTTTGTCAGTTTTTGTCTTTCGTTTTTCATCAAACTCTCATTTCCGAGGAGGAGTCAATCAAACTCACCAACTCTACTTCAACGCTCCAGTTAATACTATCTCTCACAGAAGTCCTTTTAACTTTAGAATTTCTCTCTCTCTCTCTCGTGCTCTCTGTGACAATAAGAAAAGAGAATGTGACCAACGAAAAAAAAAAAAAAAAATTGATTCCCTCGTTTTGTTCTCCAAAGTGTTTCTTATTTTGTTCGTTCATTGGATGTCTCTCTTTTTGCCTAATAAGCTTTGTCAACGCTATACTCTTTCTCTCTCTCAGACTCTCTGTCGCAGACTCTTTCTGCATTTTCTCTGTTCCTATGAAATAAGGCTTCTTTTCACTTGTGTTGCGTGTGACGTCGGCGAATTGAATTTTCGATACATTTTTTCGTGTGATGATTGTGTGTGAGTGTGAGTGTGTGTGTTTCGCTTCTTCTTTATGCTTTCGCAAAATTTATATAAATTATTTCGTTCACGTTTTCAACATGCCACACACACACACACACACACACACACACACACACACACAACCACAAGCACATTCATGCACTCACAAATAGCAAAAAAAAAAAAAAAAAAATATTATTAAAGGAAAAATTGACAAAAACCTGCAAAGATACTACTAAGTACTATTTCATTAAATCACAATTGTACATAACAAAAATTTATAAAAAAAAATCTCATTTTGCTTTTGTTGTTCTTGTATTTGGTTGTTTCTTATTTTTGGAAAACACACAAAACACGAACATAAAAAAAAAAAAAAAAAAAAATTGGTGTTGATTTTTGTCAAAAAAATTCCAAATAAATTCTAATTTTTTGTTTGCTGACCAAAATACTAATGAATATTTTTTTTTTAGTTTATATCAATTTTATCAAGAGTCGCCGCACTAGTAGTAGGTGAAGAATGAATTTCTTTCTTGCTTTCATTCGTTCATTTGTGTTTATTATTTTCAGTTGCTGTAGTATTTCATTTGTATACCTGCTGCTGCTGCTGCTGTTGTTGTTGTTGCTGCTTTTTGTGTTAAAATTTTGTATTTTTCAATAATTTTTTTTCACTTTGCGCTTAATTTGCGAGAAGTTCACACAAAACAAAACACGGTCACGGTTTGGATTTTGGATTGGACGAGCTTCGGACTGAAACTGACTGCCGCAAATATCGAACGAAAGTATTTGTTCGAAAAGTGTTGAACTTCTAAAAAGGAAAAAGTATCTATGTGACTGTTTTGTTTGTAGGTGTGCGTGTGTGCTCACCATAACACACATTTTGCTAGTGCGATGTTGGTGAGAGAGGGAGAGAAAGAGAGAGATAGAGAGAGAGCGGCAGAGAGTTAAAGCAAAGAGATTTGCGAGTGAGAGCTTTTGCTTAATCACATAACAGATTTTACAAATCTGTTAACCCATTTCTCTATATGTTAATGATTGTTTCTGTTAAAAATAAGCTTTCTGTTGTTTGCAGAGCTTTGAACTTTGATTGTGTTGCCACCTGCATGAATTACTGAAATATGGTAGCACCATGGTAAACTTTTTCAAATGAAATTCCCAAACTGTAATAGTCACAGTGCTTATCAAATGTTTTAACAGTTTTAGAGTCATAAGAATTTGAAAAATTCCGTTTTTTTTGTTTACATAAAGTTGAAAAATGAATCTAGACACTTAATAGTTGATACTTTTTTTTTAGCTAAATTCAACACTTGCAGAGTGCTAAATTGATACCACCACACCCATCCCTTATCTACCAAGTACGACCTAATTTCATATTGTGTACACTGTTGGTATCCCATGCATGCTCTCCCATTTCCTCTCAATCGCACTCACACTTCCATTGTAACAATCACAAATTCATATTAAGCATTAACGTGAGATATTATTAGGAGAGTCGAACAATCAGGACGTGTGGAAATGTGCTCTGCAGTACAGTGATAAAAGTCAATATAAATAAAGGAAAATACAAAAGATAAATAGACAAGTTGTGAACCAAAAATTTGAATAGAACAAACGGTTTAAACATACATAATAACATAAATTAAAATATAAAAGAAAAATAATACATACAACAATAATTTTGCTTTTTTTTTGGAAGCACAATACATAAAAATATCCTCAATGAAAGTAAAAGCAGAGAAAGCACAGTGAAAACAACAACAAAAACACACAAATTTTCGGAAAAAAATCGAATAGAGGAAGCAACAACAAATAACAGCAGCAGCAAAAATTCGAAAAAATACATAATACACTAGCTAGCTGTTCCCGAGCTTTGGACTTTGGACCCCAGGATTTTGAATACTGTGATTTGCATCACTTAGTTGTAAATTAGAGATAAGCCCAAAAGTATACCCAAAACTAGTACATACATATTTAATTTTAAGCGTAAAAGTACTCCTTAAGTAGCAACAACTTTGAACGAGAAAATAGGGTAGGCGTTTACAATGCAACGTACGCCAAATGAACAAAGCCAAGATGTGGGCACACCGTCAGGAAAGAGGTCCCGAGAAGCGCTTTTGCCAAAAGTGAGTCTGCAGGATGTCTTAAATGCGATCAAATCGGTACAAATTAAATTAGATATTCAAAGGGCTGCCAGCAACCAAGGCAGTTCAAGACGAAGTGAAGAGGGTATGTAAAGAGTGCTTACAGTTACCATCGGCTTCAATGGTGAAAGCAACAAAGAAGATTGCATAGCGAGGTGGTAAAGTGACCGCCAACTAAACAAAAGGGTGATGCTGCAGCTTAAATCGGCGATATTGGCTACAAATAAAAAACATCCGATTATGGTGTGGGATGACAACTTAAAAATCGAGAATAAATGGTTTAGGTGGAACCACGAAAAAAACTTGATGCAATACCAGCAGGAAGTTGGAATTGCTCTCAGGGAACTGTATGGAAACGATTCTAAATTAATTTCCATAGATTATAAGTACTGGTTCGACAAGCTACAAAAGAACTAATAAAAACACCCTGCCAAAATGCAAAAATTATTCTTATCTCCTACAACGTTCATGGAATGCAAAGTAAATTTTTATATCCTGACTTTTTCCAATATTTGCGGCAAAATGATGTATTCGCTTTAATTGAAACACACATCACTGGTGATAAAGTAGTACAGAAAAATATTTTAAAGCCAACCTAACACAACGTGAAATAACAATGATAATAAAAGTACGCTGCGACATATTACCACTAAATGCAAATCGTGTACGCTATGCAACAGGGATGAGCAGGAAACACTGACGCACTTCATATCAAGATGCCCTGTGTTAAATGAATGTAGGGTGTCACATTTTAAGAAAAATTCAATTGATCAAAATGAGCTGGTAAACATACTAAACGGTGACCATGTAATCAGTTGGAAGACTCTAGTAAGCTATATATCTACAACAGTGATGCCATTTTAGCATTTTTCCGGACAGATATGTCCTTTTTTTAACTGACCTATCCGGAGAAAAAAGTCAAACATCCCCTATCCGGAAATCTATCCTTTTTTAGTTTCAATGTACCTATTATTTAATTTTTTTTTTCAAATTCTGTGAATATGCTAAAATTACGCAAATAATAGAAATAGTCGACATGTATTGGGTTGTGCTCATCACTAATACCATAACTTACCATTGTGGCTGATCACATGACCGAAAACGGCACATAACCCGTACATAACATAAACAAACAAACATGCCGAAAGAAATATATAAACAAAAATTTCGCGAGTGGCTAAATCAGCCTGATTTAAAAAGTTGGGTGAGCCGCGATCCAAAAGATAACAATAAGGCTTACTGTAAGTTTTGTAAGTGTGGGATTAACTCTAAAATTGATCAAATACGTGCGCACATGGCCACAAAAAAACATGTGGTTAATGCCCAGGCATTCGCACAGCCAAATAAATTATCGTTCCCACCTAAACCAAGGAACGAAACTGCTGTCCAGGATGCGGCGCTAGCAATGTTCATTGCCCAGAATGCTGCGATTGAACCAGTCGCCCATTTAAGTGACTTGTGCAAACAAAAATTTGGCGCATCGCAATTGCAATTGCGCCGGACGAAATGCACACAGGTTATTAAAAACGTGTTAGCCGAAGAAGATCTTCGGAAAGATATTGGTGATGCAAAATACAGTCTGCTAATCGATGAGACGACGGATGTAAGCATTACTAATTATAGGTTACACTTATGAGGTTCCAGATAAATATCTCAACATGATTGGCACTAGTGCCTCCTACAGTAGTGCCTTAAAAGAAGAAGATTATGACCTCATAGATGAGGCAATAAAGCTCATTTAATATAAAAAAAAATTTATAACTTTAAAATTAATAAAAATAAAAATAATAAGGCAAAAAATTTTGTCCTGTTTTCTGTCATTTTTTAAATATTTTTTGTCTCTTTTTCCCGCTTTTTTGAGGTCGGTCTGTCCTGTTTTTGTGATAGGTTGATGGCATCACTGATCTACAATATTAAAATATATAAACTTTTTAATATCAGAATTCAGCTAACGGTTAACAGCCATGTTGAAAAAGCACCCCTCGTTCTTTTTTTTTCTTATTTCCAAAAATGTATAAATTAAGTTAATTTTAATCTGTACCTATGTATATATTACAAAAAAATGAATAAAACGAAGTACTACTACTACTACTACTACTACTACTATTAACGTGAAGCCTTTTTTTTTGGCACATGCATGCGTTTTTTATTGAGCTGCTACCAATCAAGGTGTAATTACCTTAAGAGGTAGCATGTAGTAGTCGCCAAGTAACATTAATTTACTGTATTATTTATGATATTTACAATGGATTAATTAACAGATAATAAATGATTAAAGTGACGTCTTTTCAGTCGCTGTGTTGGGGTGGAGTGGACAAGTTTTGCTAGCCAGTCTATTAGTATGGTTCCTCACTGTGCCGCTTCAGTGGAAATTAATCTGCCTTTCGACATAGGCTACGTCTAGACGATCTAGATCAGTCCGCAAGAGCATAAATATGGTCCGCAAAAGACTTCAAACTTTCAATTCAATTCAATTCAATTCATTATTAATATTAAATAACAAAATAATATATAAAATTATAAAATAAATTTTAATTCCCTATTTCATTCTTTGATAAAATGGAAGAGAAATCCTTCAGCACTAACATCGCATTGTATCCTTTATCGCCAGGCTTTAGCTTCCAAGACTCTTCCTAAATGCCTTAATAATACAATGCAGTTAGCTATAAAAGTAGTAACTGTTATCAAAAGTAGTGCCTTAAATGAACGCCTTTTGAAAAAACTGTGCATTGAAATGGACTCCGATTATGAGAACCTTCTTTTTCACTCAGTGGTTCGTTGGTTGTCGAAAGGCAACATACTGAAAAGATTATACGAGCTCAGCGGAGAGGTTGAGTTGTTTTTAGGTGAGAAAAAAATTAATGACTTACTGAAGCAGTGTTCGGATCTAACATCCCAGATTCATTTGGCTTATCTTTTGGATATTTTCACTCACTTAAATAAATTGAACTTGCACTTGCAAGGTTCGGGACACAGACAATGACAAGGTGCTGCAAATATATCTTTGAAGATAATATAGCAACCTTAAAGGCACTCATTGATGACAAAACATATGACACGCTTAGGGAAAGCATACAAGAAAATATCAAATGGTATCTGCAAATGTTGGGTAATGAATTCAATCGTTACTTCCCAGAATATAGCAATACAGAAGCTGAAGTTGTCCAAAAACTAATACGGAACACTTTTGGTACTAATGCTAGAGAAGTTGTAGAAGAAATCCAAGAAGAAATTATTGAATTACAAAATGATAGAAACTGTAAAGATGCATTTGAATCTGATTCTTTGGAGCAGTTTTGGTGTCAAAAAACAAATTTATATACTAAAATTCGAGATATCACCTTGCGCTATATTATGCTATTCTCCACAACTTATTTATGCGAACAAGAATTTTCTGCTTTACTTATAATTAAAAACAAGTCTAGGAATCGATTGAAAGCAAGAGATGCTATGAGCAACAATATAACTCCAAGATGCAAGCTCAAAAATCTCATTGATACAAACTGAATTATCTGCCAAAATTATGTGTTTTCAATTAAAATGTTATTAATGTTACTTTTGATTTTTACGATTACTCATGTTAATTAGACGTTTTGATTAAATATTATTTTTAGATTGATACTATGATATTTAAAATCTTGTGGCCCCTGCTAATGATAATGCAATCAAAGTGATCCCTGGTCAAACAAAGGTTGGGAACCACTGATCTAGATGAATGCGAGCAGCCAGTGATTGTGCGCAGTGCGTAGTTCTGTAATTTTTGCACTTTCAGTCGATGGGACCTGGCTGCCGTTCCCTATATGTGTATCTCCTACCTCCACATCGGAGCGATAACTTGGGAATAGACTGTCCTCTTATTCTGCAGAGACAGGCATAGTAGCCAATGGAGGCAACGCAATCTGCTTCTACACGTCGCTACTGTGACTTAACGAAAAGTGAGCCGACTATTCAATATTAGTCCCAGGTATTTGGTATACGGAGTACCGAAGAATTATCTGTGGGACTGGAAAAATTATATGGTATGAGCGGTTAACTGTAGATAATATAAATTCGACTGTCTTCACGGGTAGTGTGATGATTTTTATTTTATTTTACTAAAATTTTATTTTCAAACTGACTTAAGCGAATATAAGCGAATTTTATGACATTAAAAATTTATATCCACAGAAACATTTTGTTCCCAGTGAAATCGCCTATTATATACCTACATGTACTATTTACATTTATTTATAGCCTACTTAAAATCTATGAGGTATGTACATATGTAGGTCCAGGACATGAGACCTCTTTAATTTCCTGCAAAGTTTCGCTGTTGACCAGTAGATGAATGGCTAAATCATTGCTAGCATGACTATGTAACCTTTCTATATAAAATATTTTTCAGTCATTTCGCATATTTCGTCCATAACAAAAGGTATGTTAAGGTCTTTATGAATAGTATAGTTTGTCACGTACCAAAGAGCATTGGCAATTCTTCTGAGGATTTTATTTTGATACCTAGTATTTCTATGTTAGAATTGCTTGCAGTGCCCACAACGGATATCAGCATACCTAGTACAGGAGTATATTGTTTTCATTTAGGCTCACTTGTGGTCAGTTTTCTTTTCTCAAAGCAAACGTTAATTGAAGTGATTTTTGAAAGTTGACCTTGATTTTCCACTTTGTTAACTGTTCTTCAATCATATCTAACTGCACCTGCAGGTATTGTGATGCTTCTGCAGGGGTTCGTAGTAATATTTACGTCGTTTGCGAAGGGAATGTCGGCAGTAAATATGGTGTAAAGAATCGAATTCAATACACTTCCTTGCAGAACTCTTGCGTTAATGGAATATAGGGCGGATGCTGAATTTTGTTTCTGCACATTAAAATTGTGGTTGCTAAGGTAGGACCTCAGAAGCAAAAAATATGACACAGGAAGCAGTGTTTTAATTTTGTAGAGGAGACCGAATCTTTCACTCGAATCACATCTATAACAACAACCCCTCAATTTTGTCGTTTTCCCCTCATGGTGTAAGAAATAGAGGTGGCGCCAATATTTTACAGTTATGTGTCGTTCTCAATTTTTGATGTCATTCGCATATCAGTGTATAGAACGCTGAAATAATGCATTTAGTATTGATCATGATTTGAAAATGCATTGAAAATTGAAGAATTTGAAGGATATCAGTGCATAGAACGCTGACATAATGCATTTAGTGTTGAACGTAATTTGAAAATGCATTGAAAATTGAAGAATTTGAAGAATTTCTATCTATAGGATAATGTTTGATGCCAGTGCGTATAATAACTGCAGCTCCTCCCCTCATGCGGTTATCGACTGGGTGATAGGCAGCGTATATTTCGTAACCTTGTAGGTTTAGATAAGTGCGGCAGCAGAAGTGGGTTTCTGCTATGTTGATGTTTAAATTCAACATTTTTTTCTGCCATGGTGGTGAGCAATGCTAGTATTTTGGATTGCGTCTCCATGAAACTGTCAAAACGGTTGCTAAAATTGTCCAGTCTCGATTCTAACTTGGCAGTCCTTTCAGATTGAGTGAGTGACGAACTTCGTTGATTATTGCTCTGTAGAGACGAGGTATGATGTTGTTGATTGCCTTATATAATTTGGTGGAGTTGTTGCTGAAGTTGTTTCCGATTGCTTTGAGTACTTTGCTGCTTATTTAGACCAGGGCTCTCCTGCTTGCAGTTGAGGAAATTTTTTACTACCTTGTGATTGATAACTTTGGCTCTCATGCGCTAATTGCGGATTCTTGGACACATCTGCGAATGTCACTCCGGGCAACCTGTGAGTTGTCGTTGTATTTTCTGTACGTTGAGGGCGCACATTTATATGCTTCGGACGTGAAGTGGCGTTTTTGTATATGCGATAGCTTATTGGATTTGTAATGACGACTAGAAAAATGTGTTGTGGTAACTTAGGGAAGTTTTTTGTTTTGGAATCTTATTTAACTATGCCGATACGTTAGTGTACGTTCAATGATAGCTCACAAGCAATATACCCATTTATTAAGCAAATAAATACTCCTCATCCATCATCCACTAGTGATATTGAACAGCATTTAAAGTCTGAAAAACATAAAAATGCCAATCGTGCTGCCGCTTCAAGTTCTTCAATGTTAATATTTTTGAAAAAACTGAACATCCCAACTTTAAATGATTTGGATATCGTCGCGGCAGAAGGGCCTATCACACGTTACAAGAAAACCACAGTTTTCGCGTATAGCGATCAAGGAATTAAAAGATGATTTTGGTAAATCCAACTTTATTACAATTTTAACCGATGCTTGAAACCACAGTAACAAGAAAATCTATATTCTGGTGTGCTTTTTCTAACGTTACGAAGGTATGCAAGTACAAATTTTAGACCTCCAACACCAACCAGGTGAAACTTCTGATATCAATGTCAAGTGTTATCGACTGCATTTTGTGGGGACAATGCCAACATCAATTTTGGTGGCGCGTCTAGGCGAGGAATTAATAATGTGTTAGTGAAAATACATTCATCTCTGAAAACTACATACAAACTATTGTTAATAAACATGCCAGTGGTGGCACCAGCATAGCATTACGCCATCCATTACCAAACTGCATGCGTGCCAGAACAAGGTGATCCAAATATCAAGTCCAAACTACCATGCTGTGTAGAGACCTCAATATGTCGACGGTAATGGTAAATATTAATTCAATTAATCCTTCATACAAAATATTTTAATTTTTTTTGTTTTTTTAAATTTTTTTATAACATTATTCTTGTATATTCGAACTTTAGTTTAGAATTTGTACTTTGGAGCTGAGTTTTACAGCAACTGAGAACTCGGCTTGAAGGACTGATTTATGACTTTAAAAGTTTAGTCACAACAAAACCTCAATTGCATTGGCTAACGTGTCATATTTTACATCACCAGTCATCATGCGCTTCAGAAATGGGTCAATTTTGTGATTTGCAGATGGTAATTCGTTCCAGCATCGAATTTCTTTTTGTATCCACTATTATTTAAGTGATTCCAAATGATTTTTTGTGCAATGTTTAGGTCATGGGCAATCGAAACAGTGCTTACATAATGGTCATCGGGCTTGACGATATACATTATTTCATCAAAGGCGCCTGGCTTTCGTTTTTACTTTTATTGAAGAAAAACTGTAAAATATGGCGTATTTTCTCTTTGTTGGTGTCCATCTTTGACGCACACTCAAAGAAATTTTACATGGTCATTGTGTTTTCTCCATAGTCATGTTAAAATCTGACGCTGTATTTCATTGAAACCCTGTTGGTGTCGCCAATACATTTAATATATCTCGTGACTCGAAAGTCATAGCGCCAAGTAATTTATATATTCTGAAAATAGAAGAATGCACGTTGCACGTGAGCATTTTGTCATTACGCGCTTACGTAAAGCGTAATCTCAATAAATAAAAAAGTAAAGTATACTTTTAGTGATATCGTTTTAAATTGATTGACAACAAGTGGTCTTAGCTTCTGTCCAGAAACCATATACATGTTATACATGTGAAAAAGGGCTTTTAAATCATTTACTCTGATATGTGTTCTTGCACATAACACAAAAATGTTTCGAAAAATAAGGAAAACAACAATAACAACAACGTGTTCATTCTCTCAAATCTCATTCTTTTCTACTATGCTTTGCGTGATCCGTGTTTTTTAATGAACGCTTTTGTTTCATTCGTCCCCTCACTAACAATCGCTTTATCATTCATGGATATATAAACAACTGTATTATTGTCATGTTATTCTTTGTGCATTTAAAGTCATACCTAAATCATCAATAGAAAAAATTAAGGGAATAAATAATTAAAAAGAAAACTAAAAAAAATTATAATACTTCCAGGACATGAAAGTCGATAATAAAATCCAGATCCTGACGTAAAATTTGCCAAGTTGTTGCATACGATAAGCTCAAATGTTGAGATCGGCGTCGAATGGATTGCTCATGGACTACAAGCCGCAATATTCTCCTCACTACGGGCTGGATGCGGTCTTTCGGTCGTGTACATCCACTGCAACTCAAATTTACAGATGGTTTTGGCAATAGTGGAAATGTACGAAAAACATTTTTGACAGATCGCTTATTTTCGTAATACAGCTGAATAATTTTAAGTCGTTGTTGCGGTATGAGTCTTTCATTGATAATTCGTCAAACATTACTGAATCAAAATAACATGACAGCATGACACTAGTCACGAGTGATCTATCAAACAAACCCAATTGACAAAAAAAACCTCTTAATGTAGTATACAATTTAGCATATGCACAATAAATTTATCTGATGAGGTTGTAGATTTTTCAACTAATGAAGACAATTGCAAATTTGTTATGATTCGGATAAGAAAAGTAAATAAAAATTAATCTCAACAAGTAAACAAAAAATTCATAAATATATTGATTAATATCATCTAAATGTAGAAATATTAGCAAAGCAATAGGCGTATTTAATTTTAATAAAATACCACATAATGAAAAATAAAAATTAAAAAAAAGGAAATTGTAATAAGAAAAGAAACAGTAAGAGATGAATATTTCTGAATATTTGGAAAATTACGTACAAAAAAAAAACATATTTTGGATTTAAAAGAAAAGTAAAATATCTCTAGAAGACAACACATGAATTTATTAGTTAATAAGTAAAATTTAAAAATACGGAAAAATTAAAAAGTAATCTTCAGATCGAAAAATTTAAATAAAATTAAAGTTATTTCCCCAAACCTCGTGAACTTCCCATGATGATGATGATGACAGTGGCAGGAAAAATGTAGATATGTACATGGTAAAAAATATGATTTCCGGATTATGATGGTTAATGAAAACTCTCCATAAATACGCAATATGTACTCCAATTCCATTCTTTCACATACGTACTTACAAAATGTATGTATGAATGGACCTTTTAGTATGTCGATTTTGGAAGCATCTTAGGTCCTTCAGTGAATAGCTTTAAAATGCTTTCTCTAAAATGACAACATGAGTCTTGGGAACAATTTTGATTATTGTAATCCCTAAATGAATGCAATACTCGCCTATTCCAATCCTTATTTATTGTCAATCTTGACCTAGGCCAACGTTTGCGTAGGCTCACCGCGATTCGCCCATGACTGTTTTGCTTGACGTTTTCGTAAGTGACCGAAACTTTATCACCAGCCACCATTCGCTTGGGTTTATTTTATTGCGATACAGTAGCAATTCGCAGATGGAAATTCGTTCCATGAGGTTTGTTTTTTTCGTCGACTTTCTTTCTGTATCCAGACTTAGTCCAGTAGTTGTTCCAAACTGCTTTTGTGCAATAGAAATAGTGCTTACATGACGGTCGACGGGCTTGACGTTATCCTTTTTCAAAATTGTGCTGGTTTGGCTATTACAGTATCAGAATTATAAACACTATGCTCATAAAAAAAAAAAAATTCCTTAAGAAGGAATACTTTGGTGGTGCCGCAGGGATTAAATGGTGATTTCAGGCGATAGGTAGTTTTTTAGTTGGTAGGCTAATGAATTCGACATAACTTGTGGCACGGATCAATGTATCTTTCGATGATTTTTACCTCTTTGTTTGCATAAAAAAGAAAAAAAAAAATGAAAACATAAATACATTCAATTGGACATATACTTAGAGAAAAAGAAATGCAAGGCTATGATTTTGGTATAATTTGACATTATTTTTTTTTTTTTAATTCTTCCATCTAGAGCAGCATAAACCTTTTTGAAATCATTGCATTTGCTATTTTCTTTTAATTTTTTTCCGAATATTTTTTTTTCGTTTTATTCTTATAAGTTAATAATTTTCATGGAATTTTTTTTTTTATACTTTTGTGTTATTGCAAAATTTGTTAATAAATTATTTTTTAAAGCAAATACGTTGGAATTGCATTCTCTACATGTACTTCAAATCGTTTTGGTTTTTCTCGTACTCTATTCTTTATTTTTTTTTTAATTTATATTATGTTATTTTTTTTATTTGGTATATCTTTTTAAATACATTTAATTTAAAAGTTAATTCTTTTTATGAATTCTTTATAATGTTTTTAAAAAGGCATTCGCAGTCATGTAAAAATGTAACGCTGTGTTAATATATTTCATGACTCAAAAGTCGTAGCGCGAATTAATTTATATATTCAGAAAATAGAAAAATGCGCGTTGCCAGTAAGAGTAAGGTTTTTGTCATAATGCACTTATGTCATCAAGTGTGGAGGGGCATTGAATATGATGAAAAAATTATGAAAATGCTTTTCTTTGTCAGTGTATCTCTTGACAGCGTACTACTTGACCAATTTGGTTGATTTACCGGATAAATAATATTATACGGGTATGTGAAAGAAAATGCCGATGTTCTTGATTTCGGACTTTTTCAATTTCGTAAAAAAAAAACCCTAAGTGTGCTAGAAAGCGCGATGATTTAATTTTTCGAACGATGCGATTTTGTGTGATTGCCAAGTGTGATTTGAAAATTTTCCGCGCTTTAATAAATACATTAAAATTATGACAAATAATGAAGTGTAGCCAATAATAATTATTGCGATCGAAATCAAGAAGAAACGGCTGTTGTCATTGGAGACGTCTTAGATCTTTGTCGGACCCATTGTCACTTTCACACACCACTTAAGAATATTTGGCCATTGCAATTGTATTCTAATATTGCTATATTCTTTACTAGCTTCCTACAAAACTACCGCATAGACAAATGTACATTCGTAATGATATTCGATTTGATAAAAGCGGATATCATAAAAACATCAGTGCCAGCAATTTTGAAGTTGGCTACAGCGCTACGATTTTTAGGTATGGGCTTTTTTCAAACAGTCATCGACATGGTACAATAATACAAGGTACCGCCTCTTGGGCCTTTTACTCTCTTGAAATTTGCTCCCTCTCAATTGTTGACGTCATTCGCATATCAGTGTATAAAGCGCTGAAATAATGCATTTTGTGTTGAACATGATTAGAAAATGCATTGAAAATTGAAGAATTTGCATGCATTTTGAAATTAAGTTCAACACTAAATGCATTATTTCAGCGTTATATACACTGATATGCGAATGACGTCAAAAATTGAGAACGACACATAACTGTAAACTAATGGCGCCACCTCTATTTCTTACACCATGAGTCATCGGCAAGGATGCCAAGGTTTAGGGATTTTTCGAACTACAATTTGCAAAATTTTGTGGCAAATAATTCGGCTGTTGGAGAGGAAGCTTTGTCACTGCTTCATTAATTTAAACCAAAGCGATGAAGAGAAGTCTGCATCAAAACGCCACTTCTACAAGAAATATGGAATCCCTGGTGTAATTGGGTGCACATACAAATTTGTAAGCCGAATGGTAAGGAAAGTTAATTTATAACCGTAAAGGTTATCTGAGTTTAAATGATATGATTGGGAGTATATTGCATATTAGCCGTGTGTATATTTCTTGTAATTGTGCTGATGTGTTGTGTTACAATCGTGATGTCCTGTCTTCCATGTCACATGCAGAAAAGTATTCCCATGTTGTTTATTGGCTACATATTAATATGAGTATTCTTTTTATTATATTTAGATTTGTAATTATGTTCTGCATGTGATGCAACTGGTGAAGCAGAAACCCAATTACAGAACAGAACTATTCCATTTTATCCTAGAATTTTTTCATAATTTCATTGAAATGTTTCCGCTTCGCAACGTTTCCTGCATTATTTTGGTGATGGACGTAGTCTGCCTGTTTTTTTTCCGTAAATCTGTTAGAATGTCCTTCATAGTAGCATTTCCTATGTATATAATAAGAAATTATCAATATATATGCAATATACAGTGGAACACCTCTATACCGTATCTCTTGCGATACTATCTACTTTGGAATACTGAGTTCTTTAGCTAAAGCACACAAATATTCTAAAGTAAGTCAAATGATCTAAGTGCAAGACATTTTATTTTATTTGTTTGGTGTTTTTCGAATAAACCAAGTGCGCATCACCAAGAAATATTGCACATAACATTCGTTTCGACTGTTCAAAACCAACTGCAATGAATTGTCGAATGTCTTTGGATATGCTTGCTTGCGAATACATTTGTGCAAGACTCTAGTATATATTTTGTTTCTCTCATATCACACTTCGCAGTGTTAGGAGTGAGCCGTATAGTTTTTTCCATGCTTGTCATTGTAAAAGTTAAATTTTCCCACCTGGTTTTCCTGCATTTACATTAATATGTTGGCATATCATTTACATTCGACACATCAAGAGATGAATACATTTGTAACCATATAATTTTCATGAAAATACATTGACGTGAAGTAAGGTAAAACGGGACAAATAGAATCTTGTCTCCATATTAAAATATAGATATTGACTTTGATATATTTCTGCATTGAAATACTACGAGTATATATGGCTGCTAAGCTCATGACGGTGAATACCACATTGTATTCCCAATGCAATCGTATTGATACAAAATTGAAGCTATTGCTCTTAATGGTTGCGAAGAATATATGTGTATTGCATTAAGTCTATTGGTCTTTTCTGTTTTAAACGACTTGTTTAACTAATCTCCAGGGTGGGGAGATGTCATGTTAATTTCTGCGTTTTCATGTAAATTTATTGTTAATTGATGTCATCTGCTAGTATTTTAGATTTCTTTCATTCCCAAATACAATATGAAATTCACTGACGGCTCCAAATGATCCGAAATTGCAGGCTTCGGGATCTCTACCGACACAAAACCAATGAAATCAACAGTATTTGCAGCTGAAATCATTGCAATCCATGAAGCAATAAAAATTTGTATACATAAAACAGGTAGACATGCTATTTGCTCCGACTCACTTTCAGCTTTAACCGCTGTAGCTAATTTCAATAACCACAACTTCTACGCCTCAACAATAAGATCCTTATTTAATAAAAAGTTCCCAGCCACACTGACATCGAAGGCAATGAAAAAGCAGGTTCAATAGCAAAACTCACCACTTGTATACAGTGGCGTAGCGTGGGCTTACGCCGCCCGGGCCGAACGGAAATTCAACGCCCCCTCTATTTCAATTATATGTCAAGAAAATTCAAATAAAGCAGCTTTAAATTTCTTGTTTAAATTTCAATATGAATGTCTTATTCAATTGCCAGAATAGCTAAATTTGATAGCCACAACTTGGACATAGCCGATCTGAAATAATTTTTGATTAACTTAAGTTTAGAGAAGCTTCTCTCGCAACTGGCATTACTGATGGTAGATTTTAAAAAAATTCTCAACATTATGAGAATGTTTGGTATGCCATCTTCAAGTTTGGACTCAATAATGTATTTTAATAAACCTAGAGAGCCGGACTTAATTAACTCGTGCCATATTTTCGTATGAGTCCAAATTCAATCTTATAGGACCTGATGGCTTTTGCACCGTCCGTCGTAGAAAAGGTGCGAATTATACAGAAAATTGCATTGTACCCGTCGTCAAGTATACCCCTTATATGATAATATGGGGATGCATTTCCAAATACAAAACGGAGTCTAATTTAATGCTTGAAAAAATATAAAAATATTATTATTTATGACGTATTTACAATTTATAGATATTATAAACATAGTCCATTCACAAAGTCGATTAACAAAGGATTTCCATCCGTCTTTATTGCGTGCTAATGCGCGAAGTTCGCTCATATATTTTCTTATCTCAGCCGCAACAGTTCGTTTCCACGTCAATTTCGTTCTTCCTCTGGACCTCGTCCCTTAAGGGTTCCATTCCAATATGGCATGAGGCATTTCGTCGTTATTTTTGCGAAGGGTATGTCCCAGCCAACCGTACTTTCGTTTCCGTGTCACAATTTCAATTGGGTCTTGCTCGCAGATTTGCCAGAGTCGCTGATTGCTAATAATTCTACGCCACCAGATTCGCAGAATAGTACGTAGACATCGGTTGATTTGTAGTTTCTTCATGTTTGTAGTTGCAGTATGCCAAGTCTCACAGCCATAAAGCAAGACAGATTTTACACATGCGTTAAATATTTTTATTTTCGTCTTCTGGAGGACATGTTTAGCTCTCCAGATGTTTTTTAGTCTCCCAAATGCGGCCTTGGCCGTTTGTTGTTATTTGGCTACCACGATATTCGAAACGTTCAACCTCTTCGATGTCGTTACCTTCGATTATAAGATGGGTGCTAGTAGTGGCATTTAATCGCATGCTCTTGGTCTTCATGCAGTTAATATACAATCCCACTTTTTTAGACTCCACAGTAAGTTTGTCTAGTTGGGTTTGCATATCCGAACAGCGATTCGTTAGCAGTGCAACTTCCTGTTGAGTCCTATGTTTTCGATTTCTGCAGATTCAAGGACTAAATCCAGGACGTTGATAAACAACAGGGGAGATAGCTTGTTTAACACCGCTCTTACATGCAAAAGACTCGCTTAGCTATCCGTTGTGTAGAACACGGCTAGTGGAGTCTTCGTAGCTGGCCTTGATGATGTTGACGATTTTTTGCGGGACTCCTCTAGCGCTTAGCGCTAACCATTTACCATTGCGATCTAGAGTATCGAAAGCTTTAAAAAAATCGATGAAGGCTATGTATAGTGGAGCATTAAATTCTGCAGATTGTTCAATCAATATGCGTACTGTGTTGATAAGATCAGTGCACTATTTCTCTGGACGAAGCCCGGCTTGATTTTATAAAAATATTATACTATTACAGAAAAGGAAAAATTCCAATTTTTCAGGATCATTCCGCACCTTGTCATCGTGCTCGCTATGTAGGTAATACTGTGATTGCTGGCCATCTAACCATATTTTTTTTAGTTCAATACAATATTTTTAATGTTAGATTACAAAATTGAAGGAAGATTTGAGCATAACTTCTTTGGATTGGCCGGGCAACAGCGCAGACCACAATGCAATTGAAAATGTTTGGGCCGTGATGTCAAACAAAATTGAAAAGAAAAAACCAAACAGTATGGCTGAGTTAAAGGAAACGCTTAAAAAAGCTTGGTTTGAAGATATTTTGGCGGAATATTTGAGTGTAATAAAAATAGAAAATTCATTGTCTATTTGAATATTTTTAGACTTTCTATTTTTCCAATGATCCATTCAAGAATTGTTGAAATTTCGCCAAATGAAGAAATGAGGAGTTTTTTTTGGCAATAATGTTTTGCAAAATAAATTATCCTTTTTTTTGTGCCAGTATCTTTCACAACTTTGTTGCAAATTAACTAAAAAATAATTACAATTAAAATTTCACTAAATTGCACTAATTGTTATAACGTTTCTACTACCTCAAACTCAAATTGCAATACGCTTTTTTTTGTCGGGGGTACGAGTACGTACTACGAGTATGTGTGACATTAATCTAATATTGTAATTCAAACAGATAAAATTCTATTCTATCATGGTGTACTTGATTGATTGATTGATACGTAGTGTGATTGTCTAAGGTAACCTATGACCTAGCGAGTATCAGAATAAAAATTTGATTAAAAAGCTATCGGCATTTATTGACCTTGTCTCTCATAAAAAAAGGAGAACAAGAAAAACCATTTAAGAAATTGAATAAAAAATGCAATTTGAATTTTTTTTTTTATTTTTTTTTTTATTTTCTCCATTTTTCTATTTCTCTCTACTTTATGTCTTAAGCGATTATACTAGTACTAGTACACGAGTACGAGTACGAGAATTCAAGGTTTCTAACCCTATTAAACAACGAATCATTCATTCCCGTGCAGGAAGTAATACGAAAAGAAAAAACAAGGTTGATTGTTTCCGTTACATTAGTTTCATAACTCATAACTGTATAATTGACAGTTGGACCGACCGACACATACACACATACACGCATCAATATACATATAGGTATATGTATGTATGTAGTATATAAACGCATATTGAAATGTTGTTTTGCAAGAGTATGTTTGTTTGCTTTTAGTAGCTTTTCATTGAATAGAAATAGCAAAAGCAAAAGCAATTGCTTTTAAAAGACAGAATGATTGAGTGACTAACCTGGTTGGTGCCTTAGTACCACCACCAAGAGCAATCAAGTAACCAACCAACCAACCAACCAACCAACCAACCAACCGACAACAGATCTACAAACAGTACTATAGTAAAAGACCTAGAGACTGAACGAACGAATGTACGAACAAAAGACTGAATGACTGACTGACTGAGTGACTGACAGACTAACTGTCGCTGCGTCGACCGAACAACTGAAAGACGGGAGGCCTCCCGACCGACCATCATCATTACCATCGTCAAATCATTTGGCAAATACGAGTGAGTACACACACCTTGGGGACACACAGATTTTTTATGTTTTTATGTTATATGTATGTTCTTTTTTCGGTGATTTTCCCCCCTCCTTCTTCTTATTCTTCTTATTATTATTTTCATTGCTTCATTGTTGCTGGTACTGTTGTTGTTATTGTTGTTGTTGGTGCTGTTATATTTGACTTGCTCAATTCAATTGTTTTTCCGTCGCTTGTCTCTGTGTAGAGTTTCCAGCGCATGCGCATGCACAGAGATTTGCTGTTGATGGAAAACTCTCGATAATTTTTCTTTCATTTTCGTTTTCATTGTCAGTTTCCTTGAATTGTTTTTTTTTTTTTTGAAATTGTATTTTGGTATATGTATTATTCTTTTTTTTCTTTCATCGAATTTGCCAAAAACTTTGTCTTCTGAAGAAATTTTGATGAAACTCATTAGAGATATTGTTGTTATCGATAGATAGATAGATAGATCGATCAATCAATTATCGATTAATCAATTGATTGATCGTTCAACTAAAGTGACTTAAGAGATTTAATTAGTTTCGGCCACGTGGTCATTAATTTTATGTTTCTTTGCCATCCCATATTCATAGTCATTCAGACTCCCATTCCCACTCCCACTCTCACTCTCACCATTACCATTACCAACACAAACTCAAATTCAAACTCCATTAAGACCACAAGGTGATGAAGTGAAAGGTCCTTCTTTAATGAGTGGACTGAATGACCATGAAGCCACCCCATGGCCTCCATCATTAACACTGAAAGCAAGTATAGTATTGTAAATAAATGATACTCAGTGTCTTAGTTCACTGAGCCAAGACATTTCTCTGAACATTTCTCGTACTTGTTTGTGATGACTGATGAGTGCTGAGTGCTGAGATGCAAGTAGGAATTGGAAAACTGAATGATTTTCATGTTGTTGCTTCCTTTGCCTTTAACATAACATAGCTAACATACAATAACATAATATTGTACTACTATATGTATACGATGAGTATGAGTATACGTAGCAACAATTGTTGTTTTCAAACTGTTGCTCTCTATTTATTTTCCTTGTTTTCTTTGTTTTCTTGTTGTTGGTGGAATGAGTCTAAAAAAAAGGTGCGCAAATTCTAAAGCGTGTTCTGCAAATTGCAAAACAATGCAACAGAATTTAAATACAACAAATTTAAAAATCAATTCTACATACAAACGTTGTAATCTATGGTACTTTTAGGCCCATCGGCTCACCTCTTTCTCCATTTTATTATTGGACCTCATCCCAACTACATAAGGTTTTTGAAAATTCTTAAGCTTCCTTAACTATTTCTTTACGTTTCATGATAAGAAATGTTGATTAATATGGGTTATACTCGTATTTGTTTAATTCATAAAATACACCAGAATTTCGAGTGTTCAAAATAATAGGTGTGTGCCCAACAAACTTATCAATTAACATGAAAATTTCATTAGTTATGGTCCCGTTTTTCATTGAATTAGTTAGAGGGCATTTAATACTCTGAATATCCGCCATTATTCTTGATGATTTTTTCAATTCTTCTGGGCATAGAACATCATCAACTTCACGATAATTGAACCAAATATTTTATATATTTTCCCATAACTGCGTTTTATTTTGGCAACCCGTCTTTGAAATTTCACGTTTAAGTTGGCTCCAGAGGTTTTATATAGGATTGAGGTCTGGGGATTGACTTGAATCTATCCATAATTCCATCAATTCGATGTATCGGACATACGCCTTGCCACAAAAAACAGGCACATACCATTATGCTGCCACCTCCATGCCTCACTGTCTTTTTTTTTCGTATACCTAGCGTGAAATTCCATGCCTTTCGGTCGACGAACGTTTCTTTCCGCATCATTACCAAACATATTAATTTTTGTTTTGTCACTCCAGAGGATATTGCGCCATTTTTTTTGCACTTTGGGATCCACACCAGGTTTTATGAACTATTGCAAAGTTTTTACTCATCTTTAAGTTTGCAGTTCTAAGCAGAGGAACTTTGTGGGCTATCCTACCGGGCTTACTAATCGTTGTCGAACACTTGGCAATGATGAAATATTCCCAATTCCACTAGCAATTGTCGCAGATGATTTGATACGATACGATTGTCGACCACTGATGAAAATTTTTTGTGTGCCCACCGCGTCTCTATGGTTTTTTCCGGTTTGAGGGAATGTCGCAATGAATTTGTATGTTTTCCCTTCATCTCGGAGATGACGAACAAGCTTGTTTCCTCTGGACTGCAGTGGGGTCCAAAAAGTAACCTTCGGTGACTAAATGACACTTTAAATTTCTTTACTTTAACAAGCTGCACCTATACAAGCTGCAATATTTACCAAGAAGCAATTTTATTGCGGGTAATCCCCCATTTTATTTCAAAACAGTGCTGCCAAACTTGTAAATCGTTTTGCGATTGCTGAAGGTACGGTAAAATTTTATGAAAGTTCAATTTCTTAACACATTATTATTCTTAATTGAAAATTATGATATGAAATGAAAGACATAGTGTTACCATTGGATATGAATAGATAAATACGGTATATAAGTCCAGTTCAGAACCTTAAAAACTTGTTAATTTATTGCTTTTGGTGTCTTAACTGAATGATTAAGAAAACAAAATCTCTTTGCTAATCGCTTTGCAGAAAACATACTGATCTTAAGATTTATATACAATACAAGAGACCCATCACTGCTTTGCAAAACGATGTATTTAACAAAACCCAACTGATGGATTGATTTTAATAAGCCAACACATAACCAATATAATATACAATTAATTAGAATGTATTGTACATAAACCTTCCGGATAAAATTCTAAAAATTATAGTGTACACCGTATCATAATCCATTACTTGATTTAGAAGTTCTGCATATGGGAACAGACAGAGATTTCCACTCTGATTTATACTATGTAAAAATGATAAACCTTCCGGAAAAAATTTTTACAAATGATAGTAAAAATGTTGTCAAAATCCGTAGCGTGGTTTAGAATTTCTGCATATCGGAACAGACAGGGATTTCGATTTTGCTTTATACTATGTAATAATAATGATGGTGATGGTTATTATGTTATCGGTAACCCCTCATCATAACCATTCCCTATGAGTTTGCATACCCACACAATGTACAATACTTGTATACTTTATATGGACTTTATGGGGACTCATCTGTCACTGTGAACAAATTTAAAACATATTTATTTACTGGTAATGGTGATTTAGTAATTTCCATAAGATAGTTGTTTTTTTGTTGTTTTTTTTTTAACTAACGGGAAATTTTAAGTGGGCTTAGCTAATGCTCATAATTTTGTTGAGACTCCTGATTGAAGAGATTTGGGTTACTCTAGGAGTTGATGCGGCTTTTTGCATTTCAGCCTTGTTTTCCAACCACTTGGATCTATAAGGCTTGAAACTTCAATATTTATATGAACAGTTAGCCAAAATCACGTTCAATATCGCTGCTACGGACGTACCAGGGTGCATTCACTACACATCTCAGCACTTTGTTCTGGAACCTTTGTATTGACATTATGTTGCTGGAACACGAGCCCCATAACTGGAAACCATAAGTCCATATAGGTCTAAGTATTTGTTTGTATAATAATACCTTGTTGTAGGTCGATAGCGCATTCCGCCTACCCATGAGCCAAGACATTTTTCTGAATTTTAGTTCAAGTTCTTGTTTATTTTTTTTTTTTGTCTATGGTATGTTATCGATAAAAATTACTATACTGTTGTGGACTCACACTTTTTTGGTCACATTCATAATAGGGCACTAGTTTGTATTGTACAATATCTTATCTTAATAAGCATAAGGTACTAGACCCATTCGATGTTCGTCAGGCGTTTGACAAGGTATGGCACCCAGGACTGCTATCTAAACTAAAGAAACTCCTCCCAGCACCGTCTAGTCTTACCTAGTTGCCACATGTGAGGGTACGGAGTCAGACATAAAACTATGATATGTGCTATGGATAATTCTTTATATACTTTACATTGGCGTCTCACCCTGACCGAGGAGCCAGCTAAACATAAACAACATACCCACCTACACCTTTGGCAAGTACCTTGGATTGACACTTGATAGGAGGTTGACCTGGATACCCCATATAATAAACATACAATAAACAGCTGAACCACAAAGTTACCAAGATGAGCTGGCTCATGTGGTATAAATTAAAACTAAGCCCAAAAAATAAGCTACTTCTCTATAAAACCATTAACTTATATGGACTTATGGCATTATATAAAGTCTTCAGTCCAAGGTCCTGAGAAGGTTTTCAATGCTGAAAAAAAACTCCGTTATTCATAAAGACTTGCATGTGTCAACTGTAAATGAAGAAATCGTGAACCACAGTAAAAAAAAACATATTATGTGGCTTGAATCTCACGAAAACACCTTCGCCGTCAATTTGTTGGACAATAGTCTGCACACTCGTAAGTTAAAGCGTTACCACCCCCTGGATCTCTCCTTCAGATCACCGGAAGACTAAATGAAGAACTTTACCAAATAAAATTCTGAAAATATAGCTCTTAAGTATGTCAATTTTAATTAAAAAAACTTGCTGAATCTCCCCTTTGGGACAGATTATAGTTAAAAAGGAAAAAAAGAAAAGAAAAAAGGCGTATGAGTAATTTAATATCTTTTTTAGCACATACGTTTTTTTTATTCTTATTAAATTTTAACACTTTTTGTTTAATATTATGACCTATAAGAATAATGAACTTTTGTTCAGATTGACTTCACATAAATAAAACCAGAAATTTATCTAAACTAATCTATACTAATATAATAAAGATATAATGTTTGTTTAGATGATACGGGTCGTATGATTACTATTATTACAGTATTATTATTATTATCACTCGTACGTAATGCTCGTATCTTTTTTCGTACAAAACACAAATATTTGAGAAAAAGCTGTATTTTTTGGCAGTATAAATTGTATTCAATGGAAATTAACCAACGAAAGCTAATTAAAAACCAGGCTTGTTACTTCCATCATCCTAATTTTCGTCTCAGTTTTCGTTTTCGTATTCCATTTGAATATCTTCTTTTGTGGTTGTTGATTTGTATTTGTTTTGTTTTTTAAAGCAATTGGACGAATCAGTTTTAGTTCAATTATCGATCATTATGGCACCTTCAGTGTTTCCACTTCTAATCGATCCAACATCCAAATTTTGTTCATTGGCAAAACTATTCGTTCCACCGATACTGAAGTTCCTGGCAAAGCATAACGAATTGAGCCATTTCTTTGTATTTACAATCGGCCTTATTGAGATGGTTGAATATTTCCATTCACCGATCGACAACTGAAACCTGTCTATCCTTCCATTGCCACTAAATGTGTATCCAAATTCAATTGAAAATGTGATGTTATAAATGTGCTGAACAGAAGAAGTCCAGTGGCTTAGCGTAGGCACCTGCCATGGTTGGCTCAAGACCACGGTGCTAAACACACGGATTGAGTATGAATCAACGTCCCCGTGGATATATATTCACAGGTACCAATTTTCATACTTACTTTGGTCTAACGACTCCTTGCTTGGTCGAGAACAAGGCCTATATAAAGCATCTGCTGCTCTTTGGGTGAAAGCACTCACAGTACAGCCATCACGATACTCCCATAAAGAGGCCGTACCCGCTGGTCAGGATGAAACAAGTTCCGTGGGCTTCTGACCGACCACCCGTGGTATCAGACATAGCCACTGGTCAGACTTCTTACCCGAATGATGACTTATACAAGCCAAGTGCAGCAGATAGCGAGTATCAAAATACAAGCAAAGTACAGCTATGCAAGCGTTGATGGAGAGCCAAAGCAACATGAGCAGTCTCACGGACAGATTTGCGCAGAATACTACAGGTATAGACACGTCCACAACACAAGCAAACAATGAAGGTAAGCAAGCCAATCTTATCAAAAAGTGCATTTACCAAAAATAGAGATACCAGAGTTTGATGGTAATGCTCTCGATTGGGTAAGGTTTCACGATTAGATTGAAGTGATGGTTCATACAAAGGCACATATTTCAGACATAGCAAAACTGAAAATAACGAAATGGCCACAATACTCTGACGAACACAATGTTGAACTACATGGGTTTGCTGATTCGTCGGAATTAGCATATGCAGCAGTAATTTACCTGAAGGTTCTTAAGCGGAACGGAAGCACATCGACAAGTTTAGTAGCAGCCAAAACTCGGGTAGCACCAGTGAAGCAAATAACGTTGCCACCACTCGAACTTTGCGGTGCATATCTAATCACCAAACGCATACCAAAGGCATCGAAAGCACTAGGCTTACCTTAAGTAAGAATCTATGGCTGGACAGACTCAACAGTGGTAATTTCAAGATGGGCCGGGATGTTTGGAAATTCAAATCTGAATCAACACTGCTTGATGTGTAAATGTGGGATGCAAACGTTTCTTAACACTAAAACAATAATGCCCGATTATCAAAACTTTTATTATGTACAAAATAGAAGAAAGATTTAACATTATGTATACAAATACGTTGGACGTAAAGCTTGTCCCTTAGTCTGAAGTTATATAGTTTTGTTTTTGTTGCATAAGTGATATATTCAAGCAGCACCTAAAAGTATACTACAAAAAACAAAAAGTGAATCAAAATGAGAAACACATGATAAAAATTGTGCGCAGTGCACGTTTCTAGAATGGGAACCCATTAAATTTTTTAACTTTATTTAATTTCCATTATTTGTCGTTATTGCGGCAATTGAATTACACACTCTGTCTACCTATTATTAAGGTCCATGAGATAGAGCTCACTGATGGACAGAGTAGACTAATCAATAGGGTCCCGTTGTCATCCTTTGGGTACGGAACCCTAAAAACAATATATACTAAAGGGCTGCGCAAGCACTGTAAAATTCTTTTGTAAGCCATTGCTTGTACTTTCAAATACTGTCTCTCATGTTCTGTTTCAGAACAAAACAAATAGATACTGTAGTGTAAAAAGTTTTTGATGTGCGAACAAATACTGTATAAACAAGCAATAGAATTTTCGAGCATTAGAACTATAGAACAAAACTGAAGTAGAATCAAATAAAGCAGAACAAAACTGAAGTAGAATTCATAATAGAACTCAAGCACTGTCAAGCCCTATACCAAAAACTTTTCAAATGGTGCAGTGTTTGTTTTGCTGTCAAAATTTTAAATAGAACTTTGATGTCAATTTGATGTCAATGCTACACTGAAAAATAGTGGTTGACACTACTGTACTTACAGTACTGAATAGAACCATTTGTGCTGCTCTTTAGTACTTATACGAGGGTTGCTACTTAAGTTTTGAGACAGACAAATAATAACAAATATGTATATATATATATAGTGTTTTTCAAAATATTCTCCATGAAGATCAATACACTTTTGCATGCGATCGAACCAATTTTCGAAGCACTTTTCCACTAGGAATGAGTTATCTCCAAAACATGTGTTTTGAACGCATCAACCGCCTTCTTCAGGCGTCGAAAAACGTTGACCTTGCAATTTATTTTTGTTGTGCGGGAATAAAAAGAAGTCTTTGAGTGCCAAATCTGGACTATAGGGCGGATGACCCATCAATTCGACGTTTTGAGTGTTTAAAAAGTCACATGTTTGAGCCGATGTGTGAGAGCTTGCATTGTCGTGGTGGAGAATGATTTGTCTTCTGCGGTTGATTTTTTTTATTTCTTCGAACACTTCTGGCAAACAAATGGTGGTGTACCATTCAGAATTAACCGTTCTTCGTTTCTCTAATGGCACGATGGCGACATGTCAGGTTATTGCAAAAAAACAGGCGATCATTTGCGTCGAAGTGCTTCGTGCGCAAACAACTTTTGTTGGATTTGGCTCATCTTGAAAGACCCATACAGTCGACTGCTATTTAATTTCAGGCTCATATACATAGATCCATGATTCATCACCTGGCACGATCTTATAGACGTCTTTTGAAGCACCGCGATTGAATTTTTTCAACATTTCTTTGTACCAATCGACACGAGCCTTTTTTTGAGCGAATGTCAAATTATGCGGTATCCAACGCGAAAAAATCTTTCATGCAATATTGAATGTATGCGAGTGAAACTAATGCCTCAATCTCACGATAAGTCACATGGCAATCTTGCAATATCAGTTCACGCACAGCATCACTATTTTGTGGCACAACAACCGATTTTGGACGACCTTCACGAAATTCGTCCTGGAGAAAACTACGACCACGATTGAATTCAGAAAACCAGCAAAACACGGTGGCCCTGGATGGTGCTTCATCACCAAAAGTCGAAGCGAGTTGATCGACACACTCTTGTTGAGTTAATCCACGATGAAAATCATAAAAAATCATCGCACGAAAATGTTCACGATTTAATTCCATTTTTTTTAGCCGAAGCGAATTTTTCAAGTCACTGTAAACAATACAAATAGCACTCGTATGATAAAACGTTCTGAGTACATTTATCATTAAAAACAACAAGTTTTACGATACCAATGTCAGATTTGGCATATCAACATTGGTGTTGCCATATCTCAAGCCTTAAGTAGCAATCCTCGTATACATATGTAGTTAACTTTATAAGCTTTCTTTGATTGTATGGGATTCCATATTGAACATCATTTACAGAACCCGTCCGGTCTGAAGGAGAAGCAGATGGGGAATTTAACACAAACATGCTTAGTACAATAAAGTTTTGCAAGGGTCCCCACATTTTGATTATTACAATATTTCAATACACAAACTACAAATCTATTACGTACAACAAACAACACATTTGTATATGGTACTATATGGTATAGAATATGAATGAATATAATGAGTATGTATGTATATATGTAAGTGTATGTATGTATGTATATACTAAGATACTTTATTACTATTTATATGCAAATGTCTTTATTATTTATGCTTTTGCGTGTGTGCGTAAAATTATTTCTTCATTTCGATTTTATGAGATTATGAGTAGTTTCATTAATTATTTTTGGAGAGTTTAATTGAGTGAGTTTTTTTTTTTTTTTCGTCTTGTATTATTCATCATTCAGTTTATGATGTAGTAGTATACTTAGTAGTAGGTAAATCATCTTATAATAAATCTAAAATCCTGTTGCATTCACAAGTTTCTCTCTCATACACATACACTGAAGCACTCTCTCCCTCACGAGCGCACACAGACATGTTACATAAAGAGAAAACACATGTTTTTATTAATAAAAAAAAAAAAAAATACCAAAATTAATGAATTAAAAATTCAAGCAGAAACAACATAAAAATTAATAGATTCCATAGATAAGAACTCAACAACATGTAATATATTAAACAGCTACTAAGTAAGTCTTCATAGCCATGGCCACCATAGCAACCATAGCCTTCATAGCTACCATCCATAAGCTATTAGGGCAGGTGTACCAACAAGCCAATAAGAAAATTCTACGCATTTGAAGGGGGGAGAGTAGTAGGAAAGCATAGGAAAAGCAAACAGGTAAGAGAGAGGAAAGGTGAGTGAGTGAGCGAACAAGTGAGTGAGTGAGTGAGCGAGTGAAAGTGGGAGGATGGAAAGAAATGAATGAGAGTCTGTTGTAGTAAAATGTAATCTGTGTACGCTTTCGCTCACAAAAACAACATACGCAATAGCAACAGCAACAGCAACAAAACATTAAACTACTCTCGATAATGTGAACAAAATCTACATACTACAATTTAAATATGATATATGTATGAATAATATGAAATAGAATAAGATAACAGAGAATGAATGAAGGTCTTATGGTTTCCTTGGTAATTGTGCCTTTTACTATTCTCAACTAGAATAGTAGAGTGTTCCCACTTTCGGCCAATCCAGCTAGGAGGACTATTTTGTAATACTACATTCCAAGTACTATGAATAAAAGTTCCAATTTCTATATACCATATACATATATGGTACAGTACAACTGGTGTCATCAAATCTTTATTCATCTTCAATGCTAGTTTACGAATTAAAGAATCAAAAAATTGATTGATAAGTGAAGATAATACATAATGCTAAAATAAGATACTATTAATGGGCGTTTGATTACGGAATTTCGAAAGACACTCGTGTTATATGGAATTCGTTTTATGAAAATACCATGACTAATGGATATGATGTGATTTGATTTGATACCTGAAGAGTGTTTGCTTTGTGAAAGTTGTAGAGAACTAGATACTAGAGGACTTATGATTGCAACATTCATTAATGTAATTTTAATTGATGATGATTTCATTTATCGTGACTCTACTGTAATAGCAACATCAACCAGAGCAGCAGCTGGAGAAGCAAAAGCAGAAGTCGAAGAAGAACCACAGAACACACGCAGGAAGAGACTGGAAAAATTGGAGACGATTGCGATTGCGAATGAATGCGAATGCGAATGATGCAAACGAATTAACTCAACTCAACTCAACGCAACGCAACTCAATTCAACTCAACCAAAGCAAAGCAAAGTGAAGCAAAGCAACAAATCGACGCAACGCGACGCTACCCGACCGACCCGACCAACCATATCCGACCCGACCGACCCGATCCAAGCCGATCCGATCCAGCCGCAGCAAGCGAGCAAGTAACCGACCTACAGACCCACCAACCGACCAGCCGACCATCGAGCACGGAACACCAAGCATCGAGCGAGGAAAAGCAATTCAAGCAATTCTTCTTGCGTATGTTTGTCCAGTAGGCTTTCAGCCTCGGAGCGAACAACATCATTACATCCTCTAATGGTATTTCATTGCGTTTCTCGTATAGTGGTACTATAGTACCATAGATACAATAATATATGGGTACAAAATAGTGCGAATACATACGAGTCGACTCGAGTCGAGTATTCTTTGTTTGTTTGTTTGTTTGTTTGTATTTGTGCTAGTGTAGAGTGAGTGTCAGTGTCACTGTGTGTATTTGTATCTGTATCTGTGGCTGTGTGTGTTTGTTTTCTGATTTTTTTGTGTTGTTTAAAAAAGT
Organism: Amiota communis; assembly: GCA_037043315.1. Classification (NCBI taxonomy): domain Eukaryota; kingdom Metazoa; phylum Arthropoda; class Insecta; order Diptera; family Drosophilidae; genus Amiota; species Amiota communis. Next base: position 201,974 of record JBAMAV010000477.1, read on the forward strand.
AACGGTGCATATAACTTAACGTATAACGGTATGTGTGTTAAATTCTGTGCTTCTTCTGCTTTTGGTTCTGGTTGTGGTTCTGAATCTGATTCTATTTCTTTTCCATTTCCATTTCCATTTCAATTTAATTCTGTTTTTTTTTTTCGTGTTTTTCTTTCATTCTTTTATTATAATTTTTTTATATGAATGAATAAGTGAGTGAATGAATGAGTGAGTATAACCGCGAACGAGCATCGGAGAGTCGAAGCGACCGTCGTTCATCTGTCAGTTGTTTGTTAATACAGTAACTGCTAACTGACTGCTGCTGACTGCTGCGTACCTTTAATTTGCATGTGCCTCTTGCTAACGAACGAACGAATGAACGAACAAACGAACGTGTGCGTGTATCTATGTGTGTGGAGAGTGCGGGAGTGTGTGTGTGTGTGTGTGTTTGTGTAGATTGCGACTTTGCCTGGTAAGCGAGAGTCTTTTTTTTTTCGCGATTTCAATTTTCAATAAGGTTTTTTGTTTGTGATTTTCTGATTTTTTTTTTTTGGCATTTTTTTTTCTGGTGTTTCTGCTTATGATTGGTGAAATGAAACCAAGAAAAACTATTAAATAATTGTTAAAAAGAATACACAAAAAACAAAAAACAAGTACAAAAAGGAGTCACAATAAACTTACTAGCATATTCGTGAGCGATTGTGCGTGCGTGAGTGCGTGTGATATATTTTTTCATATATATATATTTTTTTTCTTTTTACTATTGTTAATAAATGTTCAAGTGTTTTTGATTTGTGATGTCGTTTTTTTTTTTTTTTTTTTTTTTGAATGATGATGATGATCATGTTAAGGGTAATGGTGATGATGTGCTAAGGTAAACTGTTGCATATATACATATGTATGTACATAAACTATGTATGGTATGTATAAGTGTATGAGTGTGAGTGTGTATCTGTGTATGTGTATATGTATGTTTGTGTGTGTATACACCTGGCAGAGCCTGGCTCCTTTGTGCCATGCCAAGCAACTCAACACAACTCCAATCAACTGCTCAAATGCTCTACACTGAACTGAACTGAACTGAATTCAACATCAAGCATATATATATGTGTAGAAAACACTCAACCACACAATCACAATCACACAACTAACCAGCTATAAAAATGCACAACCAAACAACTAAATAAAAAATTAAAAAATTCAAAAAATAAATTTGTTTTAACATTTCCATGAAACTATTCACAATCACTACTGTTTTTTTTTTTTTTGCCTATTCTACTAGTATATGGTATACTCTTATAAGAATGAGAAAATTTCCCATGCTTAAAAGCACAGAGAATAAAATAAATTATTTATTATTTTGTATTAAAATAAAATAAAATAAAAAATAAATAAAATTATAAAAAATAAATTATGAATTAAAATTATGAAAGAAAATTATGATGCAAGGAGAAAACACAGTAAAGTCAAGTTAAGTCAGGTTAAGGAAAGTACAAAAAATAATGGCATTTATTATTATTATAATTTTTTTTTATTTTTTGTTTTTCTAGTATACAAAAAGAATTAATTAATTAATAACAAAAAAATAACAGAAATAAAATATAAAAAATAAATGGCAATTCTTAGGATTTTCTGAATTTCATTAAATTTTCTTTTACAATGTGAAAATTACAAGGAAACCCAAACCCAACCCAACCCAACCCAATCCAATCCAGCGCAATCCAAGCGAAACCATTCAAAGTAAATTCTTGATAAATACAATATAATAATAATAAATAAAAGATAATTAAAAATAAAAAAAAATGCAAATAAATTCCTGAATGAATGAATGAATGAAAATCTAATGAAAAACCAAAATATATGTGAATGTCTTATAAGAAAACAACAAAGAGGGGGCAAGCCAAGCAAACTAAAGTTTTTCCACAAAAATTCAAATCAATTTTATGTATTTTTTTTTCTTCTTGTTTTTGTTTTCCAAACAAAACAAGCAAATATTTGAAATACAATGAAAAAGCAAAATAGCAAACAGAGAAATAGAAATTAAGAAGAAAATATAACAACAACAAAGACAAAAATTAAGAATAAAATTGAAAAATAAGAGAAAAAAAAACAAAATAAAATAAAAGGAAAAAGTTTAATTGAAATCAAACATTAAACACATCAATTCCGGTGCATAGACACACACACTAACAAACACTTAGACACACACGCACACACATATATATATATATATCTATATACAAATAGATATTTACATTTGTTGTATATCTATGTAAATTGGCGTGCACGTGAGCATCTTCTTCCAAAATGTAAGTTTTCTTTTCATTTTTTTTTTCTGTTTTTTTTTGTATATATTTGTTCGTTTTTATCTTCTGTGTGTATGAGTGTGTGTGTGTGTGTATGGCTGTGTTACCTATAGAGAATATACAATACAACACAATAAAGAAACTGAAAGAAAAGCAAAGGAAAAGTAAAGTGAAGTAAAGTAAAGGAAAAACGCGTAAACAGAAGAAGAGCGCGATGCTGCTGATGGCTGCTGGCTGCATTTGATTCAAGAACACACGATTATTTTTATTATTTTTATTATTATATTTCTTTTCTCCACCACCATCATCATCATCATCATCATGAACAACAACATCTTTAACATCATCATCATCATGTTGTTGTTTTATTGATTTTCCAATTTTCGAGCTTCAGCATCATCATCACCATCATCATAAATTTATTCTTGCGTGTTTTTTATCTGGACCAAATTGAGTGTGTGTGTGTGCGATGAACAGGTGAAATTGTTGGGAAAAAGCACACACACACACACACACAAAACAAAGAACAAAAGACACCAGAAGGGTGATGTGGTGAAGAACGGAATGAACGGAAGGGAAGGGAACATATAACCCTTTCATTCATTCATGCATTCATTCATTTACCCATCCATTCATTCACCCATTCAATCCTTCATTCATTTAGTCACTCACAGTTTTATGTTATGTTACAATACTATAATAATATTTTTCAGTCTCTTTTCTATGAACTACTATGTAGTATTTGGCTTCTTCTTCCTTTTAACCTTTTCAAGTTTCAAATCCTATTTTTGCTTTGAACTTTTTTTTTCTGTTTTTTTAATATTATTTTTGAACAATAAGAAAAACAAAGAAAGGCAGACAGACTGACAGACAGACAGATAAATAGACAAAAACAATAACTAGAACGACACGACACGACACGACAAGAAGAAGCATCAAGTGTTGCTTGTTATCTGTGTATGTGTGAGTTTGAGAGTGTATCTGTGTGTGCAAGAGTTAGTGAGTATGTATAAGTGTCCTTGTCCTCGAATGCTCAAAAAAGATTAAGAGCAACGAAGGTAGGCAGCCCAGGCCAAAACGAAGCGAAGCCATCCCAGGCAATACGAGGCCTTACACCTGTGGATGATGTTAAGTGATACGATGCGATGCGATGCGATGCGATGAATACATAGTTGATGAAGATGAAGATAAAGATGATAGAAACATTTAAATGCCAACAACAACAACTCATAACAAAACAAAAATCCTTTTTCTTTTGATTGTTTTCAATGATTTACTGGGAAACCAAACTCAAGGTGGTTTTTATAGAGGTAGCCATCAGCCATCAGTCATTAGTCAAACAGCACCCAGCAGCCAACAGTCCCACTTCACTTGATTCAAGGTGCTTTATTCACTTTAGTCATTTTGTTGTTATGTTGTTTTTCTTGTCGTTGTTTGGAATTGAAAATCCTGGATGCATGTAGCTTGTGCTCTCTATTGTAAATAAGGGTTGGTGATCCTTGTCCGACAAAATCAGGTCATTGCGTGACGTAAGTCCGATCACCATGGAAACCAGCTATAGGAGTGGGTGGTTCGTGACTTAGACGTCAATGTTGATGTTTCATTAGAAATGTAAATTGAATACATAAAAAGTTTGGAAAATAATTATAATTTATTAAAGAAGAAAAAAAAAGAAATGATTAAAATTCTTCCACTTCTTTAAAGATAAAAAATTTATAATTAAACAAATATTATTGTTCGAGTGTATAAAAATAAAACAAAATGCCATAATCCAATGGGAGAACATAATTAGATACCTTGAGGTCTGTAGAATAATTCTAGCAAAATTTCAATAAAATATTACGTAAACGTATACTCATCTTGTCCATCTTTTTACCCATTACCAGTACAACCAACCAATTTAAATCATTCAAAACAACCTTTTAAAAATGATTATAGATCTTTCTTTCTATAATCCAACAGCTTTACTTCCTGATGTAGCGGCAGATAAGGTGAAGATGGTCAATAAGAAAAATCCATCTAGCAACAATTGCTTTTAATCTGATATATACTCATATTGAACTACCATAAACCAGTACTTTGCTACACTAACTCCTTCATTAGTACTTATAATTAAGTACCGAAACAAAAATTATTGCTCTGTGCCCTGCTTGAGACTGGCTTCTAAGCAATAGCAGCAGCATACTTAATTTCGAAAATAATCATTTAATAAACAAACAAATTGTTGCTCATTCCTAGAAATATGTTATCTAGCTCAAATTGCAGAAACAGATACAATTTCTTCAAAATAAGGCCCTCAGTTTCTAATGCCCCCGGATTTGTTAGGTTGTCCTCTGTAACCATACAGTTCTAAAGAAAATAGACAATGACAATGATAATGACAGACTTCACTTCCACTCAAATCATTAACAATTCTCATTTCTTTCTGAGCTTGTACACGTGATACAAGTGAAACTTCTTGAAAACAGAATGAAAGAGATTTAGTGTGAGAAACAGAGAGAGGGAGAGTCAGGAAGAAGAGAAGGCCGAGATTTTTGTTGTTAATTTTTGGACATTCTCGACTTTTCTTTTTTTGTCATTTTCGATCATGTTTCGTTGCGCAGCATCATTAAACAGCTGATGATGGGGCACAAAACAATTTTAAATTCTAAAACTAATTGTTAAAATCTGCATAAAATATTTAGTAGGAATGAAAAAATGGAGCTGCAAGAACTATGTGCATACACTCCAAATTGTTCCAAGTCATTTACTTTTCACAAAATTTCAATTTTAATTTCTGACAATTAGCCACAATGCGCTCCATTGATGAGTGCGCTTGTAACTACAACAAAAAATAACAGCTGTCCATCATCAGCAAATCGAACTGCGTGACAATCATATTGTACTTTGTGTCAAAGGATTGGGTCTTAAAGCTCATTTACACTTGGCTAGTTGGCGAGCTAAGAACAAGCGAGTTGGCTAATTGCAAGTGAACTCGCCCAGTCTAATCATGTTGCAAGTAGATTGTTAACAAGCCAATGATAGAAGTTAACAGCTGCCCAACTTTACTAGCTACTCTCTGCCTCTTAGTTTGTACTCTTACACACACACATACTCCCTCTCATTATTTTCAAAGTGAATCACCATTGAGGCAGCATCCTGCCTGTTATTACTCTCACACAGCTGTGAGTATTTCAGTTGCTTACAAAATGACTTGACAACTGAGCAAGAATTTTTTTTTTTAATCGGCCTACAACCGAGTGCGGGACTTTAACCACGCTAAAAACTAGCGCTCCATGTCCTATTATCTCCCCGGAACTGTTTTTAAATATTTCGTCGGAAGGAAAAGACGTCTGTTTGTCCCATGTTTTGTGGGTCTCCTATTGTGCTGTTTGTCACTAGGTCTTGCCCTACACGTCAACAAACTATGGATCAGTGCGTGACGCCGTGTGCCGAACGGACACTTTGCTCACGCCGTCGTTCAGTGGCTCTGTCGCGTTTCAGTGTGCGGAGAGTACTCATAATGTCAAACATTGCGGTTTTTAATGCTTGCCAATTCTCTGGAGATTGGCACATGTGTTGCACTAGGTTTTCAATTGTTGGTGGTTCGCCAAAACACTCTTTCATCTGTGCTCTCTCCATGGTAAATCGGAGGGAACAGACAGACGGTGTTGAGCATCAAAGTCTCATAAAAATTCACTTCACCGTGGTTCCGTGTCATCCACACATCCAGTCTGGGAGTTAGGGAGAAAGTCCATCGCCATGAGCCTTTAGCTTGGTCGGTCGTGCTACAAATTAATAAAGGCAATTAACATAAATAATAACAAACTGCTTTATGATACAAGGCATTGCTTGAAACATAAGCCAATGTAATTGTAATTACTCCTTAAATGAGATTTTCCGACTTTTTCAGTCGGTTATTATTATCTGTTGTTATATACAGTATCTGTGAAAATTTGAACTGTCTACCTAATACAGTTCATGAGATACAGCCCAGAAATCGAAGACGGTTTTTATGTCAATTGATTTCAATTTCACTGTTGTTGTGCTAGAAAAGGCGGAGATTTCATTTTTCGAACTTATATGTTTAAAATGCAAGTTTATACTTAAAATAAGAGACAATTTAACCAAACCGTATTTATAAACATCAGAGATTTCAAAACCATCGAAAGAGATTTCTGGCACCAGAGAATTGTAATTTCAAAGCATTTTTTAACTGACAAAAAAAGAGATTTGACTATTAGTTTCTGAGTAATGCGCTTTTCATTCGTGCTACTTGAAGTCGGTTTTATATTTTTGTTAACATTTTTTGTAGAACGATTTATCTTTGGCCTCAAAATACCCTTCAGTTTAGCCAATCACTTCATCAATGGAGCCAAATCTCTTTCCCTTTTCGGAGAATTAAGTTGATGGGGAAGCAATTCAAAGGGCAATTCGTGCAATTTTGCCGTTGTTCCCATCGACTTGTGACTTGGTGCATTGTCTTGGTGAAAGAACACTTTACTCTTCTTCATATGGGGTCGTTTTTTTTTCGCAATTTCCAATAACGCCACATAATATTCGCTGTTACTGGTTCCGTTGATCTTCGTTCCAATTATACTTTTTACTTATAGGCGTCAATAATTTGGGGAGATTGTGCAATTGTAGAGTTAGATTTTTAATCTACCCTCCACTCACTCCGTGGCAAATGGCAGATGTCTCTCAGGCTAAAACCAACTTTATTATGAAAACCAATTTTTTTTTTTTTTATGCAAACAAGGAGGAAAAAATCTTCCACACATACTTATGATTCATGCCTCAAGTTATGTCGGATTCATTAGCCTACCGACTAAAAAACCTCTATCGCCTCCAATCCCGTTTAATCCCCATGGCATCGCCAAAGCAATCCTTCGTAGGGAGGGATAGTAAGCTTAATTAAGCAGACGCCATTGTTCGCTCATTATGTTGGCAACTTCTGCAGAGGAGAATGCTCAGTCGTCCACAGATGTTATCATGCTCCTTACAATCTCCTGTGAGCTGCAAGGAGATCTGGGGAACGCTCCGCTTCGAAACGGAGGCACTCATGAACAAGATGCTCCGGATCCTACACGACATCTCTGCAGAGATGACAGAATACGGATCCGTAGAGTACCCAAATCTGTGAATATACTGCCTGTAGCATCCATGGCCAGTTGCGAATTGAGTAAATTCATACCCCACGTCACTAGAAGGACGCTTAGGCCAATCTTTAATATCTAGGATGAGCTGGTGTATGCACCGTGGCTCTGCCTTACTCCACCTGTGCTGCCATATTTTCAGGTATATGATCTTAATATCCTCCAAGTACACCCGCTGCATTATCTGCAACTGTTCGATACACTCTACAGATCCTCAGGTGAACTCTTCTTATACCATGAAGGTATGACTTGGATGCAAGTGCTCCAGCCCAGATTTGAGCCACATAAAGCAGTATGGATTATGAAAAATCAAGTATTACATCACATATGTATGTATGTATCTTTGTTTTTATGTCACACTTCCAATGTAAGGTTTTTTTTTCCCCCATTTTCTTTACGAAATCCTACTAAATACTCTTATGACATAATACTTACTTATGAATACGTAGTATTCACAATCCCATGCTTAACAGTTAGCAAATCTAACTAAAACTCTATGAGTTGTAATAGGAAAAAAAGAAGAAGTAATGATGGGAAGGGAAAGGAGAATGGTCTAACAAAAAATTTGAGTAGAATGAAAAATAAGAAAATAAAAAAAAATATATACCTACATATATTGTTTTGTTGTATCTGCAGGTTTAAGTATTCAAGTATTTACATAAGTTCAGATACAAGTGGATGTGGATGTGGATGGATGCTGCTATACATACTGCTGCTACAAAGATACTCACAGTCATATACACTCATATACTCACACACATGGTTTTGTCGCAACCTTTTAATGCAATTATGTATAACTATTTACTTTCTTTCATTCTGCGTGTTTTTTGTTTTTTCTTCTTGTTTTATTTCATTTCATTTCATTATTTCTTTCTTTCTTTCATATAATTTCTTTTTTGTTGTTGTTGTGTTGCCATTGCTGTTGCTGTTGTTGCTTACATTATTTTCTCCTTTATGTTGTTGTAGTTGTTGGTTGTTGGTTTCCCATTTTTGTTTTTTCTGTTTCTGTTTGTGTTCAGTTTTGTTCTGTTCTATTTTTTTTTTGTTTTACTATTTTGTTGTTGCTGTTTTTTTGCGAAAAATGACCATGAATTAACTTAATACATAAAGTAGAAAAAGGGCAAGGGGAATGGTGTAATGGGAAGTAAGATTGTGTTTTTTTTCTTTTTTTTTTAGTAATTATACACCACTGGCGGCTTTCACTTTGTTGGCTTGTTAAGTTAGGAGGATTTGTGGATTACAGCAGGAATCTTAAAACTTTTTCGTTAGAATCTGAAATATCTTAGTCAAAAATAATGTATAAATGGACTTGTTCATAAGCAGGCTTAGGGGCTATGAGTGAAATTAATAAGGGTTCTATACGAGTCGATTGTCATATTTGATTAGATATTTTATATCATGTGGATAACTAATAGTAGTATCTTATTCAGTTGTTCAGTTTAGACTCCTGTCTAGTTCTCTAACTAGTATATACTTACTTAGTTACATCGCAGAGCTAGTAAATATAGATAGATGGAGAAATTGTATTTTAATATAGAAGCTGCATCTCATCAATGTTCCCTGGGAATGCAACAGAAAGTATTGTAGTATGAAAATACATGTATATATGAAATGTAAAGTCAGTACAATTTTCTCCTTGACCTAGCTGGAAGTTGAAGTCTATTTGAATCGTCTGCAGCTACCATACATAGTAGTGTGTGTATGTAGGTCATAGGTGACCCGGATGTTTGCACAATATGACCTACTTCAAATTAGGAATTCTTCTTTCATTCTTGTTTGTTGGTACATTAATTTAAGTTCTTATTAGAATATTACTACTACTATACTTAACTTTCTATAGATGAAAATATGCAATAGTATTGTCTGCCCAAGTAGTTTTTAGTACAATAATTGGATCCAACTGATTCTTCGTGAATATACAATATTTATTTGCCTATTAATCAGAATTTTTTGTTTATTTTGTTTCGATTGATTTGTCTGTTAAATAAAGGACAAAGTAGGGAAATAAACTGATAGTCCACTCACCCACTCACCTGTTTCTTTCGATGATAAGTATATACGTATAACGTATGATATATGGAGATGCTTTTTATATACTCACTCATAAGTGCAAAGATAATGTGGTCTGTTTTTCTTTTGCTTCAGTTCAGAGGAATTGCAGCTCAGTCCCATGCACTCTACACCACTGTCACTGGTGTAGTATGTACTAGTAATAGTAGTATGTATGTATCTACTATGTGTATGTGTGTGTGTGTTTGTGGGTATGTGTATTTGTGTGTTTGCGCGTTTATGCACTTCCAAGGTTCGCTGAGCATTTCCATCCCCGGGCTAAAGAGGTGATGATGAGATAGATGCATCAGTTGCATTTCTGCACTGTTCTGCTCTACTATTCTGTTGTGTGTTCTGTTTCAAGTAGATAAAAGTGGATTAAAAATAAATAAAATTAAAATTTTTAAAATTAATTTCTTTATTTATTCTCATTATCTTTTTTTTCTCCCTTTCGTCCTCCTCCTCCTCCTCCTCCTCCTCAACTCTCACACGCTCTTTCTCTCTCTCTCATTGTCTTTATTATTCTCATTACAGACTGTGTATGTATGTGTATGTGTGTGTGTGTGTGTCAGATTCATTCGTCAATCATCATTGGATAGCAAATTAAGCTGGGAATTTTGTTAACAAAAAACAAAAAAAAGATAAAATTTTTTTTTGATTTTTGTTTTGTTTGCTTATTAAAAGAATATGTTCCATAAAAAATACAACAACAATAACAACAACAGAAGCAGCAGCAGCAGCAGCAGCAACAACGATTCCAGTAATAGTGATAACAACAACAACAACAAACTATAATTATAAAAATAATTAAAGAAAATAATAATAAAAAATAAAAAAAAAACTAAAAACTAAAAACTGTCAATCAAAAAAGTGATAAACAACAACAACAAAACAAAGAAGAAAAGCAATAAAATAGAATACCATCATCAGCAACAGTCACAGTAACAGAAACAGAAAGAACAACAACATTAACAATAACAACACCAAGAACAAGAACAAAACTGGGAATCTAAAATTCATACACTCTGTTAGAGAGAGAGAGAGAGAGTGAAATATTGTAGTATCTAAAGGAAATGTAATTAAAATTGCATCAATCAATCAGTCATGAAAGGCGGTAGCATAACAACTGGTGATGGTCCAAAGGTCAATATGATTCATGTCAATCAGCATCATCCAACCTTATAGAGAATCAAAACTGATCCAAAATCCAGTAAATCCAATAATATTTATAATTAAACTGGAAACACATGTCTTGTGAATCCTTTCCTGTGTAAACCACTGAACCGATTTTGATAAAAAAAAATACCAATTGAAAGATTTTGTTCGCTAGATGTGTACAAGCATACTTACTTCTGAGACATCAGATTAGTGCTATTATCATGTGGTATTAGAGTTTTTCCAAAGGACATTGCTTACAGAGAAGTTATTAGCACTTAGAAGAAACAAATGTTTTTTTTTTCTAGAAAGCAGTCGATTGTGCAGGCTACGGTTTACCCTAGTCATCATAATAAGTTATAGCAGTAGTAGTAGGTATACTGAGTTGTATTAAATCAATCAACTACAATACAATATTACAGTTGTTGGCTTCATAATATGAGACCATGTATAGTAAGCATCATTTATAAATGCCTGAGGACCCTTAATAGTACAAGGCAAAGTGAGATTATTATAAGTTCTATAGAAGATTAATATTTTGTAGAATGAAGAATAATCAATCACAATCAATTGAATACACAATTTTTTAAATACTTCAGATAAGGGATCCCGAAATTCTACTTTACCAATTAGTTTAAACAGAACTCACTGCGTGATAATACTGAGAATATTTGTTAACTCATATTTATGTATGTACATACATACATACAACTGCCTACACCTAACCGGTGATTAGTAATCCCTTCTGTAACTTAATGGTTCTACTATCACAATGATAATGTTTATATAGTTTGTTTATAAAACAAAAAAAAAAACTAACTAATAGATGTAAATCCAATTTTTCACATTTATCTCGATAAACATGTTAAATGGCCAAGTGGTTCAAACGTTTTTGCAACATAGTTGCCTTCAAATACGTCTTAAGTCGCTGAAGTACTGAAAAACTTCTTTCATTTGAACATATCGACCCTGATATCGTCATTATCAAACGCAAGAACCGCATAAATTTTGGGATGAGACAGCAATTATATTTTTTTAGAAACTATATCTTCTAAATCTTTCAATGAATTTACTTTTTTATTCTGCTTCTTCAATAAATCCATGAACATTTGCTCATCGCTCAGTATTCTTTCTTTGTCGAATTCTTTGTATGTAGAAGTTTATTATACTACGAGTATCGACATCTTAGCTATCTCCAAAGCCAAATCATTCCAATAATTCAAAAAAATCGCCAAATCATTCTTCTGGTGTTTTAAATTGAGTACAATCACCGCCTGAATGAGTTCGTTTCGGTATCTTCCGCTGAAGCGGAATTTCTGGTTCTTCAAATTCTATGTCATTAACTGCTATTTAACGTCAAACTTTGTATTACGAGATCCACTCAGAGTGTCAGTTTCTATAATAATAATCTTTTCGTGGGATACGAGCACACAAAACCGAGAATTTTGTAAGGCCGTGTTGAATATATCTATGCGGTCAAATACAAAAGAAAGAACAAGCACTCAAACGACGCCATATAGTCACAAAATCTTGACGCCTTGGCTGATACCGAAGTGTCTATGTCTCTGTCTCTCTAGACAGGGATCGTAAAAAAATTGTCTTAAGAGTAATTAGCTCTGAGAGCCTTCAATGATTTTCTTCTTACTATCCATCTGCAATATAGAAATTAAATTAAAATAAGCTAAAATAAATTAAATGATAAATTGACAATATACTTTTTTAACTAGTCAAGCCAATCTGCTCTTTCCTTGACTTTGAAAAATCTTTAAATTGGGCTAAGCGTGTCTCTGACAAGGTTTATCAAATATTTTATGGTCCCAATGAATTTACTTGCCAACGAGATTCAACACTACGAAAAAATAGAATAGAGTAGAATAGAATAGTCCTCACATTCAGTCATTTAACAACTTACATTTGACAATGGGTCTTCCCTAGGCAATGATGTTAGATATTGATATGGATTGATATGGATAATATGATCTCAGGCACAGTGAATATGTACCTACTACTATTCTACCATATAGTGAATCATTGAATCTTCAATCAATCAATTTAAATTACATTTTTCGGATACTTTTCTTTCTTCTTTCAGAGTGCATGCAGTTTGAACTACTTAACATAGTACTATTAAGTAGAACATGCACCTATTCCAATAAATACAGTTTGAGAAACAACAACAACAACAACAACAAGAAAAGATATACAAAATATATAACAAGAACAAGAATAACAACAACAACAACAACAACAATACACCTAATATAAAGTTCCTTCAACATAATACAACAACAACAAGAAAAATAGAAAAATAAAAAGAAAAAGAAAATCAAAACAAAACAAAATACCATAAAAAATTAATAATAATTTACAGCAACAAACAACAGCAATCAACAACAACAACAACAACAACAATAAGATTAATTATAATTAATCCAATTTAGAATAACAACAACAACAACAACAACAACAAAAATAACAAAAAAAAACAATACAAATACAATTTGGAAGAAAATGGCAGCCGCCATAGCTGGTGCAATGTCAAGTGAACGACGTCAGTCCTGCATCAATGAATTAACAAATCGTGCACAATTGAATCGTGATATAAATCTAATGCAACATGACTACAAACGACGTCGTTCACCATCCAGAACAACAACAACAACTACAAGAACAAGAACATCAGATCGAACATCAGATCGAACATCAGATCGAACAACAGATCGAACAGCAACAGACCAGACAAGAGTATCAATTAATCGTCGCAAAATGCCCGGAAGTTGTAATACTCAACGTCGTTTTACTGTGAATAATGTGCAACGTTCTCAATCTCATGAATTAACAACAATGCCATCATCATCATCATCATCTATAAGACGAGCCAGACCGGGATCAGCGACAGCGACACCAAAAGGAGCAACAGATCGAACGGCGTCTGCAGCAGCAGCAACGACATCATTACAACAACTTCACCGAAGTGGTTCAACAGCAACAGCAACAACAACAACAACAACTATGATTAAACGAAAACGTCGAAGCGAAAGGAGTCGCCGTCATAGTGCTACATCATCTGCAGTTAGTGGTGGTGAAAGTGAATCAAATTCATCAACAGCATCCAGTTGTAATGGTTCATGTAGTTCAGATGATGGTGATTCGTCGCATACATCATCCTCAAGTTCATCTGGTGAACCCAACTTACCATATCCAGGTTTTCCAGAAATTGCATTAAAATATCTTACCCAAGATACAAGACCACGGAATTGGTGTTTAATGCTTATAACGAATCCATATCCTTTTTCAAAAACAAACGCAATACGTATTATGTTTTTAATTTTTAAATCTATTTATCTATCTATATAATTAAACGGCAAACACATGTTTTGTGAACCCTTTCCTGCTTAAACCACTGAACCGATTATAATAATAAAAATACCAATTGAAAGGTATTCTTCCCTAAATGTGAACAATCAAATTCTTATTAAAATCGGTCCACTGGTTTGGTTAAGAAAAAAATTATATTTGTGAGACATCAGACCAGGAGCATTTATTACGTGATAGAAAACATTGTATTCAGAGAACTTATTAGAACATAAAAAAAGCAAATGTTTTTTCTAGAATGCGGTCAATTCTGTTGGCTGTGAATTCCCCTAGTTTTTATTAATGAAGTGAAAATCCGATGAAGAAGGAAAAGAAAGAATGAAAGTCAATCAGTCAATGGATAAAAAAAAAAACAACTTCAAAATGATCTGATAATCTTGAAGTTCTTCTCTGATTTATATACTGTATATGATTCTGACACTACTTAGAGTTCATTTTGCCTAACGATCAAAACGAAAAAAACTAAATATAAAGACTAATAATAATACAAAGGTTTTTGGTAGGATGAACGGGGTAATTGATGCAAAACATACTATACCTGACAGACATTAGGATATTCGTTTATTATTAGATGAATCTATTTTAGTAGTAACCTCATTTAGATAATCTGGTAATCTGATAATGAACGTTGTTTCCCATAGGACAGGACGGCAGAACATGACCTTGTTAAGTGTCTTAAAACAAAGGTGCTTGTTGGGATAGGATAGGATAGGATAGGATAGGATAGGATAGGATAGAATAGAATAGGATAAGGATATACAGACCACTTGCCATAGAGAGTGTCAAGTTTATCAAGGAGCCTTATGGCCAATTGTAATACCTGAAATTAAGAAGGGTATCACAGTTCACGAGTGAGGACCATTGACCTCTCATATAGTAATTAGAATCAACCTCAGAAACTATGGGATTGTTAAAACATAAACGGTATATGGTACTATAATATTTGTGGACCTTGGTACAATAGATTATTAAAGATCTTAAAGATTTAGAAATTTTCAAATTTCTCAGTTTTTTTTTTCAACTTATGTACGTTTAGAAATATTATGTCTGCTTGGATATTTTCCTTAACTTTTGATATTATTTCTTTTGTTATTATTCCAATTTATGACCAACACATGGTTCGAGCGTGTTTCCATTTTAGTAATTCTCCTAAATTGCATTACATTGGGCATGTATCAGCCATGTGTCGATGATGCTTGTGAATCAAATCGATGTAAAATATTACAGGTAATTAAAAACAATATTAACAATATTCTTAATTAACTTCGGATCCACTGAAGGCTTACGAAATACCTTTCACACTATAGATATATTGATTTACAATAATAATGAAGCACTCGTTGCCCATTCCCAAGACCCAAACTTGATAAAGATTTGTGTTTATAAAGGACATTTTTACTTAAGTGAAGTTTTCAAATGTTTTCCGATTTTCCACTTCCTGACTTCTCATTCCAATATTTGCCCATGATATTATTAATGATATAATTGTTGGTAATAATATAAAGCGGTCAAAATTTTGAGCATATTCTGTTCATTGTCTTTTCAAATTGTTATGATTCTTAAACTAAAGTCATAGAGAGAAATCAAGTTTTTGAATATATTCTGATTTTTCTGCATGTTTTGTTTGTATGGGGACTATATCTTCCAGTAATCTAGTACTGTAACTACATAGAGCTCAAGAATTGATAAGCTAGTAAGTGCATTTGAATCTTTTTTTGTCCCTTTGTTCATTTAATAGATTGATGGGATGGATGAAGAATGAGTTTCATCTCTTTCCTAAACAAATATCATACCAAATTGATAATAACCGATGAATAAAACAAACTATTTGTGTGATATGGTAACATATGTATACATAGTAGAATAAAAAAAAAAAAATAATTATAAGTTATTGTAATTGATGGATTGATGGTGTTGTTGTTATCTTTTTTTTTTCTATATGTTTTATAGATATTTGATGATATAATTTTTGCATTTTTTGCTCTTGAGATGAGTATAAAAATGGTTGCAATGGGAATGTGTGGTCGTAATACATATTTAGCTGATTCATGGAATCGTTTGGATTTCTTTATTGTACTCGCCGGTTTACTTGAGTATATGATGCATGTCGAGAATCTCAATTTAACAGCGATACGAACCATTCGAGTGCTACGTCCATTGCGTGCAATAAATCGTATACCAAGTAAGTGAACATCAATTTAAATTGATTTTGATTTACAATTCAAAATATCTTTAAAATTCTTCTACATACAACTACAACTAACATATAATACTAGTACATATGTACATATATATACTTATAATGATGATCCAATAAAAACGAATTCTCTCTCTCTTTCTCTCTCTCTATGTCTCCTTGTATTCTATATTCTGTGTGTGTGTGTTTTTTTTTTTTCTAAAGGTATGCGAATTTTAGTGATGCTGCTACTGGATACTTTACCAATGCTCGGAAATGTTTTGTTGCTTTGCTTTTTTGTTTTCTTCATTTTTGGCATTATTGGTGTTCAACTCTGGGAGGGCATATTACGTCAACGTTGTGTTCTAACACTACCCGAAAAAGTCTACAAGCCTGTCACGTAAGTGTTTCGTTTCTTATACTAAATTAAATTTATATGGTAGTACATACTTAACTACCTACTATTGTACTATACTACTTACTACTTATATGTATAAACTACTATTACTACTACTACTACTACTACTTACTTACTTACTTACTTACCACTTACTAACTTACTTATACAAATCAAGCGTTTGTTTGTGTTGTGTTTGGGGTATTTGGTGCAGGGAACGGTGGGGTGATGGGCTGCACTATATGTAAGATACTTGATTTCTGTTTATTTCATAAATTATCATTATGTTTTTTTTTTGTTTTGTGTTGATTTTTGATTACTTTATCTATTACTAAGTATATCTTTTAACTTTAGTGTAAACATAAGTTGTTGCCATTGACCAAAAACATATCAAAACAAATTTAACCAAGTCAAGCCAAATCAAGCTAAGCTAAGCCATGCTATGCTATGCTATGCCTCCATGACACTTACTAAATGACCATCCTACCCCTCCTAAGTGATATATATGTATATACAATGCATACATATGTACCTACAATGTATATACTCGTACAATAATTGTAAACAATTTTCCCCATAAATACTACACTTACTTACTCGTATATATTGTACTATATAAATATATCTCAATTCTCAATTCTCAATTTCATTTAAGATTTCTTCAGTTTATTTCAGTTTTATTATTTTGTTTTTCATTAATTTAGTATTGTATAAATAAACAAAAAAAAAAAACCAACAACAACAACAACAAGATACTTTTTAAAAAAAGATCCATGATTCATGAGAGAGAACTTTTTGTTCTTTGATTTCATCATCATTTCTTTGTCTAATTTAATTTCTTATTATTTGTTTTCCACAATTCAACCAAATAAAACCTGGTAAAAATGAGTTACATAATTTTTACTAGAGTTTCATGTAAAAAAAAACCGAAAATCAAATCAAAACCAAGTCTCCTCTTTCTATTTATCATACAATATACATAAAATAAATATAATATACTCGTACTATAATAGTTTGTTTTTTTTTTTTACAATAATATACAATAGCATAAGTATAACTAAAACCATAGAAGAGGATTATCAAATATCAAATACAATAAATAGTGGAAGATCTTCTGAACTTCTTAAATTTAAAAAAGTGTTGGCCAAAACTTTATTTGATTAATGATTAATTTAGTCTTTAATCACAAAATTTTGATCAACGACAATCAACTCAACCACTCATTTTGCGTGTTTGTTTGCTGGTGCGAAATTGCCATATGCATAAAATATGATGTGGCTCACCTGTCAAAATCAATGTTAAATGTATAATCCTTAATCTGAGTTTTAATCGATTAGATAAGATCAGATTAGTTTAGGGAAATGGTTAGTGCGGCGTATTGTGACAAACCCTGTAATTACAGTACCTCCGAGATTCTGTTATTCATGAGGAATTCCAAGATTCTCTTCAAAGATAGATTTGCAATTTCAACTGATTCTAAGTACTGGTTTCCAAGGTGACGGAGTCTGGTCCATATTAGGCCCTCCCAGTGACATAGAACGTGCTCAGCTGACTTCTCTTCTTCATTACACAGTCTACAGAGGCTGTTGCAACTGATTCGCATGTTATGCTCTGCAAAGTCCAGTCAAGAAACCTGAGACTGTCCGTGTCAGTCCCAATAATTCCTGTGTTCTTTTAAGAGATGTAGTTGGCAAGAATTATTTGTTTATTTATTTATTAGAACTAGATTACAATTACAAATTATAACCTAGTTATTTTTAATATGAGCAATAGCAACAGAGGCCTTCAGCTCAAAGTGATAGGGGGAAGAATTAGAAAAGTGTAGGACCAGACATGAACGGGAATCGAATCCGTGACTCTGGGGTTTTGAGTTTGGCGCAGTTGGCAAGAAGATTTTAGCCACTCTAGCATTCCTCGTACGAACTCTGTTTTGACAGACGCGTCACCATCTTTTGAACGAGGAAGCAGACGCACTCGCTAAAGCTGGCGCTAGCCAAGCTGAGGTAAGTGCGTCCCTCTCTGTCCACGTTAAAAACAGAAATAGACGCAGCAACGATTCAGGAGGCGAAGAGAATGTGGGATGGAACACTCTCATGCAGAACCGCAAAAATCATGCTTCGCTCTGTTAATAATAAGACTACCAACTACATCTTAGCTCTCCCAAGAGAGGATTGCAAGTTATTAGTCGGAATACTCACGGCAAACTGTTTAACGCCTATCCACGCAGCCAAAATGGGCTTGGTACAGAATGATTCATGTACAACATGCAACGAGGTAAATGTTAGGGGAACTCTAGAACACCTACTTTGCCAATGTCCAGCTCTCTACAGATCACACTTTAGCTATCTCGGATCTGTATCTTTCCTCTCCTTGGAAAGTATCGCGGATCAGAAGAGTAGCAATTTATTAAAGCTCGCAAAAAAGTGCATAAAAAACAGTATTTAAAGGGTCTCCATACTTCTTCTTGGCGACACAAAGGACCATTATTGGTCTATGTGAGATCTCTTGATCAGCCAAGCAAACCTAACCTAACCTAACCTAACCTAGCATTCGTATCTACTCAATGGCGTTACGATTTCGTCAAACTTCAAAGCAGTCCGCAGAATGCCTCTGGTCCATTGAGGACTTTAGCAGATCCTTTTCTGTCGAGTTCATCTGCCTCTTCATTCCCATGATATCCACTATGTCCAGGCACCCAGATTAGATTTCTGTCTGGAACACTGAGTTCGCTTGGCACATGCTGCTGATCATATGTTTTTTAACGCCAGTGTCTGTTTTAGAACCATCTTTGTACCACACATGGAAGTCACAAATAATTATACCATATGGCAATACTGCACTTCACAAAACAACATGTTGCGAACAAGTGAATTTAATCAAATCAATCAAATTAATATATTAATGATTAATAATCATAAACAAAACATTATATTAGTTGGATGCAATCGGATTAAATTACTGATTGAAAATAATACTTATAAAAGAAAGTTCAAGTTATTCACTCAAATTGAACAATACCATATCAATCTAATTACAATTCTGTGGTGCCAGAAACCTCTTTCGATGGATTTGAAATCTCTGACGTTTATAAATGCGGTTTGGTTAAATAAACACACAAAGTCGCAAACACTCTTCAATCAGAGCATCAAAATTCGAAAAATGATATCTCCGCGTTTTCTAGCACAACTACAGAGAAATTGAAATCAATCGTCATGAAAACCGTCTTCGATTTCTAGCACATGCCTGTATCTAATCTCATAGTCTTGGGCATGAAAGCCGAACATATGCACAAACTCGGCCAATCAGCGATCCCTTCTACACAAACAAAAATTGCTAGAAAGAGTTCTGCCGCAGAATTCCTTATTTTATCAAAGCATGCCCTCCTCTTTTTTAATCACCAAACACTCTTGTTTGTGAAGAACCTTGCTTGGGTTATCTCTTTCAAACTTAATCATGGGACATACGAGTGAATTGTTATTTCTCACAGTTTTATAAATTCAATATTCTTTACAAGTGCATTAATCCATGAGAAATCCATCGAGCTATGTATTAAAATCTATTCGACAAAGCTCAGAAGCATCTATATATGTAGTATTTGATGATCCTTTACTATTGAATAAGTATTGTACTGCTTACAATAGCGCATTAACATTGATAAAAAAAAATTTGATAAGAAGAATGTTGTTTGTTTTAATTGAATTTAATATTGTATTTTCATTTTCATAGAGTTTTCCACTAACCAAACCTAAGATACAAATATTGTATTGTATTGTATTTAAAGATAATCCATTAATTACTTACTATATAGTGTATAGATACAAAGAAGAGAGAGTCACAACATGAAAATACATTCAATTGTATATACATATGTTTATATTAAATACTTACTATACGAGTATACCACCAATTACTCAAAATATAGTATTTCACATTTTATTATTTTTATTACGTTTTTTTTTCTATCTTCTTTAAATTATTTTATTTAAAAAAATCCTACAGATATTGTTAAATTCTTCAACCTTAAGAACATTTTCTATTTGTGCAACTATATACATTTTTCTATACCCAAAAGCTTATGCACAAGTATCTCCGTCACTTAATCAAGGGTTACATCGCTCTTTTCTATCGCTCATTCATTAATAAGTATAAGACCTTTAGACAAATTTGTATTATATAATAGATAAATAGTAATTACTACATACCAAAAAATAAAGCAAAAAAAAAGATATTATTCAGATACTTTAAGATATAAATACTTGTGTGTATTACCACTTAAAGATACTAATCACACTTAAAGATACTACTCAAAGATACTAGTCAAAGATGTTGCACAAAGTGTATTATATGAAATGTATGTGTAATAATAAAATGATATCATTGTTCTCAAAAAGATACTACTTAAGTATGTACTTCAAATAATAATTGATAGATTATTTAAGAAGATATACATAGATACTTTTGCAAAGATACATATCCCAATAATTGTGTATTGGATTTTGAAGCTTTATTGTGAAAAATTGGTATACGGTATTTTATTGTAAGTAATGCCCATCGCTTGCTAAAACTTTTCACCACTTTTCTGGCAATGCATGGATTCTACGCCAATAAAACTATTCGTCTTTAGAGGCCAAGAAAGCTTTAAGCCAATTTTTGATACCATCAGATACCAACAGAAATGAAGCATATTCCCGTAAGGGCGTTCTGCTTCGACAGAAACAAATGGTTATCTGATAGAGCAAGATCTGGAGTATAAGGCGGGTGGGTTAGGACTTTCCATCCGGTACCATCGAGATTGGTTTTGACCACGTTTGCAACATGTGGCCGAGCATTGCCTGGTCCTACATACGCCTTCTTGCATTTTGGTTTGTTGTAATGAATCCATTTTTAATCGCCAGTAGCGATACGATGCAAAGACAATTTTCCCCTTGTACCATTGAAGGAGCATTTCAGACGTAGTGCATGCCATTAGATATCTCTTGGATTGAGTTCATCAGGCTACCGGTTTCCAACCTTCTGGACCATACCAATGGCTTTCAATCGCAATGAAACGGTTTCTTGAGTCAAAAATAAAGTAGCCGTAAGTTCTTCTTGGGTTTGGCATGGGCATTCGTACAAATTTTTTTCCAATTCGGCGTCTACAAACGTTGGTGGCAATCCTTAGCGCTCCTTGTCCGTTGTGTCAAAATCACCCCTTTTGCCAGTACTGGCCGGTTGAAATTGATGGAGCATGCTCTCTGTAAGCCTCACACAGCAGGCGATGACTTTTGGTTGCACTTTTCTTGTGATGGAAGCAAAATACCAATGCCTCCCGCGAAATGAGTTTTGTATTCACAAAAACAGACATAGTTGTAAAACGAAAAAAATGTGTTGTTGACACTTATATTCATATTCTAAAATGTGATAAAATGATGAAGCTTTCATTTTAAGTTGGTTCCAACATAGTCCGGTATGCTTTAACACTATAGGTGCCCTTTGTTGGCAATCGTTTAAAACTTACTTGCATACCCAATACTATACTACTTAATATAGATATTGATGGACTCCATTCTTTTTCCAAAATTATAATTGTACTTTACAATTGCAGGTCAATAGGATAGGTTGTGATGTGTGATGGTATGGAATGGGATGAGATAAGATAAGATAAGATAGACAGATTGTTCATCACAGAGGCGGCGAGTTCACCCATTGCCATGCCTAGTTTGCACCGCTATTAGTTTAAGTTTTCGAATTCTTCGGAGCCAATGAAAGATGAATATCAATCCCATAGTCCTCCTTCAGTTATTTTGTGTACCGATTTTCTAACTTTGTCAAGCCCTATGAATAATACTATGATTTGTCTATGAGCCTCTCTAACTCAAGTCCCAAGTGAAAAATTCTACTAAATATTCGATAAGTAGGCGGAGATAGGGAAATCGTATTAGAAATCTTTGAATTTTGTCATTCTCCCTAGGCAAGTTAAATGATATTTTTCATTTGTGACATTATAAAAACCTATTGACTTGCTTGAGTCCATGGTATACTATTTAGTATGGTAACACATGTCTGAGTACCCAATTTGAAATCATGCTGATGATGATTGATTTGTATAAATTGTATGCAAGAATTAATAAAAACTAATCCAATTAATCCGAAATCTAAGTAAAAAAGCCAATAAATTGGAATTTCATTTTAGCCATTATTTGCTCATTATTATTATAGTTTCTAACACACAGAAGAAGATATCGGAGACCCCATATTATACATATATATGTATATGCTTGATCAGCTCGATGAATCGAATTGATTTGGCCTTATCAGTATGTCCGCTTGTATGCCTCAGTTTTTGAGCTAGAGAGCTGATATTAAGCTAGAAGTTTTCTTTTTACCAAATGCTGGACATTTATCGAACCCCTAGGAGGGGTACCTTCCATACAAATCCGAAATTTAAATTAGTGTTTTTATTAGAAAAAACATTTTTGTTTTTTTCTTATCGATCTTATTGAAATTTCTAAGTTTCTGACCCATATTCACAAACCATGTAAATTTCAAGATCTTAGGATTTCTGGATTGTATACCTCCCGGTCTCAATATTGAAATGCAGTATGAATACTGATTCTACCTTTAACGTAAGTTAAGTTAGTAACATAATTTATCTGTATGCTCGCTCATAGAGATAAGTATTTATTGCTGGTTTTCTTCCGTTATCAATCAACTAAAAATATATACATATGTATACAGTACTTGTACATATTCACAAGTATGTATATATTGTGTACATATGTAAAACACTATTATGTTATCATGTCTCGATGTTTGATTTTATGAATCGATCAAATTGTAGGAAACACATTCAATATTATCTATCATATACTAATACAAGTAATATTACAATATTTTTATTTACCATATATATAGATAATGTTTTTATATAATCGATTTTATAGATAGGATTTCTAAAAAGGTGTAGATGCTTTGCTAAAATTTTATATAATATACTATATATACTCCTTCTCGAACCTCATATTATACACATAAATACTCGTAAAGTTGAATAAAGATAAATTTATGGAACCAATTCGGAGTCCAATTGTTATGGATAAAAATGTGGTTAATAACAAACCTAAGACATATATTTACTGGTCATATCAGTGTTAAAGGGAAGGGTCATAAAAGTATATAATATTCCTGGTTCTTTTTGGTTTGTTTTCTGCCTTTTTTCATTTATTGTAAATTTTCCTCAATTATAATGTTACCTAAAGCGTTATCAAAGATATTATAGTTTTACAATTTATGCAATAAGTATAGTTCAACCAAAAAACGAGGGCCCCAACCGATTAATAAGTACCAGTGTTTGAAGACAGGTGGCGTTGCTCAAAATTCAACTGACTTGCAAAAGACACGACATGACCGAGAACATTGGTCAAAATTATTGCATTTTTGGTTTTCCCAGAAGTAAAACTTCTGTCCTGAAGAATCGTATATTTTCGAAGGAATAAAGTTAGCCAAAAGAGAGCAATGTATTGTATTTACTTCATACATATTACAATACTAGTTGTGCCTGCGACTTCGTAAGCGTGGTATTTAAAATATTTCATTTTATTAGTGTAACAGTTAGGAAGTTACATATATGTACTATCATGCCTTGACGTGAAGAACAGAGTTCTAGCAGGCAGGAAGTGGGCAAATGAGTCTGGCTGTACTGTTGCAATGACACTCTGGCCTTGCTATCCACCAAAGAAAACCTCCGAGCTCCTACACTTCAACAAGAAAAGGATTCGGACGTTGACAGGAGTTATGACAGAGCACAGCACCATTGGGCTAATGGACCATATGATGCAAGTTCCACACCATGATTTCTGTCATAGCTGTAAAGACGAAGAGAAACCGGAGAGCATCAAACACTTCCTCTGTGATTGCCCTGCTCTTCTCAGTAGACGAACCCGGTTGCTCGGGAAACCATTCTTCGAAGATATGGGTAGTTTGGCAAAATGTCCTTTCGGGGACCTGGTCGGCTTTGTGGACTCCTCTGGTTGGTTTTAAAGACAGAGGATGATCTCTGGGACCGACCTTGGACTGTTGTGGATTGCACCTAATCCACATTTTTATCAGGTATCACAATGGGCCTTTAAGGCGTCTGGGTGAACTCGCGAGTAATCGCGAGCGGCATGCATAACCTAACCTAACCTAGGAAGTTGCAGTTATGCTTTTCTGTATACGATATTACATGTAGAGCAATCAGGAATTAAAGCATAGAGGCGCCTAATGTTGACGTGCAATAAAAAAACCGGAAGACAGTCGAAAATCAATCAAAAAGTTTGGAACATGGCAACAGTACTAAAAATTTAATCTATATCGTATATGTATCAATCATCCGCCTCATGTGTCTGAGCTCATCACTTGAGTATGACTAAACTGATTTTGATACCATTTTCTGGGAAGCTCTAGTATAAGCCTGGAGAGTGTTCCTGTGAAGTTTGAAGTTATATATATATATTGCATATAAATCTCTGAGACATATTTTAAAATCAATCAAGTCGGCTTTGTCTAATATACATGCAAAATTCAATCCTATATTCTATTTACCATTATGATATAGTATGTTTGTCTGCTTCAATTTTCAGTTAAAGCTTTGAGACATAGGGAAATTGAAAATGTTATTCGATTGCTGGAGAAGTTTCCATTATTTTGAGGCATCTATTATTAATATTTAAACAAATTTTTATATCCAAAAAGTAGGGTCGATTGAAATGCAAACGTTTTTAAAAAAGAATACACATGTCAGAATTTGACGCTCTTTCAGAAATGTAACAAAAACATGTCGCCAATTTTTGTATTATATATCTGAACTCAAAAGCCATAGTACCAAGTAATTTTTATATTCTGAAAATAAAGGAAGCGATGTAGCCTGTAAAAGGAATTTTTTCATTGCTCGGTTATGTCATTAGGTGGGGTGGGGCGTTCAAAAAGGTCAAAATATTTGTGAAAACTCGTTTTCTTTTTTAATGTATCCAAAAGTTATCAAAAGGTTTATACAATAGTAGTATATGTATTTCCTATAATCGGACTATTGGACTATTGGTATTAGATTGATATTACTTGTTCTTGTGGGTGGTGAAACTAATATTGTGTCATCATCTAACTTTTCTTGTAAATCAATAGTATGTTTGTACGGTGGAGAGTGCCACCAATGATCCTGAAGACTATTTATAAGATATGTATATGTACAAGTCCTAGTGTATAAGTTCTAGTAAATCTATAAACTAGAACTAGAAACTCATTATCGCAATCTTAAATCGTGCCCAGTTGCTTCTACTTATGCAATCGTAATCCTTTTTCTTCCGCTGATGCTGCGCTGCTTATCTAATCTAATCAATCAATCCAAATTCATATAATACTATATCGTACTATGTGAATATGCAATTTTCATTTTACTGTTTTTTTTTTGTTTATATCGTATACAATACAATTTTTGTTCTGATATTTTTTTTTTTAATTTTGTCTTTATTTTACAACACTAAAATAATAAAAAAAAAAAAAAATTTAAAAAAAAAAACAGAAAAAGTAGTTTCAGTTCAACAAAAAAACAATGAAAAAAAACTATCAAACAAGTTAAAATCCAAAATCATTCGGGATTTTCTGTTTACAGGGGTGTTCCTGCTGAGTACAGAGTTCGAGTCCGGGTTAATTCGTAAGAAAACAATTATTTATTTTATTTGTATAACTATATACATACTACTACTACTACATGAATATATATATATTATATACATATTTATCTACTCTACTCTACTCTACTTACTCTCTCTCTCTCTTACATACTTCAAAAATCTAAAAAAAAAAAACAAATAAATTTAATAAAAAACAAAAATGAAAAAAAGAAAATTTGCAATCATTTTTCCATACTAAAATTTGAATATATTTTTTGAAATACTATATACAAAAAGTTCTTCTTATAATAGATATCATATTTTTTTTTTATACATATAGTATATAGTATATAATATAACTTCAATATTAATAGAATAGAATTTTCGTACACCTTTGTTACTAGCTGTACTGTGTTCTTATTCTTATTCTCTACTCTATACTACTATAAGTCTATCTTAAACTACCTCCCCCCCACCCTCACTCCCTCACTCTATGTCTATAAATCTCTATGTCACTCTCTCTCTCTTTCTCTCTCTCTCTGTCTACACCCCCCTTCTTTCACTCTCTCTTTCTCTCTCTCTCTCAATGTACACATATATGTATCTACTTATATCTATATGATATGCGAAATTATTCTAATTATAGTAACGTATGTACTATGTGTATCTACTACAATTTTTTTGTTAGATTGGATATATACTATACTATATTATACTATAATATTACTATTGTTATTCGTACTATATAGAGATCTGATCTTGATCTACTTACTACTACTACAATAAATAATATGGTATTACTATATTCCAAATCGTTTGTGTACAAGGCTCCTCTGGTAACTTGTATCTCTACTCGTATAGTTAGTGGTACAAGACAAGAACACCTTTCATACAATAGTACTATAGATTACTTAGTATATATAAATTTCTCTTACTATAGTACTATTGTAGTACAATACTAAGTATTTTAGTAGATCTTCGTATGTGTAGTATCACTTTCGAGTTAGTATTGTTTTTTCTATGATTTTTCTTTATTTACTTATTTAAACAAAATATACTTATATTGTAGTATATACTTTTCAATAATTCAAAAATTACAAATTGACTCTGTTACCGTAATCTTTTCACACACACTAGTACTCATATTGCAAATAGTATCTCTATGATTTTGGGATACAATATACCAAATAATCTCCATCTGTGTGAGTGCCTTTTTTTTACTTTACTAGTATAACATAAGTACATCTTTTGTACAGGGTCTTCATCTGGATTACTAGAGCTTCTCTATATTTTGTATTAAAAATTATGATTACTAGGGGTAGAAGTTTCAAATGTCGCAAAGTATTGGCCAGGCAATTTGCTATGTCTGCCATTCCAAAAGAAAGTTTCATGCTTCCCCATTATAGAATGTTTGTGAAATGCTGCTTACCCAGTGCGTGTTCGATCGATGAAAACAAATGACAATCTAAAGCAGCCAAGTCTGATAAATACGGTGGGTGTAAGGTAAGAGTTCCCAACCTAGGACGGAAATGGTGGACGCTGTCATGCTGCAGGTTCACGCGGAACCCATTTTGTATCTTTTCCATGGCTCTTAGACCCTTTCTGAATGACATGCAATTGTTTTGCCATCATTTGTTTTGTGTCTGTTTAACGTTTAAAGCAACCTTGCTGTAAATTTCCACAACTATTTAATGATTTTTCGATGCTATTTTCTTTTGATTGAATCAAACAAAATCAGCATTTGCCAAAAGTGCTCTTTATTGCCTTCAAATATCGACATGTTTACCATTGCAAAGAAGTATGTTACTAACCTGTTTTGTAGCGAGTGATCATACCTACAAAATATCATAGAAATGAATGAGTTTTCTAGCTTACAAAGGGGCAAACTTCTACATTTTAAATGTATATATGTATATGGTATATGAAAAAATTTGGTCCACTCCATCATTTTAATGTACTTATCATATTGCCCTCGATATGATTACAAAAGCACTTACATAAATCTATGCCAAGAGTATGCAGTAAATGGTTTAAGGTTGTATTGTACTATGTAGAAGTATGTATTGTATTTCTTAGGTATATAAACTTTGTACAATATACAAGTAACAATAACATAACTAAGTAAGTAGATATGTCAATCAGTCCTTCTAAGTGAAATGGAGCATATGTCAATACCTTGGGACAATTCAACCATATAATCATGACAGCAAATTAAAATAGAACAAATTGGTTTAACTTGATGAATTTGATGGCTTAAAAGCTATATTCTTCTAATAACTCTACATTTCTATCTAGATACAATATATACAATACGTACATATAGTATGTAATATAGTCTATTAGCAGTGATCAAACAATTCAAATCAATTGGAGTTCTTTAAATTTTAATACGCCATGGAAATGAAAGTGTAGGCTCATTTCATTCCTAACACTTAGTAGGGGACTAAGGCCAATTAAAGCATTACTTACATACTATTTAGGGTAACATTATAAACTTGTTATGTAAATTATATCTATTGTACTATTTGTGTGAAAGGTTTTTATAATCTTCGGAGAAGTAACCGAAGTTAATTTTATAATAGTTTTTTTTTTTTTTTTTTTCGTATAATCGATATTAATAAATTCACTCACATACACAGACACATACATAGATATACACACACACACTACTAAATCTTATAGTATGCATACACAAAAAAATTTAGAGTACAATATAGTACAATATTTAATTAATTTTCACTTGATTTTAACCATTTTCTATCTCATTGGCTAATAAATTTCGATATTCGATTTTGTATTAAGAATTTCAATCCTGCAACCCACTGCAATAGTATCTACTTATACTACTAATATGTTAAATGAATGAATTCTTATTGTATTGTCCTTTATTCTAACAAATCGACAAATTGATCCGAAATTCAGTATAAGTTCCATAATTTTCTGAGCTTTTTGATGAAAATAACAAACTGATGATTGATGGTCGATGGTGTCATAATAAAGTTATTGTTGGACAATCTTTTTCCTTACATTTCCATCGGTGAAGTTGGAATGATCTTTTAAATTTAAATGATTTTCACAATGATAGACTATCACTGATATTATAACAAAAATACAATAGAATGCACTCACTGAATACTATCACTAACACTAAGATTACTTAACTTGATTTTCCACAAAACTAAGAGAGAGATTTACAATCTACATATATCCATATCAAATCCGACTATTAACCCCGAAGCCAACCAAAGCAATTCTTAAACAAATTTAATAATATTTCTCTAAGATTCGTTAGATAAGAACGAAAAGTGGCACATTGAACTCTATACTACAATAGTATGTACATATAAACTATTGTGAATTAGTTCTTAGACTCCTATCTTAAAAACCCCTTATAGTATACAATAGAATAGTACAGATAACTTAAATTTTCTGTAATTTTTAGCAAGCAAAATATTGTACAATAATATGTATAAATATGCTCTATTATACTATTGTATAAAGATCTATTTTGTACTCCTTCTAAACCACGTTTCTTGTTGTATTTGATCTGATCGCACATGATGTAAGCGATTTTCTATTTGCAGGAAAAATCATCTCTTTATGTTACAGAGGTATTTAAGGCCACCTTTCTCGATCTCAACACAAAACATCAATGAAAAATCAATGAAAATAAAAAAAAAATAAAAGATTTTTCAAACAAAATAATTAAAATAATTTATAAAAAAATTAAAATAAATAATTAAAATAAAAAGAAAATTAATTGTAATAAAATAAATACTAAATAGATCTAGATTCTAGAGTTGAACTCATTCATTTATCATGTCACTATACTATAAATGGTAACATAAAATAGTATTATAAACCATATCGCATACCATATACAAAAATCATTTACCATAATCTTCCCGAAATTCAATACTATGATAAACAACACAATATCGTTTTGATTTGAATGAGATTCATCCATTCATCGATCCATCCGCATTGATTAAACTTAGAATCCCTATGAAGTGAGATTTAAGCCTTCTAAATAATCGAGAACGAATGAAAAGGAAAACTTTTCTTAGATGATTTAATCAGTTTGGGAGAAAAGGTTCCCATTTCTTTGTTCGTTGATTTTTCGGTTTAGTTCTAAATCCTGAGAGTGAACCTCTAAGATCAACTAGCGTTACCTTACTGGCAACTCGCTTAAAACCACCCAACCCAATCGCTCGTTATAAATTCAGGTATCACATTGGGCCGTAAGGCTTCCGGATGAACTCGAGTTCTTATGGCCAGCGTCTTGTGTAACCTTACCTAACCTAATCTAGCCTAAACATTCTATCATATATAACTTAGTAGCTTATTTCCAACCCTTTAAAATAATCCTTTGTGTTATTGTGCTTTTGTGCACCCTCTGCTAATAAAATTCTTCATCGGCACTTGGAAATAGGAATCCTTAGTGGTCAAATATTTTCGTT
Organism: Amiota communis; assembly: GCA_037043315.1. NCBI lineage: Eukaryota > Metazoa > Arthropoda > Insecta > Diptera > Drosophilidae > Amiota > Amiota communis. Next base: position 232,635 of record JBAMAV010000477.1, read on the forward strand.
TAGAAACTGATAGTAAACATTTGAAACAACGACAGTCCTCATCTTATTTATAAATTATCGTACAATATTATATCAATATTATTACATACATACATACTCAATACCACCCAATTTCACTTAGACTCATGCAGGAACATAGTACAAATTCAATAGGACTAGGAAATAGGGGAGGGGACAGTGGAAGTGTTTCAATGCAGGGTTGGCCATATTAGGTGGACCCATATTTTTAAATTTGATATCCATGTTAATGGTCACCTTGAGTTTGAATGGCTTTGCATTTGTCAATGTTTCGGAAAATATGGCGGATATTTGCCTTAAGTTCGTTTAGGGTCCTTGGGTTGTTGATGTATTGAAAATTTTCGACTTCAAGTAGCCCCAGATGAGGAGGCTATAGTCCGATAACGCTCCTGATTTGCGCAGAACGACGTGAACATGATGTTCGCGGAGACCTTTCAACACTGGCTTATACGGCCACGATAGTTTCATGCTTTTGTTTGGATGCCTGGGATAAGTGACAGTACCAGAAGACAAACACTTTTAAATTTTTTTTTTCTCCACTAACGGTGAATTTTCACAAATGAGAAGTGATTTTGAATGTATAGCTGTACAATTTCAGGGTGTTCGATTGGTGGGTACTGCTCCATAGCAAAAATCTTCTAACACTGAAGCTTTAAACACACGTGCTGTCATTAGTCGATCTGACATTCTTTGTCAAAGTTATAATATTGCCATAAGGTTCCATTTAATATGACTGCCTGTGATTTCTTGTTCTTCTGCTTAGTAGTCAGGTTAATTCGAGTAGTTTGATACAAATACTACAAAGGCCACCACCACCTCTGACAACTACAGATACTGCATCTCTAGAGTGGTCGGGTCTATGTCACGGAAGTACCCGACATCAACAGTTGGCCAAGGACCACTTATACCACCCATGCCTGCTCAAAATCCTCTTAATCCATGCTGGTATTGAACAGAATCCAGGTCTTAGGATCTAGATATGCTTTGTGTATGCAGCATTGGTAAGAGTTCTGCCTCTGTTCAATGTTCTAGCAGTATGGAATGGTGTCATCTGAAGATTTGTTCTGGGTAAAAATCACTGAAGGATCTCCTTGTTGTGCACAACCTCAAGGTCCTATATATCAGCCGAGGCCATAACCGCCAACACCTTTGGTGATCCCGGAAAATGGTAATCGCAGTTCTACTTCTCGTATGGAGCGGGTATGTCCAATCTGCGATAATGCAATATAACGCAATATTATCTCTATTGAGTGCAATAGCTGTCATAGTTTTCATCATATGTTGGCCTTAGATTAGGAAGGGAGTGGGTTAATGACTTTATAGCGCCTTGCTGTAGGTCTTAACAGATCGTGTTTCGCTACTGATACTACTTACTGTGTGTTAATGATAATGTTGGTGGTCATTCGATCATTCGTTCTGGAAACAAATTATTTAAATTGCTTTTTATTTTATTTTTCTGTTTCTGTTTCGTTTTCAATTCAATTTATAGTGTACTTACTACAATAGTAGTATCTAATCTTTTTAATCTTTTATGAGTATATCGTATATATCTTATTTGGATTATTTACAATAATGATTTTTCTATGGTTTTTTTCCTTAATTTATTTTTTTTTTTTCTTTTTTTGGGTTTGTCTTTTGTATAATTCCTAAATATACCATATACTATTCTACTATGCCTAATAATTATAATATATATGTAATTTTTGATGTGAGTCCAGCTTTTAACTGTTTTTTCTTACTTCTATCTCTGTATCTGTATCTGTCTCTGTATCTGTCCAAAGACACAAACACATGTATACATTTTTTAATTTTAATTTATATACATTTCTTTAAGAACCCACTCACTTTTTAATTATATTATACTATGCTATACTACTACTACTTAGTATATAACACGCTCCTTAATTAACTTACACCTACATGCATACTCGTACATACATATGCTTATCTCTAACCTACTACTATGACATGTAACTAACCTAACCTAACCTAACCCAACCTAACCTAAGTATAACGCTTGTCCTTTAGAGTAAACATTTTTGATGGCATTTAACACTTGAAGTAATTATTTCCTATTCATTTCGTGTGTGTGCGTGTGATAATTAATTAAGTAAATTTATAATATTATTATATAAATTAATTTATTAATTAATTGATCAAAAAAAAAAAAAAAAAGAAAAAAATTATATATAAAATTGTGTATTACACCTCTAACCTTCTATCTCATCTCTCTAACATCTATCTTCTCTCACTTGCGCTATTTCTTTCTTTCTCTTTCTCTCTTTTTTCCTCTTTCTCTCTCTCTCTCTCTCTATCTATCTATCTATCTATGTGTCTCTCTTTCTTAATTTCTTTCTTTCTTTTTCTCTCACTCACTCACTCCACTACACCTCACTTACTCGATTATCAAATTATTCACAGTGGTAAACCTCATCAATTGACTATATGTATAACTAAAATTTTTATTTATTATTTCATAAATTTATGTTGTACGCCGTCCTCTCTCTATCTCTCTATCTATCTATCTATCTATGTATTTCATTGTGTCTATCTCACTCTCTCTATCATTTACTATATCTGTGACATTTCTTAATCAAAATTCTTAGATCAGAAAAGTATGAAAAGATATAAAATATCTATATAAATGTACAATTTTCTCTTATTAAAAAAAAAAAAAAAAACTTGAGGACATGACCAAAAAAAGAAAAAATTTTAATTATTTAAATTTATTTTTATTTCTTTCCCTTTTTTTGTGTCTCTTTTCCATTACCCAAACAAAATACTATAATACCCACAACACACACACACACACACACACACATACAAACACACATGCACTTCTAACACATACACACACTATTAACACATGCACGCATTAAATTAAAAACAAAACACTAATGAAAATAAAAAAAAATAAAAACAAAATTTAAAACAAAAAACTTAAAAATAAAATTGCATTTTTAAAAATAAAAAAACCTAAACAATTTTTTTACAAAAATAACACGATTATTTGTACAACAACAACAACAACTACAACATCGACAAAAACAACACAACAACAACAACAACATATATATATATATATATAAAATATACAAACAACAAACAGCGTACATCATTATTATGAGTTCTCAAAAGATCAGGATTACATCTGCTCCAAACCAGAAGATTCAGGCATGCACTTATGTTCCGATTTCCCACCATATCGGATAGGACCATTACTCTGCACAGGTATGTAACCCATAATATAAATATACAATATGCATACAAAACATACTTATTTAGTATATGGTAAAAATTATGGGGTTTTTAATCTGCAACTGCGACTGTATTTTACAATCTTCTATCTAATACGAGTATATAAAAATCTCTTGTCACTGTGTTAGTGTTCGCACTCCTCCGAAACGGTTCGACGGATTTTTATGAAATTTTTTTTGTATATTTGCTAGTTATGAGAATAGGTCGTAAAGTATTTTTCAACCTCCTACCCCCACCCCCCATTATTTAATCACGGTTTTTTTAGTTCAATATCCAAATAATTTAACCGTCATTCAGTGACATGAAGTCATTGACATGAAATGTCGTGTCACTTTGACATTTCATTTTGCTATTGCAATAAAATAGATAAAGGGACTACAACAACGACAACAACAGCGCACAATGAAGTATGTTAGCAAAGATGAGAAGTGAAGCAGCTACATGAACGCTGCTCATAATTTCTCGATACAAGTAATATACGTGTTCTGTGATATGTAGTCAACACATTGAATTTGTAAACGGTGCAACGATCTGACGATTACATTCAGCTACGCAATGTATAATGAAGCGTACATGTCTATCAAGGATCTTTGCGTTGTCATTACCAATTTATCACTCAGTCATTTCGGTATGCGTTCGGCAATTCAAAGTGCATCTGATTTTATGAACACCGAAATGAATCGTGAACTGCATTACAATACAATGTTAATGTCAGTTACGTTAAATTAATTGAAGTGAGAAAATGTCTATCGACGATCATCGTCTAAGGCGCTCCATTCCTCTTTCTGTCATAGATCCCATTCCCACATATCCGTTTGTTCTTCACCAAATCAAAAAATGTTGGCGAGCTAGTAATAACTATTGTATCATTATCTTCATTATTACATAGGTAGAAGTATGGTAAGTACTATTAAAAAAAAGTCACGCTATCCTGTTTATCCGCTTACTTCTTCCAAGCCACGCAATGGATTTTGATACAGTTTTCACTATCATTAAGAGACTGTTTTACGAAAGGTTAGTTAGTCAGAATAGATTCAATAAAAAGAAGACGATTTAATTTTTTATCAGTCATCTTCTAAACATACTTATAATAATATCAGAAACTGAAAGTGTTTGTGCACTCCTTGCTTCTTGGATTCAAAATCGAATTACTAAAAAATGGCGCGTTTATTGCATCAAAATCGACCTACAGAATCAAAATACAATTGTATATTAAAAACAGTATTTCTGAAGCGAGGTGTACAGCTGCTTCTTGAATTTTGGAAGTAACTAAAATAAAGGAAGCAATTGTTAATTTTCAATACTATATTACGAACAATAAATGACAGCGATACTAAGACATTGTTTTCAAGTAGCCTTTCTGCGACTGCATCCTCTCTCGCCACTTTTGTTTGATGATAAGGGGAAGACGATTGCGATGAGGTAGCTGCCTTCTTTGCCTTCTTTCGCGCCTTTCGTTTTTTGTTCAAAAATAAGTTGCTAGCGTTAACACTGAGTGCAATCAACGAATAGCGTTACCAAAAAGAATCGACGAAACAAGCTGCTGGCATGATGCTACGTGAAAACAAGGTCTAATGAGGAGCTTCTCTTCAATATACTAATTAATGGCAACATGAAACTTAAAGGTATTATTATATGGGTCGCCATGCTGCCAAGATGTCGCGCAAATTTGGGTCCTAGTAATACAAGAGATGCAAACAGAAAAGTTTTACTTATAAAACCGAACAACAAAGAAAAAATCAGGCATTCTAATAAGAGTAAGAATGTAATTCATTGCAAATAAATAAAGAATCCTTTATTGAACATACATAGATCTAGAGAGCCATGATTGATTGATTACATGTCAACGGTCGCAGAATGTTGGCCTTTGTGTGACCTAAACATCCCAGAGAACAAACTCTCATGCAATTGACCGACCGATCGACCGATTGTTTTACCATTTGTGATGTGATGTGTGATGATGAAATCGAATAGAATCGAATTTTTGAAAATTATTTGGGCCTGCAATTACTAGTGACAGATGACAAATCCTATATACTTCATATATACTATGATAGATATGTAACAATTTGTTGTATAATTCTTTAACTAATCATATTGGTAATCTTCTTGTTTTTTGTTGTATTTATATATATATATGAGTTTAGCTGAAGCAAAACCATGGGATGATAATGAGCCAACGAACACATCTTGTGTGAATTGGAATCAATATTACACTTATTGCGCACAAACTGGTACAAATCCCTTTCAGGGTACAATCTCATTCGATAATATTGGCATGGCATGGGTTGCTATATTTTTAGTAAGTACAATTATTGCTTATCATATTGAATCAATGATCAATGAATACTAACTACTAATGCTTCTAGGTAATATCACTGGAAGGTTGGACGGATATAATGTATTATGTGCAGGATGCTCATAGTTTTTGGGATTGGATCTATTTTGTTCTATTAATTGTGGTAAGTATCTAGAATGGAATATGGATATACTATTGTGAAATGTAGCATTCAATCAAGTTGTAAGTACATATACAATATATCTTTTGGCATTGGATGACAAATCGTTCAGATCCATGAAAATTTTTTAACATGGCAGGCAACCTTTCTTAAACTACAATATATATATTGATGAACCTCATTACAAAGTATGTTTTTTCTCATCGTATTTATATATAGATTGGATCCTTCTTTATGATCAATCTATGTTTAGTTGTTATTGCAACACAATTTTCGGAAACAAAGAAACGTGAAATGGAACGCATGCGTCAGGAACGTGCTAGATATACTTCGACTTCAACATTGGCCTCCAGTACAAATAATTCGGAACCAGCGACCTGCTATGCAGAGATCGTGAAATACATTGCACATCTGTGGCGTCGCTTCAAGAGACGAATGTTAAAGAAGTACAGATTATATAAGTATGCTGTTTGTAGTTGTGACTTAATTTCATTATTTCTATCTTTTACTCTTTGTTTTTGTTTTAAGTTTTATTTTGAAGTTTACTTTAGTTTTTCTAAGTTTCACTACTCTGAGTTGAGTTGAAAATGATGGGTGATAATCATAATGATGATGATGAAGATGATGATGGGGTACAAACAAAGAAAAAATCATATAAAATCATACTACATACTTATGCGTCTACTAACATATAAACTTGATTAGTACATATAAAACTATACTACTTATATACATACGTTTATTACCATAAGTATATTGTATAATCAGATGAACTAAATATTCTGTAAAATTAAGAAGATTGATATTTTCCCAAATTGTTTTTTTTTTTTTTTTGCACGACGCTGCACATTTGTCGGAATAAGCCAAATCGGATGACTAGCAGGGGTCTTAATGTTCTTTTTGAGTTTTGTCTTATCGAATTGATATTTGGACAGCATAAGTGTCAGATCCATATTCATCAATCATGTAAATTTCAAAATCCCAGGATTACTGTAACGTACAGCTTCCGATGTGCAGTACTCGTATTAATACTAGAGTCAGTACTAAGCACAATTCAAATCAATAATGGAAGGACATGTATGTGACATGGTCATGCGCCATGTATTTAGCGCCGTCTGTACTAGATTGGTGTATTGAAATGCACTATGAATACTGACTCTACCCCCTAATTGTTGTTACGCCAAATCAATAATATAATATTTCTGTATGCTCGCTTATGCCCAGCAGCATGAAGAGTATAACAACTTTGGCATATCCAAAGATATCCTTCTTGCTGGATTTTTTTTTTTTTTTTTTTGGGGTCCCATTTTCTATGTACTTTATTGATCTTTATTTCCAAATAAATGAATTTTCTTCATTTATCGTATAATTGTGCAATCTTGAGAACTCAAAGGGATGCCAGAGAAAAGTGAATTAAGTTTTAGAGGTTCCTTTTTTTTTTTGTAATCTTAAATTTGACTTTCCCCAAATTTGCAGTTACGAGATTTTGTGGTGAGAAATTTAAAATACAATAACAACAACACACACAATACATTTTTCGTTCAATCAATCAATTGGCAATATACATAAACTTCGATTTAATCGAATATTCTCTATATCTTTCACAATATTTGATTTGTACGATTAATCCGATCCAAACCGATCCGATCCAATTTCAAAGGAGGCAAAAGATGATCCAATATACTTAGATACTAGTACTTGTGTAACTTATAAAATCAGTAGACATACAGACAGTTCTGCTATTGTCTATAAGCAGGAGAGTTTATCATTTATCGATTGGTTAATGTTGGTTATTAGTTATAGTAGATTTTGTATACATCATTTTGTCTTCATGCAAATAATTGGTAAAGTAAAGAAGTGACATCTTATAGTCGCTGGTTCGATTCCCACTCAAGTCTGGTCCTGCACTTTTCTAATTTTTCCTCCAATCCTTCTAAACTCTCCCCGTGAGTTGAAGGCCTATGCCGCTATTGCTGATATTAAAAATAACTAGATTATAATTTATAATTAACAGTTCTTCCCAATTTTGAACTTTTCTGCTGGAGCAGAAGCAGTTCACAAGCGATACGTTTAAAAGAAAAGAATTTTTACAATTTTTTTTTTCTTTTTGATCTCCCTTCCCCCCTTGATGACATAAATGCGCAATGTCAAAATTCCACTTACAGGCATTATTCTTCCTCTATTATCAGAATATATAAATTAGTTGGCACTACGGCTTTTGAGTCATCAGATATATGTAAAATATTGGCGACATGTTTTTGTTACATTTCTGAAAGAGCGTCCGATTCTGACATGTGTTTTCTTTTTAAAAACATTTTTACGTTAAAAATATAAATAAATTGGTAAAGGCATGACTCAATGGCAGGATGCTCTTAATTATTGTATTTGCATAGTACAATATTATTTTTGCTTTCATTAAAGATTCTATAGATCATAAATGATAGTACCCAATACAATATGTAGTAGTAACAATAAGCCCTCACCATCGCCATTCCTCTAGTCTTATATAGTCATGTCTCAATGTTAGGAGTTCTGCGTATTTATTATAGTATGATAAAGTAAAAAAGTTGAGAGATTTCACATTGGCCGATATTTCAAATATTCTTGCTTTAATGCTCAATAAAATCCTTTATTGAATCCTATATGGTAGTTAGTAATTAGTAGTTGTTGATCAATCAAAATACATAATGTGAAGGATATAAAATCAAAAATCAAAATCGCAAATCGTTTTAATCAAATCAATTGTTTTCATATATTTACTATATGTTGTGTATTATGCCTAAAAATACAATAGTTAATAACTTGACTTGTTAAATGTTTTGAGTACCGCCACCATCCAAAAGTACTCAAGTACTCAAGTACGAGGTCAATTAGATAAGTCAGTGATTTTTTGAATTTCCCCGCTTAATAACTTTAAATACAATACTGCTTCTGTCTACTGTTAATCTGTTAATAGGCTACTAAAAGCAGAAAACATCGTGCATTTCGATGAAAATGGAAAAAATTGAATTACGTGTGCTCATCGAAACGAAGAAAAGGTTTGATGAATAGTAATATGGGGACTACTCTGTGCCATCAAGTGGTTTACTTACATGAATATTTGTGGGTGCTACGTTTCCTCACACTCGACCATAAGCGCATCCATGTGACAACTGCAAAAAAGTGTTTGGTGATAGTCAACCGTGAAAGAAACATGGATCCATTACAACACACCAGAGACCAAGGAACAGTCAATGCTGTGGACTTCTCCGGATGTGCACGTACACCAAAAAAAAAAAATGCCAATGTGGTGAAAGACGGCCAAAAAGGTCATGGCGACAGTCTTTTACAGTGATTACCTTGTAAAGGGTAAAACGATCACTGGCGAATATTATTCAGATTATTCAGAGCTGTTAAATAGATTCAACAGTGATAGGAAGCAAAAACGATCACATTTGGCAAAGAAAAATGTGCTCAGCGGTAAGAGATTCGAGGGTCGAAAGAAGAAGTTATCAAATCAGAGAAACAAACACCCAATTTAAGGACTTTGAGAATACCTATTGCACGTATTTGGGAGGAATAAAAAAAAATACAATATAATATATATAAAAATCAATTGCCTTGTATAAGTCCTGCAAAAGTCCGAGAATGGCTCCACAAATTTAAATAAAGGAAGATCGTAAAAACCAAAATAGGATAGTCGAAATTACGAAAAAAATTAAAATTAACCAGGTGTGCGAGTGAGATGCCAGAGCATGACAAACATTACTATGAAAAAATAAGAATGAAAACAAAAACAAAGCAACCAGGATTAAAAAATCGAAATTAGCAAGGTGTGCGAGTGAAATGGCAAAACATGACAAACATGGCAATGAAGAGAGTTTGGTCATGTATTAAGCGGTAGTCATGTGCAGTGCATTAAAATAACAAACAGGACAACCATCATTTACTCAACTATAGTCGGCCACAAATGAATTTTCATGCATGAAAATGATTTTCTAAAACATTTGACGAGAAATGATTATACAAATGCTGCAGCTAACCAATCAGTATCCAATAAATGTTTGGGAAGGAGAGGCAAAGCCCGGAGACGATAGGCTACAAAAAATAAAATTTTTAATTCAAAAAATCACTGACATATCTCATTGCCCTCGTCTTATACTATACATTAATTCATAATTTCAAAAAGGATTACAGGAACACAAAGGATTTCTTGACAAAAAGCATGTGTGTGTGTGTGTTTTTTTTTTTTTTAAGAATTTTGACAAGAAAACTTCTCTACTACTACTTAGTACTACTTAGTAATGTCAGTCAGTCAGTTAGTTGATGTATGAAGAAGTAACAAATTAAATCAAATCAAATCAAATGCGAATTGTAATCATTATAAAGTAATACTATAGTATATACTACATACCATACCATTCCATACCAACCTATGATGATATCAATACTAAATTGATTGAGTGTTACTTCTGAAAATAAACTTCAATTACTGCCATTTGTACTTGGGATTTAACAAGTCTTACATACTATATACAATACTTTGTCTTTGTTGTATATAGTTAGCTTTCTGTGTATGTGTGTTATGGCAAGAGAGACAATTCAATTCAATTCAATCCAATTCAATTTATATGAAATTAAATTCAATTGGATTGGACACACATGGGCGTACCTAGGCGGAGTTATTCATCTACAGGAAATTCTTGATTTGCCCCATCCCTCTAGGCTACAGGAAATCCCTGATTTGACCTCCCCTTGGCCAAAACTTGAGTGCGCCCATGCATTTCAAAAGCAAGATCATATTCTCACTATTGTCATTTTAATTATTTTATGTGTTTAAACAAAAAAAAAAAAAAAAAAAAAATTAATCTATATATTATAAAATCAGTTAAAAAAAAAAATAATTCAGTCCTAGGAGGAAAGAATATAATTTTTAAGTTTATTTGATATCTTTTTCTTTTATTTTTTTTTTTTTTGATAATTTGGTTATATTTTTTCTTTTCCTGTTATAAAAAATCAACTATTGTTTTTTTTATTATCATTATTATTATTATTTATTTTTGCATGATCATTTCTGACTGATCAAAATTTGCATTCTACATTAACAGAGAGAGTGACAGAGAGAGAGAGAGAGTGAAACAGAGAATGAGCGAGAGAGAGGGAGAGGTGATCGAAATTGAGAGAATGAGATTAAATAATGAGATAGTAAAAGTGCTAATGAGGGGCCTGACAGATATCGAATATCCGATAACAAATACCATGTGCACCCAAATCCTTTCGAAGCTTAAAGAAATAGAAAATATTGTACCATACATATGGAGTTTTTATTTTCAATTCGGGACATTAGAAATAGTAGTTGTAGTTATTCGTGTTGAGTCTGCTGTGGGTATACGCTCTCTTGACTCCAGCAAGTCTATGTTTTGTTAAAGTCATTCGAATTCATCTCACTGTTATATACTTACGATACTCGGGAACGAAAGACTTCAATGAATGGGTTATATACCGCATAGTTGTTGTAGAATCTTTATACTTCTATAGAATCAACACAATAATTTAGTATTTTAGCTTGTTACAACCTATTCACCTAAAAGTATGTCAAATCAATCTTCAAGTCAGTTCAATTCAATCTTCAGGTTCTGGCCCTATTCAGAGGGCTGTTCATTTCAAAAAAATAGATTGGAAAATGGTTTTTCTCCAGTAGAAGAATATATTTATAGAAAGAGTAGATGAATTGAAGGGCCAATCAAGTGATATGTTTAGATACAAGGGTGGGTCAAAAAGTGTACAAGTTTTGACAAAGAATAAAATGTATACGTATGGTATTGTATATACGAGAACTCCTACTTCCCTGATTATTTGATAGGAACAAGATAGACAATCACATTGAGTGACTTAACAAACCATTGTACTATGTATGGTAAATGTTAATGTGATGAATGAGTTTTATAATTGGAAATTAGGAAATCTATATACTATCAATACATTTTTTTTGTGTTGTTGATTTTTTCTATGTCTTAGTAAGTTATGCAATGCAATTCTTAAATGTTGTTGTACTACTTATGTTAAACCATACTATTAGATAATCTTAATATCTGATCTATCAATCTGTCTACTATACTATGTCTTCTACTTATATGTCTTCTATATGTCCACTATATGTCTGCATGCATGCTGAAAATGCATTTTATATATTGAATATGATATATGAAAAAGAAAAAAAGACTATCTAAATATGAAAAAAAACAAAAAAAAAAAAAAAAAACGTTTATTATCATTTCATTTCAATGGTTCTAATAAATTTTGGTCTAAAACAACGCATAGGTATCAGCGTCAACAACGCAAGGAAGGTCTGCTACCGAATGCCGATAATTTGACATTTTCGCCATCACGTATCAAATGCCACCATCCGAAATGTCCAAAGTATCGAAACCGAAAACCGTCCAATATACAAGAGCAAATGATCACGGTTATGGTGCCCTTAAATACCAACACCAATAATAACATTAACAGCAATAATAATAGCCAAAATAGTAACAACAACAATAGTCAAAGCAATAACAATTTCAACAACAACAGCAATAGTCAACAACAACAGCAACAACAACAGCAACATTGTATACCAACACCAATGACAACAGCAACAGGAATAGCAACACAACAATTCCAACAAAATGTTGCCACAACATCTGGTTTAAATATTGTTATGCCAACAATAGCAACAGCAAACCCAGCAAACCCAGCAACATCAGCAATACCAGCATTGACAACATTAACAACAACATCAGAAATTATGAATCCAATTGCAACAAAAGGACGTGAACATTCTTCATCTGAGAATACAGAACAATCCTTAGAGAATGTAACAATAAATTCAGCAAATACCAGTCGACGTAGTTCAAGTATAAGAAACAAATCAACAACAAATAATCAATTGAAAACAACTGTTGATAATGAACAGCAACAGCAACAACAACAACAACATCAAAAGACAATTCTATTAAAATTACCACAAAGTGTTACGGATTCCGAACAACTAATTGTAAGTAAAAAAATGACTTATCAGTTTCCTAATCTCTCTAAGAAATTATCATTATTATTATTAGTGAGACCATGCAAATATTTACCATATTTAATTATAATAGTATGTTCACGTATAGGTGAATCTCGATTAACTTCCGGATAGATCCGGGACTCAAAATGAAAATATTTTTTCTTTTTGGATAATAGACAACACATATGGTATTTATATGCTGTCTGTTTCCTTCTCAGAAGTTGACTCAAGCTCATAGGTTTCTTGAATTTCTTTAATCATGTTTGCGATATATGTATTAAAATGGGAATCCCCAAATTGTATTTAAGTATAATACATTACATACAATACATAGATTGAAAATGTATGAAATCATGGATAAATCAGGGAAATCATGATTAGTAGAAGTCAAAAATATGTAACCAGAGAACGAGATTCAAGTGTATTATTTATTTTTCATTTACATGAATCCACATGATTGGTTTGTAAGGTTCCTTGAATATACTGATGATTCTTTTAACGAGTAGTCCTTAAGAAAATTTTAAAAAAACATCATCAGCATAGTACATAAGAGTAAAAAATTCCAGTCAAAGTTCCTCTAACATTTTGATGTCCGTAGAATATTGAACTCCGAGTTTTTGAATGCAATATAATAATTGAAGATTCAAAATAAGAGAGTTTATTGATCCATGGCCTACAAAGTCGGGTTAATTTCGGGTCATCAAAGTCAAAAAACATTATCATTATTTACCGCTTCAAAACACGTATTTCGATTAAAGAATTTTAGAAAAATACGGCTTAGAAACATAGCTATATCATTTTACTTTATAGTGTTTCAGATTAAAAACATTGAAATAAAACCAAACAGGAATTATTTTTACACAAAATGGGCAATTTTCGAAGCACTTTTTGCACTTCGATTGAGGTAACTCCAAAGCATGCATCAACGGCTTCTTCGGGTATCGAAAATCGTTGACCAAGTAATTTGTTCTTCACAAAAGAAATCATTCGTTGCTAAATCGGGTCTATACGCAAGATGACCCATCAATACAATGTTTTGTACCTTTAAATACTCGGTTTTTTGAACCGAAGTGTGAGAATTCGCCTTGTCATAATGAAGAATGATCCAACATCGACCTCATTTCACCATCATTGTCCGTTTATTTCAAAGAAAGAAACAGGCCACCATTTGCTTCGAAGTGCTTTGTGCGCAAACCGTTTTCTTTGGATTGTAATCACCTTGGAACACCCATTCGGTCGATTGCTGTTTACTTTCCGGCTCATACGTATAGATCACCTTGTTTAACTTACAAACTTTTAAATGTAAAGAGCCACAAGCTCTATTTGATCCCTTCTTGTTGAACGATTTATTAGAACAAAATAACTAAACACATTTTGATTTCACATGGTAAATAATAGAAAAAAAGGCTATGTGGCAAACGCAAATGAAAACAAATCCGACTTTTCCAGTTAATTTTCCAATAAAAAAAATTTATTGCATATTGTATTGTCATCAGAATTAGAGGTGTGTTTCAAATTTCAGATCAATCGGTCTACAGGAAGGGGGTGAAATTTCAGTTACTAGATTTGGGCACAAGATCCTGACCTAAATAAAACCTATTAACTATTAAAGATTCAGCTTTGCTTATTCTAACAGAATGAGAATAGAGTAATTTACTTACTTTACATACTTAGTATGTTCTATTATATTATGTTATTAACAATTTAACTAATGATTGACAAAAGAGATAAATAGTGTACTTCAAACTCAAACGTTAACAATAAACAAACAGTTGTTTACTTCAAGTCCAAACACACCTATTGCAATCTTCAATACGCTTTTTGAAGCATCACGATCGTATTTTTAAAGCATTTCATTGCTTCAATCGACGTGAGCCTTTTTTTGAGCGATTGTCAAATTATGCGGGATTCAACGCGGAACTAGCTAAGTGTTCATGCAATACTGTATGTATTGAGGTGAAATGAATGCCCACAGTTGCCACATACCAATTTTCCACTATTAGTTTACGCACAGCATCAATATTTTCGGTCGTAACAGCTATTTTTGGTCGACCTTCACGAAATTCGTCCTGCAGCGTAGAGCGTCCACGATTAAAAACCCTAAACCAGCGATATACGTTAGTCTTATGTGATGCTTCATCACAACATCATCCCATGAAAATGTTCACGATTTAAATCTATTTTTCAAGATTATATTGCCAGATTGCAAAACTTTTACAGTGCCCCACGTCTTATGAAATTTTATTTCATAAAACAAAAATATAAGAAAAAATTTAAAATCATAAAAAAAAAATTATAAAAAATAATTATAATTTATTTTTAATTTTGCATAAATATTTTTTATTTACATACTACATATATACCATACTAATATAAGTACATACCATTTAAACGAGCATATATCAATACATAAATACTATATATTTTTATTGTCTTGTTTGTGTGTGTGTTTAGCTGCAGTTGGGAAACTTGGGAAAGGTATCGTAATCCAATCAATCCAATCAAATTCAATCCAGTTTAATGAGATCCACACTACTGTATATTGTACAATATATTTTCCATTTCCATTTTTAATTCTCAACCATTTTTGTCTTGAATTCATTGAATTATGTAAATACAAAAATATTAAAATTGTTAAATGTATATAAGATTTTTATTAATTTTCTATTGTATATACTACTTACTGTACCCATATCTTATAACCAAATTTCAAATTTTATCGTTAATTCTACATTATTACAAAAGTATACTCGTACATGTATTAAAATATAATTATGTGTATATATGTTTGTTCTTTAGACAAATCCATGTACATCGGGTTTTCTTAGCCCACCAAATTCGGCAAATCGTCGGCCATCGGTTATGTTTAATGAATATGTTTTGCTTCATACACCGCCTGCCAATAAGGAAGCAAATCTTGAGAAGAATATTGTATCAACAGAGAAAATGACACAGGCTGGCGATGGAAGTATCTGGCAGGTAAATATAGAATACCTACTTAGCAATTACATACTAGTATACTAAGTAGCTTAGGCATTGAACATTGAATCTTCTGGAAGGCAACTTGTTCAATGACTTGAGAAAATCAAATAGGTATGGTTAGGGAATCAACAGCGAATGATCACATGATACAAAAATCTATAAACAGTCCAATTAAATACTATGCAGATGTGTTTATCATAAGTTATAAATATAGGCTTCGAAAATTGACTTTATCCAGAGTCAGGGGCCAATTTGCTATATTAGTATGTCAGAGACAACACTTTTTTTACTTCTATGGAAATCTGACCATGAATTTAAATTAATTAAAACAATCAACTTAAGGAATTTCCTTATACATTATGACATTTATTCATTTATTTTCTAACACTCGAGAAAGAGACTTTGTTTTAAAATGTACTACGAATTAACAAAACTAGCATTGAAGTAGCATCAGTAAAAGATAGACAAATTAACTGATAGAACAGATTATTGTATTAATAATATTTTCGTACATTCGCTTACAGGTTAATCTTCCACAAACAGTTGGCAATGTCACAAATCCTTATGCAGATTGCTCTGAATTGGGTATACATGACGCGATGACTTGTCAAGAGCTTTTAGCATTTTCTGTGGCCTTTTCAGCGGCATTGCCTACGGGACAAAGCACGCTGGAATCATTTTACTCATCGTTGGCACGTTCTGATTCTGCGGCGGCAACAACAGCAACAGCAACAACAACAACAACAGCAGCACCAACAACTGTCACAACAACAAATACCAACAAACGTCAGCAACAACAACAGCAAAAGCAACATCTTGCTGGTGGCAGTACTGTCGTCACCACCAATAGTAGTATTGTTCACGCTTCAATGGGAGCACCTATAACAAAACTCTACGAACATGCTAATCGTAGTAGTTATAATAATAATGGTCGAGGTGGTGGTAACAATAATAATATGATGTCAAGAACAGCTTCAACAGCTGGATGTGTAACTTCAATAGCTATCGGATCAGGATCAACAACAGCAACTGCAACAGGAATTGGAATTTCAACAGCTACAGTAGCAACAACTACAACAGCACCAGTGACAGCAACAACAACAACAACAAAAGGAAACTATGTTGAAGACTATTCATGCTGTTATGATCTCTATCAAAATGCATTGTCACCAGTTGATGCCGATGGCAATAAGAAACCACGTTCAATGCATGGCATATTACGTGTCTTTCATAGCATTACACGTTTCTTTAGTATCATACGTCGTTATATACGTCGTCTGGTCGAGCATAAATACTTCCAACAGGGCATATTGCTTGCCATACTCATTAATACACTGTCAATGGGTATTGAATATCATAATCAACCCGAGGAACTAACAGCGATTGTCGAGACAAGTAACATTGTATTCTCATGTATATTTGCCTTTGAAATGTTACTCAAAGTTATTGCTGAAGGACCATTTCGTTATATAGCCAATGGTTTCAATGTTTTTGATGGTATTATTGTGATATTAAGGTAAGGGCCAATGTACTATAAGATTATATTATATACTAGTATATAACTACTCACCTTCATCCATTTATTATGAATCTCTCAGTATCGTAGATTAAAGTCCGCAGATTCATTATCATTCCTCTTCTCAGTTGCAGCTATGAAGATGAAATTTTGTTGAAAAGCTGATCACTTTAGGCTATGGAAGAAGTTATAGTCTCTTAAAAGCCATGCCAGAAGAGTGTTTTGTTTTGTATACTATAGCATAAAGTATTTAAACTGACAGACATTTCTTTGAGAGGGACCATAAATGCTTAAGACTGATTGGCCAAATAGGTAGTAGCCATTGGAGTCTTGCACGAATGCATTTGAAACGGCAAACAAGGCCATTTGTTTCGTTACGAGCGAAGCAAGTTTCAACTACTTGGTCGACCAAATAAAATAAAGAGATTTTTGTGCTGACACTTGCATATACCTAATATTTGCTCAGACAAACTAAACCGCTATCAAATGCGAATGAACCAAGTTTCAAATGAAATAAATCGAATGGAAAACATTCGAATACAAGGAAGTCGGTCTTCAGCTGATGGTTATGACTGTTTATTGACTTTATAAGGGAGACTGTCTCTTTCGTACGCAATTTTTGTTCACCTGTTTTCTCTCTGTTGCACGTGCAGAGTTCTTCAGCCAATGTGGTTGCCGGCAGAACATTAACAAATGATTGGAAAGATTCTCAAATTTGTTTAAATGAAGGGAATGTGAGGCATTACCTTTGCCCATTACTTACACATACAGACCATTCGTTTCATGATGATTTGTCAAATGATTTCTTGCAAATGCATTCGTACAAGACTCTAATAGCCATGTACATTGGGTAATAGTAGTTTTCGAAGAGACAAAATCACATATTACTGGGAAATCGTTGGGTTTAGTTCAAAATTTTGTTTAGTCATTTTAGACTCAATTTTATGGGATCATATTATGATTGATATTTTATATAATCTTTCAATTATTCTCTCCCCTTTTTTACAAAATTTATAGTGCCATAGAAATTTGTCAACAATTCTTTGGTAATGGCACTGGCGGCGGTGGTTCGGGACTCTCGGTATTACGGACTTTTCGTCTGTTGCGTATCCTGAAGTTGGTACGTTTTATGCCAAACTTGAGGAGACAACTATTTGTCATGTTGCGAACCATGGATAATGTTGCTGTATTCTTTTCGCTACTTGTACTTTTTATATTCATCTTCAGGTATGTAAAGATCTAAAAACACAATGTCTAACTAATGTCTTTCCTATAATACTTACTTACTTACTTAATATGGTATTAATAATACCTACTATTTAGTATATACAATACTGTTAGTATTGTACTAACATATGTATATGACATCTACTTATGTAACTACTATTTACTACATACATATACATACTATAAATATGTATATTGTATATTGTAAACTACTATAAGTAAAACATACATATTTTATAATTTCTCTCTATATATAACATATACAATATACTATATATGTATGTCTCTTGGATTAATCATATATTATATTGTATAATTATATTATAATTTTTTCTTTTTTCTAACCAAAAAAAAAACCAAAAAAAAAGAAAATAATTAAAATTAATCTTAATATGGAAAAACAAAAACTACTGCTATGTCTGGTACTTAGTACTAAGATTATACTAAAATTCAAAATAGTACTAGGTCATTTTTCTCCCCCAAAAAAACAAAGACAATAACAACAACTACAACAACAACAACAATTCTACATTACAATATTTAAATAGGTTTTATCGTGTATATCCCCAATGATTTTCTCTAAAATCAATCAATTCCAACCACCTCATCTTACAAATGATTGAATGATTTATCAATTGATTGAGTAATTGATTGAGGTAATTCTATTCCAATCAATCTATCAATCAATCAAATAATATTAACAACAATAAAAGGGTTCTTATTTAGTACATTCGTTTCCAAAAATACATACCATATTTTCAAAGTTAAACCCTCTAATTTTTTATTCTAAGAAAATATTGTATTAAGAATTCCACTATGTAATGGTATTTAGTAATTTTCTCTCTCCTCCCTCTTTGAGTCAAACAATTTTTCATTTCAATTTTAATGCAAGGAAAATGTATAATTAAATTAAGTAAAATATCATTTGATTTCATTTAGGTTTCTTTATACCTTTCACAATACTAAACAAATCGATCCATATAAATACCATACCATATACGCATATAGTATAGTATAGGTACATTATTTGTCTGATCAATCCATTCTGAAGAAGTTTCGAAACAAATGGTAATCCGTGGCGGCTACTGGTGGTCTGGTACGGAGTACGGAGCGTGCAGAAAAAGTTCCAAATTCAATTCCTGTAGTGTGAGATCAATCTAGGCAACAGTTTTTGCTTAAGTTTTTACATCATCTGGACCAGTTGGTTGCAGTATTCTTTATGAGCCAGATTTCAAGCCTTCACCAGACGAATGATACGATAAATATTAGATTTTGGGGTGTGTTGTAATATCTCCAATCACACGCTTATGATTGTCATAATATCAGTACAAATAATAATTCGATTCAAAAATATATTGAACAAAATTAGCTCATGTGGAACTCTTTTTATCCAATCTTTCCTCGTTACCGAATTGAACTAGATGATTTACTCATGATAATGCTAAACAGACTATTCAAAAGTAGAGTTGTCAATAGTGGTAAAGTTTCATTTAATTAAAATTCATTATGACTTATAAAACTGTTATGTGAGTCCTAAGCACTCCACACAGGAGGAATTTAAAAAAAAACAACTTTGCAATCTGCTCATCCATTTCATTTATTTAATTTGAAAGGGCTTTCTTCTTTTAGAATAGAATAATATCACAAGTAACTGAAAGTAAGAAAAATTTCCCGGTTCTTGTGGCCATGGGCGTAGCCAGATACGGGTACCCCTAGCTGGGAGCAGTTATTTCATTACCACAAATCTTCAATAGTTAATACGATATTTTGTGAAGAGCCTGGAAGATTACCATTAGTGTAATAAAACATATATGTTTCTTAAATTTTCACAAGAAAGAGAATTAAGTCCCGACTAAGGGAATCTGTTACATTTGGCGTCACACTTAATGAGTATCGAACAATCATGTTAACCAAATATGGGTACCTGGACATAGTGGGTATCTTAAGAACGAAAAGGAAGATGAGCTCGCCACGAAACGATCTACTAATGCTTTCATTGGACCAGAGCCATTCTGCTTGCAGTTCGATGAAAATTAGGGACAAACAATAGCTCGATGACAAATCGCATCGCTATTGGGTAGACACGTAGAATTTTTGACGGACTAAACTCTACATGCCAACTAGATTTCGCAAGAGAGCATTGGAATTACTGGGACTGACACGGACAGTCTCAGGTTTCTTGACAAGACATTGCAGAGTAACGAAACAATTACATAACATGCGATTTGTGTAGACTGCATAACAGTGTAATAAAGAAATTGCTGATCAAATTGATCAAAGAAAATCTTCGAATTCCTGATGAATAACAGAATCTCGAAGTAGCTGGCTACGCCCATGCTTGTGGCCTTTGCAATTCTAGTAGTAGATACCTATCAGTGGGTTCAGTGAATGGATGGGTCGTTTGTATATTACTATGTATATGTGAAGGGTATAAAAAAAAATGTAGAATTAGAATCAGAATCAGAACTTTATTGTTTTTTCAGTATTTTGTTGGTTTTTCCAAAAGTAAACAAGAGAAAATTCATTCAATTTCGTATTTCTCTAGTGTCTAGTCGCCTCTCGTTTTTATACTACTACTACTACTACTACTACTATTATACTTTACATACTACTACTATTAAACTTAGTACTACCACCTCTGATATTATTACTAATACTTACCTACTACTACTACTACTACTTAGTATACTACTTAACTCTTTTTGAAACATGAAACAATATCTACATATATTTAATAATTGTAGTTAATTTTTTAGTTTTATGTTATTTATTTAATTGATCTTATTGATTTTGTTATTTCATTTATTTATTTATTCTTATTGATTGATGATTTCTTTTTAAATTACTTTATAAAGATCTTAAGTTTTAATTTATTAATTTACCAAATCACTCATTTCTATCTCTCTCTCTCCTTCGCTCTTATACAGTAATAAAAATCCTATTCCTCACCAGTTCACTCATAATAAAAAAAAAAAAGAAAGTTATATTGAATTTCATTTAATTTATATACTTGATTACTTCTTTAAAGCTTCCTCATGTATACCTGAATTACCTTGAATAGACCCCCATGATTCCATAATCGATCATTGAAAACAACTATTATTTACCGTACTTACTAACATATAGTACTTATTCTCTTTTTTTTCTTCATTTCTATCTCTATCTATCTTTATATCTCTATCTCTTGATCTCAGTCTGTCTCTCCTTGTCCAACACAACTTGACAAATACTAAGCTTAGTATTTTGCATTTTTCAATTGTAGCAATTGCCATATCTCACTTGTTAAAATTACTATATCTATTCATTTCTTCTTTCTTTTCCTCTGTATCTTTCACTCTCTCTCTCTCAATCTCTCTCTGTCTGTCACACTGTCTGTCTCATTTGATTCTAATTACTTAATTATTCATTATCAAGTATCTTGTAACATTCACTTATTATTATTAACACACTATTCTATGCTAATCGAATCTAATTGCTATCTGATAATCTCATCATTAATGTTCTATTTGTTGAAAATTTGTACCCAGTAAAAAACCAAGTTCTGCTTACTTACTTACTTACTTACTGACTTAGTACTTACTAATAAAGTAACAAAAATTTATTAAGCAACATATTTTGCAGTATCAAATACAAAATACCTAATGTACTTAATCGATTCCATTATATTCCAATCCATTTAACCATTTAATATCTCACCAAAGCAAAAGTATTTAAGTTAGTTGACTGACAACATTACTTACTATAAATGCTAAATTACTATATTATTCTACTATGCTTTATTGTCTGCTTATCTAATTCACTCAAATCCACTCTACTCTACTCTATTCTATTCTTTTCTAATCAATTTAATTCAAATCTAATCAAACATTTTCATTCAAATACTCGCTCGTAGTTCTTTCACCACTTGATTTCACTTAATAAAAGAAAAAAAATAATAATAATAAATTCTCATAATATACTATTGTAATTAATTTAATTTTATTTAATTATATTTCTTTTTTAATTTGTTCATGTCTTTTTTTTTTAATTTACTTTCATTTCTTGTTATAAGAGAATACTACTTCTGTACAATATTATTTTTATTTATTGTATTTTTTATGAAAAAAACTTAATCTCTTCAAACACACGCTTTGCTTAGTTGCATTTTATTTTAAACATTTACTACTCACTTACAAAACAAAAATATATGCTCACATATTTAACTTAAAGTTCTTCTTTGTATACTCGTACTACGTACTTATGTAGAGTTTCAACTTCTTTTGATATTACAATGGATACAAAATTAAATTTATACAATATATACATACTTACTACAATATACCATATGATTCATATGATATATCCTCCATGTTGTAAGTCTTCTGCTAAGAGTTCTACGTACTTAGAATATTTTGCACGATTATGTACTTAGGTTGCACCAGGCTAAAATCTTGGTGAAGCGGCTTGAAGAAAATTGATGGCCACTATTTTGTCAACTTATAGTCGGTTTAGACTGCTTAAAATTGCTTGATTTTTAATCAGGTGTTTACACTGAAATTTTCCTTTTTTTTTGTTGAAGATTTTCTTCAAATTTTATACAATTGTCTTCGGAACAGCTGTTTTTTTTTTATTTTGGTTATACAACTTTGCGAGCACGTTGGCTATATTAAAACTAAAAAATACATGATTAAGAACATTTTAAAATATATGCAAATAGTTCTTGCAGTCCCCTTTTTCAATCCTGATACTTGTTTTATTAAAAAATTAACAATTTATATTTTATTTAAAATGTTGTCAGCTGATTTATGTTTGGAGGGAAAAGAAAAAGGAGAATAAGAGCCAAAATAAGGTGACCTGTTGACAGTTGACTATAAACCTGATTTTTTTTTTCAATCTGTTTATAATCAACCTTGGTTACCATAGCAACAACCTTCAATGACATCACTTTTCCCTGTGGTTGTTGTAAAAATAATCAGATTTTATATCTGATTATGGAAAAATCTGATTTTCAGTCTAAACCGACTATTACACCTGTATACAGTAACAGCAATTGCGCAAATAATGTAAATCGTCGTGACAATCAGATCGTACAGTTTTGAATTGACTTAGATTAGATTACTGATTTTGTTAAGACTTTTATTCGGTTTTAACATGGATAGATGGCATCCGTCATCTAATGGCAAAGATGAATTAATCAAAAAAACAAGCAACAAAATGGATTGCTATAGTAAATGACCTATAAATATAGCTAGTGGACAAATGTAAACGCAAGCAAACATTTTCAAATACTTACATACGATAGATGATTCGTTTCATTTGGTGGTATGGCTTGTATTTGTATGTGATGCGCAGTCGGTTCATTTGAAAAATAAATACAAATGCCGACAAATAATTCGTAAATGTTCTGCTGCGGCAAACACTTTGGCTAAAGAACTGTGAATGTGCATGACAGAGAGAAAACAGGCAATCAAAAAAGAGCACACGAAACGTTTTTCCAACACTATAGAGTCATTGATCAGAGTAACCAACAGCTGAAGAACGACTTCCAAGTAGCTTGTATGGCGTTTCAAGTGCATTTGTGCAAGACTCTAGTGGACACATACCAACCACTCAAGATGAATCACCTTTCTTCAGAACAAATTCAGGTTCAGTTCATGAAAAACCTGAGGACACCAGAATCGGTAGAGAACACACACTTTAGCAATTTCAGTTCTGCAGTGAAAAACGAGTTTCTGAAAAACACTAGGTGTTCTATTCAAACATTCGTTCCGATTCCGAAATTTCAATATGGCGGGCCAATAAGAGGTATTGAATAATATAAACATTCTTGGATTTACACTAGTTCTAAATATTTCTCAAATTTTGGAGTCAGGTTGAATCTGGAGTTGGGTTCAGTATTTCAAAAATGTTGTCCATCCAGGCACTGAAGACAAAACAGAAAGTGCGCCAGCTGTTCAAAGCAAGAGCAGTTACAGGTAATGAAAGTTCAGAGTCACCGAACATCCACGATTCGACAATTTTGAGGTTTACCCAGCTACTGATGATGATGCTGATGATGATGACGTATCTTGGAGAAAAAAAATCGCCAAATGATCAATACTGCAAATTGAAGGTGAAAAGACATCCTAAACGATGATCTATGTAGTTTAATGTAAAACAATTTGCTGCTCATGAGACCTTGGTTCGAAAATGGCTAAAAATCGTCATTTTCGCATTTTTGGGTCGGAATATCTCAAATTCCTGACGGATAGACCCCTTTCGAAGTCAGATTCGTTTTTAGGATGTCAAAATCCTTCGAAAACAACTAATGCGGTCTCTGTTTCCAAAAAAAAAGTCAAATTTCGCAGGCCTATGTTATTTGTATATCAGTCTTCTTACTAACCTACCAACAGGTAAAGAATCACAAATAAGAAAATTTCAATTGGATTTCATTCTCTACTAAGTACGAGTATGTAGAATGTATCTTTAACTTCTATTTTTCACTTATATACATCTCACACACACACACATACCCACAAACACTCTCACTCACATACACTATTTCTTTTATTCGAAATTAGAAATAATAATTTTGAAAAATTTGCAAAAAAAAAAACCAACAAAATTATCTTACCGTTTTCATACTAGTACAATAGTAAATAGTAATTGACATTTGACTCTCTCTCTCTCTCTCTCGCTTCTTTAATCAATCAATCAATCAATCAATACTAATGTTAGTTATCACAAGTATATTTTATCTACAATAGCTACTAGATACAATACAAATCATGCTACACATATTAGATAGTACATAGATATCTACATTTATACATATTACTACAATACATTCATACATGCATACATATATGTACAACATTCAGTTAAATAAGCTTAATAGATTATATACTATATACAATATACTACTTATTATTAATTACATAAATTACGATATTATGTAATTGTGGTTTGCATTTGATTCTCTTAGACTTTAGACACATAATCGTAATTTTGTTAACCACCCAAAAAAAAAAAAAACAAAAAAAAAAAGACAAACCGAAAAGTTGATCTATGTAAATCTCAACTTCATTTAAATAAAATATTATATAATTAATTTAAATTTTACTATTAAAAAAAAACATTTAAAAATCAAAATCAAATCCAAAAACTGAACAAAACGCTAAAAAATAAACACTTATCTGTAATCAGTAATCTCAGTAATAAGCCCAAGAACAAAGCTCCTCTTAACATACCATATTTTCTTGTAGTAGTCCATCATAAAGCCATATACATAATTTTGCATTAAGTTAATCTGCTACTGGTATATTTATACTACTACTACTTCTATATGGTATATATTTATACTCGTATACCCACTTTATTTCATTTTTATTCCTTCCCTACATTTTTATTTCAACCCTATTTTTTTATAGAATAGGTATACTCGCCGCTCAACTGAATAGGTTCAACACTTCTAATTAACTTTTCAGAACACTAGTGCGCCCAAATCAAAAGAGTATGACGGCCACACGAACAATATATTGTATGTTAACATTTTGGTCATTTATCAAATGTTTTCCCATCTATCCTGGTAGTATGAATGAGGGCTGCTGGTATTTCCATATCCAAACTGCAGCTCACAAGTTCCATAATATTATACATAAATATAAGTATTGTAATATGATCTCCCACACCATTATGCCACAGGTGTGCTGGTAACTCGAGCAATATTACTGCTTTCACAGGTCATAAAAGAAATAGTTGTAGCTGTCTGTTCCGATCCATTCAGGTTGAACTTCTCTTAATCAGAAAACAACAAAGTGTACAATTCATTGTTCCATATCACATCATGCTTTCAAGCAAACCGAATGCTTACGGCTTTATGCACATCATTGATAGATTAATTTTTCTTTAATTTACGTCCCTCTGAAAAATACGTTTCACAGTTCCAAGTTTTATATTAATACCGCATTCTTCTCCGATTTTCGCAACAGAACGTTAGGAATTTGAAGCATTTGCGAAGATAAGCTCCTCTTTCTGGATGGTGTTGTCGCGTATTAAGCACCTTCTTTCATAAAATTACCATAGCTTGATACTTGATTTTTTTTTAACGTGAAAACTTAGTCATGTCAAAATCTAACGCTGTTTCATTGAAACACTATTGGTGTCGCTAATACTTTTTTAATATATCTCGTGACTTAAAAGTCGTAGTGCCAATTAATTTATATATTCTGAAAATAGAGGAATATACGGTGCCATAAAGAGCATTTTTGTCACTGCGCTCTTACGTCATCAACGGAGAAGGGGCGTTGAAAAAGGTAAAAAAAAATATATGAAAAATGCTTTTCTTTGTAAGCATATCTCTAGACGACTTGCCCTATTTGGCAGATTTTTTGTTGTTTCGTTATTAGCCAAACAGAAGAATATGAAAGACATTTTTTGGATAATTCACCGGAAAAGTTGGATATGAGAAATTTTATTTTAGAGATATATGAAACATATTCAGTTGAGCAGCACTGTATCTTGTGATTTGTCATTTCAATTTTGTAGTCTTTGGATAGAGTACTTGTATTTTCATATTTACTTTAATTTTTTAGAGATTCACTTAAATCTTATGTAGTACTTATTATGTAAGGGTCGATCAGCAACACTTGATGCACTTTCCGATCGGTTACTTCATTTCGAGCATTACAATCTACAGTCAGTTAGCTGATAATTTTGTACAATAATTTCAACATTTGATATTAACAACTCATTCATGGATAGTTGTGGATGGGATCCATATATCATACTGATATACAATACTAATGACAATCAAAATGATTGTTTAAGGACAATATTATAAGAAACTCAAAAGGCTAATACCGATGACATTATCTCAACACATTTTAGCAAACCCAAATGATTGTTAAAGGAGTCTCACACCTTGCGAGGAGCATCCATCTCTCGCATTGTTTGTGTTGAATTTGCAAAATATCAAGAAAAACCATAATAACGATGATGATACAGGGTGAGTCAGAAAGGACGGATGTTTTTGAAATGGCTAGTAGTTCCCCCACAAAAGGCCGACGGGTGGGGGATTGGTTATGTTCGTCCGGTAATAGCATTTTTTTTCAGTCACTGCCATGGCCCTGTGGATGTTGGAACACCGCGTTTACGCTTAAGAGAGTTTCGTGCGAAATAAAAAGTCGATCACCGCTGCTCAGCGCGAATTCCGACGCCACTTCAACATTCATCGGAACCAAAGAGTACCCACGCGTTACACGATCCTTCGGTGGGTGGAAGCACATCGCACCCGAGGTGTTTTGAGCAACAGACGTCCCCCAGGGCGTTCACGAACGGCTCGAACGCCAGAAAAAGTTGAGGCGGTCCGCCAAGCTTTCATGCGCAGTCCATGTCGTTCTGCACGAAACCACGCTGCTCAAATCGCTTAAGTAATCCATCGGTAAGGCGTATTTTATACAATGAGCTGCATTTCCACCCCTACAAATTGGCAATAGTTCAAGAGTTGCAGCCAAAATCGACCGGCAAATGCTCGAGAGAGTAGACGCAAACTTCGTGGAACGGCTTCAGCGCTGCATCGCCGGTGGGGGTCACCACATGCCCGATGTTGTTTTCCACACTTGACATTCTTAAATGCTTTGACCTAACGATTCTAAAAATTTAAATAAAAATTTTTTTCAATGATCCTTAACAAGTTTATGAATTTTTGAAAAACATCCGTCCTTTTTTGACTCACCCTATATTACAATGTTACATAAATGTAGTACAGATGTATATGCATTTCCTGATCTCTTAATTTACCATATAAACAGGCATATGAAAAAAACTCGAATTCTTTAAATTGATTCATTTGATGAAGGAATGGTTCCTAGAAGATTGTCGATTTTGTCGTTATAAAATATAAATGTATTCTATATTGTCATAGTTCGACATTTCAAATAGATGACAATGTTAATCTAAACAACAGTCCCCTAAATTTTGAACTCTACATTATTTTTTGTTGGATCATTATTTTTTCTATTTTTTTGATTAGAAGTATTCCTCTAAGAATTAGATGGGTAATTGTTTACCATAGATCCATAGCTTATTATTTTTTTTATCTGTGTGTTGATATTCGTTATACTCCTAGTAAGTAGTAATAAAGCAATGGAGGAGGAGTTAACCTAACTTACAATTATAAATTAAAATTAAATATCCTGCTTAAAATGCAAAATATCATTTTTTTTGCTTTTTCTCCTTTTTCTAATTGGTCTCAATCATTTAATCACTCTCTCTCTCTCTCTCTCTTTCACTCTCTCCCTCTCTCTCTCTTTCACTCTCTCCCTCTCTCTCTCTCTCACTCTATTTATGTATCTATCAATCTATGTTTGTCTATTTATTTATTATTATCATTAAATATTTTATTTTTTAATTTTATTTTCTCTTGTTCTCTTGGCTTCTCTCGCTATCTCTCTCATTCTCTCTCTCTCTCTCTCTCTCTATTATATTTGTTACATCAAAAAAATATTCTTTTCTCTCTCTCTCTTTTTCTTTATTTATCTCTATCTCTCTCTTTCTCTCTCTCTCTCTTGCTCTTTACAATAAATATACCTGTATGACTTATCTAACTTAATTAAATTCTACTTAATAAAATAATTTAAAAAAAAATATAAAAAAATAAATAAATACTAATACAAAATAAAATATGGGAAACCAAAAAAAAAATTTATTAAAAAATCATAAAACCAAAAAAAAAAAAAAATTAAAATATATGATTAATTAATTTATTATTTTCTTTTTAAAAATACAATTAAAAATATTACACACACATTCTAATTACTATAATAATCATAATCATAATTATAATTATAATAATAATAATTAATGATAAATTAAATATATATGCACATATACATATATACATATATATATGTATGTATATATATATATATATATCGATTATCATATATCAAACAACAAAAAAAAAAACAAAAAAAATTAAAAATTGAAAATTAAATATAAAAAATATATATTCAATCAATCAATCAATCAACCAACAACAACAACAACAACAACCACAACAACAACAATTTAGTATACTTGGCATGAATCTGTTCGGATGTAAATTCTGCGAGAATGTTAATGGAGAACCGATATGCGATCGTAAGAATTTCGACAGCCTTCTATGGGCGCTCGTCACAGTATTTCAGGTAGAATTGCTCAGAATTAATTAATTAATTAAAAATTACAGTTATACATATATACCTATATAAATGTGTGTCTCTCTCTCTTCTTTGCTTTTCAATTTGAAATTTAAAATTACAAATTACAAAACAAAACAAAACAAGAATTTATTGCAAAAAAAAAAACAACTACAAAAATGTTTATTAATTTATTTATTTATTTATTTATGATTTCTTTCAATCAATTTTTTTTTTTTTTTTTTTTTTTAATTTGCGAACTAAATCATATGTGTATATACTATACATACATATGTACATATATATGTATACAAATATACTATTGTATATATATGTTTGGCTTATTTAAAGTTTTTTTGTTTTTTATATATAATTTTATTTTATTATTTTATTTTAAGAATTAAAATTCAAAAAAATGTAACAAACTAATTTACATATATAAATATATAAATACATACACCCATATATACATACATACATACACACACACATGCTATACATATACTACATAAACAAACATACGGCATACTACAAACAGACATACATACATACATACATGTGTATACATAATATGACATGTGTATGTGTCGCTTGAATTTTATTATTATTATCATTATTACTTAATATATATATATATATTATTATTAAATATTTAATTGTGTCAGCTTTTGTCAATGTGGTGGTGTGTGTGTGTGTTCGTTTTATTTAATTTAAATTTAACCAAAAAAACAACAACAACAACAATAACAATTAACTTATGTTATACTGCCAATATACTCACACTCGAACATCTCTTACTACCATATAATTTTTTATCAAATTTTATTTAAATTTTATGCAATTGTATAAATTTAGTTTCCTAGGGGAAATTTATATGGGATAGGATGGACACCCTAAACTATTGACTAGTGTTTGTGGCATCAGAATGAGCCAAATAAGTTGATACCGACCACCTCACCTCACTTAATCTCATGTAATCTTCTTATTTGCATTATATATGCAACCATTACTTTATATCAAAGAATAAATTGCAAACACATGTTTTGTGAATCCTTCCCTGTCTAAACCACTGAACCGATTTTGATAAAAACACACCAATTGAAAGGTATTCTTCGCTGAATGTGCACGACATCAAATCATCATCATTTATTACGTGGTAATAGAGTTTTTACAATAATGTGTACATACAAGTTATTAGCACTTAAAAGAAATAAATGTTTTTTCTAGTAGAATGTAGGCGATTGTGTCGGCTACGTGTTTCCCTAATTAGTATTGTATTGTAAGTATTTTCAACCAAACTCTGATATGATCACAGCTTTATCTCTGCAAAATCTGTATCTGAATCTGTTATTGAATCAAGTAACTATTTTAACAATAGTACATCATCACTCTATCAACTAATTACTTGAACAACATTTTCTCTAGACCGCCTCATTCTTATTACACTTCTGTAATATTTTGATGGATTTTGTACCCATTAAAACAACCACCACCATATTGTACTTTCCAGAGAAGACATGATAAGGCAAACAGCGGCATAGTTCTTTTGAAACATTGGCTTAGTTTGCTGAGAAAATATTTGCTTTTTGTCGACCACTAACTGATTTTCGATTCAAATCCATTGAATTATTTATTATTAAAAGTGCGCTGTCTATAGTACGTATACGTATGTCGGGATATTCATTGATTTTCATATGAAACATGTGTAATGTCCCATGTGCCAATATCGCGAAACTCATTTAGTTCAACACACATTCTACTACTACCATAAGTATATGAATTTCAATTCAATTCCATTGAACTTTTCATTAAAGACGATGTCCATACTATCGTCAATGTGGGGGGATGACTTATTGAGTTCATGACACATCCTACTATTACTATATGAATTTCAATGCAATTCATTTCAGTTTCATTAATAATTATGTCCATATGTCGGGGAGCTCATTGTGAATTTCAATTCAATACAATTGAGTTTATTATTAATGAAACTGTCCATGTGTCATGCCATGTTAAGTGACTTATTGAATGATGTGTTAAAAGCCCAATCACTTAAATATACAATATATACTAAAAATATACATTTTAATGGATATTTCATAAGTTTTCGTTCTGAAATTATGTCATCAATATATATACTGAGTGCATAGTACAAATATTTCTGTGCATTTCTGTTTTTGGAATGTTGAATGAGGTTGGTTTTTTTTTTATTATTAAAATATTATTATTATTATTTTTTCCGATAGACATTGATTTATTGATTTTGTTGTTGTTGAACTGTACTACTTATTGTACTAGTAATATTCTACTACTATACTATATAGTAGTACACAAAATCAGACCGATCAATGCTTTTTGACTTGCTGTTTCTGCTGCTGCTACAATATATTCGCTTTAGGAATAGGAAAAAAAAAGAATCTTATGTTTTTCTTTTTGTTTTTGTTGTCTGTTGTTTTTTTTTTTTTTATTATTTGAAATGAAATAAACAAAAACACTGAAAATGTATTTATAATACACAATACTACTACTACTACTACTACGTGTATATAGTGGTGTGCTGTTTAACTCATAGTAGATACCATAGTATACTACTAGAACAATATTATTGTTATTATTATTATTGGCATGTCTCAGCAACAATACTATGTACTATACATATATGTAAATCGGCAAATATATCTACATACATATACTACTTACTACATATCTACATACATGAACAGTGAGAAGGTGCATACGAGTACTTATACGTGTGAAAGAAAAGGAAATTTGGTTTGAATTCATGCACCACCACCGCCACCACCATACAGATTTGTACAGATATGTTACATATGTATATGGTATATATATGTAGATATATTTGTATGTATGTATGTAAATATTATGTACATATACATATTGTACTATAGTTGTATATAACCAAGAAAGAAAGGCATATCCTCATATAGTGTAGATAAAGATAAATAAGAACAAATTACGATTACAAAAAAATGTAACAATAAAATTAAATAAGCCACAAAGTATGCAAAAATGCAGGTAAGCAATAATAAGATACACACAAGTGTAATTAATTAATTAACTATCATAATTAAATGTAAATTAACTAAAAATTTACTACTTACATATACCATAGTATTGTATAACAAAAGACAAAATCAAAAATAGTAAAATAGAAGAAGAAAAATTAAAAACAAACTACGAGAAGTTTAAATAAATTTAAATGAATTTAATTAATATATTGTGTGTGATTAGTATTAATTATATGTTTAATTAAAGTATTTTATATTAAATTTGTTGATATGCATGACTTGATTTATTTAGGTACTATTGTAATTATAATTTATTGATGTTTGATGATGTCAGCAAATCTTTTTCTCTTTTATAATACTCATCTTTTGCATGTTGACTTGAATTATGTATTGTACGAGTACTATACTCTGTATACAATAAATAATTTTAATTCTATACATTTGTGTTAATTTTTTTGGGTGTTTGATCTTTGGAATTTATAAGAATTTAGTGTGTATCCTTTGTTCTTTGTTTGTCCTATGCCTAAGTACGTGTAAAAACTTCTTTAGCTACTGCTACTCTTATTCTAATCTTATACTAACACTACTATATACTATGCCACTATCTAAACTCTACTCTAAACATATCAACCCACCATACCACCATACCACCAAACCCAACCAACCAACACTACTCACTACTATAGACACCAAGATTCCACTACTCAAGTACTACTTACTCTCTCTCTCTCTCTCTCTCTCACTACTCTACTATAGTACTCTCTACAATGAAACACTAGGGAATCCACATACAATACACATAAATAGATCTATGCACATATTTAAATATATGTTATAGATACAATACATTTGATAACTAGTAGATACTATATGTTGTTTTTAGACTATGGTAAATTTGTGTATGCACCAATCAACAAAAATCCTCAAAACCAAAACAGCAACAAGTTTAAAATACTTAATATACTTACAATATATTATATACTTAGTATACCTACTACCTACCATACATATAATTATGAAACTCCATTAAAACTATCTCTTTCTTTCTCTCTCTCCATCTCTCTCCCTATATATCTATCTATCTGTCTCTCTCTCTCTCTCTCTATACATATATATATATATAACATAATTTGAATAATCATAATCACCAATCTATCAATAATCTCTATTTGTATTCAATCTCATTTTTACATATTTATCTGTATGCATATCTACTTATATATATCCATATTTATTTATTTATTTATCTATGTACCGATCTCTATCAATCCATCCTATATATCTATCTGTCTATCTATCTATCTGTTTATCTTTCTTTTTATATCGACAAAAACAACAACCAACAACAATTACAATAATTTTATGTACATAAGAACTCTTAAGAAAAAAAAAAAACCCACACAAAACTAATCAAGACTTATCAGAAGATAAAACCGAAGATATATGATTTTTTTTACTGTCTACTGTATAGATAGATATTACATATCCAATATCTAAGTATCTACAATTAACAATGAAGTAAGATTTGAAATACAAAATAAAAGTACAACAAATCAAATATTGTTGTGTTTGTAGAGAGAGATGACGGAGATCTGTTAAGTACCTGTGACTTTTTCCACCAGTAATTTAATTTTAAGAGTCCTTTAATAGCCAATGGATTAGGATATTCATTCCATCTCAAAGTAACTCTGATTAGATAAAAACAGAAATCTTTTATTAAAAGTCTGGTCACTAGTCCAAAACTTATCAATTGCCACCGCCTGCAATACCGTTCACCAGTCATGTCCACACCCGATCTCCAGTCTAGATGTACGACTAGTGAATTCACTTGCTACCTGTAATGCTAAAAGGGGCTGCTGACTTACTATGGAAACACTAACTAACTGGTTTGCCTCTGCATAACCAAAGGGGCTAGTGAATTACTATCGAACGGGTACTATTATGTTTGGAAAATTATGAAAAAATTATTACTTATCGATTTGATGCTTATTGGATCTGGGATTCTGACTTTATCTGCCAAGTGTCCTATCTCAACCGTACTAATCATAGGTCATATCATTTTATGTAAATTCGACAATTGACAGCTCTATGATTGACACTGTCACGCATTGTTAAATTTATCGTCCAACAAAGCCTGAGAATGCTTGGCATGTGTACATCTACATAAATTATAACTTAATTATTTTGAGCAATAGCGACAGAGGCCTTTAGCTCTGGGGGAAAGTTAAGAAGGATAGGGGGAGGAATTAGAGTAGTGCAGGACCAGACTTGAACGAGAATCAAGAACCCGTGACTCTAGGATGTAAGCTTGGTGCACTAACCTCTGAGCCAACGAGGCACTCAATAATTTACCTACCTACCTTCACTGACTATTATTAATTCGAATCTTTTAATACTTAGATGATCATGTTTGGTCAATTATAGTGTTGTTGTATATATAAAAAGTATTTGACAATACTTAACAGATCTATTTGTAGATACTACATACTTAACCCATTGCAACCAACCAATCAAAACATGTCTTTGTTGTGACATTTAGCAATGCCAATATACAAAATATTCCATTCCATTCTATTAAACTATATATGTATTCACAATTCAAAATACTACAAACCCCATATATAGTACATACATATGTACGTGTATAGTACTTAGAATGTTTCTAGAATTTTTTTTTTTTTTTTTATATATGGAAAACAGGTCAATTCCAAAATAATAGAAATATCTCTGTTTTTTTTCAACATTTTTTATCTATTTAATAAATATATATAATAATTAGGTATATGTATCAACATATAATGATACCATATACAATATATATATATATATACATTTATAACTCAACTACTTACAACAAAAGATAAACAACTCAATTACAATCAAATTACAAGTTAAGATCTACTATTACTTATAAATAATATTTACTCAAAACTCTTCTTACCTCTAGTTGTTTTCTTTATTATATATACAATATATATATATACTATACTATACTATACAACATACTACTACTTATACGATACTATACTATACTATACCTACACATATATATATATATCTATCTATATCTATATATCTATATATATTATTATTATTGATTTTTCTTTTATGTTCTGTTTCTCTAAAATCATTATGAACAATATATATACATATATATACCGATATATACTCTCTATATATATAAATATATATATAAACCAACAGCATTCTCGGCATGTATCTGTTTGGCGGTAAGTTTTGTAAATTTTTGGACGAATCCGGTCTCGAACGTGAATGTACGTGTCCAGAAATAATCAGCCGACATCCTCAATGCGAATGCGATCGTAAACACTTCAACAACATTTTGTGGGCCACAGTAACAGTCTTTCAAGTAAGAACACATTCAGTTGACAAAAATCCATTCCAGATACTATGTTACATTCTTATAATGATATACAATATACAAAAAACCAAAAAAAAAAAAATTAAGAACCTCTTCCTTTCAGTTAGTTAGTTTTTTTTTTTTGTTTTGTTTTCGTTCCTTTTAGTTTGTTCGAGTTTGATTCTCATACTACTGCTATATTATATTATATAATATACAATACATATATATATATGTATATATATAAATACCCGATATTTCGTATTACATACTTACATAATTTCATTTCTTTATTTTTAATGAATATACAATATATATATATATATATACAAAAATTTTTTTTTTTTTTTTTTGATTGCTTAACAATACGAATACTACATAAGTTTTTTATTCGAATTTCAATTTCGATTTAAATTTAGTTTTATATACTACTTACTACTATTTTTTATATTAGTTAAACTCTATACCATATATGGGAACAATTTTTGGGCCCATAGTACTATATTGCACATGATATTGAAAAAGAAGAAGAATACACATACACCCTGACACGAACACATAGAACCACCGGCAACACCAATCTCAATCCCAACTCATTCATATAGTACATAGTATATACATACATAGAAATACTACAAAGAAAAATCAGTTAGGACGAACGATTAAACTGTGGTTTTCCATAACATTAACCGCACCAAAGTTCACAGAAACACTGTTCAGACTATGTTTGAGTTACCTTGATAATTTCATCAAAATCGGTCCAGCAGTTTCGGACTCCATAGGGCTTATACGATTATATTTTCGCTATCAGCAGATTAAATTTTTGTAATATGTGATAAGCTAATTTAATTATTGTTATACAATATTAAGATATATTTTTTTTATGGATATGGGATGCTACACCCCAAGAGTCGAATCGAAGTTTAAGTATGAAAAACAATTAGGCAATGTCATGATAAAAATATTATACTTATGTGTTAATATGATCTTAAAACTTTTTAAGGGTCCATCAAACCGATATTCTGACATTTGGATGATCAAGAATATACTAAGTACTTACATAGTACTATGCGAGAATGGATCAATAAGTTACGCGTGTTAGAAATGAAGAAGCAAATTTTTCAGATTTTTATTTTTCTCCTTTTAACAAAATACACTTTTCCCAACATCTATGCCATTTCATTAAACCTTCCAAAAAAATACATAGGATTTGTCAAACTCTTGTAAATACGCTTCTGTCTTGACGTCGATAATATCCACTGAGACACTTTTTCATGTCGCAGGGAGTCAAGTCGGGCGAGTACGTTGGGTACAGTATCAATTCGTAAAGGAGTTCATGCAATTTGAGCGTGACAATTTTGTATCGAATTGGTTCAATAATTCACTGCAGTACTGTTTCCGGCCGATGGGACCGTCTTTGCATTCTTCACTTCTTGTGAATAATAATGGATTTATGTTTCATCAATGGTGACTATAAGATGCAAAAGAGGTACAAACACTTATTCGACTTTGGCAGCCGTATCCGGCGGCACATATCGGGTTGTCACCTTTTTCATGCTTTACTTATCATGTAAAATATAAGTTGCCATTCCGAAGGACACGCCTATAGCCTTTGCTTTTTCAAAAACATTTCTTCGACCAGGTTTAAATTCTCATTGTCCATCGAAGAATAAAAAAAGAATTAGGAATCGATATTGTTCTTGTCTCATTTTATTGAGAAAGATGAAATACGAGTGATACAATTGGCTGACCAATGAACCGGTCTGAAATTTAATATGGTGTCGTGTGACAGATGGCAGGATACTTATTGATTGACTCTCTTATAACTAATATTTTGTATGGACAACAATGAAAAAATTACTCAAATCAGAAAATTTCAACATACATCTTCTCAGTTCATGTACGAGTATGTGATTTGTAAGTGGTGATCTTAAAACATTTGATTACCTGGTTTCAACACAAAGGGCCTGAGTCTTACGGGTAACGGCTATCAACCACTTTTCTTTCTGTATAAATTTACAACACAATATCTCTGTGTGCTCTGGCTTACTAAAGAATGAGGCACACAGATGATGATGCCCATTGGAAATATTCAATTTCTTGGTATTTATGTAGGTATACGTGTACATACACCTTGTGAGATCATCTAAAAACTACCATATTGTAATTAACCACACAATATCTCACATCTCAACATACATATACATATTTTCATCACAATGCTCAATGCTTCCTTAATACTAATTAAACTAATTTTCAATTTCAATTTTAATATTTATTTCTTACTATACTAAATACTACAATTAAATAATTTATAACAAACAACACATTTATAAATATGTATATTTTATACCATATATTATAGAACTAAGTTTTTGCGTTTTTGTTTCAGCTTTGTTTTTTTTTTTTATATTTAATTTTATGTTTTTGTAAAATAAAAAAAAAATTTCATTAAGTTTGCGTTCAAAAAATTTACAATGTTTTTTGCATGTTTTCTTGTGCTTAAAAAAAGCAAATTGTAAAAAAAAAACACATATACATACTACATAGAGATTATTATAATAGTATATCTTCTATGGTATGGATAGTACTATATAAAAACAAAGAGATTCATAAACATATCTCATATATGTAATTAATTATATATATATATAATAAAATCAGAAAAAGTACTACGTGTATAAAGAAAAAACAAAACGAAGAATTTCATTGCAAATTTTACTTCATTTAATTTGTTAACTTAATTTAATTTTTATGCCTAATTAATTTATTAAATTTTTTTTATTTTTATTGTATAATTTTTACACAATTCATAGGTAGGAAGATATGTAGAATTTTTGGGGAACTATGTGGTGAACTTGAATAAAATTTGGTTAGAAACTTTTATGGTTTGTAAATTTGAATTAAAAATTGATCCATGAGTGTGGCTTTTGATTCTATTTTATGAAGGACTAATAGAACCGGTGCACGTTGCTATACACCTGACTAAGAGCCACACAATTCTGGTCAAGTTTTTTAGATGGTGGTTGTATATGGTGCTTGAAGAGCTCGTTGTTCGTTGCGTTCTCTGCCTTGAAATATTGTGCACCACATATATGATATTTTCTTTATATTACTTTTTGGTACACGACATTTTTCGTTTGATTATCTGGCGAGTAAAAAACACGGGAACAAGCCATGCGAAACATGGGTTTTCAAGATGAATACCGCAAACACTCAATGACAGCACCTGCGATTTATTTACAATACAATGACATCAACAATACAAAATTCAAAAAGCACCAAAGCATAAAAACGTAAAATTGAACGAGAAACATAATACTAAAAAAAAAAATGAATGAAGTAAAAAATGATTAAAATCGGTTTAGTATATTTTGTTAAGTAACAAATGTCTCTATCTCCAAAACTACTCAACCTAGCTATGTAACTAATAACCATTCACTTGACTCCATAACTACAACAAAAATAATTCATCAAAATCGGTCCATCCGTTCTCGAGTCTTGCGCTTAGCAACACTTTTGGCAATTCATTTTTATATACTGTATAGATAAAATTTGTTATTTGATTGCTTATACTATTACGCACAGAACAACAAAATCAATCGAGATCATTGATTTCTTCATACTGATCATGAGTTTAGAAAAGCTTAAAACTTGACCAGAATTTCTGAGTTTCAATGTTACACTTATTGTACAATATAGAGGATTTAAGAAGAATGCATTGGATTCGTTTGGTTGGGGTTATTCAATATGTTCCCGTAGTACATAATACTACAATATTAGAAAGGATGATGATTATAATGAGCGCTTTGAAGAGATGATATTTACTCACTTCCAGCAACTTGATCTTATCTTAACAACATGAGCATCAAAGTACACTTAGTCCTATACGTACATTTTGATCATTTTCCAGAAAAAAAAAAATTAAAAATCAGTGACATGAAGAACTATGGATGAATGAATAATTTTAAAGTCGCTTTAATGCTTATATTCTGTCCGATTATTGCTGGAGTGTGTTTAGAGTAGCAAAATGGGACAGACTAGAGTGAGATCACATTGCTAAGAAAATAGATGGATGGATGGATGGATGGATGGATGGTGGCAGAAATCATTAAAGACTAGTATAGTAGTTTTGTAGTAGTAAGTACTATAGGGAGCAGGACTATAATCAAGATTAGGCAATTCTAATTATTGAACCATAACACATATGGTAACATACAATTGACAGTAACAACAACAAAGCGATCATAGTACTAGGTCAGTTAACAAAAGCAACAACAACAACTTCGATTTGATTTGATTTTAACTATTGCACTTCAATTTTAATTAGTTCTTAAGGGCAAGTAGCAATAAGAATGCCAACAAGATCAAACGTCACCACATTCTTATATGCCACTTGAAACACGATCTTATGATTTTATGAAAAAAAAAGGTGACACCAGTCTATGATACAGTTCCGATTATAGTTCGAGAGAGATCAATGAGTGAAGTCCCTTATGGGTGCTAGTTTTGTTGTAACAGCAATAAATATGGAATGTGAAAAGGGATGGAGAAATAAAAAATTAAAAAGAAATTTACAATTTTAATAAATAAAGGGTAGAGAGATTACTGCCACCTCTATTGAGCAAAGTCATAATTAATTAATTGGAGTCAATTAAAAGATTCTGTCCGTTGATTAGTAGTAGTTCAATTTGTACCCTAGTACTGGAGTATAAGATACCAGCCGGGCCTTAAGTGAACTAAATGACAGGTATAGGTACACAACACAATTCTGTTGTGATTGTAATGCAGTTTCCAACAGTTCAGTAACTCATATGCTTGATATATTAAAGATTTCCGGGTCTCTACAGAATTCCGATTGTTACCCAAAAACATTAATAAATTATTGTAGCTAGTGAGCAATAGTTTTGTATTGTAAATAGTAACTTAGATTGAAGCCCTTGGAATAATGTTGAGTTTTCAATTACAAATTTTCCAAAAATTCCATTCTAAGGGGGATCACCGCTTATAAAATTTTACGAGTAAAACCAGCTGCTATGGCTTTCGACTCGCGATTAATAACATCTTTGATCTACATTTTGATGTTGAAAATCTAAAAATAATTGCAGATTTTGAAGATATTTAAGGATGTTGCAGTTTTTCAGAGATACGATGGGGCTAAGGAACCAAAGAAGGAAGCTCTAATGCTCCCCAAGTGTTGACAGGAGTCCAGAAGATTGTCTACAGTGAGGATGAAAGTTTCGCATGCTTTTCTGAATAAGTTTGAAGGCAGGCAGATTTTTTCATATATTGGGTTGATACAAGAGTGTCTTAATTTCTTCTTTTGAAGGTGACAGGTAATGAGGTTCTTAAAATCTTTGGCGTTGATGGGAATAATGGTGTGTGATGGGGTAGTGCTGTTTTGGCGAGCTACCATGTCGGCGTGTTCGTTTCCGAGTATGCCTATATTTGGGTGGTGTGTTTAGTTCCAAATAAGGAAATTACATTCCCCTTATCACGCAGCTGTTCGACGTTCGATCAACGCTTTTCCCACTTCCCCTACTGCTTGTATCCTGGCAGAAGCTGGATTACCTAGCATTGGGGAAAGGATTGAGGAAACAACAATGCAGCTTATCCCCAAGCTCTACACAACATCTAACCGTCTGCTAGTGAAGGACTTTGTTGGTATATTCAAACAAAAGCGGCAATATAAATGTTGCTCTACTATAAGACGCTGCGCAATGTATAGTACTCATTTAGATTTGACTCCGTCAATTTTCTCCGACTGGGCTCTTGATCAGCCAAACATAATCACTAATCTGCATGTTTCCAGGTCAGAATGCCTGGCGCGTTTCCTAGTTGAAAAAGATAAACTCGTGCAAAAAAAGCAGCTCTACACAGATGGTTCTAAAACTAAATACTCTACTGCATTCGCTGACGTCGATAGTTTGGGAACAATCATAGCTGGAGGCTCCCTGTCACTTTATAACTCGAGTTACACTGTAGAGGCTTTTGCGATTTTAAAAGCCTGTCATCAACAAAAAAGTGAAATTTTTTTTCTGCACTGACCGCCTTTCTTCCATACTAGCCTTCCAAAATCATGAGCATTATGATCTTACGATTCAGGAATTTCGGAAGTTATACACCCAACACCGTAACAAAATCACAATCTTCTGGGCTCCCAGCCACAATAATATTAATAAGACCAAATGTCTTGGGAATAGTTTTTATAATGCAGAGGTACAGATTCTTTGTGACATGTACAGTACTAAGTACTTTATTTCAATTTATTTTCATATGTAATTTTATATGTACCTACATTTATACTATATCATCGTATATATCCCATATAAGAATAGTTTCTTTTTTGCTTTACATTTCCAAGCATTCAAAGTCAAAGTTCACACAACAACAATATTCTTTTCTTTACATTTTGTTTTCCTATTATTTATTTATAATTTATAATGTGGTTCTTTTTTTATATTATATATTTTTTCTTAATTAATTAATTAATTGTTTGCTAAATTTGTTTTCTTTTACAAAAAAAAAAAAAAAAAAAAAAAGTTGTTTAACCAGTTTTTTGAAATACAATACTTTCATTAGGAGAACAATAAATTTGGTTATAAAATTTTTCACAAGTTTCTGGTTCGTTTATCCTGTTTTACAATTGAATTGAATTGAAAGTTGTTTTATATTTTTTTGCATTTTAAGCTATTTACTACAATACTACTACCACTACAACTACATGATAGTTTTGCTTTTGCCGCTTTTTTGTGTGGTTTGTTTTGTTGACTTAACACTCGTTCGAGAGCCTTCTTCTTCTCTTCACAACACACAAATTCACAGAAAACAATAATAACATTAACAAATAACAAAAACAATAACAAAACCAACAGTAAAAACAATAACAACATCATATACAAATATACTTAAGAATAATAACAGATACAATTTATTATACCATAACATACTAAATAAGATTCTAAACCATAAAAATCACTTATAACAATTTTCCAATAAAAAAAACAAAACACAAAAATTTATTTATTTATTTTTAATTCTATTCAATAATAAAAAAAACAAACAATTATAAAAAATATATTAAGATACATGTATGAATGTATGTGTGTGTGTGTGTGTGTGTGCGTGTGTCAAAGCATGGCAGATACTAATGTATTTACCATACACATGTATTTTAAGCAATAAAAGAAAGAATGAAAGAAAATATCTTAAGCGTGGCAGTATATTTTATTTGTTTGTTTGTTTGTTTTCTCTTAAGTATTCATTGTTCAATAATCATTAAATAATAATCACACATACAAAAACACACACACACACACACACACATATTCGCACATACATATAAGTATATAATTCTTTGTTTGTTTGTTTGTTTGTGTTTGTTCCATTTCATCTCATTTGAATTTATATAAAAAGAAAGAAAAAAACAAAATAAAAATGCGCTACAAAAACTAATAAAAATATAGAAAAATAAGTATCTTCACAACAACAGAAACAGAAACAGATAATTATAAGATACGAATTAATAATAAATAACAATAATAACAATAATAATAGTAATAACAGAAATACATATTTCAAAAATACTTATTAAGTATAAAAACAAAAACTAAAAAAATTATAACAAATTTTGATAAAATGTTTGCTTTTTGTGCTGTGTTATGTACGTATTTATTTTCATATTAACATTCATTTATTCATTATTCATTCCACCACAAGATACAAGTTACAAGTTATGTACTAAGTACAATATACTTGTACTTGTGCACAACATCTTACAATACTTCAATCAATCAATAATCAACAATTCAAATACTCAAATCATATGCCGAATGTATCCGTAAATCTTATTGTGTTTTATTTATATATCATTTTATTTTTTTTTTTCTCATTTTTTTCTTGTATCTGTATCTTTATATATTTGTATCTTATGCACGCAATGCTCAAAATATTTTCTAGATTCTGACCCAAGAGGACTGGAACGTTGTACTATTTAATGGCATGGAAAAGACAAGTCATTGGGCCGCATTGTATTTTGTGGCTTTAATGACCTTCGGCAATTACGTGCTCTTTAATTTATTGGTCGCCATTTTGGTTGAGGGATTCAGTTCAGAGGTAGAGTTTTACTAATCAACAATCAAACATAAATTACAATAATAAAAATACATGATAAATGCAATATGAAAAAACTTAAGAACAAAATTCAAATAATTGATAAATGAAAAATTCATACAACAAAACAAAAACCAGAAAAAACGACGACAAAGTCACAGAGATTGGAAAGCATTAAGCAATTATTTGATACAATAG
Source organism: Amiota communis (assembly GCA_037043315.1). Classification (NCBI taxonomy): domain Eukaryota; kingdom Metazoa; phylum Arthropoda; class Insecta; order Diptera; family Drosophilidae; genus Amiota; species Amiota communis. The sequence continues at coordinate 276,963 of JBAMAV010000477.1, forward strand.
TATATAATCATAATACTAAAATTTCAATTGTTCAAAAAGTCAATGTCCACAATGAATGAATGAATGACAAATGTTTGCGCGCATTTTCTTGTTATCACTTATAAGCAACTTGAGTGCTAGCAATTGTGATTCAAGCTTGAAATTTATTCTCATCTAACAGGAGATGGAAAAGGATATGAAATATAAAGAGAGCTGACGCATATAATAAGTGAATGAATGAATGACAAATGTTTGCGCGTATTTTGTAAAAAAACACATAAAGCACATTATCATGAAGCATGGAGCCTTGAAGTTACCCCGCAACAGATGCGACAAAAGGTCAATCATCAAACAACACAGTCAATACATTGTTCTTGTAGTATGTAATGTGCAAACGCAATGACTTTTTGAACAACCCTTATTATATGGTACCATAAGTATCTGATTTGTTAATGAATAATTGTTCAATGCTTAGGATGAAGAAACCTATGTGTTAAGTAAAGTAAAGTGAAGTGATGTGAGGTGCAGTTGAGTCGAGTCTTTGTCGTTGTTTTAATGTTGAAAGTCTAATTTTGAAAATTTGATTCCCTCAGCGAAATGAACGTCGCGAGCGCGAACAACGTGAATTGGTTAAGAAATTACGAGAAGAAACTATGGGAGACAATTATAGCGACGGTATGTACGATGAATCACGCAGCGATGTCGATTCATCGACAACAAATGATAGTTACTACGAGGTACGAAATCGATGGCATAGCGCCGAGGATGTACGCAAGGTAAGCACACTCAGACCCACACCCTACCACTACCCATATCTATACGTTAGTTTCCTACCTGTATATCCACATAAATACATCACATTTTGTAAATATTTATTTAAACACAAAGACATTTACACAACCCCATACACCATTTATAGCGTAAGTATCATTTTACCTTAAAAAAAAAAAAGGAAAGAAAAGAAAAAAGATATATGTAGTATCTATACTCTGATGAATGAGTAAAGTGAAGTGAGTCTTTATATTAATACCACAAAAAATATCTATGTATAATCTAAGAAAAATTTGATATTAATCATCAACAGCTGCAGGATTCAGCCGAAGTTATTATTGAAACTAAAAGTAATATGCATAAGCAACGTTTACTTCAACCAACCCAAGAATATGATAATGTAAGCGGCACCATATCCTGTGGTCACAAGTTAATTGACAAAGATATGGGCAAACTTAATGATGATGAAAAGAGATCTTTAAAAAAGGTAAATGCAACACAACCATAGCATACTAATGTATGGTACTACTTATATTTTTAATAGATAATCTACTATCTATCATAGTGCTAGTACTACGTACATACGTACCACATTTGTAAGAACATTTCGTAAGGGGTTTGAAGTCGATTTTTTAAGAGAAGAACAGCAAGATCATTCATTAAATCATTACTGATAATCATCTGTTCAAACTACTTTTACATATGGTATACTAGCGAACCCGGTGCGCGTTGCTGATGTTAATTGCATACATAATGTCTGATCCGGTCCAGCAGTTTCTGAGACCATAGTTAGCACACATGCAGACATCAATTGAATTTTATGTATGTAGATAGATATAATATGCCAGCGCGTTCATTCCTTTAAATTGAGCTGCAAATAAATTTCGTTTGAACAGTTTTGTTGAACTCGATGATATGTCATTCTTAAACTGTTGTAGGATTGATATTTTATATGTGGTAATGTTGTTTCTTGCGGTTAATTAATGCAGTTTTTAAAATTATTTTATCCTATAATGTGGCGCAGACATCAACAATACGAAAGTAAAAATCATATTCAAAATTGATAAAGCGGTTTGTCACTCCATTGAAAACACACACACAGCATTTCATTTTTATAAATGTAGATGACTACATATACTTGAAAAGCAGATGCTTTGAGTGCTCAGTTTTACCTTGATCTGGAAATGAGCTGAGCTCTACCAAATGTGCGACGTAGCTCTATTACTACCTAAAAATTTGTGTTTTCATAGATTGAATTAAAGAATTTTCAATATTTGGAATACTAGCATTATCTTCTCTCACTCTTGACCTTCGTATGATGTATTTGATATTGTTAAATTTTATAAGTATAAGCCAATGCTCCCTGGGTAGAAGAAGGCACTAGCAGCATAGCTAGGCAAACATGGTCTAATGTGAACAGGAAACGAACAGGCCAGCTGCTAAATCTCGGTAGAACCTCTATAAGTAAGACTATAAACGTACTAACGGGCCACTGCGTCATAGGCAAACATGCTGGCAGACTTGGGCTTCCTCACTACGATTTCTACCGCAGCTACGGCTCTGAGAAGGAGGAGACTGTGCTTCACTTCATGTGCCAGTGTCCATCCCCCGCCAGAAGAAGATGGAACCACCTAGGCTCTGGGTTTCTCTCCAGCTTAACCGAACTATCATTCCTACCAATCAGGCACATATCCAGGCTCATTTCGGAATGGCTCTCCGCATCGGACTAAGGGGGTGCCGTGTCAACTCTTTGCTGGTATCACAATGGGTCAAAGTCTTTTTTGTGCCTAAGTGAGCCCCTCGTCTCAGGGCTGCCACCTAACCTAACCTAAGAATAAATTTATTATGATCAGAACAGATCATAATAACTCTATGACTTTCCTCAAGAATGTTTGTTTTCAAATTGAAAAATATCATATACCATATACTACTCGTATTGTGTTAAAAGAATTTGTTGTTTTTTACTCCCAGACATATTCTATTAAAGATCGAAGAATGGAAGCACCGCGTTTATCAAAAATACGCGTAATAAGAGACCCACCCATAATAACAACAACAGCAGCAACACCTCAAGATTCACCCAGTACAACACTTGAACCGGGTATGAGTTTTCGACATTGGCAAGATGCAGAATTTGGGTCACCGGTAAGGATACACATACTACATACACATACTACTTAAGTATATACATATATGAGTAATTTACTAATTAAATTAATTTACTTCAGCAACATTCTAGCAACAGTTCTACATCATTATTAAAACCACCAAATATTTTTACCGGACAACGTTCCCTAGACGAGGGCATACCCACAATTGATTTGATACCACCATCGCCGGTATTAGCTCACAAATCTCTCAATTTACTAAATGCCAGTAAATTGGGCAACAATCATAGTAACCACCATCATGCACCTCCTCCACCTCCTCCTCATTCCTTCCATCAGCATCAGCAGCAGCAATATCAACAGCAGCATCAGCAACAGCAGCAACAACAGCATCAGCAACATTTGTTGAGCAACAATAATCATGCAACTAACAATCATTCAAGTGGATTGGGTAGTAGTAGCATGCATACTAGTGTGATTATTGATGATATATCAAAGAGCTCAAGTACAACAGCATCTGGACCGATTTATGTGCCAACAATATCTTCTACATCAGTCGCACTTCAAATGCCTGGACCTGCGCAAATACCAGCAACACCTGGGAATCTGGAATCAGATGCTATTATGGATGCTACCATAATGGAAAGTATCAATGAATTGTCACCGCTGACAGCAGCTACAGATACATTAACAATGCCAAATGCCATCAACACCATCAATACCACCAATATCACAACTACTACCACGACAAGTGGTAGTTCATCTAGCGCTGGCCCAGTAGGCATGGAACGTTTACCAAGTATTAAGCAACGTTTCAGGCGAAGTAGTTCAAAGAAGAAACCACCGCAATCATCATCAAATGATATCACTGTCGAGGATCAGGATGATCAGCAACAACAACTAAACAACAACAACAATGCCAGTGATCATTCATATTTGCTTGGCAGCAATTGCCCACGGAATGACCTTTTTGCCTACATGGGCAGTGGAGGTGGTATTGGTGGTGTTGGCCACCAAATGGGACAAACAAGTAATTTGCCAACAATAACAAAACCAAAGGAAACTAATCGTCTGAGTCCACAAAACTCTATACGACGCTTGTCAAATACACTAAGCATCAGCAGCAGTGCTGGTGTTGGAGGTGGAGGTGGTGTTGGAAGTGGAGGTGGACTTAGTGGTGGTAGTGGACACAGTGGCAGCGGACATAGTAGTAGCCGTCGTGCCTCGGCATGTATTTTCAATTCACAGGTCTATCAAAATTTAAATCAACAACAGAAACTCCGATCTGCAGGCGGAGGTCAACGACGTATGTCTTCGATTGAATTGGCCTTTAGTAAAACATCCCATCTGAATTTGCATAACATGGAAGCCAATCGAAAATCAATGTCCTATACAAATTCGAAAATTGATTTAGATAAATGGCAGAAATCCAATGCGCATCCCAATGAACAGGATATGTTGCAGCAATATATCGAGGCACGGGATAGGCGAAAGAGTTCCATAAGTCATTATCATCAGCAGCAACAGCAACAATATCTGCAACAAAGGAAATTACTTGATGAAAGGAACTTAAATGAACATATAGAAGATCAGTACCACTCCCAGCAGCAGCAGCATCAGCAGCAACATGAACTATATGATATATATAAGGATAAATTATGTGATCAGCAAAGGGCTTCAGTCCCAAATAGTAGTACAGAGCGTGTCTCTAAACTAATGATACTCATTAATCGACTGACACCAAGGAATTTCACCGCCGAACGTGATTCATATTCACTTTATGTATTTCCAGAAGAAAATCGGTAGGATTTCATATATACTAAATATTGTGTATTGTATTTCTAAAATCGGAACTACTAAATAGTATAGAAATCAACTAATAATTTGTATGTGTGTGTGTGTGTTTCGTTGTAGCTTTCGTCAGATTTGCAGTTGGTTTGTTAATCAGAAATGGTTCGATAATGTGGTTTTGCTGTTTATAGCATTGAATTGCATTACTTTGGCCATGGAAAGGCCAAATATACCACCAAGTAGTTCCGAAAGGGTATTTTTATCAACGGCCAATTATGTGTTCACAGTTGTCTTTACAATTGAAATGTTTATAAAGGTAAATCATAGTCACACTACTACTTATACTAACTACCAGTGTTGGCTAAAAGTTAATCTGATTAACGATTAATGATTTATGATTAAATATCATGATTTTGATGAACTTTTTTACCATTTTACTATTCTATAACTAGAACAGCAGAGCAAAATGTTTTCTAACTTAAAAAATTCATCAAATTAATCAATTAATTAATCCAAAATGTTTATTAAAGATGAGTCATGATTAACTTATTCATAATTATTTTAATTACGATTAAATAATTCTAATCAATGGATTATTGATTAGAAAATGAATTGATTAATGCCAACACTGCTAATTAATACTATCAAGTTATTAATCAATATTAATATGATTTGATTTTAGGTCGTTGCCACTGGCATGTTTTATGGTCATGATGCATACTTTACATCAGGATGGAATATTATGGATGGTTCATTAGTTACTATATCAATAATCGATCTTTTAATGTCACTTATTAGTGAATCCAGTCCCCGGATATTTGGGATTTTAAGAGTAAGTTAATACTAGTTCCGATTTTTTTAGATTAGACAGACAGACAACAGCAAAACAGCACAACAGTGAATGCACCTAGAGATGCCTAGACGCCTAGACATCTGGACGTCTGGATGCTACTAGAAATGCAAAATTCAATTCGATTCGCTTAAATCAATCAATCGATTAAAAGAACATTAATTCTACACAGTTTCAGCATGAATTTAATGATGTGATGATGATGATGATGTACTACACGCATTATGATGTTATGTGATTTGATGTGATGTGATGTGATGTTATGTGATAATGTGTAATGTTTATAATTTTCTGTGTTTCTCTATATTTTGTTATACTGCTATTACTTATTGTATTGTATTACTTACTTATTTGATATATACTATTATTATATAGCATTGACATTGGCGAAAATTGGAGTAGAGCTTAAGCTTTCAATATACCATATATGAATTATGAATTACGATTTACGAAATTACTAAATTTTACTAATCATAATGTTTTATTATTTTGGTAACCTTCATCATTTTCAACAGGTGTTTCGACTACTTCGTTCCCTACGGCCTCTACGTGTGATTAACCGTGCCCCGGGTTTGAAACTAGTTGTGCAAACGCTCTTATCGTCCCTTAGACCAATCGGTAATATTGTACTCATCTGTTGTACGTTCTTCATTATATTCGGCATCCTGGGTGTACAATTGTTTAAGGGCACCTTCTATTACTGTGAAGGCGAGCACATTAAGCACGTACGCAATCGCAAGGAATGCATTAAAATACCCGGCAACGTTTGGACAAATCGCAAATATAACTTTGATGATCTCGGAAAAGCATTAATGTCTCTATTTGTGCTTAGCTCTCGAGATGGTTGGGTCAATATCATGTACACTGGATTAGATGCAGTCGGTGTAGATCAACAACCAATTGTTAATTATAATGAATGGCGTCTCCTGTACTTCATTGCTTTCATATTACTTGTCGGTTTCTTTGTGCTGAACATGTTTGTCGGTGTTGTTGTCGAGAATTTCCATCGTTGTCGTGAAGAGCAAGAAAAGGAGGAGAAAATACGAAGGGCTGCCAAACGTGCCCTACAAATGGAGAAGAAACGTCGACGGATGCATGAACCACCATATTATACCAATTACTCGCCGACTCGTATGTTTGTCCACAATGTGGTCACATCAAAGTATTTCGATTTGGCAATTGCTGCCGTCATTGGCCTCAATGTCGTCACAATGGCCATGGAATACTATATGATGCCGGCACCATTGCAATATGCATTGAAGATCTTTAATTATTTCTTCACGGCAGTGTTTATATTGGAAGCCAATATGAAATTGGTGGCTCTAGGATGGCATTTATATCTGAAAGATCGTTGGAACCAATTGGATGTAGGCATTGTGCTGCTCTCTATAGTTGGCATCGTTTTGGAGGAACTGGAAACTAATATAATACCAATAAACCCCACAATTATACGTGTAATGCGCGTCTTGAGAATAGCACGGGTATTGAAGTTGCTAAAAATGGCAAAAGGTATACGTGCCTTATTGGATACAGTGATGCAGGCATTGCCGCAAGTCGGCAATTTGGGTTTATTGTTCTTCTTGTTGTTCTTCATATTTGCGGCACTGGGCGTGGAGCTATTCGGTCGCTTGGAATGCTCTGATGAGATACCATGTCAGGGTCTGGGCGAACATGCGCATTTTGCTAATTTTGGTATGGCTTTCCTCACATTGTTTCGCGTAGCGACTGGCGACAACTGGAACGGTATCATGAAGGACACATTGAGGGATAACTGCGACGATGCAGCAGATTGCGTTCGCAATTGTTGCGTCAGTTCGGTTATAGCTCCGATATTCTTTGTGATATTCGTGCTAATGGCGCAATTCGTGCTGGTGAACGTCGTCGTGGCTGTACTGATGAAACACCTCGAGGAAAGCCACAAGCAAATGGAAGATGAAATCGATATGGAGGTAGAACTCGAACGTGAATTAGTACGCGAACAGGAATTCGAGCAAGAGCAAAAGCTTTGCCAGCAACTCGAAGCTCAAAACAAGCCGGCTCCAGTCCAAAAGCAACTGGCTAAAGTGCGTTCCCTGCCCAAGAACTTCACTTACAGTACACCATCTTTGGAAAAGAAATTTTCCAGTACTGTTACCAGTACTGGTGGCATTAGTAACATCAATGCAAGACGTCAAACTGTACAATATTTTAATCAACCAAATGGCCTTAATCTATTGGAAATGGGCAGCTCATTGACGGCGTCGGCAACAACGCCTCAAGGTGTTGTCCCTGAGAATATGTCGACGACACCAATGATGCGTGGACGTCTTGCTGCTGGTCGACGCAACTCAATTTCTGCATACCGTAAACGTGGTGTACTCAGCAAGGAACGTTCCCTGGATGAGCAGGCTATACGCCGACGTAATCTGGAGGCTAAACGCACTAGTTGCGATTCATTGCCTTGGGGTAGTGATGCTGCTTGTGATTTCCAAAGTGGCACAATATTTGAAAGCCTTGAGTCGGATGGCGGTGGCGGGGGAATTGTTGGTCGTGGCAATGGTATCGATAATAATGGCATTGGCAATGGTAGTCCAATGCAATCTAATTTTGATATACGCAGTGTACGCAGCGAAGATGTAAGACCACCACACAATGATCCCGTTGCGCTTATTAGTTCATTCACTGGACTTGATCGACCAACAGTGACAACAGTTTCTGGCAGTGCTTCAACAATCCCCGGCACATCGACAGCAACCATTGAGAGCGCTCTCAAGCCACCATTGAACCCAAACAGCAGCGGCAGACGACCATTTGGCGGATGGTCACTTTCGGTTGATCACTCCGGTATTGGACATGGTCCACGCAGCAGTTTATTACTGTCAGTGCCTCGCTCAATGCCACCACGTAGTCGCAGCGGCAGCACTAAACAATTATTTAAGCAACAAGCACTCGATGAAGATCTGGATGAAAACACACTATTGCTGCCGCCTACCGTTTCTTTGGAAATGGAAAAAAGAAGTACAAATTGCCAAATGGAATTGGATAGTAGCAAGAGCAATATTTCTCTTTCAGAAACGAGTAGTAAAAAGAGTTCCACGGATGCGTCATCCTATGTCACGCCGACATCCACAATGAATGAGCCGATAACCACGAATTTGGAGTGTGGTAAGCCTGCATCCAATAAATCTGAGTCGGCTGACATTATGCGCATTATATCCGAACGGAGACGCATCGAGCAACATGATGCCTGCGGTAACGAGGACTCTGACTACAAAGAACTTCTGCTAGTGAAATCGGCACCGCAAACACCATCAAATAATGATAATAATGATGGTGGAAACTTCAATAAGAAGACCCTGAATTAAATACACATATATATAACGCACACACGCCCAAACTTGCTCTATAAAACTCTATCTAAACAGACTCTCTACTCTGTTCTGTGCTCCTACACTCTATCTATACTATACCAATCTATACTATACTATACTACAATAAACTATATTACAATACAATACTTTATAACAAAAAAATCTAGAGGAAATACCAAAACCAAATTCGATACCAATATTTGATAACAAAAAACTAAAACAAAAAAAAAAAATACAAAAAAAAAAATGGAAAAATATTTAAAAAAAAAAACATTAGGGAATTTTTATGTGCTCACAATTGTAATCTATGGTTTTCAAACCTCTATATACATGCAACATATACAAGAGTCGTATGATTACTATTATCTTTTTCTACTATATCTATAACTCTCTCAATCTCAATCTCAGTCTTAGTCTTACACTCTCTACAACTTTTTTCGATATACAACGATTTTTAAAAATTCACTAATGAAAATGCTTACTAACCTTACCTTACCAAAACTGATCTGATCTGTTAAGATCTATCAAGTGATCTAGACCCAAATAGAATTTATTCGATTTTAAAATACAATAATATTGTAGATAGTATAACAAATAACAAACAACTAATTTTGGACAATGAATCCTTATGATAAAAGTGGATAGCCTTAGTATTCTTCTTTTACTCCCCCTCATAAGAAGAAGTCCTTAAAAAATTGTTATAGAAACAGAAGCACTCTCAGAATATATAGATGATAATGATGATGATGATACCAAAAGATACAAAAAGCTGCCAACAAATTTACTGATTCTATTTCTATTCTATTTTATTAGTAGTCTACTATATAGGTACTCTTCACTACATCTATATCTATATCTATAGATCTATATACTTAGATCATACGACTCTCGTATTTATGTAGTTCTTTTGCCTCAAGAACAAAACCAAATAACACAAACAACAAAATAAAAAATGAAAAATACAATGAAAAAATGAAAATGAAAAACTAAAACAAAACAAAACAAAATTGTTAAACTCTGTGATTAGTTCTTACAGTAGTTTGTAGTATTTAGATTAAATAAAGAAAAACAAAAACAGAAATCATAAAACAAGAAATGATAATACTGTATAAGGGCGGTATAACATACTACTGTTGTAAGTAGAATACAATAGATTAATGAGACACAATGTGATGACATAAGATCTTGTTATGTTAAAGATTTCATACAAAGAGAATGATAAACTCCTCATATACTTACTAGTCTGGCTACAATCGACTATTCAATGTCCTGTACCATCCCACACATTCAGGCATTCATTCAGAGATCATATATTTAGTAAAATTCAATAGCATGTTCTAAAAGAAGACCTATCTACTATGGTAAATATAGATCATTATGAGTTATTGTATCTTTTTTAAAATTCAATATAGTAACACTTCTAAGAAAATACAGAAATGTAAGATTAGCAAGCAAGTAATTCCCTTACATAGACAAACAAATACCCACACACATGTTTATGGGTGAGTATGGTGGGTTGATGGATTGTTGTGATATGAAGAATCATGGTTTAAGACCAAAGGCAATTGATGAGAGTAAAGTTATTATATAGCAAGTATATTTATTCTACAAAAGTCTGATGGATTGAGATCCAAAAAATAACATACATAGTTTCTTCCCGACAATATCCTTCCAAATGAGTTTTCTTAAAAAGGGGCGCCTATGTTGCAAATTGAATATGGTTCACGTACTAAATTTCTATTTCAGATTCTAGAACAGGGTGTACTTGTATGATTTAGAATGTTAGTTCTCATTTTTCAATAATAAGTTTATAAGTGTATTATCACCTATTAAACTGAGACCTACTATGTACCTCAATATTGGGGTAATACAATAGTATATGAGTTCTGATATCAAGCAGAGTAAAGTTTAGTGAAGTGAAGCCATTGAAACGACATACCAGTGTTGACATTAATCAATTCATTTTTTAATCATGATTAAATCATTAATCAAAATTTCTGATCATTAACTGATTAATTTGATGAATTTTCCAACTAATAGAATATTTTGCTTATTTATTTATTTTTTTATAGTTAAAAACAATTGAAAGATTCCAGTTAGTGAGCAATTGAGTGCAGTTAATAGTTCATTAAAATTTTTAATTAATAATTAAAAATCATAATCAAAAATTTGAGTATTGATTAAAAGTCTAAATCAAAAAATTTGATTAATAATGAACAATCACGAATAATTAATCCATTTTTAATCATTAATCAAATTTTCAGATTAAGGTTTTGAATCATTAATAAAATTTTTTGATTAAGATTTTTAATAATTAATCAATTTTTTTGATTAAGATTTTTTAATCATAAATCGTTAATCAAATTTACTTTTGACCAACACTGCGACATACACAATTTTTAGGTTTTCAACCAGTGAAATATTGATCTGGTAACTTTCATTCAAGACTTACAGTTCAACGTCTACTCCATCCTCCTTCCCACTAGGCGCTTAAATCTATAGAAATACAGGATATGAAAAAAAGAAAGAAAATGAACTAAGAACCAGTAATGGCTAATCAAAGAATGGAGAAGTAAATTCATTAAAGTATGTTATGCTGCTCCTGTACCGTTATACTTTATATATACATACATAAATAAATCTCATTTATTCGGGCCTATTCTATGCCCCAACACCACCACCACCACCACCACCATTTATAAAAGATTTTATATATATACATTTTCTATATATACAAGACAAAAAAAAAAAGAAAAGAAAAAAACACATACATATATCTATTTCTATATATACATTTTTGAATCAAACAAACAAATAATGATGATGATGATGATGATGATAAGTAAATAAATGAATGAATCAATTGATGAAATTATTGTATTAAAAAAAAATTTACCAAGCATTTCTTCTTCAAATCTTAACTACTAGTCCCTCCCCAATGCAATCCAATTCAATCCACTCCAATCCTAAGTACTTCTCCTCCGATCACAACAATTTCGAGCACAAATAAAACAAAAATAAACACAAAACAAACAAAGAAAACAAACAAAAAAAATAATAATAAAGAAATACTGAAATATTAAATAAAAATAAAAATAAAGCCAAAACTCAAAAACAAACTCAATTTCTACCGAATTTTTCGAAACTCAGACCAAGAAATCAAGAAGCCAAGTACATTTTTTTGAACTACTATTGTATTTAATTTATTTATTTATTTATATTTTTTTTTTTTTTGTTGTCAAAATCTTATTAAATATAATAAATGAAAAAAGAAATTAAAAAATAATAAATAAAAAATAAATAAATATGTAATGATTAATAAGAATAAAATAAGAATTTATTAAAAGAAGAAGTGCTAATATTGTAATAATAAGTACTAAGTAGGAAGCAACGAAAACAAAAGCTGAATTATCTTTTATATATATTGTACACGTATATACGTGTAGTATACTTCGAATGGAACTTCGAAAACTCTGTCAATTTCCACAATTACAATATTTTTGAGTTCTCTATATACTACTTATCTACACTACTATACCATATACCATATACTATATACATACATATATATATATATATATTGATTATTTTTTGTCTTTGTACTAAGTCTGTAATGCCAACTAAAAATGGAAACTAGGATACTAGGATACTAGGAAACTAGAAAACTATCAAAACATGTAGTATTGTACTAGTAGTGTATTGTTACCAACTATGATACAAGTATTATTACCAACTACAAATTGTTGATACTATACTATATAATGAAAAAAAAAACAAAAAATACAATACAATATTATAAAATATTTACATAATATATACATACATATATATAGAAGAGTAAAAACATTATTTCATCTGTGCCTTTTTCTCAACGAAAGTACTTTTTCATCAATCAATTAAGCGTTTTCTCTTATACTACTACTATACTCTACCTATACTCTAATTATTATTATTAAATCTATGCATTAGCCCCTGACAAAGGATCCCGGATCCCAAAAAACACGGGGAAGACACGATATTGCTACTAAAAGTAAATTTCTTTCTTAAAGAATCTAAATTTATTTCATTTAAACTCACATAAGTACATGTACATGCCATTATGATGGTATAAGACACACTAGAATTTGAATCAGAATCCAGTAACCGTAACCAAAAAGAATCACCGCCCTCATACTACATACAAAGTTATTGTACTATAATAAAGAAGTTACTTATTGGCTGGGTTAATACGCCTTGAATATACAAGTAAATATATTTCAAAAAATATAAAATTAAAAAAAAAAAACTATGCAGTGAAACCTGTAGAGTTGGATAAGCACCATAACAACAACAACAACAACCAGAAGCAAATATTGGATTATCCGAATTCCTATATAGTAGTCTTTGAGGGATAAAACCAATCTATATACTTAGTATAAGGTACTACAACAAGTTTGTAATTATTAGACTCTTCTGCATAATAGTATTTCTGGTGCTTTTGGTGCTTCTGAAGAGTTGCAGAACACCTGAGGATTTTACTCCCCCCGTAAATGTGATCTAATCAAAATTTCCAAAAATATTGAAAAACACAAAAACAAAAAATACCGAAAATTCCTTTATTGTTATACTATTGTAGTATAATATTGTCCAACTAAGTTGGGTTTCACTGTGTTTACTATATACTATATTGTAGTATAGTAAGAGAGCTTCATGCATATGTTAATACATATACAAATATTATATTATTATTATTATTACTATATATATATATATATATATATATATTATTGATGAAATTACTTAGTTTCTACTTAGGTTTTAATAGGGTCTTACTACTACCGACTAAATACCAATTACGAGTATTACAAGTATAACTATTGATAATGATAAATAATAAATTGCAGGGTAATTACAATATTATTATGTGCATGAGTTATTTATTTTATATAATGTAGGGTATCATAATCATTATATATCATTCGATCAATTGATCAATCAATCAATTAATGCTTTGTTAATTGTTTGTTTCTTCCTATTTTTATTAATGAAATTGAAATTATAAAAATTAGCCAATAAATAAATACAAAAATTAAAAATGTTATTTCTTCCCAAGAGTTTTGTATGTACAATATTTATATAGGGTATACATACATACATACACCACCACCACCTACATACTACATACTACTTATATAGTATGTATAGTACGTACACCTAGTTTAGTTTATTATAAAGTTTCATAAAACAAAAAACAAAACATATATCTATATACATATATATATATACATATATAAATATAATGAAAGCACAATAAATAAATAAAAAAAAAAAAATTATTTCGTTACACAAGTTTTTGAACCTAGGTTAGACCTATTTACAAGATAAAAGGAGAAAAATAAATAAATTAACAAATAAAAAAAAAGAATCATTTATTGACTTCGGTTTCATCGAAGATTTAAATATCCTTCACAAAATAATATTAATAATATTAAGCATAACAAATTAGATAATTCTTTTACAACATACTCGTACTACATTGTACTATAGACATAAATTGGGTGCTATACATTATCTGAAATCTGATTGTGTTCAGACTCTTACATACTACATAGTACATAACATAACATAACATTTGCTGATCTTTAGAGAAGACAGAATATTCTCGATCTCTCTCTCTCTCACTTGATAAATAAAAAATATAAAGGTGCTTATATTAAATACTTATTATAATTGAACTCTATGGTAGCTATACCTATGTATGCCCCAATGCCTATATAAGATTCTTATTCGAATCTTTTCAAATATTTAATATTGTATGTTGTGCATTAAACTAACTTCTAATCTAAAGTTTTTCTATCAAATAGTAAACCCAATCATTGAGAATGTTGCAATTTGTCCCTATTTATTTATTTATATTTTTCCTAAGTAGTATATCTTTGTATACCTTCCAGTAATCAGTATTACGACAATTTTTTAGTTTGCTTAGCAAAATTATTTAGTATAGATAGTAAATGACAATGAGTTGTTGAGTGAAGGGTATCTCGATATTATACTTAGTATTACTACTACTACTTACCATAACATACAATACATTAGAAATACAGAAAGATTTAACTAAGGTAATCAGTTTCATTCAAACAATTAAACAAAATAAATTACCAAATTATTATGATAATTCTGATGATGATCATGATGTCGATCATGATGATGTTGATGGTAATATGCAAACTGTAAAATTAAAATTTATTATTAAATAATTAAAGTTAATTGAATAAATCAAATTACAAAAAACAAGAAAACTATCTAAGTACGAGTATATAAAAATGTTATAAGTATGTTATATAGATATATCTTTTTTTTTTTTTTTTTTTTGAATTATTAACAAATAATTCAATAAATAAATTTGTAGTTTGTGTATTAACTTGGAACTTGTGTGTAAAAAATAAATAAAAAAAAAACAAAAGGTTTTCTTTCCAAAAATTAAATTAAAAAAAATAAATAAAAATCATTTAAAAGCAAAAAATTTATACAAACAAAAGTCAATAAATTTACAAAATAAAAAGATGACAGAAAATAACATAAAACAAAATATATTAAATCAAACTGAAGTCATAACCAAAGAAACAAGTACTAAATATGTAGGATCAAACAAAGTTCATCTTTGGGTTCCACCAAAGCTTATATACCTTTCACAAAACTCCCGCTAGTCCCTTAAGCTCTTAGATAATACACAAATTGCCAATACATGAGAAGAAGTTCTAATAAAATTTGTAGGGTAGGGTATTTTATATGGCACTTTCAGTTTCAATATATAGAGAATTGTAATAATTCATATAAAATAATCTTGTATTTTGCTTATTGGTTATATGGTGGTCCGTTTGGTCATACACTACTATGTATTTATTTATTAAAGTAAGCGTATCAAGCTCATATGAGAATAACATCATTTCTAGAGGTGAGAGATTGCCATAGCTTTGCATTGAGGCCTCCTTACCTAAACTATCGGTTATCAATAGATTTTCATCCTAAAATACTTATAGTACATGTATACGTGAAAGGTATAAATATTTAATAGAAAAATGTTAAGCTAAAGAAAAGTTAAAATAAAATAAACAAAAAAATAGAATTTAAAACAAATAAAAATAAAAAAATAATTAAATGAGAAATGTTAAATTAAAAAAAAAATATATAGAAAACAAAAAAAAAATGAACACATAAAAATAGAAAATAAAATTTTTGGAAAACCTAAAGAAAATTAATTTTATTAACAACAATGAACATTATAAAAAAATAAAACAAAACAAATAAACAGATTTTAGAAAAAAATTTATTGAGAAAAATTATAGAAAAATTAAAGAAAATTAATGAAAATACACATACTTACAATATTAAGAAAAAAACTTATAGAGAAATTGAATATACATACTTACATATATACAACAAATATAAAAAATATGGTAATTAATAAAAGAAGAAAGAAATTATGTTATGCTGAAATCCAAAGTATTTAAAATAAAATAAAAAATAAAAATTATTTAAAGACAAACACATAAAAAAAGAAAAAATAAAAAGGAATTAAATAAAATAAAATAATTAAACAAAAGAAGAAGAATTCTATATACAATATGTTACATAAAAAGAAAGAAAGAAAAAACTTTTACCTATTGTAAAGAAAATAAAATCTGAAACACACAAAATAAAAAGAAAAAAATGAGAAAAAACATACTCGTACATAGTAGATTATGACATAAACCAAATGTAGCTAAAAACAGGAATTTTCATTCAGATATATACAATACTTACTTACATATAAATGTGTATTATATAGTGTGTATATGTATAATATATATATGAAAATATATGTATATTGAAAACAACAAACTCTGCAACTAAATGTCTTTTCTTACTACAATACTACTTACATATGCACTTCAATATGTATAAGAATTATTGGAAAATCAAATGGTGGATCCACTCTGTGAGTGAAGGCAATGAGGTCGAGTTGAATGGTTAGTTATGCAATATGGGCTTAATGGATCGATCAATCTAAGAGGGTGGGTCAATAAGTCCTTAGAAAATCCAACAGTTAGCGCGACTATTACTGTAAACGGTCTGTTTTCATACAGCATCATTACCGTCTAGGTATGCTGTGAAGTTTCAGCCAGATTGGTTGAGTTGTTATGTCTTCCTCGTGCATTGAAGAAAAAACATTTGTTTGTTTACAAAAATTAGATATGTTATTTAACATTTGCATATAAAAGGCTTAACAGCAAAGGAAATAAAATATACAAGGTGGCGCAAAAGAAGTCATCCGATGTTGTTTGGCTCTTATTTTTTTTCTAAATGAAAAACTTCGATTCTGATTTAATTTTTGATTATGTTTATTTAGACCTTTAGAATTAATTGTGTTAAGTCGAGAAGATGATATCGGACAAATGGGCGCCGCCACAATTGATTGCCATACGGGCTCGTTTTATGGCATTTTCCATCACTTCGGCGAGCGTTTCGGGCGATAAATTCTCGCATTCGTGTCCTTGAGGGCTTCCAAGGTCTCAGGCTTGTTGATGTAAACACGGGACTTCAAAAAACCCCATAAAAAGAAGTCCGGGACCGTTAAATCAGGCGATCTGGCGGGCCAGTGCAAATCGACGAATTGTTACGCAAAAAAATAGACACAATTATTCTGCGTTCTTGGGGAGTGTATCGCTCCATGGCTTATTCACTTGTATTCTGTATCTGTCTAGTCCACAAATGTCAAAACAGATTTGACATTGGCGGCCATTTGCAAAAATGAGAGCATCTTCCAATAGGGTGATGTCTTTTGTGCCACCTTGTATATATAAAATATATTTATAACTGGTTAAATGAATTTAAACGTGTTCGTACATCAACAAAGGATGAACCACGCTCAGGACGCCCTGTAGAGGTGACTACGCCAGAAATGATCAATAAAATCCATGATATAGTGTTAAGTGATCGAAGATTAAAGTTGAGTGAGATAGTTAAGATTACAGGGATATCAAAAGGTAGCGTCATTTCTATTTTACATCAAAAATTGTGTATGAAAAAGATTTCGGCAAGATAGGTGCCGCGTTTGCTCACAGTCGACAATAAACGCAATAGGGTGGTTGCCTCTAAATTTCTGTTGTCGCTCATGCAACGTAATCCGAATGAGTGTTTTCGTCGGTTTGTGACTGGAGATGAAACATGAAAAACACCACTACACTCCCGAAACGAAAGAACAATCAAAACAGTGGATTTTGAAAGGCAAACCATGTCCAAAGAAGGCGAAAACCGTAAAATCAGCTGGTAAGGTTATGGCTACTGTTTTTTGCGATGCACGTGGAATTATTTTCGTTGACTATTTGGAAAAAGCAAAAACAATAACAGGGGAGTATTATGCATTTTTATTGGACCAGCTAAGAGAACCAATTAAAAAAAAACGGCCTCATTTAAACATAAAAAAAAAAATCCTCTTTCATCAGGACAATGCCCGCGCTCACACATAATTACGATCAATGGCTAAAATTGAAGAATTAAAGTTCGAATTGTTCGACCACCCACCGTATTCGCCAGATTTAGCTCCCAGTGACTTTTTCCTATTCCCAAACCTGAAAAAATAGCTCAGTGGACAACGTTTTTTTTTCAAATGAAGAAGTCATCGATCAAACAAATGCTTATTTTGTGGACCTTCCTAAATTTTATTTTTCTGACGGGTTAAAAAAATTAGAGAAACGTCGAACTAAGTGTATAGAGCTCCAAGGAGATTATGTTGAAAAATAAAAAAAAATTTACCAAAAAATATTGTTTTGATGCTTTTTTCTAAGGACTTATTGACCCACCCTCGTAGCTTGGAAAGATGTTACAAAAATGTAATATATTTATTTCTTCTTCATTTGGTGTAAGTAGGATTGGTATAAGTGGGATTAAAAAATAATTTTTGTTTTATGTCACTTGCTCTATTCGAAGTAATAAGAGATTCCTTTAAAACAAATGCAGTATCTTTTTCATTACTTTTTTTTGCTAATACCGTGGCTGTATGGACAAGTAAACTTGTAACAAGTTCTTGATTTTCTGCAAGTTCGGCTGCCAACTTTCTCTTTAGCCATGGTCTTGCATCGTTATATGCTAGGCGTGGACGTCCCATTACGTGTTTTTGTAGTTATGATTCTACTTTGTTATTGCCAAGTGTGACCATCACAGTTGACGAGAACCATTTGGCATGTTTGGTTTTGAAAGTGGATATTTTTCTGTTGCATTTTGGCTCAAAGCTATTAAGATTTTTCTTCACTTTTCGTTTTTGAATGATACTAATGATTTCTTGGCCAAGATGTTCAAATAGCCAGTTTCTTTAGCACTCCGATTGGTATCAAGCCAAACCTGGAGCAGTGTTGAATGACAACTAACAACTCTGAAAATATCCAAAATATTTGCATAACGGGCAAAATTGTGCAAAAAACATTAAGAAAATATTTGATTGGTTGGTTGGTTTCCGTTGCTGGCCCGTATAGTCCACTACGAGCCACAATTAGCACTAGAGTGCCGTTCTAAAACCGCTTCCTCACCGAATGCAATCAGTATTACTTAATCCAACCTGTCGAATTTAGGTATTTTAGTAAATCACCCGGACATGTGACTGAACAATCCGAGAGATTGTCATTGATGTGTTTGCCCAGAAACTTATTGCTAGTATTTGCCAGGGCTGGGCATTGACATTGAAAGTGGGTAAGTGACTCCTCTTCCTCTACGTTTTCGCAGCTTCTAAAATGGCTTCTGAACTCACCAGTGACCAGTACAAACTGCTGTTAGTATTGCGGTATCCGAGCGTCTTCTATTGATGAGTCTAAGTGACCTATTCTCGTTGTAACTTGGCCAGGTAGAACATGCCACTCTGCAAGATTCAAGATCTTTCCACCGTCTGTATGCCAGCTGACGGAAATACAGGAAGTTACTCCTCTTGACGACTACCAGGGGAATTAAGATCTTTTCCGCTAACGATAGTACCAAAACGAGTTAATTCGTCAGCCTTCTCATTTCTCTCAATGTTCCTATAGCCGGGAACCCATAAGAGAGTGATATCAGCTTGATGACTTAGCTCGCTTATCGTCGACCTGCATTCCTTAACGAGCTTGGATTTCACAGTGGTGGATTGCAGTGCTTTGAGTGCCGCCTGACTATGAACGAAGATAGCTATCTTACGACCTTCTGATACGTTATTTTTTGCCAGCCGATATGCCTCTCTAATGGCTAGGACCTCTGCCTGAAAGACTGTGGCCTCGTCTGGTTACCGGAAAGAGTGGTTGAAGCTTATTTGTGGTGAGTGCACTCCTGCACCTACACCACATTCCATCCTTGACCCATCCGTAAAGATTGAAATGTCATAATCACTCTGAAAACTGTTTTCTTTCAATTCCATCCTGGTAGGAAATTTTACCTTAAAGTCGTTCTCAAAGCTATTATGCGCCACTGTATAATCAGTTGTTCTTTTGAACATAGGATTTTTAACCATTCCAAATATTTTACTATCTCCATATGATCGTTCTGGCCTAGAGCTGATTTCTTTCAACCTTACCGCGCTATTGCAGACAATGTCTTTGATGTGCAGGTCAATTGGGAAAAGCACATGGCTCCTGTGATTCCTACACATGCCGACATCTGCACACCGCTTAGCCATAGCTCTTTCCTAGAGGTGGCCACCAAACAATTGTACCGTACTATCGTTGCGTCCATCCATGCTGTTTTGTTAGGACGTAGGTCTCTTGCCAAGCAATCTCTTGCAAGAGTAAAAGACCACAGAGGCTTTCCTAGCCCGTTACTCTATATTGGATTTCCAGTTGAGTTTTGCGTTCAGCATAACTCCCAGGTACTTAGCATTATTAGAGAGATGATGCTGTTAACCATTCAGAAGAGGAAGGGGGTAAGGCGGTATTTTTGTCTTCGTTGTGAAAAGCATCAGTTCTGTCTTGCTCGGGTTAACGTTTAGATCACATCCTGTGTCCCACTTTAACAGTTTCCCCAGAGCTCCCTGCTTGATGTTGCTTATCACACTAGAAAACATCCCTGATACCATGA
The DNA here is from genome assembly GCA_037043315.1 of Amiota communis. Taxonomy (NCBI): domain Eukaryota; kingdom Metazoa; phylum Arthropoda; class Insecta; order Diptera; family Drosophilidae; genus Amiota; species Amiota communis. The sequence continues at coordinate 297,863 of JBAMAV010000477.1, forward strand.
TCACAACGTCAGCCGCATACGCGACTACCCTTGCCACCGTCTCCTCTAATACATTGAGGATATTGTCTATGACTAACAGCCACAGCAATAGAGACATTACCCCGCCTGTACTGTTCTAGTTTTTAGCATATTTACTATCCATTTCCCAATGTCTTCTTTTACGCCAATCATAGCTAGAGAATCCTGGATAGTACGTTTGCTAACATTATTGAAAGCACCCTTTATATCTAAGAAGGCTGCCAGGGAGTACTGCTTATCACACTCTCTACCGTACAGACTACCTCATGTAGAGCCGTTTCCGTGGATCTACCCTTGAGGTACGCGTCTTGGCAAGTCGAGATGGGAAATTTATCAATAATAAGTCAAGTACTAAGTAGTGATGTGCAAATTGGTTTATCAAAAGTATTTAAATGCAAAGTACAAATGCTTGGCCATTTTTCCATTTCAAATAAAATACAAAATGGTTTAAAACCAGAAAGAAGGCTATCATTGGCTATGCCAAAGATGTAATACGCTCCTCCGAGTTGCATCCAACCTTCCTTACTTAGCATCACATCTGTTTGAGTGGCAATTTAATTGTACATATATTCTTTAAAAGTTTGCCATTTAATTTGGGTTTGTATGGGAGGTACCCCACCTGGTAGCACTAGGTTTATAAAATTTACTTGATTGATGGCTATAAATTACAAACTTATAGTATTCAAAATTCAGTTCGATACGTTAAAGAACAAAAAACTTTTTCTAAGTATGTATGGGAGGTACCCCGCCTAGTGGTCCGATTCGGCTGATTTCGACAAATGTGCTGCGTATGATAAAATGAAACCTATGTCCAGCTATGTTAGCTCTCTAGCTCAAAAACTGAGGGACTAGTTTGCATACATACATACAGACAGACGGACATGGCTTAATCAACTCGTCTCATCGAGCTGATCACAAATATATATACTTTATGTGGTCTGCGATTTCTCCTTCTGTGTGTTACAAACATCATGACAAACTTATAATACTATTCACTCCCGTGGAGAGTATAATAATACACATATATGTAGAGTTGACAACTCTATACAAAGAAATGTGATATCAAAACAAAGCAATCATTGATCAAATCAAATATGTTTTCATAAGTCACATTTTTCTATAACAATAAGTCAAAATATTATTAGTTCGACATTAGTTAATATCACAAATTCCGAACTCCTGTGAAACTCACATTATATTGTCTTTACTTTATTCTTATATTTTTATTGTTATAAAACCGTTGCAAGAATTTATATTTTTAACATTCAGTAAAGAGAGAGAGTGCAAGAATGGTACCAAAAGCTTTGTCAGATTGGCTTGGGAATCAAATGCACTTGCAACAAGAAGATGATGTGGAACAATTGCAAACCAATTGCTTATATGGTATAGTCCCATTCATACTGTTGTTAATATTCTTGGGCTTAATTGCATTATATTTGGGACCCATCAAGCTGGTAAGTTGTATGTGTGTAAAAATAAAAAAAAAAAATCTGTAACTGTTCGGTCACCACTTTTCTTAAATTCTCTATGGGAATTATTTCAATTGCCATTTTTGTGACCATCTGCGTTTATTCGTAATATCACTAGGTTCTAGCACTTTGCAATGTTGTCGGTTCAGGGACACTTGTTTTCGCGTATAACTTTGTAATAACTTGAGTAGCGAGAATCGCAACCAAGTTGCATTTGATCTACCTAAGGGGAGCGTCCATCTGTACTATTTACCAAGTGATTCTTATTGTTATCCTATCTATGATTTTGTCTGTGCCTTCTTTTTCATGTCTGCTCATAATTCTCAATACAAAACAGTTAAGGAACTTTCCATTGGAATGGGTTTTAGTCGTGCTTGTATTTGTACTTTCTATATCAGTTTTTGAAAACATAGTTTCCCATTGTATATGCAACTATTCGTTATTAATAAGATTATATTTTTTCTTTCTTTATTAATATCATATTTTTTTATTTGTTTTCTGTGCAGTATTTAGCACGTTGCTTGTTGCGTTTCAATCGTGTTTTGGTAGATGTTTTAAACGAAGGAGCTGATGCAGACCAAGCACCGAACAATGAAGATCAGCTAACAGAAAGCACCGATCAACCAATGCTCAATGAACAGCATCAGAACATTGAGAAGCCTATTAACAATGAAGGCAATCAGCAAGAATCCGGGAGTGGCCCAGCATCTGAAATTGCCAAAGTTCCATTCATAAAGAGGAAATATACACCCGGAGGTGCGGCCGCTTGCCGATTCGGATATGATCTTTTATTAGCCAAGAAAATGAATCGTCCTGGTGTTTCTGATACATCAGATGTAAACCTAAAAATTGGTGATGCTTCAAAACCGATTAAAATGATGGGAAATAAGCCGAGATCTTTATCACCAACTCGGTACGAATTCACCCCATTAGGCTTATATATAAAAAAAAGTCGTTGATGTGCAAACACCAACACTCCAATCCCGAATGTTGGCAATACTATGTATTTACATATTGTATTCTGTAAAAAACTTTTGTTTCACAATAAGTGAGTTCGATAACACTAAATCATACTAAAAAAAATGTTACAAATAAAATTGAAGTCAACATTCAAGTCAGATTTATGCTTTAGTTTATGATAGACCGATCAGTCATAAGATATCGGTCCTCTTGACCCTGTTGATTGGTTCCGGGGCTGCTGTCAATGTTACATACATACCAGAGATGTGCAGTGAACATCATAATGATGTTTATGAAGGCTTGGGAAAAAAACAAGCCTAAGCAAGCCAAGCATGAACGCAGAGAACACCAAGACTGCTTGAGCTTGTGTATTGTTTTGCTTGGCTTGGCTTGGCTTGATGTCATTAGGCTTGGTGTATGTTTGTAGTACATCACATTTTTGTTTCTATTGTTTGCTTTGTTCACTTTTTTGTGTTGTGTTTATGTCCGTCTGTTTGTGCGCTGCAGTCGCCTATTGCATGCTTGTTACAAATACCCAGTGAACCAAGCAGCGAATGTTGTGCGGACAATCGTTTAAACCATCGCAACAACAATTTTTGGGAAAAAATGTAAATACATATATTGCATATATATTGATAATTTCTTATTATATACATAGAAAATGCTACTATGAAGGACATTCTAACAGATTTGCGGAAAAAAAACAGGCAGACTACGTCTATCACCAAAATAATGCAGGAAACGTTGCGAAGCGGAAACATTTCAATGAAATTATGAAAAAATTCTAGGATAAAATGGAATAGTTCTGTTCTGTAATTGGGTTTTTGCTTCACCAGTTGCATCACATGCAGAACATAATCACAAACCTAAATATAATAATAAGAATTAATATGTGCCAATAAACAACATGGGAATACTTTTCTGCAAGTAACATGGAAGACAGGACATCACGATTGTAACACAACACATCAGCACAATTACAAGAAATATACACACGGCTAATATGCAATATACTCACAATCATATCATTTAAACTGAGATAACCTTTACGGTTTAGAAATTGACTTTTCTTAACATTCGGCTTACAAATTTGTATGTGCGTACCATCAATGCACCCAATTACACCAGGGATTCCATATTTCGTGTAGAAGTGGCGTTTTGATGCAGACTTCTGTTCATCGCTTTGATTTAAATTGATGAAGCGGTGGCAAAGCTTCCTCTCCAATAGCCGAATAATTTGCCACAAAATTTTGCAAACTGTAGTTCGAAAAATCCCAAAACCTTGGCATCCTTGCCGATGACTGTTCGAAAAGAACCCAAACCTAAAAATCGTAGCGCTGTAGCCAACTGCAAAATTGCTGGCACTGATGTTTTTATGATATCCGCTTTTATCAAATCGAATATCATTACGAATGTACATTTGTCCATGCGGTACTTTTGTAGGAAGCTAGTAAAGAATATAGCAATATTAGAATAAAATTGCAATGAGCAAATATTCTTAAGAGGTGTCTGAAAGAGACAATGGGTCTCTAAGACGTCTCCAATGACAACAGCCGTTTCCTCTTGATTTCGATCGCAATAATCCGTGCAAGTGGCATTTTTTTATTTATTATTGGCTACACTTCATTTTTTGTCATTATTTTAATGTATTTATTAAAGCGCGGAAAATTTTCAAATCACACTTGGCAATCACACAAAATCGCATCGTTCGAAAAATTAAATCATCGCGCTTTCTAGCACACTTAGGGCTTTTTTGCACGAAATTGAAAAAGTCCGACATCTAGAACATCGGCAGTTTCTAGCACATAACCGTATAATATTATTTATCCGGTAAATCAACCAAATTGGTCAAGTAGTACGCTGTCAAGAGATGCACTGACAAAGAAAAGCATTTTCATAATTTTTTCATCATTTTCAATGCCCCTCCACACTTGATGACATAAGTGCGTTATGACAAAAACCTTACACTTACAGGCAACGCGCATTTTTCTATTTTCTGAATATATAAGTTAATTCGCGCTACGACTTTTGAGTCATGAAATATATTAACACAGCGTTACATTTTTACATGACTGCGAACGCCTTTTTAAAAACATTATAAAGAATTCATAACAAGAATTAACTTTTAAATTAAATGTATTTAAAAAGATATACCAAATAAAAAAAATAACATAATATAAATTAAAAAAAAAATAAAGAATAGAGTACGAGAAAAACCAAAACGATTTGAAGTACATGTAGAGAATACAATACCAACGTATTTGTTTTACAAAATAATTTATAAACAAATTTTGCAATAACACAAAAGTATAAAAAAAAATTACATGAAATTATTAACTTATAAGAATAAAACGAAAAAAACATATTCGGAAAAAAATTAAAAGAAAATAGCAAATTCAATGATTTCAAAAAGGTTTATGCTGCTCTAGATGGAAGAATTAAAAAAAAAAAAATAATGTCAAATTATACCAAAATCATAGCCTTGCATTTCTTTTTCTCTAAGTATCCAATTGAATGTATTTATGTTTTCTTTTTTTTTTTTTCTTTTTTTTATGCAAACAAGGAGGTAAAAATCATCCAAAGATACATTGATCCGTGCCACAAGTTATGTCGAATTCATTAGCCTACCAACTAAAAAACTACCTATCGCCTCAAATCACCGTTTAATCCCTGAGGCATCGCCAAAGCATTCCTTCTTAGGGTATGTGTGTATGTATGTGTGTAGATATGTTCCCCATGGTTTCCGAAACTGTTGAATCGATTTTAATAGGAATCTCTAGCATAGTCTGGAGAGTGTTCCAATAAGGTTTAGACTTTAGCAAAGAGAACACCATACGACATTTTTTACAGTTTTTATTCGCTTAAGACGAAAACGCACGCCAGGCGACTGACAGCATAGTGTTTATAATTCTGATACTGTCATGGGCGAATCGCGGTGAGCCGACACAAACGTTGGCCAAGGCCAAGATTGACAATAAATAAGGATTGGAATAGGCGCGTATTGCATTCATTTAGGGATTACAATATTCAAAATTGTTCCCAAGACTCATGTTGTCATTTTAGAGAAAGCATTTTAAAGCTATTCACTGAAGGACCTAAGATGCTTCCAAAATCGACCTAATAAAAGGTCCATTCATACATACATAAGTACGTATGTGAAAGAATGGAATTGGAGTACATATTGCGTATTTATGGAGAGATTTCATTAACCATCATAATCCGGAAATCATATTTTTTACCATGTACATATTTACATTTTTCCAACCACTGTCATCATCATCATCATCATGGGAAGTTCACGAAGTTTGGGGAAATAACTTTAATTTTATTTAAATTTTTCGATCTGAAGATGACATTTTAATTTTTCCGTATTTTTACATTTTACTTATTAACTAATAAATTCATGTGTTGTCTTCTAGAGATATTTTACTTTTCTTTTAAATCCAAAATATGGTTTTTTTTTGTACGTAATTTTCCAAATATTCAGAAATATTCATCTCTTACTGTTTCTTTTCTTATTACAATTTCCATTTCTTTAATTTTTATTATTTATTATGTGGTATTTTATTAAAATTAAATACGCCTATTGCTTTGCTAAAATTTCTACATTTAGATGATATTAATCAATATATTTATGAATTTTTTGTTTACTTGTTAAGATTAATTTTTACTTACTTTTCTTATCCGAATCCTAACAAATTTGCAATTGTCTTCATTAGTTGAAAAATCTACAACCTCATCAGATAAATTTATTGTGCATATGCTAAATTGTATACTAGATAAAAGACTTTGATATCCTGGAAGTATTATATTTTTTTTTTAGTTTTCTTTTTAATTAATTAATTCATTAAGAGGTTTTTTTGTCAATTGGGTTTGTTTGATAGATCACTCGTGATTAGTGTCATGCTGTCATGTTATTTTGATTCAGTAATGTTTGACGAATTATCAATGAAAGACTCATACCGCAACAACGACTTAAAATTATTCAGCTGTATTACGAAAATAAGCGATCTGTCAAAAATGTTTTTCGTACATTTCCACTATTGCCAAAACCATCTGTAAATTTGAGTTGCAGTGGATGTACACGACCGAAAGACCGCATCCAGCCCGTAGTGAGGAGAATATTGCGGCTTGTAGTCCATGAGCAATCCATTCGACGCCGATCTCAACATTTGAGCTTATCGTATGCAACAACTTGGCAAATTTTACGTCAGGATCTGGATTTTATTATCGACTTTCATGTCCTGGAAGTATTATAATTTTTTTTAGTTTTCTTTTTAATTATTTATTCCCTTAATTTTTTCTATTGATGATTTAGGTATGACTTTAAATGCACAAAGAATAACATGACAATAATACAGTTGTTTATATATCCATGAATGATAAAGCGATTGTTAGTGAGGGGACGAATGAAACAAAAGCGTTCATTAAAAAACACGGCGCACGCAAAGCATAGTAGAAAAGAATGAGAGTTGAGAGAATGAACACGTTGTTGTTGTTTTCCTTATTTTTCGAAACATTTTTGTGTTATGTGCAAGAACACATTTCAGAGTAAATGATTCAAAAGCCCTTTTTCACATGTATAACATGTATATGGTTTCTTGACAGAAGTTAAGACCACTTGTTGTCAATCAATATAAAACGATATCACTAAAAGTATACTTTACTTTTTTATTTATTGAGATTACGCTTTACGTAAGCGCGTAATGACAAAATGCTCACGTGCAACGTGCATTCTTCTATTTTCAGAATATATAAATTACTTGGCGCTATGACTTTCGAGTCACGAGATATATTAAATGTATTGGCGACACCAACAGGGTTTCAATGAAATACAGCGTCAGATTTTAACATGACTATGGAGAAAACACAATGTCCATGTAAAATTTCTTTGAGTGTGCGTCAAAGATGGACACCATCAAAGAGAAAATACGCCATATTTTACAGTTTTTCTTCAATAAAAGTAAAAACGAAAGCCAGGCGCCTTTGATGAAATAATGTATATCGTCAAGCCCGATGACCATTATGTAAGCACTGTTTCGATTGCCCATGACCTAAACATTGCACAAAAAATCATTTGGAATCACTTAAATAATAGTGGATACAAAAAGAAATTCGATGCTGGAACGAATTACCATCTGCAAATCACAAAATTGACCCATTTCTGAAGCGCATGATGACTGGTGCTGAAAAATAGGACACGTTAGCCAATGTAACTGAGGTTTTATTGTGACTAAACTTTTAAAGTCATAAATCAGATCTTCAAGCCGAGTTCTCAGTTGCAGTAAAACTCAGCTCTAAAGTACAAATTCTAAACTAAAGTTCGAAGATACAAGAATAATGTTATAACAAAAACTTAAAAAGTCTTAAATGAAAATTAATTTTGAATAAAATAAAATAAAATTAAAATATTTTGTATGAAGGATTAATTGAATTGATTTGATTTGAAAATGAAATGGTGGATCTTGCGTATCATTTTATCCATCCACTATAATGGTCGATTTATTTACTACAAAAATGCTTAAGGCTCTTTTAGACAGTCAGTTCAGTTTCAGACCTTTATCGAATCGAAATATGCACCAATGGTGATAGAGAAATGGAATGATGGCACAGCTTATTTATCAGTCCCTTTCGATGTCTGAAGAGATAACATGGACTTAGACTTAATCGATTAATCGGTGTTTTAAGCAGCAATTAATTGGTGTATTGATTAATTATTAAAATATAAAAATCTATGTCATTAATCGATTTTCCACGTCGCTCAGCACTTGAATTGGTTTTAGTTTTTATGCATCGTTCAGTGAGACCATTTGAATCAGTCGCTAATCGCTTAATGCGTGGCCCTACCCTTACGATTCCCAAAGAAAACAAAATATGCCAAATGATTTTCATTTTTGATTACACATAAAAGTTTTTATTTAATTTATTTATTTTTTTTTTCTTTTAGTATCTATTATTCTGTTTTTCTTGAATGTATGGATTGGTGTATTGATGTATTGGTTTTATGGAATTTGCTTTTATTGATATTTCCCTTTGTTATTTTCATAAATTTCTTTTATTTTTGTTTTTATATTTATTTTTCGTTTTCGTGGATTGTGAACAAATATAGTGCACTGAACTCTGTAACTATGTATTTTCATGAATATAAGTACATCTATGTATGCATGTATTGTGTGTGTATGTGCGTATGTATGTGTATGTGTCATGGGTGTAGATATAAGTGATTATTTCTTATAATTTTGACTTATTGTTTATTTTTAGTTTATTATCAGTTCCAATTTTTTTTTTGTTTGTATTACGCTCAGTCATCAATTGTCATAAACTTGTTATTATTGTAATTAAATCCACCCCCAACATTTCACCCATTTACTTCCCACACTCACTTCAAGATATTTCAAAGTTCCCGAGTTGAGTTGAGATGAGTTGGGCTGGGTTTAGTTTGAGTTGAGTGCAAGAGGAGAGCAATTAAAATAATTGATTAGCTTGAACTGAGTTGTGAGGATGTGCTGTGTTCCTCAATGTGTCTTTGTGTATATTGTATATATGTGTGTGTGTATATTTTATAATCATTCGTTTCCAGATTTCAAATTTTCTTCTTTTTTTTTTTTAGTTCATTAAACTTTTTGCGAGATTCTTTTCTTTCGTTTGCTTGTGTTATGTTGTTGTTAATCGTTTCCTTTTCCTTTATAGGTACTATATTTATTTATTTTTATCTCATTTCTTTCCTTCTTCTTCTATTCTCCATTTGTTTTTGTTTTGTATTGTTTTTATTTCGTTGCAAGTTTTTTTTTTCTTTATTGTTTAATAATTTAATTATTTTTTTTCATTTTTTTTTAATAAATTCTTTTATAAATGCATATGATAAAAATTAATAAAATATTAATAAAAATAAATGAATTTTCAATAATTTAAATTTAATAATTTTGGATTTTTTTCATTTCATTTCTTTTCTTCTTTAACTGTGTGAATGATTGATTTATTGATTGATTGATTGTGTACAAATTCTTATTATGCTGCCTACGCTAAGAACTAAACACTTTCACTTGCTAAGTACAATAGTATTTACCACTGCTTTATTGAAAATGTTGCGCCATCACGTTGGATTGATTGATAGAAATTCTACATTCATCAATCTTAACACACACACTTGGTCAAAATAATAAACACACTCATTCATATACACATAATAATAATAATAATAATGATGATGATGGTAATGAATGATGATGACAATTAAATCTTATAGATGTAATTAATTAATTTTTAAGGATCTATACTAAATGTATAACCAGTTTGTGTGTGGCATTGTTAAACATTTTTTAATAAAATGTATAAGAAATGGTAGACAAAGAACAAACAAGAACATGTCTTATACTGCAATTGTAAGTTCAAATTTCTTTCTTGTGCCTGCCTCATCTAACAGAAAACAGCACCATCAGAAAAGTTCAGAAGGTATAATGCCCACATACATATGTACATCCTATTCTAAGTTACTTGTTTCATTGGTGAGTGTTTTCGTTTGTTGTAATGAGCCTATGTATAAACATTCATTCAATACCAGGTCATTAGGATAGGATAGGGAAGGCAGCCTACTCCACATTGGCAACTTCACACAGAAGCCTTAAGGCAAATTGTGATGTCTGGTAGATGGTGTGCTCTTGACTTTAATTTACACCTTTTACATTATCAATATGGGAGAATCTATCGATAGCCTATGCTAGAAACGGCAACACTATCAGTTTTTTAATGATACACCTACTGAGCAGATTCAATTTAGCCTATTGTAACATGATAGCAATCCAGCATGGGGGATCTGGGCACTGAATCTACCAGTTTCCTGCATGTTTCAATAGCACTTTGCTTATAAGGCTGCCAAATTCAATTTCTGGACATGAATAGATATTAAAATTTATAATTATTTAAAATTTTTTTTTTGAAAGAACCCAAAAATTTTCGTGAAAATATTTTCTTAATAAATATTATTAATATTAGTTAATGTTCTGAATATATCGATTGATTTCTATAGATTAGAGGAAGGGCGGAAATCGCCACTACTGCCACAATTGATCTCTTAAATATTTTCATTCTATATGTTTTACAATGAAATAGTTGTTGAAATATTTTTGAAATAAAGTAACACTCTCAGTTACACGTATCCCATTTGTTACCTTGTCAATTAATAGAGTGTCTCTACATGTGTATACTTTTCATTTTAAAACATTGTTGGACTTGTGATTTATGTAAATTAATAAGTTAATTCCGGGACTGTACCATGTGCATAGGTTTATTTGGAAATTAACTATTGGAATCTGAATTTATAACAATATAGAGAGCTGTGCTATGTGCTTATAACTACCTTCAAACCGGTGGAATCTGAATATTCCAGCAATTTGCATCCCGATGTGCATTTAGTTCCTGGGATATTGTAAATTACTGGAATAAGAGAAGGAAGCCAAAGCACCTTATGCTTCGTTCAGCATTCATTTTAGACTACATACAATATAATATTGTAATATTAGTAAATAAACTTTATACTTATGTGTAAGGTTTTCTCCATTTTTCCTTACCAACATATGATAAGATTCTATTATAAGTACATATTTATAATAAAGGTAAATTATTTCGTTCGCTGTTTCTACTCATGTCTATTGCTACGAGTATTAAGAAGTGATTGGTATGATCTCTATCCGAAAGGCATGAAGGTTTTCGGATTCCTAAACTCATCACAAACTAGTTTCAAAGTCTAACATTTGACTAATAAGTAATATATTGTAAGTATAAAACATATGTATATGAATGGATAAAATGAATGGATATCCTAGACTTAGTTGAAATAATGTGTCTTGGCAAAGAAGACTTGCTTGGGTAAAATATATATGTGTAGACTGGAAAATGCACTTATAAAAATCTGTATATATAAAAGAGAATCTGTCGTCAAACTCGAATTTTCATGAATTGATTTTTTGTTGTACTTATGGGGTGAAGTAGATGGTTATTAGCTGCATATGTACCCAGTAGGTTGCGTAGTTTTGGAGATACAAACAGATTTTTATTTTACAAAATATACTGAGTTGCATAACTATTTTTTGTCATTTTTTTTTAAGGGAAATATACTTGTTTTAGTCTTAGGTTTTTCGTTCACTTTTACGTTGTTATGCTTTGCTGCTTTATGAATTTTGTATTGTTGCTGTTATCTATCTATAAAATTAGATGTATGTATCTGCCTATGTCGCTTATGGATTCCGAAACCGCTGAACCGATTTTGATCAAATTGTAAGGTAATATCTAGCATAGTCCTGAGATTCTTTCAGTAAATTTTGGTGCTAATCGGACTTGCTGTTGTCGAGAAATTGGTGGATAATATTTTGCATATAAAGCTTAGACATATTTTAAAATCAATCAAGTCGCCTTGGTCAAATATATCAGGTAATTATGTCAATACAATATTAATAATTGATTCGTCTGATTTTTCAAAAGTACTTATTTCAATTGCTGCGCAATGTACTACAATTAAACGTATGCTAGTTGTAAATAAATCCCAAGAGCTGTCATTGAGTGCTTGCGGAATTAATCCTGAAACCCCATGTTTCTCGCATGTTAATCAAACATAAAATGTCGTATATCAAAAAGTATTGTAAACAAAATATCATATATGGTACACAATATTTCAAAGTACAGAACGCATTACAACGAGATCTTCAACCACCATCTACAAACTTGACCAGATTGGTTTGGTCTTACGTCAGGGTCTATTGTAAACTCATTCACACATTGGTATACTTTTTATTTTGACCAAGCTAACAATGTGATTCACCAGTCTATTTTGAATCTTCTTTAAAGATAATATTGACATACAAAACATTATTCATAAGTTAAGAAAGTCCATGTGAACGTGCCAAGTTCTTTCAATTGAAAAAATTAAATTATTTTGTAAAACAAAAAAAAATTACATAGTTGTGTACTTATTATTTTGACCATAAGTGTGTTGTCATATGCAAATTTGTACCACAGTACAGTGGTACAAAAAGGTATTCGACATACCTACATAATTATTAAGCAATTCCGTTTCTTTAATTTTAAATATTGTACATAAGTACTTACATAAGTAGTATTGTTCTGAGTCTATTAAGGATATTACAATATAGGTAATTAAAAATTTATGAAAATAGTAATAATAGCATACATAAGTCGAATACTTCTTTGATTCCCTGACATACATATACATTCATGTACATATATATTGTAATTTTGTGTAAGTAATTAATTGTAATGTGATGTGATGTCTTGTCTGTTTAGTTTTTGAGCATATAAAATGTGTGAGAAATGTTTGTGGATTTGTAAATTTTCTAATAAATTAAATTGAGTTTTCGTTGATTATATTTTTGATTTGATTTACTATAAGAATTAGTTATTTCTTTGTTTCGATATACTATACGATATTGGTATGTATATATACCATATACAATACAATATTTTACTATAAATACGTGTAGGTAGTTTCCTTTTTTTTGTTTTACGAAATTTTAACTAAATTTATTTGATTACGAATAAAATCTAAGCCAGTTAATAGAGCTTAAAGCTTAAGAGTTCTATCAAAAGACCCATGAGTGTGGATGGATAACTTTTGTAATTCAAAACTGGTCTTCTTCTTCTCTAATAATATTGCAGTACATATGTCTTATAGAACAATTTTTTAATTCAACTAATGTGTGGCTTTCAGTTTAGTAGTTTTCTATAAATTTTTGATACTTCTTGTATTATTTTCAAAGGTTGACATGTACTACTTACAATACATACATATATAGACCAAGTACTATATATAGATACATACAATACACACACATAAAGTAGATATGTACATATACATATGTAAGTTAAGATACTAATAGAATACTGCAAAATCATTAAATTTTTTGGAATTAATATTAGACAAGTTCTATTTATTGAAAGTATGATGATTTGCTTCTTCCAGTGACTAAGTCACTCGAGTCACATCTTAAGACTTTTTCTAGTACACTTAGATACTTGATATTACAATATCATATTGAATTCATATTTCTCTATCATTAATTTGAAAGATACAATATAAGATTCGGGATTAGGTTCTGTTTTGTTTTGCTCTAATTTGTTTAATTAAAAATTTGTAATTTATTCCAACAATCTTTGGATGTTTATATGTACATATGTATGTATGTACATCTGTATGTATCTATGTATATAATATGTATATGTATAAATCTATCTATGTATGCATGTAAGTAGATAGTATTGTATTTATAACAAATCTAATTAATTTTTATATTGTAACAAATAAAATCATTAATAATTAACATAAAAAAATTCATACTATTGATGAGCTACATAGAACTATCAGTCTCACTTGCCATGCCATGGTAATGTACATAATACATAATAATAATAGTAGTAGTAATAATAATACAATAATAATAAGATTTAATGATTTTTCTCTTAAATTTTAGGATTTAGATAAGTTTTTCTTTTCATTTTTCATAGAGCGCTTTACAACATCAGTTGAAAGCACACATATAGTTATAGTTTGGTTATACAATAGAATATTACTAGGGGTTTATGTATGTATGTTAGAATATAGGTAGTATTTAGTATGATAAATGTTTGATCTATGATGCATATATGTATGTAATAGCTATGTATGTACTATGTATATGAATTAAGTATATACAATAGTATACTTAAGGTATTGTAGGAATGTATATATTGAAGAGAGAGAGAGAGTAAGAGAGTTTCATAAATCGTTAGAGATGAGTTTGTATAAAGAGTATGTTTTTTTGGTAAAAGTACAATAATAAATAATAATAAAATTTAAATACAATAAAATAGATACTTCCTTCCTAGCAATAGGTAAAACAAACCATAATACATCTCCATAATATACTGGAGCCTTGACTAAACCAATAGAACATCACTAAATACTTGATACCCTGGACACTGGAGACTGGGACACTGAATAATAGTATGGTACACCCTCGACAGAAAAAAAAGCCGCATTGTAATTTTTTTGATTTTTTAATTGTACCCGTTGTCAAGCATTCCCCCTATGTGATGATATGGGGATGCATTTCCAAATACAAAACGGAGTCTATTTTGATGCTTTTGAGGGTTCAATTAATGCGAAACAATATGGAAATATTATACTGGGCGGAGTTATACCAAGTTAAGAGTCTATGACAGAAAAGGAAGAAAGTCAAATATTTCGCAGCTTTTCATCGTACTCTACTGTGATTTCTGGCCATCAAACCCCATTTTTTGAGTTCAATACAATACTTTTTAACATTAGATTGCAAAATTGAAGCAAGATTTGGGCATAATTTCGTTGGGACAAGCAACAGCCCAGACCTCAATCCAATTGATAATGTTTGGGCTATGATGTCAAAATGCCAAAATTCAAAAGAATAGTGTTTTATTCATTATTATTTATTTATTGGGCTTCCATGCCCAATAGGATGAAAGGAGAAGGTTTTTATTTCTTTTTCAGTAATGTTTTGCAAAATAAATTATAAATTTTTTGGCCGATATCTTTCACAATTTTATTTTATTGCAAAAAATAATTACAATCAAAATTTTGCCAAATTTTATTAATTTTTATAACGTACCTCAAACTAGAAAAATCAAAAAAATTGCAATGGACCTTTTTTTTTGTCTGGGTGTACGTCGTAGCATAATTTTCAACAATTTACTACTAGTCGTATTAATAATAGGAGAATGTCTTGGCTTCTCGGGCATAGTTGATTGAAGTTTTTCTACATAACAATTATGTAGGTATGTGTTTTACAAGCCATCATGAATGAACATATCTGTAGGCATTAGACATCTGTACGAACGCATTCAGTTGCTTAGCATAACTGAGTACCATTGAATTTCGTACTCAATTTTTTAGAACCACACACAATATGAATGAATTCTATCTAATTCATTTGAGAGGGCTTTGCCATAGCAAACGATCGCATTGAAAACGATTGGAACAAGAAAAACATTCATTGCATTCAGTCGCATTCATTTGGTCATTAGTTGTTTGGTTGTTATGTCTTGTAATATAACAATAACGACAATAATACAAAATACACACACAATTGAATTTTTATTCCCTTTTACATTTTTATACTCTTCATGCAGTGTATAGCATTATAACTTTGTCATTAAGTTTGAACACATAGACGGATACATTGGAGACTCCATACAGAAAATATAAATGATCACCTAGACGATGCGAGTTCATTTAACCATTTCCGTCTATCCGTCCAGAACATAAGTCAAATCAATAACACAATAATAATAATTTATTTCTGTATGCTTAATTACAGAATAGTGAAGAGTATAAGAACATCAGCATAGCTGAATATAGTCTTCTTGTCTTGTTTCGGACTATGTATCATATATATGAAAGACCATGAATGAAATTTCAATTCAAACCAACACTGCTTCGTGTGCAAGAGAACATGGAGTATTCTCTCTGCTGCATTCAGACATTTGAATTCATTTAAATGAATATGAATGTCAAATTCATTCATTTGAGCATGAGTACCAAAAATGATCTTTTGAATTAATTCATACTGATGTCTATTAGGCATAAATGATACATACATATGTATGTAGATCTTACTATTGTAGATACTTCTGGGATTCCAATTTAATCAATTCTGATCTGTGGAACTTTTAATTGAAAGAGAGACTCTCATTGTGATGATCATGTGGGTTTATATATTTATGTATTTTCCCTTTATAAAATTTGTGATTATTAAAATTAATTTACAATTAACAAAACAAACAAAACAATAAAATATATAAAAAAAATAAAATTTAAATACACAAATAAAATAATAATTTCCCTTCAAATGTTTCTCCTCAATTTTTTTTACAACTTACATATGTAATATAATTTCTTTAAATTTTACGCTCGTATTTTATAGACAATTTTCAGTTTTAAAAAAAAAAATGCAAACACATTTTTTGTCAATCCTCTTCTGCTTAAACCACTAAATTGACTTGGATAAAAAAATATACCAATTGAAAGGAATTATTCGCTAGATGTGCACAAATTGATTCAGTGGTTCAGGTAAGATAAGGTGTTAAAGATAACCGCGTTCCAACAACAATAACAATAACACAAAGTCGTTAATGTTGTGAGCGCAGTAGAATGGGCAAAATTGAGAGCTCTGTTCTATTGATGTTGTACGATCATCGGTTGTGCGAAGCGGCCGAGCCGTGTTATTGTTCTATTTTCATTGCATACACAAGGTGGCGAGACATCAATTTTACTGAAATTGGTAGAGTGCAGTCGATTTGTGCTGGTCGCAGCTTCCCCCAGGATTTATTTTATCTTATTTATCTCATGCTAGATATTTATATTGTCTTTATTGCAATAGTTGGACAATTTTAAGTTAAGATATATTGCATGCCAGGAAAAGTTTATTTTTCATAGTCAATTTTTTTTTGTTTCCATGGATTTGAGTTCAGTTGACTTGAATTAAGTTGATTTGAGTTGAATTGAATTGAATTGAGTTGAACTGAGTTGAGTGAGAGTTGACTTGACTTGAATGAATGATTAATCGATTGATTGTTTGAATTGAGAAATTTAAAAAGGGAAAATTAAATTAAATAAAATTAATTTAATTAAATAAATAAAATTTCTTTTTTTTCTGATCTTCAATATGTTGTTTGTTGTTATAATATGTGTAGTACTGTGTAGTACTATGTATTGTAGTATTTCTATTTCTGATTTGTGTTTTGTTTCTGTTGTTGTTTCTGTTTCTGATTTGTTTTGTGTCTTTGTTTTGAAGAACATTTTTCTTATTTTCTTCTTCGTGTTGTTGTATAAGATGTAAATATATGTATTGTATATATTTTTGTTTGTTTGTTTGTTTTTTTTTTTTTAATTTTTACATACAAAATACAATAATTTATTCATTTTTAATTTAATTACTTTTTTAATTTTATTATTAGGTATAATTTTTTTCTTGTGTTAGCATAAGACAACGACGAAGACAAAGACGACAGTAACAGTGACAGTGATAGTGACAACGACGACAGTGACAGTGACGACAATTAGAAAATGGTTAATATTAATTAATTTTTTGTTAATTTCGGGTTTAATGGGTTTAAGAGGGTGGTGTGAGGGGGTGAGTGTGTGTATTGTGTATGTGAGTGCATTTTATTATTTAATTTTTTTTTTTTTTTCTGTTTCTGTTTTCTTTTTGTTTGGTGTAATTTTTTAATTATTTTAATTGATTTTTTTATCAATGATTTTCTCTTACAAATGAAATTGTGTTTCTTTTTTTTTTTATTAAGTTTTTTCTATTCAAATCACAATACACATTTGTTTTCTTTTTCCATTTTAGGGTTCCGTACGCAAAGGATGCCTACGTTGTCCGCCCATCCGTCCATCCATTCGTCAGTGAGCTCTATTTCATGAACCGTAATAGGTAGACCGTTAAAATTTGCACATAGGGTGTGTTTCAATTGCCGCTATAATAACGAGTAATAAAATGTATGGAAAATCCACCGGAAAAATCGGAGTTTCCATCATTTTTTTCATGTCATCAAAACAGTGTATCACTACCATACTACCACACACATTGTCTACGATATTTTGTGTATGGCTTACACTGGAGTAGTATAAAGGTATAAGCTTTATGTCCAACGGATTTACATACAGTGGATGGTACGGAACCCTTTGTGTGCAATTCCGACTGGCACTTGACCGATGCTTCATTTAGTATTTTACTTGAGTGAAAAGTACATACAATAATTTGATGACGGTAAGGTGAGGTGTATTGTGTTGTGTTGCGGTGTGGTGTGGTGAGGTGGAGTGAGGTGAAGTGAGGATAGGGGTAGAGTGTATTTAAATGTTAAATTGATTTAATTTTTATAAATTACACGTATTTTCTTTTCTTTTCTTTTTTTTTTTTTGTTTTTTTGTTATATTTTTTGTTGTACAATATTAAAATTTAATACTTTTTGTATACATAATTTTTTGTTTCGTTTTGTTTTGGCAATAAAAAAGACTTGAATTCCTTTGACGTTGAGTTATTGATAAATTTTATAAATTTATATGTATATAAATAAATTATTATTATTATTATTATTCAATACATGTATATATGTATTTTTTTTTATTATAAATTAATTTATGCTTTTTTTATTGTGCGTCCAAAAAGTTTAAAAAAGTTAAAAAAAAAACCTTTAAAAATTTAATCTTTTAAATTTGTTTTTGATTTTGTGTTTTTTTTATATTTTTTTTATATTTTTTTTCTGAGATTTTTTTTTGTTTCGGTTTTCGTTTTCTTCTAACATCTTTTGATAACAAAAAGTGCTTAAAAACTAATGACATTAGTAAAAATATCTATGTGTATGTACGTGTGTGTGTATTTATGCATTAGTGCTTAAATGAACGAACTGTTTTTTAAGTACTCATTATTATTATTGTTATTATTATTGTGGTTGTGCTTCTTAATCAATTAAAGACCTCATTATTTCATTTCATCTTTTCTTTCCTTTCCTTTTTTTTCGTTTCTTTTTCTTTTCACCTTCAGATTCATCCAGATTCGCCATTAATTTCTTATCATCACTTTCCTTCATTTCTTCATGTGTTGTTTTCCCTATTTGTTTTCATCATCATCATCATCATCATCATTATCATGGTGTTAATACACCTTCTGTACAATGATGATGATGATGACAAATCTTTCTTTTCTTTTCGTTTCTTTTCAGTTTGCTTTTCCCTTTTCTATATGTCAATCTTTGTTTCCTTCCACATCAATTTCCAATTGTGTTAAAGGATTTCAGTTTCATAAATCTGTTTTGTTGTGGTTGCTGCTGATGCTGATCCTGCGGCTGCTGCTGAGGAGGCTGCTGCTGTCATTGATGTCTCACCCAAATCACCATTGTCCATACTACGTCCCACTGCTACCATATTTAAGGCGCTTATCTTTTGTTGTATATTGGACTCGCTACCAAGTTTCTTAAGTGTTCCACAGCTACCACCACCACCACTACCATCCTGAGTCATGGCAGCACATTGGACATCAACCGATGGTAATTTACTCATTTGTTGAAGGCGTTGATATTGCTCCTGCAGCATTTTTTGTTTCTTAAGCAATTCCTGATGACGCATTTCAAGGGTAACTTGCCGTTGCACCTGATCATTTCCCGATTCATTGCTACTGGAATTGTCACCACTTGAATCGGCAGCAGCAGCAGCAGCGGCTGCTGCTTCTACGGTTGCAATGGCAATTGATGCGGTCATTCGATTGTTGTTGTTATTGTTGGTGCTGTGGTTGTTATTGTTATTTATGATGGCATTCTGTGGCACATTTTGACTTGTTGGACTCGCCAATGGACTACGTGAGCTGGTGCGTGGTGGCGGCGGTGGCGGTATGCGTTTATTACCAACTTTTGTTATTAGATCAGCATTTCGATCGGGCACCGGTGGCTTACCACACCCACTGGCATTAATGTTAGCATGTTGACCACCACTGGCACCACCGACACCACTGACATTGCCGCCAACACCAACACCACCACCACCACATAATGAGAGGACAACATTATTGGGTAACATTTGTTGTTGTTGTTGCTGCTGCTGTTGTTGGGCATTCTGTAAACCGACATTGGTAACATCGGTATAGAGACGTGCTTGGGAAATTTGTGTTGTTACTGTGCTTTGCACAGCTGCCTGGGCACTTCCATCAGACGCTGAATCAGCATCTATTCGGAGCTGTTAAAATTAAAAGGCAAATAGAAAAAGATTAATCACACAACACAATACTAGGAACTTGATTTGAAATTATTTGAAAATTGCAATTTATTCAGCCAAAGACCACAGAGAAACGAGAACAAACTACGAAAACTACTTACAATAAACAACAAAGGACTCCTCCTCACCAGATTGCTAGAAATGTATAAATGTATCTCCTATCAAAGCACTTTCTGTTGGTATCGAAGTATAGTCGTACTCTTACTAGCCGTAAGAGAACATCGTCAGTTTGGAATTCATAAGGTTGCCCCTTATGAATGAATCATCATTGTGATACTAGGCCATTCGAAATACTTAGATAATGCCAACTAGGATGGGATTGGGGTTGTGGTCTATTATTTTCCTTCTCTTATTAATGATTAATTAATGTCAGTGGTAGAAACTGTTATGCAAAATATTTGATAGCTGAATATTTTGAAATCCATTAACCCTGATTGTTCAAATCCCCTAGCTGGCACATACATATGTGCAATATATAGATGTGCCTAAGCCTCTAATACAAAACCCATAAGATTTTCAAAGTTCTATGGTAATCATATTTTCATACAAATAAGAGAATTATCAAACAAGTAAAAGGAGATTTAGTGACGACTCTACTCTTCTACTGTTGTAATATTTTTAATTTTTTCTTTACTCTAGTATCACGTGATAAATGACGCTAATCTAATGTCTCAGAAGTATAAAATTGCTTGTACACATCCAGTGAAGAATACTTTTCAATTGGTATTTTTTTTTTATCAAAATCGGTTCAATGGTTTAGGCACGAAAGGATTCACAAAACATGTGTTTGCCGTTTAATTATATAGTAGATAGAAGATATGGTAGTCTTTCTCCTTTCCAAACACATCATATCATACCATGAAGTATGAGTCTTGGTTGATTGATTCGAATACTTACCTCATTACTTTGTAATTGAAGTTGTTGTTGTTGTTGTAGTTGCTGCTGCATTTGTTGTTGTTGTTGTGCTATGGGTTTTGAAAATGTTTTTAGTTCATCTAACAAAGCATCGAGTGCGTTTTCTGGTGCGGCTCCCCCGCCGATAGGGAATGACCCCATCCTGGGTGTTGGGACTGGCTAAAAATTTTAAAGCCAAACAAAATATTACAATAAATAAACCAAAGAGAGAGAGAGCAACACCAAGAGAGAGAGAGAGAGAAAAAGAGAGAGAGAGAGAGAGAGAGTGAGTGAGAAACATTATAGACAAAAATAGAAGAGAAACACATTTTAAAAGTTTCAATTGATTAATATAAAATTAATTTTTGTATTTTGATTATTGAGATAGAAAAATTATTAAATTCCAAAAAAAATATTATATTAACAGTTGATACAACACAATAGTACAACGAACAAACCAACAAACAAACAAATTTCTTTATTTTACCATTTACAATATTATTTACAAATTTTTTTATAAAAAAAAAGAATTAATTAATTTAAACAAAAAAAAAAGCAGTGAGAAATTAAAACAAAAAAATATTCATTCACTCAGATACACTCAATAACACATGCAAAGAGAATAAAAAAAATAAATAACATTAATTAATTCAAAATTATACAATAAATAAATTAACATTAATTAATTCATAAAGTAAAAAATGCACAGCTATTGTACTACAGTCGAATCCCGATAATTCGTACCCCTGGTCTCTTCAACTCTAGGGTGAAGATGTCAAACAAACGTACGCATTAAAAAATATCAATTTCTCAACATCAAAACACAATTTCAACAGTTGATAATGGTGCACAAAAGAATTGAGGTGGCGAAATCGGTTTATCAACAACCACTTCAATTCTGCAATTCTTCCATATTATGGAAGCCTCCTCTCGCAGTAAACTAAAGCGTTAGAAACAACCTGAATATCCGGAAATGGAAAAGTCACTACAATTGTGGCTTACAGAATACCGGCAAAATAAGTAGTATTCCCATTGGGGTGAAAATTTTAACAGAAATAGGTCTGAAAGCAGCGGTTTAATCATATCAAAAAGCAATACTGTTCTGCTGTTAATGAAGGCGTTTGCTTAAATTGGAAAGAAAAAAAGATTACGATCCAAAAGACATCTTTAATGCTGAGTTTTATAAATGTTTGCCAGATGCCATATAGTGATAAGCATAGTAAAGAGTGAGTTACTTTATTATTTGGATGACACCGAAAAACTTGAACCACTCCTAATTGGAAAGTCTGCAAAACCAAGGTGCTTCAATAACATTCACAGCTTTCCAATGCATTACAGATACAATAATGAGTCCTCAGCCACATAAAAATAACGTTTTTGGCACCCAACACCACATCCAAGCTGCAGCACCCTTGACTAGGGTATTAGATACTATATAGCATGCAACTACTTATAAAGTTAAACAATATGAAATGTTGAAAAAAGCCCCGAAATCTTAAACCTCACTAATTCGTAAAAAATACTACTCCCTTGAAATTTGGAATTATCGGGATTCAGCTGTATTATGTTTTTATCTGGCGCCATCATCATCATTTGGCTTCATAAACACAAACTCAAATAATGGTAAATAAAACACAATACAATAAAAACAAAACAAAACACATGAGAAATACAAAAAAATATAAAAAACAAAATTAATTTAATTTTTAATTTTTTCTTTAATTTTTATTTTTTTTTGTATTAAGAGTTTGCTTTTTTTTCTCTTTTACATTGTGCGCTCTCTGTGAAAATTTTGTTTCCTAAGAAGTCTTCACCGATTCTACAAATGTTTTCATTCATTTCACTCCAATCAATCCATTGATTTTTTTCTATTTTTTTTTTTTTTGTTTTTTAATAATTTTTTTTTTAAAGATTTTTTTTGTACACCACATAAAGATAAGATATTTTTTATACATACAATACATATACATATAAGAAATACATAACTTAAAGCAAAATAATACAACAACAACAACAACATCAAATGAAAATCATAATGATGACACTAATGATAATGACTATGATGATGATGATGTTAATGATGATGATGATCACAAACAAATGAATCACATATTTTGTTAAAGAAACAAAAAACAATAATAAGATCTGAAAAATAATAATAAATTATATCATATGATCATACAGGTATAATAAAAAATGAGCATGTTATGTACATGAGAAGAAAACATACATGTGTATGAACATATGTATTTGTCATATGCTTTTATCATGTCTATGATGTATGTGCCATAGTACTTATGTATCCCATTTTACAATACGAGTACTGCATATTTGTCAATTTTCATAATTACAAATTGCCTGCAGTATGAATCACTGGTCCATAACTAATTCGTGGCTAGTCCCTTTGGAACCAGTACTAGTTCCAACAATCTCCTTTTACATGTATTCAACTGGTGAATTCAACATGACAATATCATTGGAAGAGGTCATGAAAGTCAATTGATTTAACGTGAACACCTGATGTAGAGACTTAATATCATGGGATCGATAACGTTAATCAACGTCCCCTTGGATATATATCCGTAGGTACCAATCTCAAGTCATACTTATTTTGGACGTATGACTTATTCCTTGGTTAGGAACAAGACCTATGTAAGCCTCTGCTGCTCTCTGGGTCACAGCATCCGGTTGTATAACGCAACTCCACGTCAAGCTTACACTCTACCCGCAATCGGGTACAACCACAGCCACCACGATACTCCCATAAAAGAGCCGTTGCCACTGGCTCGATAATATTGTAGTAGCATCAACAAAGCTTCTTAATGTTAAATTTGTACATATATACTTTCAGAGCATTTTAAGTTAAAATGGTTTCATAGATGTTTGTTACAATAGTTTGGAGAAATGTATCATATGTATTTGTCATATGTAGTATGCACTAAGTGTGAACAAAAGAATCTCACGCATACATTCTATTCAATTTTAAAAGGATTTTCGTATTACCACCCTTAACTGTACTATTGTACTATAAGCATGCATCATATGTAGTTGTCATATGCACGTATCACATGCTTTTACCATATGTATGATGTAAATGTAAATATTGTAGAAGTTATTCATACATTACTTTAAACTAGGGTAACCCGCGACCTACACAATCGATCACATTCTAGAAAAACATTTGTTTCTTTTAAGTGCTAATAACTTCTCTGAAAACCAATGTTCTTTGGAAAAACTCTACTATCACGTTATAAATGGCGCTGATCTCAGAAGTATAAATTGCTTGTACACATCCAGCGAAAAATACCTTTCAATTGGTATTTTATTTATCGAAATTGGTTCAGTGGTTTTGGCAGGAAAGTATTCACAAACCATGTGTTTGTCGTTTAATTATATATAGATAGATTTACCCAAATGGCTGTACTACAAAAAGTATTTCTCATATGTAATTGTCATGTGTATATACTATATGAATTTGTCATATGTGTGCACTAAGTGTGAACAAAATATCCACCCTCATACATACATTCCTTTCAATTTACCTATTTTGTTGGCCTAGTGGCCTAGGGAGTGACTGTATTAAATATGTACATAGATAATGTATGTATATGATAAAATCACTAGGCACACTATACTTGAATGGGACCTGCTGATCATGAAAATTTAATCGGTTTTCTTCTAGCACGTACCATTTAAAAGTTATGATACATTAATGTACCATCTATATACAATACATTTATGTATAGCCACTATGGATTCCGAAACTACTGGACCGATTTTGATGAAATTTTTGAGACAAACTCAAGCATAGTATGAAGAGTGTTTCTGTGAAGCTTGGTGTGGATGGGACACGTGAATACATTTTTTTTTTCTATTTAGCATCTTATCGAAATTTATTTATTTCACACAAATTCAAGGAAAGATTCGGTTTGCCGTGCGACAACGGGCCGGGTGCACTCACCAATTTCTCGACAACAAAGAGTCTGATTCGCACCAAACTTCACTTTTTTTTTTTTTGTTGTCACAAATGATGATATCTTATGATATCATCTCATTTCATTGTAATTAGCGTTGAAAGAATAAAAAATTTTAAAATGTCTTGCTAGAATTCAAAATTAATCGTTTCGATATTTTAGTTTTAGTGGCACAGGACACTGGATTCACACACATTCAACATTTGAAATATACTCTTATGTAACAAAATGAGAAAGATGGGTGAGGGGGGGAGTTGTGGTTAGTTGTATATACATATGTATGTATGTAGTAAGTTATGTACAATATATTGTACAATATTTTGATTGAAATTGTAGTATAAAAGAGTAAGTAGAGTAATGAGAGCTGAGCTGATTGCTTGTATGTACACAGGTTTGAGGCACTAGGTATGCAATAAAAACTTCAAAGTCAACAACGAGAATGAGAATATGAGAGTAGTTACAATAATTGGATGATTGATGATTGATGTATGGCAATGGAGAAAACAATTTTCGTGTCGATTCTAGGTATTATGGTATACAAAAATTATAACAATTTTGATGGTTGGGTTTGTCAATGTCGTCAATTTTGTCTAAATAAATAAAATTATTGTTCTGTCTGTATGCATGTAATGATAGGTGATTGGATCGATGGATAATTGATCAGGATATTGGATATGAGAATGGATGGATGGATAGAATTAATTGTTGGATAGATGATTGATTACATTGATCAAAGGATGAAGGAACGATAATTGCAACTATGAATGAGGAGGAATTGTTATTTTTCCAATAGACATGCTATGGATGGTATGATAATATGGATGCATGAATGAAATACCAGCAAGCTTAATGTAATATGAATGAATAACTGGATACAAAATTGGTTTCGTTAAGTGGTTAGATAAGCGATAGGATGGATGAAATGAATGAATGGATGGTCGATTGATTGATAGGTTAGTTGGATGATTATTGTATGGTTGGATGGATAAATGAATTGATGAAGAACATATGTATATTGTATGTACACATAATACATTATATCGTATGCATATTAGATGGGATTTTCGGTTGCAATTGTAGTATGTATTACTAAACATTAAGAATTCTTAGATTTATGTATATATAGATTATTGATTTATTTTGAATAGTTGAAGCTTTTGATTTTGTGTGTGCGAGTGTGTGTGCGTATGTATATGTCAAGCGATCGAGAGACATGAAGCACGACAAAACAAACAAATGGTTATATGTATATTATGTTTTGGATTAATTAATTTTAGGTTCGGGAAGCCTACAAAACAACAACAACAAATATCCAAAAATAACAAATATGAAACACACAAAAATCCAAAAAAATTTAATGAAAAAAATAAATTCAATTAACAGAAAACTAAAACACAAACAAACTAACGGACAATCAATCAATCAATGAAACATTCAATCAATTCAAAAATTATGAAAGAAGAAGAAGGAGTAGAAGAAGAAGAACATTATATTTATATTATATAATATAAGCTTCTTTGACTAAAAAAAAATTTGTTTAAAAAGAACAAAAATGTTGCGAGAAAAATTTTGTAATTTTGTTCGTTATTTTATTTTAATTGTAACATAATCAACCTTCTATAAAATTTTGCCTATCTTCGCTTTATCTAATGGGGCTTTCAATTGTTTCTTGAGTGATTTTTCCCAATTTTTTTTGCCAAATTATTTAAATTTAAATTAAAAAAATGTGAATTTTTTGGATATTCAATTTAATTTAAAAAAAAAAAAAACAGAAATTCATTTTCATACCCTTCACATTTGATCTAATCACAATTCCGGATTGATGGATTGGCTATTACTGGAAGAATACAGCCAACAACCGCATCAGAATGATTTGGATGCTTATGATGATGACAATCACCAATATCGACTTGTCCCGTTTATAGAAATATTTACTCTCTATGACTTATGTCGCCAAATGAGCTTCAACTATCAACTTTTGAATAGATCCATCTTACAATAGGTTTCACAACTTCTTTTCTACAATAGTTTATCAGTACTATACTATCGGGTATGTGCTAGAAACCGCTTTCGTTTTAATTCCAGCCCAATAACAATCAATCAGCTGTTCAATGTAAATCATCGCGTTTTCTAGCACACTTAGGGTTTTTTTGGACGAAATTGAAATTGTCCGACATCAAAAACGTCGGTGTATATATATTTTACTACTTATCAAAAACAAGAATCGAATATCACACCACTTATCTCGAAGTCCAAGCTCCAATATTTTTTGAAATCTAACCAAACTTATTGTGATTGATAATGATATTATGAAACGAATGCAAATCAATAACTTTGTATGTTCGTCATGACTACTACCTAGTATACGACATATGGTTAAACGGACCATTATTAACATTTGGTTTCCCCAACAGATAGATAACTATTGCAACAATATTGTATTTGAATATTGTTCATTCAAATCAAAGGTTACGATCATACGATCGACTAATGTGAAGGGTATTTAGTACATAAGCTTCGGATCAAATACCGAAGTTTTTGAATAATATTTTTTCTTATGTTCCAATTGCAATTATAATGTCCATATACATATATATATATTGTATCTATTTTTTACTATATATTTCTGATGAGGTAATTTTGTAGGCAGGTGTGAAAATAATAATTATTATTAATTGAAATTTTGATAATTTTGATTTCGAATCAGATCAGATCGGATTAGGTTAGGTTAGGTTAGGTTGGATTAGATTACAATAGATTGAATTAGAATAAAAGCGAATATGTAAATTGAATTGAATTGAGTGAGAGTGTTTAGTTTTTATGATACATAAAAATTGATTGTAGTATTACAGAGGTTGAGGTAGAGGTAGAGAGAGAGTGAGAGAGAGAGAGAGAGAATAATTAATTAATTAATAATAAATTGTAGTAGTAATAATAGTTGTTGTTGTTGTGGTAATAAGTTATAAGTAGTAGGTTTTGAATTGTAGGAACGAAAAGGTTAAGTTTAGAATATAGAGATATGATATACAATCAAGTATTTATTTTATATGTTTTTGTTTTTGATTAATGGTAGAATTATGGTATATTTTTTGTTGTAATAGAAGTCATGGTACACAAAACACATGAAGAACACAAGAAGTATTAAGAATTTAATTATGTAATTTTTTTTTAATTTTTTTTTTTTGTTGTAATTTAGTTTAGTCAGTGAATTAGAGTACGAATAGAGAGATAGATAGAGAGTGATAGAGAGAGAGAGAGAGAGATAGAGAGAGAGAGACAGACAGATAGAGTACATAAGTATGTGTTATGTAGTCGTGGAAGTGGTAAAAATTTGAATTTGAAGTAGTTTTAGGTATCAATCAATCAATGAATCAATCAATCAATCAATCAATTATGTTAGTTAAGTTTTGGTAAGTTTAAGTAAAAAATATATGTAAAGAGTCGATGGTCATTACTCGGTGATTGCCTCTTTGAAGTTTGAACTCCATCGCCAGTTAAACTATGCATACAAAGAGAGAGAGAGAGAGAGAGAGAGAGAGAAAAAGAAGGGGGCGAGAGAAAAAATCAATAGAGAGAGAGAGAAAATATAACGAAAATCACATAGTAAATTTTCTTTTCATCTTTACCATTTTAAGTAGTATTATTATCTTATCAACATATCTTAGTTAATTCAAATTTTTATTTATTTTAAATTCCCAAATTCATTTAATTTAATTTGTATTCTAGTTACTAGTCAGTTTTAGTTATTTATTAAACTACAATACAATAGTTTTATCAGATACCAAACAAAAACCATGATCCATTAATCTATTTATTTATTTTTATTTAATTTACTTTAATTTATTATTATTATTATTATTATTATTGTTTTGTGAATATCTGAGAATTTTTTATTGAATTTTGTTAATTGTTCAATTTGATTTAATTTGATTCGTTTCGATTCGATTTTCTTTTAATTACAATTACGTAATACAATGTTTATCATTTGATCAAATACTAAGTATTAATTGATTAGTACTTGATGCATCGGTGAAGCCTTTCTTTGTAAAACAAGATCTCATCTTCATTGCAGTGTCGTGTAACATGGTAAGTACGAGACATATGTAGTTTTAGTGTAAATACAATAGTATGTATTGTAATTAAACTAAGTTTTGCAAATGGGATGTGCGCTGTTATCTAAAAATCTATGGTATATAACTACTATTCATAATACTATACTATATGATACTATGCATATATGTAAGTATGTATGTTAGAACTAGTGTGTGCCTTGGCATCTAGGGATTTATGAAATAAAGAAATCACAAAGTTTTTGTTTAAAATTTGTTCAACTTTCTCAGTCAATTAGAGCATCTCTTAAAAGAATTCATTCATGTTATACAATACTATGGTATATATGTACGTACTAGAGGTCTGCATGATGGCAGAATCAACAATGTTCAATATAAACTGAGTGAAATAGAATGCAACGCCGAAAGAATTCAAGTGAATTTGTGCACTGATGTCAGACTCAGTCGCACAACATTCACACAAATATGCATGAATTGAATGAGTGAGGTTGTTTTCGAATTAAGTCGAATGCAGATGGCTTTAGAACTCAAAACATACTCGCATTCATCTTCATTCATTTCGTATCTCGCTCTCACTCAATTCAATTCAATTCGAGTTCATTCTTTGGACTTCAGTTGTGAGCGAAGCCACGCAGCTGTCTAGTACGTACTAGACCTGTGCATTGAATAAATCGAAAGCCCTTTTGATTCATTCATTAGAAAATGATTAGTTGTTTCAATCAAATACATTTGAATTGATTATGAGTTTCACTTATATTTTGCTTTTGTGATATGGATAATTTCGCATTCACATGTTGATTTTCTCACTGATTATGAATATGAGAAAAATTTAAAATCATTCTAATGAATATCAATCAATTATTATCATTTAAATGAATTCATAAATTTATTCATTTTTTGTTGAAATATTGTGAAGTGAGCACACAAGTAAACTTTCTATGCATTGACAAAGAGAGGGAGAAAGTTGATAAAAACAATGTTCTGAAAAACGCCGACGTTTTTGATGGCAGACGTTTACAATTTCGTCGAAAAAAAAACCCTAAGTGTGCTAGAAAACGCGACAATTTACATTAAACAGCTGATTGAAAAGTGTATGCGATTTTGTGTGATTGCCCACATTGTTTCATTTTGCTTATATCGTTTATTTTGCTTGAATTTAAAAGACTTTTATGTAAAATGTCAATTTATACTTCAAAACAACTAAAATGTTATATTATTTAAATGCAGTTTAGCGAGAAAAACAATCAGCAACAGATCTTGATGCTTTTTTCCTATAATAACTTCAGTTAAGGCAGAACTTAACAAAATCGTCTGTAAAAAACTAGCTGACGTCAAAAGCGGTTTCTAGCACACCCAAAATTGTAATTTGGCTGGAATTGAGACGAAAACGGTTTCTAGCACATACCCGAGTTGCTTTGTTTAGTTTTAAAAATACAGTGGAACGTCACTTAAGGGACTGATATGCTGGTGTCGTCAAATGGAGTAAACTCATTCATTATATGCTTAAATAATAAAAGAAAATATTTGAACAAATAATGAATAAGTTTACACATTCATTTAAATGGATTGCTCTCACTGATTATGAATAACTTGTGTTTTTCTTATTTCATTTATAGTGTTATATTTTACTTGTGCGATGCAAATTCAATGTGATTATTATTACAAATCATACAATGAAAACAACATAAGTAATAGGCAAATTGGTTGCAATCAATGCACGCCTTACAATATTATTGTAGCTGTAGCTGGTAATTATAATTAGATTATGAACTCTCAGCTTATGTTTTTTTTTTTTTTTTTTTTTTTTGATGGTGAGGTTAGGGAATCATCATACTAATAATAATACTGTCTGATAAAGATTGTCTAGTACCAAAAAAATAATATACACTTTTTTTAAGAAATCTTACAGTTTTGGGTCTAATCGTACACCTAAATTTATGTAAATATTTATACAACAAGTCTATTGTATGTACTACAAAAGTATTTATTTCATGTTCACTTAGTAATCCTATATGCTACATATCATATCATTTTCATAGCACGAGTAGTATAATATTTTAAATGTTTATGAATTAAATTAATTAATTGAATTAATTAATTTTTCTTTTATCATTTTTCCCCTAGAAATATTCTTAGATTTTCTTTCTTATAATGTCAAATCAAATTATTGTATTGTATATAAGCACTTATATAGAATTATATTTTAATTTAATATTGTACACATCATACGATATCATATCAACTCGGAAATCCATAGATAATAATAATTGAAACGATCGATCGAGAAATTAAATATAAAATAAGTTAAAATACAACAACAGCCAATTACAAAAATATTGAAAAGGAAAAATTACAGTAATTTATATCGACTAAATACTTTAATTATAATTAATAGTTGTTAATTGTAATGAATAATTTAATTTAATTTAATTTTTGTAATTTACATAACAAACAATAAAAATATCATATTTAGAAATAAATAATATAATAATATAAACTCTTCAATTTTTAAACTCGTTATAGTATTGATATATCATTATAAATTATTGGATGATATAATCCTTCAATATCATAAATTGGAGATCCCATAATCCAAGATACCATAAATCTATAAAAGTTATGCAGTTTATGTGTTTTGTATTAATTCTAATAATATATGTTTCTAATTAACATTTAGTGAGTGTTCTCATCCAACAGGGACCCTATTACTAAGCGCCGGCTGTCCGTCCGCCCATCTGTTCGTACGTACATCAGTGAGCTTTATCTCATGAACCAAAATTGGTAGACAGTTAAAATTTGAAAGCGGTCGCCATAGAAGAAACATGTTTTTTATATCTTTTGTTTCCTGTTTTAGTTTTTTTGTAGTATACTTGCAGGCGTTGTTTGAATATTTCACTTTAGCAACAAAAAAAAACAAACAATTTCAGACAAAGCTACAAGCTTTACGTCCAACAAAAATATTTCAAAAGTACACAGTATTAAATGTTGAGCGATGATACGAGCGAATCAAACTCACACTTGACTGCATGTTTTTTTTAATTTTGTAATACCTGCAGATATTCAAGTATGTTATAGCCGCTTTACAGTGAGCTATGATTCGAATCTATGATGATGCGACTATTGATTCGGGTCCCTTTTTAAAAACAACAACAGGCAAAATTACAAAATTTAGGGGTTGTTGTTGTATATATGATTCGAGTGAAGGATTCGAATCTCAAATTAATACGCTTCGATTCGGTTTTTTCGAAAGGTCTCTCTTAGCAGTGTTGGCAGCATTTTGATAATTTCAACGTTTTTTTCTTCTTCCTCCCTTTTTTGTTGCACGCCATACATAATCAAAACAAAAACCAGCTGTTTGTGATACTAAAATAGCACTGTAAAGCACAAAACCGAAACATCGTGATACGAGCCACTATAAAGCGGCTATAAGCAATGACTTTTGGTTATGCCTACCTATAAATAATCAAAAACAACTGAAATGGAATTGAATCATTGGAGAATATACAAGTGTGCATCAATCTGTGTCAGACTAGCCGCAAAATTTGTATGGCTTTTGAATTTGCTTGATAGAAAGCTGAAATTTTAACACAGACTCTTGTTTTATTCATAGCTCCGATCCATTTTTTTTAAATCTGATGATAGAAAAACATAGCAGTAATTATATATTTGATTTGGAAATGGCCTAAGCTGGTCATGTACATATGTACATAGTTACTCAACAAATTCCCGTCCTTGATTTATTACTTTTAGAATCATATTCTTAAGGTAAGAATCTTTTAATGATGGCAGTTGTATTTGGATCAATCGACCTTACCTGGAATGAGTGGAGAGTTTCCTAAGAAGAGGAGGGCATAATAATAGCAAATAGATATGCTAACTAACCTAGTACTATATGAAGTGTACTATGTAATCTTTGGTTATACCAAAGTTAAAGTTTTTTGTTTTTTGCTCTTCCTTAAAATATTTTTAATTTTTTTTTTTTTATTTTTTTCTATTATTCTTGATTATTATCAATCGAAACTAAATTGAATAGTAAAAATAAACAACCAGAAAATATAATGAAATAAAAATACAAATTATAAAGAATGATAGATTAATTTAATTTAATTTAATTAAATCAATGATTATTGTTTTAACTAGAAACAACAGCTGGTTAATTTTTTAATGTAGTAAAAATGTTTACGATTTCTTTTTTTTTTTTTATTACGAGTTAAATTTTTATTATAATTTTTATTTCTGTATTGCAGTTTGTTTTCGATATGTCGACAGACATTTCCCATATAAGCAAGAACTACTAAAGAAGTAATACATAATAATCAAAATAATAGAAATTAAAAAATCGAAATTAAAATAAAAAATTTTATATAAGATTCTGTTTTTATTGTTGTACTCAGTATACATCATAGGTATCTGAGTATCTGTGGATGTGTGTACTATGTGTAGAATTATGTATCGGTAGTATCATTAGTATTGGTAATATCAGTAGTATGGTAGATAAGTTGTTAGATAGGACGATTGGTTGGTTGGTTGGTTGGTTGGTGGGTTATATGTTTGTAGTAGTAGTAGTAGATGTATCTAAAAAAATGTTTTTGAAACAATGACTTACCTTATCGGGCGCTGAGATTTCAGCAGAACGTGGTGGTTCCTCATTGATTTGTGGCTCATTCGGCGGCAGTCGTTGTTCCTGAACGCTTGCTAGGCTATATTTTTAATCATACGTAACGAATTTTCATATAAATATGTTAATTATGTTGTTGTTTTTCAATTGTAAAAAGAAAGATGATATTAGTTACCGTTTAAGTGTTACCAATGTTCCCGTCAGCTTTTTGCAACGTCTTAGCGCTGATTCCAAACGATCGGGCTCTTCTTTTAGGAACTTTTCTTCACGGACAACTTTTTCCATTTCATTGGATAAAATACACCGTAAACCATTCGAGAGTGCAGGAAATTTCAGTTTGAGTTCGGCAACAGTTTTACTATGGATCGACAAACATTTAAAACAATAATGCATAGTATTCTCGGAAATGAAAATTAAAATGAAAACTTACCTGGCTCTACTCAATACCAATGCCATATCCTCAACAGCTGTCATATTAACACGTGTACGTCTATTGATGACTTCACCGCGTAAACTCTCAACAGATGACTCCAAATCGCTAAGATCTTTTTCCAAACGTATAACCTCTTGTTTATATAGTTCCTCTTCACGTGAGATCCGTGTTGCATCCTGATCACCCTGACCCCAAAAGCTACTATTGCTAGCCAATAATGTAGCCCGGATACGCATAAAGGCACCCTTAATATCTTCACGTACTGCCACCGATTGTGCCTGTGACAAACGTCTCAGTGTCCGCACTTCCATACGTAAGTCTTTCGCCTTTTTCTGAAGACCCCGCAAATGATTATAAACCTCTGGCGCAAGAGCAATGTCAGCACGATAACTGGGATGCGCTGTTTGTGCAAGGACAATTGGCTTTGGTGGTGGTGGTGGTTTAAGGCGATCACGTTCTAATTAGAAAAACAAAAAAAAAAAACATTAGTTATCATTAAGATGTCGTCGCTTTACCATATACCATAGGCACAAATCAATAAATTCAAGTGTAATGTAATACTAAATTTAAACGAAATTCATTTTGTAAACGGCTTAAGTGAATCACGATCCCACCAAACGGAGACATCGATAAAGTCCAATATACAATATTATTTTGACTGATCTATGATGAAATAAACTATAGGCAACACGGATAAAGCGTTTGCTAATTAAGGACCGACATAACACTGTGTGACACAAAAAAAAAACATTAATGAAAACAAAGATTATTCCTGTAAAGTTTGGAGCGAATCGAACCCTTTACTGTCCCGCCCCGTCATCGCACGGCGAACTGAATCTTTCTTTGAGTTCGTGTGAAATAAATCAATCTCAATGCAATCATAAATATAAAAACTTATTGTATTCAAGTGTTCCATCCGCAACAAACTTCAAATAATACTCATTAGACCATCAAAAATTTCATTAAAATCGATCCAGTAGTTTTGGAATCCATAGAAGTCATAGATGTATATAGATAGTACTTCAATGTATCATAACTTTGAAATGGTACGTGTTAGAAGAAACATGACTACATTTTCGTGATCAGCAGGTTCATAAATGATAAATGTTTCACAATTTGTCACACAGTTTAAGCGCTTCGCGTCTAGGTCACTTAAGCAAGTTTGGATGAGGATCCTTAAGGATGCGAAATGGGAAGTCTAGGGGTGATGCCTTTTCATGATTGATTGCCAGGTGGTTGGCATGGGCATCCAACCTATTGAAGAGTCTGATATTGTGTCTGGACTTCCCGTTGATGAAGACGGCAGGGCATGTCGTTCAGCGATTTTGCTCTACACTGCCAGGAAGGAATTCACTATTAGCCTTGTTTCTTGTCTCTGTCAGCAGTGTGTTAAGCTCTCTTGTCGCTCGGTTTAGTTCTCGGTTCTTCTCACGTACCATGTTTGCAATCTCTGCAGACCAAAGGTGTAGGTCTCTCTTGGATCTGTAAGCTCTAACAGAGGGGGCCGGAGTTGCAATACTTAAAGGTAGATGGATGTTGCGCGCAAGTAACTCAACAGCATCATCAATTTCTTCATCGGTGTTGAGTTGAATGTTTAGATCGACTGTGCGCTCTATCCAGGAGCGGTAACTAGTTAGATTTGTAGATTTTCTAACTATTTTAGGCGGTCTGCTTACAATATTCACTGGCACATCAGGGAGCTTCTGCGGGTGACTGGTGCTGTTCTCTCTGTTCTTTTCGGATTTCAAGGCCGAGAACCCCTCCAGATGTACGATATTACAATCAATATAATCCAGCTTAAAATTCTGTGTCGATTCGAAAGATATTTATCACCAGAGATGATAAATACCAAAGGATTGTTAGATATTGGAGTATTAATTTCTAACCAGTGAGCTTGTTGATTTACCATCATAGAACAAGCTACTCTGTTGATTAACTAGATTAACAACATGACACTGGCATGCCATCATATCTTCCTAGCATATACAGATATAATATTTTGAAAATATTTTTTAGTAATACTATATTTATTAAAGTTCTTCGTACCTTGTGAGGATGTCCGTGGCAAAGTTGATGATTTTATAGCAGGCTTTGTTGGCTTCGTATCAGCTTTTGGTATATTTTTGTTCATTATCAACATCATCATCATCACCATCACCATCATTATCATTGTCATTGTGATTTCATAAGATCATTAAATATTTTTTAAACGATGAAGAGGCAAAGTTAAATCAACATATTTGTTTTTATATCATTATTTTTTATCAAAATTTTACTAAACTTTTGCATTATGTATTGTATTTTGTTCTTAAAAACTTCAGATGCATGCACACGATTGTATTTGTACTACACGTACTATGTAAGAAGTATTTTGATTTGTTTTGTTTTGGTTCGATTGATTTTGGATTGAGAAACATATACAATAAGAAAATACAAAAAAATAAAAAAAAAGAGGATTGAACAGAAATTAAGAAATCAACTCAAATATTGTGCAACTGTAACTTTGATATTTTGGGTATTGTACTAAACAAAAAATATTCAAACAAAATATCTAAGTACAATAGTGTAAATATATGTATATTATAAGTAAGTAGGTAAGTATGTAGAAGGAACAATTATCACTTACCGGCATGTTGTGGACTATGGGATTTCGGTATGCCTTGTATATCGTCACTGAATGAAACAGACTTTTCGAAAGATACAGATTTTTCTGTAAAGAGAAACACACAAACAACACAACACATTGATTATAAAGGATTTTTATATTAAAACAAAAACAAAAACAAAAAAAAAGAAAATCAGTTGTTCATTCAAGTTCTACTTACGACAAGAGTTTTTCCCCAATTTCGGTGCCTTTTCTCTGATATAAAGATCTTCACCGGATCCATTTGCTAACACAAAACAAAAAAAAAGAACAACACACGTTGTTAATTATACTTGTATTGATTGATTGAAGAATACATGAATTATATACGAGTAATTTAAGAGAATCATAGAAAAATATTGGCTTGAGCAAATGCAAGGGACCCCCCAAACAAAGGGGGAGGGGTCCTAAAAAACTAAAAAAAAGTCTAAAGCAGCCAAGACACGATACAACGATTTAATACAATTTTATCATAGTGTTAGTGAAATGTGAATATGAGCGTCTCATATACGCTTGCTGTACAGCTGACCCGACACGGTACTGCATGCAGTTTCAATTATAATTATGTGTCATCATAGTGTTAGTGAAATTTGAATGTGTGCGACTCACATACGATGTTTGAAGGAATATCCAAATCTCAATTTTCTCTTTGAATCTCTCTCTTTGCTCTCTCGTGCATAGATAAGTGCTCACATTTTCGAAATACTTGAAGTGAGCGCTAGTGAAATATTTAGACCGTGTCGACGGTCTATACACTCAAGAGATAATAAGAAATGAACTTTATACAACTTCATGCATGTGTTGTATGCTGTATCAAACACACAATATTATATTACAATCGTTGTATCGTGTCTAGGCTGCTTAAGATCAATAAAGATTAGAGGCACCGAAAATCTACAATAGTTTGCCCAAGGTCAAACAACAACAACAATTTTACTTAAAACTAGTTGACCTGGGCAGACGTTGTCTTGCCTGCTATATAGATCGTTTTTTTTTTTATCTTTTGGCGACTATAAACATTTACAGTAAGTAAAGAACAAAGAATGCAATATGTATTGCCAGAAATACAATACATATGATATTGTTTTTAATAGTCATTGGTTTAATTTAATTCTGTTCTGTTGCTGGATTTTGATGAAATAAATGCTATATGTTACTCACAATAAAGCTTGTTATTCCTCAGCAATTCTATTTTGAATCCAATGAGTGGATTTGACGTAATGCCCACACAAACACACATTCAGCCTACGATTTTATTATACATATGTATATGTATAGCTAGATAGAAGACCCAATCAAATTGAAGCGATCAAAACAAAACCAAGAAAAATAGGAACTTGATTTGCTTGACTTCATCTACTTATAATCAGTATATTCTTAATTTTAGTTAGTGTCTTTGTAACAATCTCTACATGATTACTGATCTAACAAAACGTTAATGTATTTAGTTAACGATAAAATTTGGACTTTGATAAAACAAAAATAAGTACTTAATATTATTTTACCTTGTACATGGGTAGGCAGCACAAGATAGTTGGGATCCATTGTTGGCACCGCCAACGGAGCAATCTGGGGATTTTGATTGACCAATGCCTTCTGCACAAGACCAGTTAAATTTGCTAATTGGCGTTCCATGTGTTCTACACGCATGCGATGCAAGTCTTCCGGTCTGAAAACAATAACAGAAACATAATAGTATCATCATAATCTTTATGTACGTGTGTACTTTAATTGGTAAGTTTAACAAAAAAATTTAGAAAAAGAAATACTCATGGGCGTACGAAACTTTTGGCCTAGGTTAAGGCAAACCAGAAATGCAAGTCTTGAAAATCATGTAGATAAAAATAAATTTACCAATTAATATTTATGGTAATATTATCTAAGCAGTAGTCCCCTCTTGCGCCCCCGTCGATATAACCATGCATATATTCACAGTACATGCTCCAATTGTGTTCTCACCTATTAAATTTGTCATTAGACTAGAAAACTATAAACTGGAACGAAACGAAACAATATTCGTATGACGACAATGAATCTTAAGACTGACTGAATGTTTGTCAAGTTGATTTAAGACAGCCAAGATCGACAGTCGGAACACTCAGTTGCAGTTGCAGTTAAGCAGTATGTCGTTTTGTGAAGGTAAAAACTTTAAGAACTTTTTGTATTTATAATAATATATTCGTGTCATCCATAGTAAACAACAATAGTCCAATGTATTTTGGTAATTGTTTAGCTGATTCATTAACAGATTTACGGCTAACAGAACTTTTAATGCTTAAGAAATCTACGGATGCATTAGCAGATCGAAATTATAATGACACTAACATAACATCATCATCATCATCACCATTCAATAATGATACCATGTCATCACCAAACAATTCCAAAAGTAGCAATGATATAAGTTCTTATTGTGAAGAGGAAGATAAGCCCCATCGTATGGCATTAATGGCAGCTGATGAACGGTAAGTTCATTACTGTATACTACACATAAGCAATAGTATGTTGAACTATGTAGTTATGCATATGTATCTGTTAAGTTAAAATAAATTTTTTGAAGTGGTTTTAATAAAGGTAATCATCATTATCATCATCATACTAGTGGTGGTGGTGGTGGTAGTGGTGCAATCCACATTCAACATCATCATCAACAGCAGCAGCAGCATCATCCTTGGCAATCGTGGCAACCAGCAACGGGTCATTATCATCACCACCATCTTGAGGAGCGTCCCTCGAAACTACAAACTTTATTCCAGATAAGCATTACTGCATTGGCCTTTCTATCATTTGGCGGTTATCTACTTTGTCTAATTGTGCAGGCAATCAAGAGCAAAGGTACAACCTATTTCCATCCAGTGGCAACATCTACCACAACAACTGTCAATGGTGGAGTCAAACGTATCAAAATATTTCGACGTAGTCGCCGTAATATTCCTACCAACTATGCAATACGCATCAGAGATAAATTACACATGAAAAAACATCATCATCATCATCATCATCAGCAGTTATGATAATGCATCTCGAATTGATCAATCATCGTCATCATATGGTAAGGCGGTGCTAGTTCAGACTTTTTGTAATACAATAAAGCACATTAAGGTGAATGTGATTTTCAAATTTCCATAAAATAGTACATTGATTCAAAAGATACTTTTTGGAAATACACAAGAAATAAAAACAAATTGTTTTTATTGAAAATTTAAGAAATTTACTTTCATCTTGCTTTATATGTATCAGGTGCATATCCTATCCAATCCTATCCTATCCTATCGAATCAAATGCAATTCAGATATTTCAATATTCAATTAGATACTACTGACATAAGTGTATTTTAATTTAATATATTGATTGATGAAAAAACCTTTATGTCAAAGGTTAAAACAATAATTTCTGCGTTACCTTGTTGGATCATAGATTTGATTGGTACGCGGCAGACGACTTGGTCCAACCTTAATCCCATAAAGTGCATATTGATCTTCTGAGCATGTAACATCGCTAAAAAAAAAAATGTGTACAATATTATAGAATCAAGATATTGTAGATACACGTATAAAAGAAATTCAAATACATAATACAGAAATACAAAATCAAGACAAATATAAAGTAATCTTTAATTATACGTAAATCGGAGATGAGACACACCTCTGCTCCTCATCAATAATGGGTGCCACAACAGTGCCACGTGTACCATACTGACTGTAGTAGGGCTCTTCATAATTGGTACGTGTGGATCGCTCCGGCGAACTGGTATAACCATCTGAAAATCATTTGAATACATTTGAATATAAGTAGTACATCCATTAGTAGGTCTATAATTCAAGGGTATTACTGATACTATATCAGATATGTAAAATAATAGTACGAGTACGATACATACAGCTTTGTTCATAAAAATATTAGTGCAATAGGGTCGTATTTTCTAACTGTTAAATCGACGTGGCATAGAGTCAATAACGTTTCACAGGACTTTGAGGTCATACCTATTTAACCACTTTCCTAAGTTGTTTACGACCCGACTAAAGTCGTTCTTCTTTGATGCAAACTATTCTTTAGCTTGTGTTTCGGATTATTGTTCTGTTGACACGTCCATATTTAAGGTATTCTCCAAGGATCAGAAGATAGCATTACATCCTTAAATACTTATATTTAAGTACACTGGTTTGTCCGTAATGCCGCTAATCATATGGATAGAGCCAAGACCAGTATATAAAAAGAAAGCCCATATAATTGTATAATGTTCAGTCCACCATGTTTAACCAGCTTGGTAGTGTGTTTGGTGGATAATGCACTCAAGGGCGTAGAGTGGGGTAGCTGACCCCCTACCCCCCTTGCCCATAGTAGGGTGCACATATTTTATTGCTTATTAAAATTTTCACAAATAGACGTCATATAATCATCATAATTAACAAATCTAGGGAAACTATGTGGACCACCAACAGGAATGGGTAAGAATTGGAGACTTAAACCAGGAACTGATCATGTCATATCCTGCATCTATCTGGTGCTCTAAATTAGACAAAATCATAGCTCAATTGAAGATTGTGTTTATGTTACTGGAGCTATAGACCAGCACTGAAACTACCGTCAATCCACTTGTTTATAAAGAAAGCATTACCAACTCCATCATTAGCAGCATCTGTCTTACTAAATTCAAGTTTAAAAAAATTTTGAAGTTACATTTGCAGGCTGGGAACACTATATAAAGATGGTTATAAAACGGACACCGGTGTTGGGGCAGGTGTCTGCAGGGAAACCCTAAAAACGCATATATAGCAATATGGGCCAAGAGAACTCGGTTTGCAGGCAGAAATCCATGCATTAGAAATATGGCTCATGGATAAATTGAAGTGCTCCACTGCTAAAAAGCACATATATTTACATTTACTCTGACAGCAAGGCTGCATTACAAGCACTCAATGCTTTTGAGTATCAATTCGAAGTTGGTTTGGGATTGCTTAATGTTGCTCAAAACCCTAGCATTGAACAATCATGTTAGCCTAATATGGGTACCTGGAGACGGCGGAAAAGTGTCTGCAAACGTACTCATTGGACCATTCTCAGGGCTACTTTGGAGTTCAACGAAAGCTAGACTTAAACAATGGATCGATGACAAATCGCAGAGCTATTGGGTAGACACGAAGAATTTTAGAGTGGATAAACTCCCAACTAGATCTCGCAAAAGAACACGAGAATTACTGGGACTGACACAGATAGGTATTCGGACAGTCTCAGGTTTCTTGACAGGACATTGCAAAGTAATGAAACATTTACATAACATGCGGATCAGTCGTAGCGATCTGTGTAATGAAGAAGAAGAGTCAGCAGAACACTTACTATGTCACTGTTAGGGCCTAATCTGGACCAGACACCGCCATCGTGGAAACCAGTACGTAAATCGAGTTGTATTCGAAGAAAATATTGGTATTCCTAATGAATACCAGAGTCTGTGATTACGGCCCACTTGAGACCGCAAGGGCGAGGTGTTCTAGTTTTCGCCGTTCCCCTAATCTATTCTAAATTTTTTTTCTATTAATAAACGTTTTTGTAGTATGCATATTATTCGTTTTTAATTGCTTGCCCCTGATCAAAATCCTGGCTATGCTCTTGGATGCACTACTATTTTTATGAACACAAATGTAAGTACAAGAGTATCGTATCATATGTATACAACATAAAAATGTTGTACAAATACTACCAAAGATAATTACAATATTACAGTTATGTAGTATATAGTAGTACTAGTACAAATATTTAAGACAAACAAAATTACAATAATTTCGAATAAATTAAATTTTAATTTTTATATCTTTTTTTTTTTTTTTGTTTCGATTTTTAAGGATGCATTATCAAATAGTATGTAGTAGTGTAGTGTTACGATATGTATGCAGGTAATACTCCGATTACTTAATAAATTATAAGCATAAAAAAACAGAAATAAGGAACCCATAAGGCTGGTCATACACTGTCTTATGAGGGGGCCAAACAGACAACAGACAAAACACAGAGTGCATGCTAGTATTGTTTTATTTGTAAGTATATTTCATCAGACAAAGAATCAGTCAGTTGTTTTGTCTGATCCGGTGTATGGCCAGCCTAAGGATCAAAGTTGAAATAAGATTCTTATATATACACGTATTATTACAATATTAAACTCGCATTTATGTGATAAAATTCAAATTACAGTTTAATCAGGGACCGATCTATTTACTTGTACGTAATATCAGATTTAGATTTATAGATTGTAGATGTTTCTTTGAATATCTCAAACTCAAACTCAATGCCAAGAAGAGAAGATTTTAAGATTAGATTGGATTCAGATTGATTTCAATTGAGATGATCCCTGATTTAACAATGAATGAATGAATGAACATAATAACAAATAATGATATGTACAATATGATAATGGTAAAATATTATATAATATTTTGGTTATTACAATATGTATGTACGTAGTACCTGGAATGCTGTATAACTGATCCGGGGAATAGGGAAACAATGGTTCCATGCTACCCCTTGAATTATGCGATCTTAATGGTTTCACAGGCGCTCCTAGTATATCACATTACGGTATACGATTATGGTCATGTGATATATTGTAATATGATTTTGTGGTTTTTTATGTGATTTGATTGTACACATTACATATCGATCAAATCAAATCAGATCATATCGAATCGAATCGAATACACACACATATATGAGAGGGGGGACAACATTGAATACAATAGGTAAATACAATAATCAAAATTCAATTCAATAACTTTTATAGTAAGTAGATGGTGTAATACAATACATTAAGAATAAAATTATGATTCTTTGTTTTGACATTTAGTTATATACAAAATGTACTGTACATATGTATTATATACTATAATATTTACATATATGTGTTAGACTACTTACTTATAAAATAAGAACAAGCAAAGTGAAAATGAATAGAAATCACCGAAAATAGCTAAGGAGGCAGGAAAACTTTACAGAGGCGGAGGATCGTAATGCGTTCTTTTGTAACATCTCCACAAATAAAAAACAAACTAAATCAACTAACCAATTGTCTCCATCATACACACACAACAAGAAAGCAGTTGATAAACTGCCCTTTACTTAGAAAAAATAGCGAAGATCCTAGTCTCAAACAACAAAAATTGTCCAATTTTCCCACGGCAAGGAAAAACAATACATACTTATTACATGTACATCGTACGGTTGGGTTGGACCCGTAGTGCGAATCGACTGGGAATATGGATTCTATCCGCAATGTTGTCATTGTCATTCGAAGAGGTGGAAATGCGTTTACAGTTATATGTATACATTATCCAAACCACACATCTCCGAAAGGCACGGATCTTAATCCAATAAAAGATCTTTGGATATATGTGAAGAAAGGTGTGAAAGAGACAAAGCCTAAAATAATTGAAGAAATATTGCACACCATACATTAGTCGATTCGA
Source organism: Amiota communis (assembly GCA_037043315.1). NCBI lineage: Eukaryota > Metazoa > Arthropoda > Insecta > Diptera > Drosophilidae > Amiota > Amiota communis. The sequence goes on from JBAMAV010000477.1 coordinate 342,188, forward strand.
TGGACTTCCAGATGTGTGAAAGTCATTAAAAATCGCAGATGAGCCACTTCCTTTTCACCGATATATACAAACTAACAGAAAACGTTACATATTTCAAATTTGATCTTGATTTGATTGTATTTCCAAGAACATCCCTGCAGTATGCTTGGTGGTAATAGTCCCCGTTTCGATAGTAATTCACTAGCCTCTTTTCTTATTAACTGGTGGCTAGTAAATTCACTAGACGCAGGTTATGCAGAGACGAACCAATAAGTGTGCGTTTCCATAGTAAGCCAGCAGCCCCTTTTTGCATTACTGATGGCTAGTGAATTTACTAGACATAGGAAATGCAGGCGGTGGCATTGACTGATGACACAACTGGAGAACGGTAATGCTGACGGTGGCAATTGACTCCTTCCAATGACATCGCCATGTTAAATGCACGGAGATTGTTGGAACTAGTACTGGTTCGAGAGGGACTAGCCACGAACAAGTTTTGGCTTCTAACAAAAATCAAATAAAAAACTTAGTGAATTTCTTGAGTCTTGTTAGCATTTTTGGAAAGCTTAATAAATAACTAAGTAGTACAATAAAGATCCACAGTGATTTCTAATTTCTCTTTGTTTGTTCTAATTTTATTCACATCGTATGTACTTATGGATATTATTGTATTGTATATGGAAATACCTATTTACTTAACTACATATACATAGTAGTACAATATTTAAAAACACAAAATTCAAGAAAGATTTATTCCTTTCACAAAACAATTGGACCCGCTTAGAAATGAGTTTCAAACAATAATATGATGACTTTGTGTGAACAAGAAATTTAGTCAAATTAAATTAATTGTTGGTAGTTTCAGATAGAATGATTTTGGTAGTACATGTCACAGTACGATGATACACAGGCCACACACACACACACACACTTCATGTGTAGTTGAGTTATTCAATCTTATAAATACACTGCCATGCACTTGAATAGGGACAAGAATTTTGAAATGAATATACACACAGCTCTTGTATAACGCGGTTAATGCGTCTCTGGGAAGCATCGCATTATCCAAAACAGCTTGCAGTTTCCATATATGTCAGGGCAAGACATTGATTCAGTTTTTCTAAAGAAAGTTCTGTGTATGTCGGTAAAGACGACTCTGACTTAAGACTGAGTTGCTATTATCCAGGCATTTTAACCTTTTCCAAAACACAGACAAATTGTCTTTTTTCATAACCTTAAATGCACGTGGATTTTGTGACATATAAACCACCACAGGCTACTGCAAAGTAGTAGTGTAAGACGATCCTTAGTAACCTTATAGCCAATCACTTTACTTATTTTTTTTTGGAAATAAAGTTTTTTTTAGTCATTCATTTCCAAAATAAGGCATTAAATATTTGGTCATCTGTATAACTTCCATTGCCTATGGTTGTTTTGAATTGCTCTGGATAGATTATTCTGTAAACCTATTTAATTAAAAAAAAACAAACGCAATCAAAAGATATACATATTTTTACCATTACGTGAAAAAGTTGTTATAGCGGTATTGGGTGTCATCTCATGTTATGGAACATGCCAACAGCAATTTGTGTCATCCAAAATGAATACAACTCATTACAAAGGCATTCTCGAGAAGGCGTTTCTTGATATAAACAACATTTTCGAACCATTACTACCGAGATAAGGCCCCAATCCCTACAGCTAGAGTAGCACAATTCAGAAGCAGAACGTCACACACAATTAGAGTGTATGTGGATGGTTGACTAGTAAAGTATAGTCTTTAACAGATGCCATCACAGATGCCTGGAGCAAAATATCATTGAATTATTTAAAGTCACTATACGACTATACCCTTACTGATCCATACTAATAATTAAGTAACATAAGTAAGCCTTAGAATTAATGAAAATTCAATAAAAACCAAAGGTTTACCAATTTTCAGTTGTTTTTCTCCCTATTCAAGTTCATGCAAAAAAGTAGGTACTCATTTTTTGAATGCATTATTTTGTGTACTTAATACACAATAATCCATTGAATAATATTGTAGATAAAATGCATCTTTCGATTTAGTTGGATTTTTTTTTTAGTTATGTAGTTGTGCATATATTCATTTCAAAATTCTTGTCCCTATTCAAGTGCATGAAAGTATACAACTGTGTGATATGAGCCTTTGATCAGCTAAGGTTTATTGATCACACACAGATGACTGACTGACGGAAAAAAATAAAATTGTTTTGGATTAAAAAATGTCACCTTTATGTTTGTGTGAAAGGTATAAAAAAGATAAATACAAAATACTTTAAAATATTCAAAATTATTAGTATTACATAAATATTTAAAAGAAAAATCTACAAATTTAATTCCACACGCTAGACTAAGATAAGGTATAAAGAATCTCTTAAGAACTATTGTAAAAATACTTAGTACACGTAAGTATTTCATAAATCAAATTAAAAAACAAAAAAACATCTCATGCTTATACATTATGTAAGTTTTTATTGTAAATGAAATCCGAATATACATTAGATTAGTTAGCAATTCTCTTATAGATTGGATGGATTTGTGTTTACCATATGAATAAGAAAATTTATCAATTTCAAGTATAAAAAAAACTTTTTCTCTTTTTTCATATTGAGTGTGAGTGAGTTAGTTTTTGCATAAATTTTGCAACATATTACAAAAAAAAAAAATAGAACAGAATAGAATAATTATAAGCTACTAATTATTGTATATAGACGGGTGGGACCGACTATCAAATGAATACCCTGTACCCACAATCGAATCGAAATGATATTTTATTATCATTAGTAAGTATTTCTATTTGATTATTTGGTTTTACTAATCCAGGGTTGAAAGAAGATTATCACAAAACAAAGCAAGTGTACCGAACTTTGGAATTTTGGTGAAGCAGAGGATCAATAATTTAAACACCAAAAACTGGTTTTCCAGAGCTTAAGTCAATATTACTAAAAGAGATGTTTTTATATTAAATTTCAACTTTTTAGCTATTAAAGTGTTTGAGAAATACTACTTAAGCATGCGAATACATCAATCGACACATGGTACATTTCATCTTGCTTAACAAGAATATATTTTACATACACTCCGCGCCACTTGAATAGCACATCTAGCAAACAAAAATTTTTTTAGCTTAATTTTGCAGATCCAGAAAAATTAAACTCTTGTTTTTTTAATTTTTAATAAAACTGAAATTAATTGTAAATCAAATACAGAAAGATTTGTTTTTGTAACAGATACAGTTGACTTATTATAAATTTTTTTTTAGGCAAATTAACTAAAAAACATACTGATTTATGCGCCACTTGAATAGAACACCTTTTCAAAAAAGCCGTTTATTAAACTTCTTATGTTTCAAACATGTGTGTTTCTTCTTTTGGAGTATATTTAATTATTGGCAAATGTATTTGAATTTTTTTAGCAGTGGGTTATGCCCACATTTTGCTCCAAAATTTCACAGATCCTTCTTGGAATTGATTTGTACAACTGGGCAAAATAATTGAGTGGTATTGAACTCCAAGTTAGTTTGATGGCTTTAAAAGGCCTTTTTTAACACCATAGTAAGCCATCGCATTCATTGTAACTCACATGTTTTGCAATTCGAGATCGTTCCCCATACCAAGTCGCCTTCACCCTTGCTATGTAAGCGGTCCAAGGGATGGGTTTCCTTTTGTAGGTCATGGAAATAATAACTGTAGCCATCGAGTCCTCCCAAGTTAAATTTTTTTCATCTGAGAAGACGACGGGATGCCATTTTGTAGTCTAAAACTAAGGCATTGCGCCTTTCGTGGTCCATTTAGTGGTGTTCTTTTTTTTTATTTTTAACCTTTTTATATGCGCAGCTTTCGATGTTACACACAGAAGAGAGGTAAGGCTTACGTTAACTCTACATTTTCCATTGATTTTGGGTATTGAGTCGTGAGAGTCTAAGAGTTTTCTCAAAATAAGTCTCCTGTCCGCTTCAGAGAGGACACAGTCGGTAAAGCCTTTCATGTTTTTTCCTTATTTTAACTCGTTGGCTGAAAATGGGGACACCACTTTTCGGCTTCTTTCGATTTTCTTTGCGATTTTAGCAATAAATAGACCACTGCCCTTGAAAACTTTTATTGGGTGTACAAATAAGTTTTAAGGTATTTACCTAAGTTGGCATAACTAAAATTAAATCGCCTTGGATGATCTGCCCACTCTATTCATGTTAAAGCGTTACCATTTCCCACCAAAAATCCGTATGTGTGTCAACAAACTTTCTTTGTTCACTAAACATGTCAACTTTTATGCCGACAAAACGCAATTTGCGGAAAGCTCTGTTTGGGAGTGACTCAACAAGCGATTTCAGGTAATTGATTTCCTTATGAACTCAAACCAAGAGACGGCTAACGTCGTTTTTTCACGTGCGAACAACTGCTCCAAAGGCATTATTGGAAGGGTTCCAGTGGATCCACTACGAGAACCCAAAGCGCAAAAAATCATGGGGTAAGCCTAGTCATGCATCAACTTCAACGGCCAAATCAAATATTTATGGTAAGAAGGTAATGCTGCGCATCAGGTGGGATCAGTTCGAAGTGATCTACTATGAACTGCTCCAGCCTAACGAAATCATTACTAGGGATCGTTACAAACAACAATTGATGCAATTGAGCTGAGGATTGAAGCTCAAACGCCTCCAATATGCCAAAAGACACAACAATGTGATTTTGCTTCACTAAAATGGGATGTCCCACCCCAACCGCCGTATTCACCAGATACTGCTTCTTCCGGCTACCACTTGTTCCGGTCGATGTCGTGTTTTGCATAGCTTCAAAAGATGAGGAATTTTTCAAAGCGGAATCCGTATACTGCCTGAAAGATGGGAAAAAGTCGTAGCTAATGATGGACAGTATTATGAATAAAATGCATTGTATCAGTTCCTCGGAATAAAGCTTCAAAGTCAGTAAATAATCCCTTAAAATTTATTTGTACACCCAATATTTTGCCTTTTTAAACTTACCACAAAAAGCGAATAAACAAAAAAACATATCCACACAGCAGATTTAAGAGTCTTATAAAACAAATGATCTATTCAAGGGGCTCAAAATTTGTGCATGTTTTTTCATGGGGACCAAAACAAACGGTTTATTTCAAGCGCTCAATTGTTTTCATATGGACAGCAAAATAGTCATTGAGAAAACTCCCAAGAGAAAACCGTTAGTTTTAAAGTTAATTTTTGAGTTATTTGCATTCGGAGTGACAGTTTATTGGATGTGCTATGTGATTTATAGACGGGTCTAAACTTGAAAATGGCAGAACAGGGGCGGGAATATATGGTCCAAAATTCAAAAAATCTATCCCAATGGGTACTTACCCAACAATATTTCAAGCGGAAATGTATGCCATTGAATTCTGTGCGAGGGAATGTCTTCGCAGGAAAATGAGAGGAGTACATATTTACATACTCTCGGATAGTCAAGCCGCATTAAAAGCTGGTCACTTTCACCTCAAAGATGGCATATGACTGCCTTAACCTGTTAAATGAACTGGGTAACTTTAATACTGTTGTATTAAGATGGGTACCAGGACATGAAGGTCATGAAGGCAATGAAAATGCCGACTACTTGGCTAAACAAGGGGCGATCATGCCCTTTTTCGGTCTTGAGCCTTTCTGTGGTCTCTCGAAAAGCCTCAAAAACGAAGCAATCAGGAAACTTGAGGAAAAGAAATTTCTAAAACACTGGGTGAACTCCACCGGACAACGCCAGGCAAAACAATTCCTCACTCTTTCAAAGGGTATCTCGAATAAGCTTCTCTCACTCAGTAGAGTAGACCTACGCATTTTGACTGGATACTTCACGGGTCATTGCAACCTAAGGTATCATCAAAATAAGTTAGCTCTTTCCGACACTGACGTATGGTAGACAAAGGCTTCACCACCTCGGTGACACTGTTGTTAATCCACACAAATTGTGGAACAACAAACCCCAAGTAATGTTAAGATTCATCAAAAGTCTAAACATATAGGGTTTCTATTAAATAAGGCCATGTACAATAGATCTTATTGGTCGCTGTGCTTTCGGACCTGTTATTTATTTATTGGGTGTGCTATTCAAGTGACGCGGAGTGTACATAGATAAGTATGTACTAGTATATTCTTATTATAATAAATGGTATAGTTGTTACATGTTTTAATTTATGGAAATGCTAAGTACAGGGTATAAATTAGCATCATATTTATACAAATATCATATCATATATAATGTCATAATACATATATACATATATAATTATGTAGGTATATATATAGTAGTAGTATTTTATAGATTATAACTATTACCTATGGTTACTTTGTTTCGCTCTGAGGAGTACATGCCGCGAGGCAAAGTCTGTGAGGCGCCCACATAATAAGGCGCAGTCTGTTTGCCAACCTGCAATGAAAATAAAAGTATGTATAGACATACAATAGTAAGTATAAATAGTAATATGTATATACAAACAGTAATAAATGATTTACAATAAAAAGTTTTATAGAAAATAATAACATTTAAAATTTAAAATTCAAAGTGCAACCAGACCGGATGAGACCACAAGAGACGAAACGAAACGAAACAACTGGAGACAAGACCAATCCATCTAACCAACCATCCAAGATTGTTGTATCATTTTGCTGACAATTTGGCCTTCAAATACAATTCGATTACGTTTCTTTTCTTAGTACTATTGTATTTGAGTAGTTTCAGTTTTGTGTTTTTTATTTTATTTTGTTTTTCTTATAATTATTTTTCTTTTTATTGTACAATATACATAGATACATTGGTATTTTGGTTATTGGCTACGCATATATTTTCACTTTTAAACTACAATAAAACAAACCAAAAAGGAAAAAAAAATAAAAGAAAAAATTATCGGTTTGCAATTAAAAGTTTAAGGTTTTTTGCCAAAAGAATGACTAAGTTACTTGTACCATAGCATAACATAACATAACATAAGATAATGAATGTTACTTTTGGTTTCATTGACATTCAAATACCCTAACTAAATGTTCATTCATTCATCCATTCATCTATTCTTCATCTTCATGATACTATTCAAAATCAAATTCAAATTGTGTGTTTTACGATACTCGTAACTGATAATAGTACAATAGTAGTCTTTTTCCCATCATCAAATCTTTTTTCGTTTAATTTTTGGCACTCTTCGTATATTGTTTAATTGGATTTGTTTTATTGTCTTTTCTACTATTCAAAAAACAAAGTCATTTGGAGCGTCATCAACAATTTCGCCGAGTCATGCCAAAAATGGGTGCAGTTAATTTAGATATTTACAATGATCATGATGACGATGATGATGATATCACTAATGAGTTTCATTGATTTTATTATACTCTTCTACAAAATGATTGAAATTATAGAAATCAAATCTTGAACAAATCTTCACTCCAACCAGCGCCAAAGATTTACAAAACCTGATTACTCGTCATCTGCATACGAAGAAGTTGACGGGATAGGGGCAGTTCATCCACCGGTACACTCTTCCATCAACGCGACAAAATCGGTCTTCCAACCAACTCATCCATACGGGCATGCGCAGTTTTCATTCGTCTGCGTATCGGACAAACCCAAATCACGCACCAACAACTCCTCAAAGCTTCAGTTCGTCCACCATGCCCTCTTTGCGGAGCCGATCTCACAGCAAATCATATACTGGACTCTAGCCAACATTTGGAGAGCTTAAGGGTCTCCCCTTTTGGTTCCCTAGCCCCATCCCAACTTCTTAATACTCCCTCACTCTTAAATATTTCCAACTTATATAATTAAATCTTTAAATTAGCATTAAATCGCGAGTCAAAGGCCCCAGCAGCTAGTCACTCGTTAAAATTAGTATTAAGTTTAGTATTATATATTAGATTTAATTATGATAAAATAAAATAAAAAACAATAAACTATTGTAGAACTATCTCTTGATCTTACACAAATATTTCTATATGGATCTTACTTAATATGTGTAATACCAAATGCACATACTTTTTTGATATACAATAGTATGTATTGTAATATCTATCTAGTATGACTCTAATCCAATCAAAGCTTTTTTCAAGAATGATTTTATGTCTATTATAAATTTTTTAACATATTCATCTCATTCAATCAATTGGCTCAATACTCAATTTAATATGATCGTAACCATATCTTTTGAATCACTTGAACCAAGTAAAGATCATTCTTAAAGATAAATAATGACTAGGTCATCCAAATAAGAGATGATTGAAAACAATCGTCCAGGAAATCATGTTCGTGACAGACATGTCGATTGAAAAGGTCAAAGGCGCTCTATGCCTTTATGGTTTTGCACAAAGAATTGAATATGAATACATAATATTATGTGAGTATATCAGCATCAGATTGTGCTATATGGGACTTCAAGGATCCATATAAATTTCTGTATCGTATAATGAACGAAGATGGACAATGGAATTCGCTGTGCACAGTGAAGCAGATCTAAAGAAGGCAATTATAAGCTAAAAAGATGTTCGCCAATGTTACCGTTGAAGCAATCAATCAATCAATTTTTTTATTACAATTAATTTTTAAGGAACACATATAGAAAAACGAGGAAAGATAATTTTTCTAATTCCCAAACATAAAGAATCAGAAATATCTACAATATTATTTATTTTCAAACTTACGTTATATACACAATTACTTAGTATAATATATAATCAAGAATAACTTATAGAGTGCTAGCTAGAAGGTCTTCGACTCGTCTATTATAAAAAAGCTGGTTAAATTAAATTGGATAGGTTGCAGTATTTAATAAAAGAGGAAATCTTATGAATGTTATCCAGGGATGGAGTTTTGAGGAAGGTGGAAGGAAAATTATGCCCAAATAGCTGGGATCTTTGCAATCATCCAAAATAAATCTGTCTCTGACCCGGTGGGGGAAATTTATTTGATAAATAGCTAGCTATGCCCCTACTCACAGCCATGTATGGTCAGAGACAGACATTAGACACCCCAAATCGATTCAGTCACAGTAAATGGAGAATCGTAGGTGTTGCAAGACCAGAGCGTTGATAGCGGTGGGCGAAATCTCAGGAGAAAAAAATGTGATACATTTTATTATAATTATCACATAATACACGAAATGGATCGTGTGAGAGAGAGCTCTAGACGCATGAACAGTATTCGAGTACTGGGCGGACTAGAGAGATAAAAAGAAGATCGGTAAAGATGGTCTATCTTTTAGTAAAACCAAAAATACTTTTAGCTTTATTAACAGTTGAAGAAATGTGATGGTTAAAGCTCAGTTTAGTGTCAAAAATGACACCGAGGTCACAGAAAGTAGAGACGCGCTAAAGTGTTGTTGTCAATCGTGTAAGAAAATAGATGAGGCTTCTGGCAATGAAGAAGAAGATGGCATAAACACCATAAATGTAGTGATTTTAGATCCTCTTGCAACCTGACTTGCGAAAAGGATATCATTAAATGATAGGCAGAGTTTTACATCATCAGCATACATCAGAACACGAGAGTAATTCAAGGAAGGAGGGAGATCGCTTATAAAAAGGATAAGCAATAATGGGCCAAGATGACTTCCTTGAGAAACACCAGAAGTGCCATCAACTGTACAGGAAAGAGTGGTTTTAAATAACACTCGTTGAACTCTATTTCTTCGGTAAATCTAAATGGAGTCCCAAATCGAATCATACATAAGTACAATGTATGGTATGTATGATTTTGTCACCATGAACTGAAGACAGAACAAAAAAATTGGTTCCGTATCACTGCACAAGATTTAACACTATGTATGCATATTCGTTGGACGTAAAGCTTCTACCTCTGTCTGAAGTGAAAAGTGAATTATTTAAGCAGCATCTAAAAGTATGCTTCAAAAAAATGAACCAAAATGAGAACAAAAGTTAGAAACTGCGCGCCGTTCAAATTGGAGCAAAAGTTTCTCGTATGGGGACCCCTTTATTTTTTTAACTTTATTTTATTTTTATTATTTGCCGCTAGAGCGGCTATTGAATTACACATTCAAAAATACAAATTGTAACTGTCTACCTATTACGGTTCATGAGATAGTGCTCACTGACAAACGGATGGACGGACAGCAACACTATTTTGACAGAGTCTTTTTTTAAGGACATGTGTGGCGCCTCCCACTTTCACTTATCTTGACTTCAGGCTTGTTGTCTCCAAACCTTAAGACACTCTCACAAAGCCTCTTAACATACTACTTAGTATTATGTCCTTGCTTCGACATTTTTTTTATAAAGGAACTTTTGAAATTCGGAAGAAACATTATAATATAATTATAGTGTCGTCTTTTTTACTCCCTCCTATCAATTGTTGTATAAGTAATAAATATTTTCTAATACGATAAACAAATAAATATGATTTGATTTGGTTGGGTTTCGATTGATTTGGATTAACCTTCCTTTGAATGAAATGAAAATTGCCATTCCCATTAACATTACCATTAAACAAGGCAAAAAAAAGCACACACACAATTTGAGCTTCAATCAAATGAAGCTTTCAGCAACACCAGTATACAGTACAACAACAACAACAACTTGTTTTAAAGCATATTGTTGTTGTATCTGCAACTCGATGATGCTTTATGTATTGTATCTGCTACATGTAGCTTTAACTTGGACTTGGTTTAACTTCAATTCAACTTGTTCCGTCCCGTCATTAACACCGCAACTAACCAACAATTCGGTCCGGTCGCTCGATTGGTCGGTCTACACATATCTATCTAAATAACTATCTATTGTCGGTCGGTCGGTCTGTCGGTCAGTCTCATGCGTATGTACTTACTACTTACCAACCAACCAACCAATCAACCAACCTTAGATAAAATTGCAAATAAAACTAAAGCGCATAGTAAAACGTTAACCATTGCCGTGTGCGGACGTCGTCTGTCAAATTGAGTATTAAATCAAAACACAACCAGCCAACTAACCAATCATTTCGTACCGCGGATCGGTATCAAATCACATTGGATTGAAATAATTTAAAATATTTTTTTTTTTTTTTTTTGTGTGTTTGAAAAATGCAACGTTTATTAATTTTTGTGTTTGTAATTGATTTTGTGCAACAAATATCATCGATAAATGGGGTCCATGCCTGGAAACCCATTGCAGGCACACACCATACCGGTGGTGGTGGCACCTACAAAACAACATCATTCAGTTTAAAACAATCACATCCTGGCGGTTCTGAGCTAATAGGAGGAGCAAAGGCCCAACTACCAAGTAGTTACAGTCAATTTGATGATGGCAACAAAGGGAATCACGCTTTCGGCAATGATAACGATAGTGATAGTAATAGCAATGATGATGATATTGAAGCAGCTGCCCTGCTTAGTAGTGATGAGGATTACTATTTGCGTCATCGTCGTCCTACTATACTAGCACGTCCAATTACCTTCGAGCCAGATGATCATTATCATTCATATAGCCTATTAAAGGGTAATGAAGACATCGATCTATTGAATACGCATACGGCAGCAACAAGTTTCGGATCAAATAGTTGCAGTGTTAAGAAATTCGCATTCAATCATGATGGTATTGTTGCATATAAAAACGATTTACCCGAAATGAGTCAATTTACCATGTGTCTATGGATGCGTTTCACAAATCACAGTGGCGATCATGTTTTACTCACATATTCAGGTAATTAAATTATATCAATATTCTATTTTATGTACTAATCTAATCACATACCCATAATCAAAAAGGAACAAAAATAAAACAGATTACGAATTCTGAATAATAAATACTAGAATATCCTATGATATGTACAATAGTATTGTTGAAAGAAAGGACAACAAACTATGTATCTCTCTCAGACATATCAGTTAATCAGTCAGTCATATGGATACAAAAATGAATAGTTTGACATAAGATTTGAGGATTTCAATTCATTAGAATCAATACCCAATCCTATGATAATTCTAAAAATCATTTAATAATCTGTTGTCATCAATATACAATAGTATCGTAGATTCAAATACAAAAACATCTAAATAAAATTGCATATAAAAACAGATTATCATCATCATCATCATCATCAAATTTATCACATAGTATCTCTTGTGACAATTTATCTGTTGATCGAAATGATCTATTGTGATCTGAAATAGATTCATATAGTACTAGTACAATACAAAAATAACATGCAGTCCGTACTCAATACTCAAGCGCATTGTGATGCTCGTCTCAATGCACATTATCGAACCTGTGAACAAAATGCCACTTAATCTTGTAAGGAACGTTTAAGTCCTACTGGGAAACAGTTTGTCAGAAATACATAAAGTATGTCGGCAATACAGTTTTTATGTGAATTTTGGTGAAAACTGCGTGCAGTGCCCCTTTTATTTTTATTATTTGTTTTTATAGCGGCAATAAAATCAAACACTCTGTGCAAATTTTAACTATCTACCTATTACAGTTCATGAGATAGTGTTCACTGACGGACGGACGGACAGCGTAGGCTTATTGTGTGTTGTACCTTTGACACATATTGGGTACTGAACCCTAGAAACCATCTAACTAAGTGTGCACATCAATAGAATGGATGGACTAACATGACCATATATGTATGTATTTCCTTTAACAATTTATCAGATGTTCCAAAAAATCTGTTTAGATTTATACAAAATAATATTTAACAATATGAATAAATTTCAAATAAATTCATCATAATTTTCATTGTGATGACACACACACACGCACACACATTTATTGTAGTAATGTAGTATGTATTTTTATAGTATCTTGCGACAAAAAATTATCAGGTGAAAGGTTTGAAAAGCTTCACAGATTTTTATGGTTTTTCTGAAATCCGAATTTTGAAATATCACAGTCACAGTCACAACAACAACAACAACACCAACAACAGCAGAAACAAAAAGAAAAACAATGACCAACGGAAGATACTAAAACTTCAACTAAACTATTTATACTTATGTAGTACTATTGTATGTAGTACAATAGTATGGGATATACTACAATAAAATCTGTTTGGGTTTATGCTTCTGTTGTGTGTTGTGTTCATGAAAACCAAAAATTGATGCTTTCGCTTGACTCTGGTAACAACAAGATATAATACTTACAACAACAACAACAATAGCAAGAGCAACAACAAACATCTACAGCATCGTGTAATAATAGTATCTTTTACTCTCACTCCAGTCAGCTTAGACGGCAGGCAGATAGACAGACAAACAGACAGACACAAAAATAAAGATACATAGATATAAAGATACTTTGTAACACGGATTACATAAGAAAGCTGGCAAGTTTACCTGTTTCTTGGTAATTGTTATTGATGTTGCTGTTGTTGTTGTTTTATTAAAATTACTATTGTCGTTGTTGTTGTTGTGGTTGTAAGTGCCACAGCATTTGACATAATTTTTAAAAAGATGCAATAATATTACACTTTTATATTTTTTACTGGTTGTTTGTTGTTTGCAAAATCCGGAATTTCTTACTTGTCTCAACACAATCAGATCGGATCGGATCGGATCGAATCGAATTGGACTGAGTGGATCAAGCGACAACCAACTACCAACAACCAACAACTTCAATTTTACTTTTTATTAATTTGTCCGTAATTTGCATTTTGTTGTTTATGTTGTTGTTGTTGTTGTTGTTGTTGTGTCGAAGATTTGGCAAATAATAACCAAAATAACCAGTCACCATTCAGTCAGTTAATCTGTTAGTCAGTCACTCAGTTAGTAGTAGACACTCAAGTTCGGCCTAAAGCCCGGAAGTGAGTGAAAAACTGAAAAATTATTTTTATTTTCATTTTCATTTTTCGTGTTTTTTTTTTTTTTTGCATTTATGTTAAACGAACCTGATTGATCATTGATCATTCAGTCAGTCATTCAGTCAGTCATTCAGTCAATTAGTCATTATTCAAAATTGGACACACTTCACACTGCATCATATAACAAACATAATAATGGTAATGTAGGGTATGGTAATTCATAAGGACAGTTAGTTTCCCATTTGTCATTAAATAAATTTCTAAAAAAAAAAACCATGAGATCATTATGATCTAACAGAACATCAATAGGTGGATTTTAAATGAAGAATCCAGAAATTAAAATCGATTCGAATCGAAGAAGATTTTTAAAAGTTATTATTCCGATATAATAAATACGAAGAGGATATAGTATGTAGTATTGTTGAATTTGATATTGTCAGTCCATTGCAAATCAGTGTAGTCCTGATATTGAAATTGACACTAGACAACACTAAATGAATTGATGGATTTGTTTAATATACATATGTCTACTAAGGATCAAGAGATTGAAATTGTTTCGATAATCATGTATGTATGTATGCCATATATACAGGCAGACTATTGTCTAACAGAGCTCACAACTTAATGATTTATATAGTATTGTACTAATAATGATTTAGTTTCTACCCTAGTGAGGATCATTAGTTCCCCGGATAAACAAGGAACAGAGTCTCGTAAGATCAATTTAATAATTTGTTGTAAAAAATTCCATTAATATTGCAGTCATCTAAAGATTGATAAAATTCCCTTTAAATAATCTGCTTTTGAAAACAAAATTATAGATCATATACATAGATTGTTATATGGGTTACTCTTCAATTCATTAAGTTCATAAAATTGAAATCATACTATGTATCTGCAAACTCAGTTCGAGTTATGCAAGAGATGCCTAAACAGGAATCCTATTTAAAATTCATTTTCAGTCATTCATTCAAAGTGATTCGATTGTTTTTTAAGATAAGGTGTAATCTTTTAATGATACTTATAAGTAGTATAAAATGCAATATATTTTTGTTTTTCATTTTTAGTTGAAAAAGAACCACGTGAAATACAAATTTGGGTTTCAAATGCGAAAAACTCTAGCTTTCTATCGATGGCTATTAAAGGACAACAAATGTACAGGTAATCTAATCTATCAAAGAAAGAACCTTTCTTGGAACTTCTCATTACTACTAAGTATTATATTGATTTTCTAAACAAAGACTCAATTATCCCCTACGAATGCGTCAATGGCATCACATGTGCTCCTCATGGAATGGCAAAACAGGCGAATGGCAAGTTTGGTTAAGTGCAGAACGCATTGGACGTGGTTTTCACAATTCGGTAAGTTATCATCATGAAAAATTTAATGAGGGAGATCTTGCTAGGTATCAGATATTAGATCAAAACACTTGACTCAATGCTTCTTTCCTTCCAAACAATAAGATTTGTCGAATTCCTCTGTACTACATAGTACTCTCTAGTATGCAATCTCATTCCCCCAAACTATTCACTACATATTTGCAAATAGGAAACAATCATAGGCGTTTGAATTGCCCATGTTTCTTTCACTATGCAAAAATTCATCTGGATTACTTCACACTACAGTTAACTTTAGACATTGATATTTCTATTCTTCCTACCGTCTCGCTAATTATGGTTCTCAGTAAACAAATGCGACATAACCAAAATATTGGCTGTACAAATAAGTTTTAAGGGATTTACAAAAGTTGGAATAACTAACATTAAATCGCATAGGACGATCTGGTCACTCATTTCATTTCACTGAAGTACGAGTATACTAAGTGTAAACAACAAACTTTCTTTGCTCTCAACTTTTGTGCCGACAAAACGCAATTTGCGGGAAGCTCTGCTTTCTTGTTTTCATTTGAAGAAAAGTGCAGCTGATGGACATCGATTGCTGTGTGAAGCATATGAAGAACATACGCCATCAACAAAAACATATGAGTACTGGGTGCGGCGTTTTAAAAGTGGCGATTTTGACACCAGCGAAAAGGAACGCGAAGGGAAGCTAATAAAGTTTGAAAACCATAAGTTGGAGACGTTATTGGACCAAAATTCATGCCAAACTCAAAAGGAACTCGCTGAAACCTTGGGAATGACTCAACAAGCGATTTCAAACCATCTCATAGTCATGAGTATGGTGCAAAACTAGGTAATTGGGATCCTTATGAACTCAAGCCAAGAGACGTCGAACGTCGTTTTTTCACGTGCGAACAACTGCTCCAAAGGCTTAACCCAAATCGCAAAATCAAGGGATAAGCCTGGTCATGCATCAACTGCAAAGGCCAAACCGAATATTCATGGCAAGAAGGTAATGCTGTGCATCTGGTGATAATATGAGCTACTCCAGCCTAACGAAATCATTACTGGAGATCGTTACAAACAACAATTGATGCAATTAAGCCGAGCAATCTGCCAAAAGACATGACATGGAGGCACTAAAATGGGATGTCCTACCCCACCCGCCCTATTTACCAGACATTGCTCTTTCTGGCTACCACTTATTCAGGTCGATAACTCATGGCCTGGCCGAGCAACAATTCACTTCTTTCAAAGAAGCCAAAATATGGGTTGAGTTTTGAATAACTTCAAAAGACGAGGTATTTTTCCAATGCGGAATTCATATGCTGCCTGAAATATGGGAAAAAGTCGTAGCTAATGATGGAAAGTATTGTGAATAAAATGCATTGTATCAGTTTCTCGGAAAAAAGCTTCACAATCACTAAAAAATCCCTTAAAACTTATTTGTAGACCAATACAATATTTTTCATACTCAATCTACACTGGTCCCATGTTATATGGACTTTTCAATCTCATGCACTTTGAAGCGTCTATCGGTTATTTTGTAGTTGGGAATTTTTGTCAATTATTTCTGATATCGTGTTACAACATTTGGACTTTGGATCCATTTTGTTTCTATTCAAAAACTAAAAAGCAGGTTTTCTAAGGGTATGCCAAAGTTGTAATATCACGTCCCTGTGAATAAGGATACAGAAATATTATTGTATGACTTATGTTTAGGGTAGAGTATTACATTTCAATACACCAATAGTCATGTGTAGATGACGCTAGATTTGTGGCAACACATCATTTGAGCTTATGACCCTCCTGTGTTTGAGCATACCTACATTATTGATGTGACTTATGTTTAATACTGACTCTAGTATTCATTGGAAGTTATACGATCCAGTAATCCTGGGATCTTGAAATTTACATGGTTGGTGAATATGGGTCAGAGACTTATAGTGTCCAAATTTCAGTTCAATAAGACAAAAATCAAAAAAGTATTTCTAAGAAAAACATTAATTTCAATGTGGGTCTTATAGTGGTGTTGGAGTATAATTAACCTTTGAATTAGTTTGGAATTTGTTATTGAATAGTTCAGTAATGCCAGCTTATGTACTATTTTCTTTGGGTTGACATTTGTACTTTCTTTGGGTTCGGTTATGTTAGGTTGGGATGGAATGATATGATATGGTAGCACCAATTCAAAACAAATCCAACTAATTTAGGCCATTAAATGTCACGAACACAGCCATATTTTACTATTTCTCATAATTTTGACCTTTCACATGAAAATCTATAATAGAACCAAGTACGAGAAGGAGTAACTGAAAGTCAGTTATATTGTAAGTAGTATGATTTTACTAGCAATTACCATAATTGCCAATTAGTATATAGTACTTAGTAAGTACAAAGATGATTATTGGTTCATTGGCACTGCTGCTGCTGCTGTCACTTACACTCGAATATACTTAGAGTAGTACATTGAATGATGATTACTATCACTTTTCACAATAACCGAGTGAGTACACTCTCACAATGACATTCACTTTACTTTAGTTTTGTATGGTTACAGCTAAGATCAAAATAGAACAAGAAATTGTTATTCATTCATCATTCATCATCATCATCATCATCATTATAATTAAATGTATTACTGTTTTTGTTGGTAGTACAATAGTAGGTTGTGGCGCCAGTGATATATGTAGGTATTTCTTAAGAAATACAATTTTCTTTTAAGGTATTGAAACTGTTTAAACTTTTGAATGTTCAGTTTAATAAACTTAAGTAGGTTGATGGGTAGGTAGGTTGGTGGGTCGATATCGGTAGGCATTTGTGGCATATGTGGCATTTGTGGCTTGTACGAGTACTAATATTGGGCAAGTTCAGACTTGTATCCATAAATTCAGTTGCGTGTCTTTCAATTGAATTGTTACTTTAACTCAAAAGTCAAAACAACACCAACATCAGATACAAATTTTTTGTAAAAAAATTGTGCAAAAAAATTACTTACTATTTTACTTTGCTTTGGTTTAATTTCGCAATTGAATTTAACAACAACAAAAACAATAATAATAACGAACAACGAACAACAAACAGTTAGTGGGCCATAAAATACCGGCTAATGGTAAACTGAGCTCCGGGGGAGCATCGGTGACAGGCGAAGTTAGTGAAGGCTTACACTTTGAAATCACGCTCGTTCAAGTGTATCGTGTGGCGTTGAGTGCTGGCAAAGCGCATCGCGATCACAAGCATCATCATGCCCACCATTTCGATCATGAGGGTCAAGAGGTGTCAACAACAACGAAACCAACACCAACGGTAAGTGAAGATTATAATACACAATAATGCTATCTGCTCTGCTGATGAATTGAAATGTACATATATAATGATGAAAATGAAATTGAAACTGTAAGATTAACACTACTATAATATTTTGTTTTTTGTTTTTTTTTTTTTTTTTTTTGATTAATGAAAGATCAATCGACCACAGCCACAGCATAGTTTGTTAGCCAGTGGTCAAATACCGACACGTTTGCGCATTAATCTTGCGAATCAAGCACAAAAATCAGGTCTAATTGACGTTGTTGGTGATACTATCAATGATGACGACAGTTCAGCAACAAATGCAGTCCAATTGCAACAGCAACAGCAGCAGCAACAGCACCAGGCTGTAACCATTAATACAAATTTCGTAAATGGACAAATCAATGTGGGTTCCCGATTAGTTGCTCAACAATTGCTGCGTCTACCATCGGTAGCTTCCAGCTTTATACGTAAACCAATAGTGGCAGCAGCACCAGCACCACCACCACCATCACCAGAATTCGATATGTTAAGCAATTCGGCAAATGTACAATTTGTAGATGAAACCGAAACTCGTATTAAATTTAAACGAGAAGCTGCCGCCGCCCGCGCTGTTGCATTGAAATCATCATCATCATCATCATCATCATCACCAGCAACTGCAGGAGCAGAAGCATTACATTCCAATAAGAAAATAAATAATAATGATGGTGATGTTGGTGAAATTAGAGTTAAGCATATAAATAAACGTGGTTTAGTATTACTAGAAGATGGTTCAGTTGTTGATGATGGCTTACAGCAGCAGCAGCAGCCAGCACAGCAACAGCAATCACAATACAATGGACTTGCTGAATTTGGTGGTCAACAATTTAAAACCGAATTGGATGCAAAAATGCAACTGGAGGATGACATAAGCGAACACGATCGTGAGCCAGCCGAAGAAGAGGTCAAAGCAGTTATGGAATTATGTGCTAAATGTGATCCAGAACCATTCCAAGGAGCCATTGTATTTGCCTGGAAAAATGTACACGAGCATATGGATAATGCCTTGAAGGGTCTAAGTGTTGGCCGATGTGGAAATTTCTAGGCCTCTTTGGCACACCACAGCTTAGCTTTAATATCATTTACTTTTTTTTTTTTTTTTTGTGTTTGTTTTATCATTTTTGTTTTGTTTATTTTATTTGTTTTTGTGTGTGTATTATCCTTTTAGCAAAATATATAATAAAATTGTATTTAAAGAAAAGAAGAATAAGAAGAAGAATGGGTGTGTTTTTCTTACCTTTGATTTGTGGATATGCTGATGTTTATAATCTGAATCGAATTCCGGTTCACTAAAATAACTCTAAACAGGCAGAGAGAAAGAGAGAGAGAGAGAGATATAAGATAGAAAAATGATTTTAAAATAATATCAAAAAATTATTGTATGTAAATGAGCAGAGAAAAGAAAAAATGAAATTGTACTAATATTGCACTGACTTGATCTTGATCCCAATGTGGTTGGGATGCCTGTGATGTTGGCAATGGTTGCGGTATACCCGGTCCACCTGGTAGTATTTGTGGTGGAGCTGCAACTTCTGTTGATTCAAACAAACGCAATACGGATCGATCACGTATTTCACGTAAATGTGAACGCACATCTTCCAATTCATAGAACATATCCTTGCTGGCATCATGTATATAGATCTTAACATTCGGTCCCTCCAGATATGCCATAGTCAATTGTCGTGGAAACGAACGCACAAAAAGCGCTCGGACCGTGTCAATTGATGTGATCTCATTCGGCAAGAGAGCACGCTTCGTTTCCGAACGATATTGCAGAAAGACAAGTCCTGCAATTTGTATACAATATTGCCATGGAAGAATTTCTTATTTTGATTCAGATTTGCTAATCCTTGAATTATGTGCTAAGCGCGTCACTCACCCAATGGTCGTTCTAGCGTCTTCGATGGTGTACGCACAACTGGCAATGATGAACGTTGCTTACCGCCACGTCGAAAACCAGTACTGGCTGTTTCCACCTCAGACATAATACCGGGATCTTCGTCAAAGAGTGGCCCTTGGCTAGCCACAGGTGCATAGCCACGCATTGGTTGATTCTTTTTATTCTTTTGAACACGTGTACTCATCTACAATGGCAATCGAAATGGCAATGGCAATGGCAATGACAATGAAAATGGTATTGGGATTATATATATATACTATATTCGGATTATGGCTTACTTCCAAGTCCATGGCACGCTGTTGCTGCTGTTGTTGTTGTTGTTGTTGCTGTTGGACCTGACTAACATTGTAGCCCATCATATCGCCACCCAATGTATGACGACGTGGATCATCACGTCGCATGGCACGCCTTCGATCATCACCTAATAGTAAACAAAATACAACAATGATATGTAAAATACTATAAACTTCTATATGATTCCATTTTTATTAAATTCAAGAATGTTGGCCAAATTCTTATAATAACTGTATACATAAAAAATTGTACCAGGAGTTTACAGGCCAACCGCTAAGCAAAACTTCATAAGGCTGGTACTGAAAAAATTTGACAGCATCGAAGCTTCTTAATGACAATAGAAGCAAACTCGAAAACAGCATTCCACTTGGACGGATGTGCCAATATGTGACCAATTAGGTTCGTCGCGAGAGTAGACTGTTCCCCTAAGGCATCATCTCTCAGCTCATACCGCTCTATGTCAAATCCTTTATATTTGACGTTAATGTGCTCGTCGTCTTTTTCGCACTGGTTGCAGCAATGCATACACCATGGGGAACCTGTATAGTTACTGCCAAAAGCATCCATGAACGCTCAGGAAATGGGTGGGGCAAAAAATTTACTTCGCCATTCTTCCTTCCGTTTTATTCGGCTATGCTGTGGATTAGGCTGTGAGTCCAGCATCCTTTCGTAGAGCTGTCCCAGTGGAAATGCTTTTTGGTCTTAATGGCATGTGCCTCTTCTGTCTCAATGGCAAGTAGATCTACTGGTACTAGCACAAGTGTGGCATCGTCCGATTCAGTTTCTCATTAGACGCTCTTAAGATATCTCTTGTATAAGACTTTTTCCATTGCTTTTGCCATCAGTATCCTCGAGAGGGTCTTGCCGTATATTAAGTGCTCTTTGTCTAGAGTAACCCCTAGATATACCAGCGATCTTTTTATTGTGTGTGTATGTGTGTGTGTGTGTATGTGTAATTCTTTGAAAATATCTACAAATTAAAATTTGAAAATTCAATGATTCCGATTACCATGTTCGCCTGAGGGCATCCGTCCGGATTTGTTTTCATTTTGCCAGTCTTCTTCTGGAACAAAAAACAAAAAAACATTGAAGCAAATATTTGAACAAAATTTAATAAAACCGAAAACGTAAAACATACTAAGAGCAACAAGGATACCTCAACGACAAATACAACTTAAAACTCCTTACCGCCTTCGCGCCCTTTTCGCTTTTTCTTTGAAGACAAACTGCCACCGCCTCCTCCACTGCTGTTGCTCTGATTCGACGATGAAGTACTTTTGTCTTTACTTTTCCAACGTATTAACATCTTTTCTCTTTTATTTTTATTTTTTTTTTTTTTTTGTTGTGTTTTCCTCTCTTCTACTGCTTGTGTGCTTCCTTCTTTTTATTACTTTTACCTTTTCCTTTTTTTGTTTTTTTTTTTAATATCCTTAAAATTAAGTCAATACTAATAAGAGTAGAGAGATGGAGAGAGAGAGAGATAGAAAGATTGAATAATAAAAAAATATTAATTTCAATTTAGTTAATTGACAAAAATTTATATTACAATCATTCAGAGAACAAAAGTTTTAGGCTCAAACAAAAATTGTATACTCCTTGGGGATTAAAGCATTCTCATCGTTCATCATTCATCCTTCATCATCCATTCACCATCCACCAATCCACCATCCAATAGTCACAATAATTGCCAGTAGACTCCTCTTTTTCGTTGTGTTACAAATTTATGCTCAAACTTAATATGCTTTTTGCACTTTGGGAATGATAATGATATATGTACATATGTATGTATGTATGTAGTAAGTAATGAAAATGAAAAAGATACAAAAATATATATGGGCAAATATGTATTTAAGGATTTGTTTATAGTACACACACACTCACACAAACATACATATACAGAAGGTGTATGCAAAAAAAAAAAAAATTCAATTGCCTGCCGGCAGAATAAACATCCAATGACCCCAACATACCACCGCCTTTCTATCTTCATCATCATGACAATCATCATCATCACAATTATCATCTCACAATCATCATCATCGTCATCACGTGTCCAAAGCTTAGTTAATCGTAGACGTGTAGGAAGAAAGCATTCATTTCTATTTAAATATGTAGTAGTAATATATATAAGTGTGGTGTGTGTGTGTGTGTGTGTGTGTGTGTGTGTGTGTGTTGTATAGAAGAAAAAGAGAGTGAGTTTCTGTTTGAGAGTGAAACACGACAACGAGGTAAAGAGAAAGAAGATTGTCAATATTGCAGCGCAAGCAGCAACGTAAATGGCCGATTGAACTGACATTTTGGACAGTATTAATCATGATGCTGCTGATGATGCTGATGCTGCTGATGATGATGATGATGACGGTGATGATGTTAACGATGGCAGGTAGTAGAGTAAATGTTGATGATGGCAGTAGATGTCAGACATCAGATATCAGACACGAATCGAAATCATAGGAAGGAGTGAGTAAAAGCACGATTAGTACAAATACTGAAGCAGTAGTAGCAGGACTAATCGTCGTGCTCTTAACTCTTTTATAGTATAGTACTACATACATATGTCTGTAGGTACTTTTTATATTAGCGAATGCCGCCGATGCGATGTGATGCGGAAGCTAAAACTGAAACTGAAGCTGAGAGCAGAATTTGTAAATGTCAAATGTTGTTTGCAATGCTGTGCTTTGCTATGCTATGACTTAGGTAGGCTTGGATAGATAAGAATATGTACATATTTACTTCTTCAACCTTCTCCCATGATGCTGCTTGTCATGGAAACGGATGTGATGTGATGAAATGGGATAGGATGCGATGTGATATGTTTTTGATGTGATGTGATGTGATGGGTTTGTGTGCTTGGCATGGCGTGCCATGACGTGGGGTTGCTGTAAGTCTACTCGTATTGCAAAAATTTCAAGCAATCTTTAGCAATTTCTCAGGTAACAATTTAACTCAAAAATATACATATGAACATATATTGCGTAGATTGCGTAGACTGCAAATTCATTATTTCATCAGTTAGTGAGTGAGTGAGTGAGTGGTTCATGGGAATCCACTAAAAGTTCTGTGTTTTAAACACACAAACAAGAAATAGAAAAAAACCAAAAGGAAACTTGTTTCCATTTCCCATTAAGGAAACACCATTTATAGAGCTAAACTATACTAAACTAAACTAAACTAATGAATAAATAAATGTATGAATGAATGAATAATTGATTGAAAGATAAATCCAAATTTGACAAAGACAAAGGCGGCGCTTTGAAGTATCCAGTAATAGTAGTTGTAGTCGTCCACAACACAAGTAATGTTTCGTTAGTTCGTTTGTTCATTTGTTCATTGCCAATCATGGCCAGAACATGGCTCAAACACAAACTGAGACACAAACACTTACACATTGACACATACATACATGCATGCATAGATAATTGTTTTTACAAATAGTACGAAAAAACACACACACACACATCAACACACAAACACACAGTTCAAGCACACGGCAATAATATGTGCTTCTCTAATAGGACACAATAAAAAAGAAATTAATGTTGTACTAGTACTAGTAGGTAGTACTTAGTTTAATCAACCGAATTCCGCATTTACCTCAAAACATATAAAAAAACGTAAAAACGTTAAACGTTTTCCTGCACCGTAATTATGTCGTCGTTTTGCAATTTATGTGGTTTTTGGATTTTTGTGTGTTTTTGTAATGAAATTGAATTTTTCTTCAAAAAAAAAAAAAAAAAAGGAATTGCGTTAAACATTAATTATTCTATGAATTAGTATGAAATTAATTTGGAATGTTCGTTTGTTTGTTCGTTTAGTTTTGGTAGTTTGTTAGTAGTTCGTTTGGTCGCGATGTCTGTGACCGCTTTTCAAAACCGTTCGATAAGTTGTAATGCCAAAATATTTCTGGTATATCAGAAAACATGTTTCCGCCCTATCCGAGGGAATTTCGAAATGGCGCATGCGTCAATTCACCGATGCTGAGAGTACGACGCACTAATGTCAAGAAGGTGCACCAACGCTGGCCTGCTGATGACATGAGTTATGCCGGAGGCGGTAAACATTACATACCTACATACATACATACATATGTATGTCTATTGTATATTGTAATTCGATTTCGGTAATTTCATATCAACCCAAAACTGATTTAACTAAACTTAAAGTGAGTGATGCGCAAAATAATATATTGTACTTATGCATAGAATTTAAATATACAATCATATGCAAGCACAAAATGTCCTCAACATTATTCAATTTTATTTAAAAAAAAAAAAATAAATAAACATGAACAATACAAAAATTTGATATTTAAATAGTATTCTCATTCATTAACGAACAAGAAGAGTGTTGCAAAACATACTACATATAATGGTATTTGCAGCACTGACACAATGACAAAACAGCTGATGGCCCGGTGTCGCATAGACCAAAAACGGCACCAGGACAAAGAGTATAAAACATATATATTTTAATGGTCTTTGGTAATAGTGTTGTCCAATTGTTTCAAAAAATCCACCATTATTTCAAAAAAATTCACCATGGTACCATTATTTCAAGAAATCCACCATTATTTAAAAAAATCCAGCATGCGACACCGGGCCATGATTTGTTAAATGCAAGTAATGTTGAATTTTAAATTAAACCTAATTGGTTTGATACAATATGTACTATATGAAGTATAACATTTATATTATTCTTTTTTTAATTTAAAATTTTAGTTTCATGAAAAGAAAGTATACAAATACATACCAATTTAAACAAAATGAATGGAATCGAAACAGTACTGCCAAGTAAAGTGGTGCCAACAAAACCACTATGATGCATGCACTTGACAGCACTGTAATAGTATATCATCACAGCTGTTTTGATTATGCGGACTTGATGAATTGGAACATCATAATGTAAAAAATAAAAACCAAAACAAAAGACATTATTACATCAACATTAAATTGTTATTGTTAAATTATTAATGAATGAAGAATGTTGAAATTCCTGTCCAGGTTCTCCACAGCCCGTCGCTGTATTTTAAGTGATAAATTAAATTATACAACAAGAATTTGCAGAAATCAACAACAGCAGCAAATCAATACAATTGTTGCGCCGGCTAAAGGTTCGTTCGAATGGATGAATGAAATGTAATACAATTTCTTATTCTAATAAGTTTTGCAGAGCCCAATCTAATAGTGTATCATGGTGTTTGGCCGTCTGATGTACAATGTGATTTCCAGGCGCATATGCGTATCATTACCGAATTCATTAGTGAAGCTGAAGAACAACAACTATTTGAAGAAGTTGAACCATATATGAAGCGTCTTCGTTATGAATTCGATCATTGGGATGATGTAAGTAGTATGTATTACATAGTAAAACTGAAATCTACACAAATATGTTGTATGTTGTATATTAAATGAATTTTAGTATGATTCTTTTTTGATATGATTATATTCAGGCAATACATGGCTTTCGTGAGACTGAACGTAAGAAATGGTATCCACACAATCGTAGCGTACTAGAACGTGTGCGTACAATTGCTTTTGATGGCGAAATCATGCCCTATGTACATGTCCTTGATCTGGCAGCAGAGGGTGTTATCAAGCCACACGTCGATAGCACAAGGGTAACTAGCTACACAATACGTATGCTGTATCTGTTCTTTGGTTCTAATTAAATTCAATTCCAGTATTGTGGCACAACAATTTCAGGCATAAGTTTGCTAACAGATTGTGTTATGCGTTTGGTGCGTACCAATCCCGATATACATAAACAAAGTAGTGTGTCGAACGCTGACACCTCGAAGTCATCTGATTCATCTGTGCCTAATGCTAATGCTGCTGATGTTGATGAATATCGCACTCAACCGCAAATAGAACTTGAAAATAACTATTATGCAGATTTATATTTGCCAAGACGTTCCTTATACATAATGAGGTAATAAACATACATACATATGCACATCAATTATATATTTTGTTTTATAATTCTTTTCTCATCTTTCAGTCACAGCGCTCGTTATAATTTCACTCATGAGATTTTGTCGAATGAACGGGCCATATTCGAAGGCAAACCTATTACAAAAACCAGACGTATTTCAATTATTTGTAGAAATGATCCATCCTAACATTAAATAAATTACAATATGGTAGTTCATTTATAGTTCCATATTGCTTTGTTCGATTTGAGAAACAACTTCGTTCGGTTATGGTTAAAAATGCTTTAAAATTATAATTAAAAGTTCAAATTTTTAATAATATTACATATATATGTTAAAAGATCGTTTTATTCCCATTCAATGGTAAATAGTAGTCATCAATACACAGAATAAACATTCATCTTAAAGAGCCCAATAACATTAAATGGCTTCTCTGTAATACAAAGCGTTACAATCAAATTCTTTGCGGTGCACATGAATCCAGAGGATTTGGAACTCAAAATAAATACATACTTAAAAGATGAAGAAACAAACTAACTCCTTGGACCCATACAGTCTCTACTATGCCTAGACTTGGACAAAGTTCGTCTGTGGAAGATAGTTCGAAGGCCGGTGACATAGCAAAGATACCACCTGTCTGTGACTCTAATTGATCACATACATACATATGTGATCAATTTTGAAATCTATAAAGAACTTAAAGTAACTTTTGTTGTGGATGAAATAAAAGAAGTTGCATAATCTGTGAATAAGTATGGATGTTAGGCATTCATTTCGTAAATCTTTCACTTAGAGTTTAAGAATTAGATGTTGTACTAATGTTTACATTGATAGCCCTCATTTAAAACACATATTACATAATGAGTTAACCCACTTTCCGGTATGTATTCCTACTGAGGAAGAAGAAGTGGAACACTCTCTCAATGTCCCTTGCCAGCTTAGTCCACCTATGAATCCAATCAGACTCCAAGAAATCCAAGCAGAAATAAAATCACTTAGCACAAAGAAATCTAAAGGGTACGTTGGAATTGATGATACAACAATAAAAGCCCTACCAATTAAATGTCAACTGCTTTTAGTACACATTTTCAATGTCTGATTCATGCTTGGTCATTTCCCTAGTTAATGAAAATGTACCGAAATTATTCTCATACCTATACCAGGGGAGCCTGAACAAGAGCTCACATCTGCGCTGCTGTGGTCTTGGATGTCAAACAAGCCTTTGACTGTGTATGGCATAAAGGGCTTCTTTATAAAATTAAAAATAAACTACCATCACCTCAATTTCATTTTCTAAGATCATACTTGTCTAATAGAAGATTTTATGTCAAAATAATACAATCTGTTCTCCCTCAAGCTACTGTATTGGGTCCACTACTTTATACCCTTTACACTGCAGATATGCCTAACCCAACTGGGAAAGAAATGACAATTGCCAGCTACTCAGATGACACAGCTATATTAATCAGGTCATCAAATATCAGCAGTGCCACTCACCTATCAAAACATCAGCTTCGAAATAGTGAAAAGTCAACACACATGGTTTTTACATTACAGAAAGGCTCAAGCTCCTCACTCCGTTTTAATGGTGTAGTGATATCAATGAGGGATAGTGTTAAATATCTCGGCATGAATTTGGACGTCATACAATCGCTAAAAGAAAGCACTTAGATCTCAAAACAAAGCGCTTGTATTGGTTAATTGGCAATTAATCAAAACTCAGCCTTGAAAACAAAATACGACTCTATAAGTTCATACTGAAGTAAGTTTGGACATGTCGCATACAGCTTTGGAGAACTGCAGCTAAATCCAATGTAAACATTCTACAAAGGTATCAAAACCTAAGACTACGTAAACTCACCGGTGCGCCATTGTATGTATATTCACAACGATGATTTACACAGAGACCTACATATGCCAACGGTCATGGAAAAAGTTGTCCGCTTCAGCAAGAGGTATGTCGAAAGACTCAGATCACATCCAAACCTACTAGCATACAAACTTCTTAACACGGACTCCACACAATGCAGACTTAAAAGAACTCATGCTATGGACCTGACTGATTTTATCGAAATCGACCTACTAAATCGAAAAAAAATTATATTTTTAATTCTGTTACCGACTTTTTGGCTGATTTTCGAATGTTCCCTCATTAGCTGCGGGGCAACATTAAAGATCTGATAACACTGTGTTACAAAAAAAAAAAAAAATGAAAAAACTTCTTATCAGACCTAGTGCCTAATGCTAATGCATTACACCCTCAAAATCTTGTTTTAGAGCCCAAAACCCGTTTTTAAGAGGTTCCTGTACATATTACCTTATAACTTGGCCATTTTTTATCGGATTTCAAATTTTTTGCATTTAGAAGCTGAAATGTAGCCCTTTACAACCATGTATCATGTATTTTGTTATCATTCAAATTCATGAAGATACAGACCAAAAACTTTCCAAAATTTTGATTTTTCCATCGATTTTGCAACTTTAAGTCTAATTTGTGCCCCTTATCTTATCTAAATTATATTTTTTCTCTACGTACATCGAAAGTTTAGTCATTTTAGCTTTAAATGAACCCTTTTTGAATAGAATCGGTTAAAAATTACTTGATTTATTGTACTTTTTGTAATTGCATATGACAGTTTTCTTTCCTTTTTTATTCTTAATTGTTGCAGATAGAGGGAGATAGCTAGAATAAAAAAAAATGATTTGAAAAGGCTTCACCCCAACGATCTTCTTAATAGAAGATCGTAATATATTTTAGATGTCTTGTTTATCTTTTATTTATCTCACGTAAATGTCTTAATTATGATGAAGCAAATGTATAAAAACCCATCCGGTTGTTTGTCATTAAATTAAATAATATCAATATATCAAAAAGACATGCATACATATAATTTAGATTAATTTGTTAAAGTTCTCTTACCGGACTAAATACATATACATAAATGTATTTAACAAAAAAATAGAAAACACATAACACTTAGCAAGTTGGTTGTCGCAATTTAGATTGCATCTAAAATTTGTATTACAAGAATACATAATATATAAATATTGAATATTTTAAATAGAAATTCATATATAAGTATTGTATATAAATATTTTTAACCGCCGTGGCTTTACAACATTTTTCAACACTATTCTGTTGTACTCAGCTGAGTCAGCTGAATCAGCTGTTCACCACATGCACCGGCGACTGGTAGTAATACATACATACAAACGTATATCTATAATCTTAGTAAAAAGAATTTCGTATAGAAATGTTTAGAACTTTAGGCAATCCAATAAATATTTACTTAAATTGTCATCATTTAAAAAAGAATGTGAATGTAATACAAACGCTGAGAATTGGAATGATGATGGGGAGACGTTCATTCTGCCAGCCAATTGAAATTAACAGTGATGACTTAAAGAATATACCACCGGATCGAATAAGAAATTTCAGCATTATAGCACATGTTGATCATGGTAAAAGTACTTTGGCTGATCGCATATTAGAATTGACCGGTGCAATTTCTCCGAATTCCGGACAACATCAAGTTTTGGATAGTCTGAGAGTAGAACGGGAACGCGGTATTACGGTGAAAGCTCAAACTGCCACAATCATACATAAGTACAAGGGTATAACATATCTTTTGAATCTTATTGACACACCAGGACATGTGGATTTCTCCAATGAGGTTGGTGCTATCGAATTCAATGCATAGATGACATAAACCCTAATTTTTATAGGTTTCACGTTCGCTAGCAGCATGCGATGGTGTCATACTACTAGTGGACGCCTGTCATGGCGTTCAGGCACAGACTGTAGCGAACTTTTACCTGGCAAAGAGTCGGAAACTGGCAGTGGTGCCTGTACTCAACAAGATTGACATTAAGCATGCAAATCCGGAACAAGTGTGTAAGGACTTACAATCGCTATTTGGTATCAAACCGGAAACTGTACTAAAAGTAAATCAAATGAAATTTTAAAATCATATCATCTATCATATCATATGTACTATGCATTTTAGATATCTGCAAAACTTGGCACAGGTGTCCCAAAAGTTTTGGATCAAGTTATTGAAGACATACCACCGCCACAAGTGGATCGTGATAGCGCTTTTCGTGCTTTAATTTTTGACAGTTGGTTTGACAAATATCGTGGTGCCTTAAATCTGGTTTATGTTGTCAATGGGCAACTCGAAATTGGTCAGGAAATCCAATCGCTGGCCACTAGAAAAGTGTATACTGTCAAGAGTGTATCACTGTTACGCCCAGCAGAGAGTCCTGTTAATTGCCTGGCAGCTGGTCAAGTTGGTTTAGTCGCTTGCAATATGCGAAACAGCAAAGAGTCTATTATTGGTGATACATTACATTACAAGAATCAAAAGGCTGCTGCCGCTGGAAGTTATGTGCCGCAGCAACCAATTGTCTTTGCTGGTGTCTTTCCTTCAGATCAGTCGAAGCATGTGGCTCTGCGTGGGGCCATTGAGAAGCTTGTCCTTAATGATTCTGTTGTTAATGTTAACGTTGATTCAAGTCCAGCACTTGGTCAAGGTTGGCGTTTGGGATTCCTCGGCCTACTGCATATGGAAGTCTTCAGTCAGCGTCTAGAACAAGAATATGGTGCCGAACCGATAATTACAGCACCATCGGTTACTTATCGCATTGTATTGCGTAACCAGAAAATGATCAAACAATTGGGCAAGGAAACATTGGAAATATCAAATGCAGCCCTATTACCGGAACCGGCAAACATTAAAGAATGCTATGAGCCTCTCATAGTGGGTACAATAATAACACCAGTTAAATATGTTGGACAAATCATTGGCTTGTGCATTGACCGACGTGGCATACAACAAAGTTCCATTAACATCGATGATGATCGCATCCTAATGAAGTACATAATGCCGCTCAGTGAGATTATAGTTGATTTCAATGATTGCCTGAAATCCTTAAGCTCTGGCTATGCTAGCTTCAGTTACGAAGATTATGGTTATCATGAAACGAACATAGTACGTCTTGATATACATCTCAACAATCGACCAGTCGAAGAACTCTGCCGGATTGTGCACACTTCCAAGGCTGTTAATATTGCTCGTGATATGGTATCAAAACTAAAAGATTTAATACCCAGGCAAATGGTACAAATTGCTATACAAGCTTGTGTCGGCAGTAAAGTCCTAGCGCGTGAAACTATAAAAGCTTATCGCAAAGATGTTACCGCTAAACTTGTAAGTCATCATCATCTTCATCACATAAACATCAACAACATATCAGACCTTAAAATAGGAACATGATTTTTAAAACTTTTCTTTCTTCTCGTTCTCGATCTGGTTCTGATTTTAGTATGGTGGCGATGTAACACGTCGCATGAAATTATTAAAACAACAAGCTGAAGGCAAAAAGAAGATGCGCATGTTTGCCAATATTCGGGTGCCTCATGAAACCTTCATCAATGTTCTTAAACGTTAGACACACAATGGTGAGTAATTAAACTTTTGCATGAAGATACGTAAATTTGTGTATGGATAAAACTAAATCTAAATTAAAAATCTCTATATAAATTCTTATTGGATACTTCAATTCAAGTCAAATCAAGTCGTCGTCGTCGTCGATTTTCTTCAGACAACACATCGATATCGATAATGGTGATAGGTCAGACCTTATGCCTGCCTGCCTGCCATCAGTGAGTGATCCATTCATGTATTTATTGTAGCTTATTGAAAAACTTTTTGAATGATATGAGAATGTTTGTTTCTGAAAAAGATTGTCCAAGAGAAGCTGAAGGCTAGGGCCATGCATTAAGCAATTCAATTGTTCTCACTGAGCGATGCATAAAAATTAAAACCAATTGAATTGCTGAACGATGCCGATAATCGCTCAAGGCGTGGCTCTAGCCTAAGAAGTCTTATGAACTCCTTCGTATGCTCAACTAACTTCAAACTTTTCTGGCCAGCTACAAATCCTTCTATCTGTGGTAGTAGTTGCAGACATGCCGCTTGACTTGGATGTTTTTGCAATCAGTTTGCTCGTGTCCAGCACTATCATATTTCTTACATGAATTAAAACTTGACAACAAACTGAAAGCCATGGATATCATCAGGTGCCTTATATTCACTGTGTACATATATGTACATATGTGTATATGCAACCATGACAATGAACCTCATGTGGCTTAAGTGACCTTGTTCTCTTATTGGCTACCATCACACAATATATGTAAATTGAAGTTCCCAGAGAGATGATAGATGATCTTCTATGATCATTCAACATTATTTATACAATCGAAATTCAATTTGTGGAAGCAAGGAAAATTTATCACTTTTCGGCTTATCTATTATTCTCTATTGATGGAGGGGGAGTACCACAAACTTATCAGATGTATGTGTACTTACCATATATTTATTATGGATATGTGTTCGTTTGTCAAACTTATCTCTCATTCTTTCATTGTTTCATTGTTTTGTTTTCTTTTTCTTCGTTTCTTTAGTTGTTGTGTGCTTGAATATGATAAGGACAACAATATTCTATACAAAAAGTATAATAAACTTGGTTGCATAAAAGAAAAAATTGAGAGCGAGCGACCGAATGAAATAAGTCCCCCAGAATCTTGTGTCATCTGAGGTGGGTGGAGAGCCTTACAATGCTTGACTTTGTTGTTGGTTTTTTTTTCTTCATTATTTTCGTGTTATTTTGTTTTCGAATTGACCATTCACTGCAGTCACTGCTACCGCTTAGACTTTGTTTCTCTTCTTCACTTGATCTGATCTGTTGTTGTCGACGACGACGACAGTGACGACGGAAACGTTGCAAATTTCATGTCATAAAAACTTGTATTTAATTTAATTTAAAGTGATAATAAACAAAAAAATTAAACTTGTTAAAGTTACTTATATTTACAATCAGTTCGTGAGAATAAACAACCTAACCATATGTAAATGGACATACATAATATTGTACCTATAAAAGAACATCACAGTGAATGGTGGAAGATTACCTATCCTTCGGGAAACCTGAAAAGCAGGTCTAGGGGGTGACTCCTCTTAGAGTAGATGTATGTTGTTACCAGTGACAAGAAGGCCTGCTGTGGGATCGTTAGGGCTTGCTTTAAGGCGAGATACGTATTTTCTGGCGAATCAAATTCAAATTTCTATACAATAATATAAATACATACCTACATATGTAACTAGAAATCATTTTTATACTCTTCACGGGAGTGAATAGTATTATGAGTTTGTCATGAAGTTTGTAACACACAGAAGGAGACATCGTAGACCCCATAAAGTTTATATATGTATTTGTGATCAGCTCGCTGAGACGAGTTGATTAAGCCATGTCCGTCTAGCCGCAAACTGGTCCGCAGTTCGGAATCAGCCGAAACGGACCACTAGGGGGTACCTCCCATACAAACCCCCCTAACTAAAATTTAAACACTATAAGTTAATGATCTATATCCATCAACCATGTAATTTTCATGGTCCTATGGTTACCAGGACTGGTACCTCCTATACAAATCCCCATTTAAATAAAGGGATTTTTTAGAAAAAGTTTTTTGTTTTTTGACGTATCGTACTGAAATTTGGACATTATAAGTTTGTGATCCATATTCATCAACCATTTAAATTTCATGATCTTAGGGTTACCAGTAGGGGTACCTCCCATACAAACCCCAATTTAAATTAATGTTCTTATTAGAAAAAGTTTTTATTTTTTAACGTATCAAACTGAAATTTAGACACCATAAGTTTCTGATCAATATCCATAAACCATGTAAATTTCATGATCCTATGGTTACCAGGAGGGGTACCTCCCATACAAACCCACATTAAATGACAAACTTGTAATGAGTAAAAGTACAATAAAAATACAGTGCCACTCAAACTGTGCTTATATTTTATAGTCAAACTGTGTTCTGTACTCAAACTGTAACAGAGAGTATATAGTGATGCTAAGAAAGGAAGGTTGGATGCTGAAGAGTATTACATCTTTGGCATAGCCAATGATAGTCTTCTTTTTGGTTTTGTTTTTTTTTTTTTTAATCAAAACAACTAGGCCAGATGATCATCATAGGATATTTACATGAGCTTAGATAATTACATTTGTCATATTATTTAAGGAATTCTAAGATCTCCTATTAAGGACATAATTGCAATGAACCACCAGGGCATTGGGTGGGGTGCTTCAGTTACCTTTTATTGTTTCGGCTGCTGAAGAAATTAATTTCGTAGATCACCAGTTATGGTATACATCATTTAGCTATTATGGTGTATTCTTATTAGAAATAAGTATAAGGAGCAACGCTCGCCCATATTTGAATGTTGTATCGTCAAACTAAGGACACTTCTTGTTTTTATTCTATGGTATGTATAATCAATTTATAGTTGAAGGACTGTTTATTGTTCACACATAGTAGCAGTCAGTCCAGTTTCCTCATTCCATATTGACAACAGCATGACACAATGATACTATTCACATGGTGAATAGTTTGTTCAAGATCAGACCTATAAGGTATCAAACCTAATTCATCTACATACATACAATATAACTGAGCATCACCGGATTTGGGGCCCAATGTTCCATCGTTTGGGTTATTCAATTTCACTTCTTCAACGGGGTGTAAATGAAGATCGCGAATAGCTATCACAATAGTTTATTATAGTTGTCTGGAATCGGCATATCTACCGTGCATAATATATTTATTTCAAACTAGCTGTGCCTGCGACTTCAGGAGCATGGTATTTTATTAGTGTAACAGTTAGGAAATTAGTTTCCTCCATCATCAGCTATGTTATGTTGGCGCTCAACAAAAAATGAGGAAGACAGTCGAAATTGACCAAAAAGTTGGTAGCAATACTCAAAAAGTTGGCAACAGTACTAAAAATTTAAACTAATATCTTTTGAATTTGTAGGTCGATTTCGTTAAATTAAACGTTATATGTTACAGGAAACTTGCTTCAATACACCTGTGAAAACCGAAATCAAAATGGTTAAGTCGTTTCTGAGATTAGCCGGCATAGACAGAATGACGTTTACGATTTTACATATATATAGATTTTTCATAAAATTTGCGTTTTTCCGAATAATTGGGGGTGTTTACTGCAATCATTATCAATCGGATTATCGAATTACTATTGCATAGTACTGTATGTGTTGAAATAAAGTTCTTTTATTATAATATGCATATAGTATCGTATTAATGAAAACTTTGCCGTTTCTACACAACACATTTCATAGCCCATGGAGTACTGAAGGGGGTCGCTATATTTTGTGACGGAACAAAAGTTTGGCGGATATTTAACACAGTTTTTCAATAGAAATCATTAAAAAAACAAGAGAAATCAATTTGACATACATATAAGTACATATGTACAAATACCATATATGATATGATATGATATGATATGTACGAGTATGTGTATCATCATCATATGTGTATTAAGAAATGTTTTTGCTGTTGTTGTTATTGTTGTTGGATGTTTGTTTGGGGAATGGGGAATGGAGAAGTCAAGTAAAACTGGAGCTGGAGCTGGAGAATTATATGGATGTACATGTGTATGTATTTACTCATGAGAGTGAGTATGAATGTTCTTCTATTCGTTCCACTCTTGATAAGACAGAGGCGCCTTATGCATTGTTTTTGTGTTCTGTTTTTGTATTAAAACTTAAATAAACAACAACTAAGTCAACGCCTTTCTCTCTTTACACTTATTGGAGACGAATAAAAGAAAGACAGAAAGGAGTATTCTAGAAGAGTGAGTATAAGCTGAATGAATTTGAGTTCAAATTTCATTTAAATTATATTCTAACACATGTTTTGTTGGTCTTAAATTCTGAACTTGTTCTTATTGAAAAGTTTATTGTTTTTGAAACAAAGTTCAAAAGACTCATATAATGATGCACCTGTCTGTCTGTCTGTCTATCGGTCTGTCTGTTTGTCTTTCTTTCTGTCATTATATGTACATACTACATACATCATATGCACTACATACATATATACAAACGCCTTCTTTATATGGTAATATTGTGTACTGTATCGTGAGTATTATGTTGGTAAGAGTCTTTATGCTCATCAAAGAATTTTATGAGATGAGAGACAAAAATACACTATACAAAGACTTTCACTTTGTTCATTTTCACATTTTAAACAAAAAAAAAAAAAAAAAACCTAGAGTTATTCTCAATTCTCAGTTCAGTTGAAAACACTTGAGATCTCATTTGATTAAGGGATCCATAAAGAACACGTAAGCAAAATATGTAGTACTCTATACATTATAAATTGTATATTCATTGATATATAACATGATATGTATATGTAAATATGTATGTAAAGGAAATACAAAACCAAAAAAAAAAAAAAAACAGAAAGAAGGCTATCATTGTCTATGCCAAAGATGTAATACTCTTCTCGCTCCTCCAGGTTGTATCCAACCTGTCTTTCTTAGCATCATTCTCTTTTTTCTAATAAGAACATTAATTTAAATGGGGGTTTGTATGGGAGGTACCCTTCCTGGTAACCCTATGATCATGAAATTTACATAGTTGATGATTATGGATCAGAAACTTATAGTATCCAAATTTCAGTTTGATACGTCAAAAAACAAAAAACTATTTCTAATAAAAACATTT
Source organism: Amiota communis (assembly GCA_037043315.1). Classification (NCBI taxonomy): domain Eukaryota; kingdom Metazoa; phylum Arthropoda; class Insecta; order Diptera; family Drosophilidae; genus Amiota; species Amiota communis. The sequence goes on from JBAMAV010000477.1 coordinate 379,335, forward strand.
ATTTAAATGGGCGTTTGTATGGGAGGTACCCTTCCTGGTAACCCTAGGACCATAATATTTACATTGTTGATGGATGTAGATCAGAAAGTTATAGTGTCCAAATTTCAGTTTGATACGTCAAAAAACAAAAAACTTTTTCTAATAAGAACTTTAATTTAAATTGGGGGTTTGTATGGGAGGTACCCTTCCTGGTAACCCTAGGACCATAATATTTACATTATTGATGGATGTAAATCAGAAACTTATAGTGTCCAAATTTCAGTTTGATACGTCAAAAAACAAAAAACTTTTTCTAATAAGAACTTTAATTTAAATGGGGGTTTGTATGGGAGGTACCCTTCCTGGTAACCCGAGGACCATAATATTTACATTATTGATGGATGTAAATCAGAAACTTATAGTGTCCAAATTTCAGTTTGATACGTCAAAAAAACAAAAAACTTTTTCTAATAAGAACTTTAATTTAAACGGGGGTTTGTATGGGAGGTACCCCCCCCTAGTGGTCCGATTCGGCTGATTCCGACAAATAAACAAAAAACTGAGGGACTAGTTTGCGGCCAGATGGACAAACGGACATGGTTTAATCAACTCGTCTCATCGAGCTGATCACAAATATATACATATGTATACTTTATGTGATCTACGATGTCTCCTTCTGTGTGTTACAAACTTCATGTCAAACTTATAATACTATTCACTCCCGTGAAGAGTATAAAAAATGTATTGTTTAAAACATTTCCTTTGTGTTTTGTTCGTTCCCTTTTCTTATGATCTTTGTTGTCACAATAAAATGACAAATCTTTTATAGAGATTTTTTAATAGAATTCATTTCTTATAGAAAACACAAATGTCAAATGCTGCAGGCACATTCAAATTCTGCATAACTTTAACTGTTTATTGAACTTTCTTAAACTGGAATAAAAAAAATAATACAAAAATCGAATTTCCCTGACCCTGAAACATTCAAACACACACACATGGACACACTCTCTCTCTCTCACACACACACACACACACGAGGGTGCTGTGAAATAATTCTGGCCTTGATATTCTTATATGGGTGTTTAAATTTGCGATACCTTTTCTAAATCTATTCTAAACTGATTGGAAACAAGCAACTTGCTTTTGTATTAACTGCATTTAGAATGATATCATTGGCCTAACGGTTTTAAAAGATCATGTAATATTACTTTGTGTTTGTATCATTTTTGAATAATTATGATTAGTACGTCGCAATCTGTAATTTAGGCTTGGCAGCTAATTGGAAACAAATTCGACTTTGTAGAATTTTTTTATATCTACATACATATATGTAAAATCGTAAGCCTTTTCCTGTTTGTGCACGTTAATCTCAAAAACGGCTTAACATATTTGAATGCGTTTTTGACTGGTGTATTGTAGCAAGCTTCGTGTAACATTTAGCGTCTATTTTAGTGAAATCGACCTACTAAATCAAAATATATTCATATTTTTAATTCTGTTGCCTACTTTTTGGCTGATTTTTGAATGTTTTCCTCTTTTGCTGAAAACGAAAAAAGAGACCGTGAAAAACTTGTAAAATTACTGACCGCTAAATTGTATGCAAATAAAATTGGATCTTCGAAAGAGTGCTGCAGACATTCGGCGTGAAATAATTGATGAATTTAGCGGAGAAATATCAAAACGGACCGTTGCTAGTCGATTTGCATAGGCTGGCCTCCATGGGCGTATTTCGCAGAAGAAGCCATTAGTGACAATGAACCAAAGAAAATGTCGTATACAATTAGCTAAGAACTACGTTGATTAGCCTCTTAATAAATGAAAATATGTGGTTTGGAGTGATGAATCAAAGATCACCCGTCTTGGTCCAGATGTAGAAATTATGTTAGACGGCCAAAAAGGTTGGCAATAAATTCTGGGTGTATTTCAAACATTGTGAAACATGGAGACGGTAGCATTAACATATGGGAATGTTTTTCCTGGAATGGAGTTGGTCCTATACACCGTATAGTCAAAGAAAAATTTGTTGATATATTGCGTGCTGTGATAATACAACGGGCGGATGAAAATGTACCTGTTATTTGGACTTTTCAACAGGATAACAATCCGAAGCACACAGCGAAGCTCACCAAAAAATGTTTCGAACAAAAATCTATGAGTTTTCTTGAGTCGCCATCGTCAAGTCCTGATATAAATCTTATTGAATACTTATGGGATTATTTTAAAAAAAGCCGTCGCTGCACAAAAAATAATAAATTTCAATATGTCTTATGAAAAAGTGAAAGAGGCATTGTATGCCATACCTGTTCAAAGGTGTCAGCACCTTATAACATCAAAGCAACGTCGTTTTAAAACAAAGAGGTTTCCCCACGAAATACTATAAATATTATAACACGTTAAGAGGTTTTTTTTTTAAATAATTTGTTCAGTTTGCTTTTGAATTTTTGTTATGATTTTTTTGTTATTTTATAAGAGATCTATTGACATTCAATTATGCCTTACTATTCGTTAATATGTACCAAACTTATTCAATGTTTAAGTTTTCCGGTGTCAATACAAAATAAAAGATATACACATGTTTTAAGCAAACCAAACCGTCGTTTCCAATTAGTTGACAATAGCTGTACACATCGTAGATTGGAAGTATTTGTGCCACTGATCACTTAAGCCACTCAATGGATTCCAAATGGAATTACTGAAAAATAACAAGCTTTCTCGGCAGGCTGTCAATATTTTAACAAAATTTTTAATAACTTTTTCGCATAATGATGGTTCAGGATTAGTGATATTTGTCATAATGATAGTTCAATTAGTGATTGATATTTGCTCTCAGTGATGTTGTCTTTGTTGAGGTGTTGACAAGTTTAAGGATTATCGGCATACAAAAAAAAATCCATAAGAAGAAGTCCAATGGTAAATCGTATGATCTTGGTCTGTTGTTCGATTATAATCGAGGAATATTCCTCTCTAATATCCTTTTAACTGTTGTATCATTATTGTACAATACTAGTATGTATCTGGGTCAGGCAGGAAGTTATTCAGTACGCCCTCGTATCTCTTGTATAAGTGTATAGCCTCATCATTATCAAGTAAATACTTCTCTTTTTTCTATTATAAATAAGGGTATATTAGATTATGCACACAAGCACTTAGATATACTGTTTATATGCATTCATATGTATGTTTGTATAGTTTTGTTAAAGTAAAGGAATTATTGGCCCAAAAGAATACTTGATTTATCTATGCTCTTTATACCACCAAAATCACACACACACAATCAATCATATCGAGACCACCAACCCACACCCACAAATTTTTGTATATTTGTGTTCTCCTATAAATGCGTCCATGACCTTGAAAAACATTTTGAGCATTTCTCTCAAAGTGCAGCGAAAGTGATGGACATATGTACTATATAAGATGTGTGAGAGAGTGAGCAAAGAAGAGATCGAGAGAGTAAAAGCTAATATCCATGAAAAAGAACAAGAGAGTGAAAGAGAGAGGACTTCAGCTAAATGAAAAGATGAGAGTTAAGCAATTGCCACTTGTACCCTTCTTCTTCATTGCTATTGAATTGAATTAAGCTAGTAACTTAATAACTGTCCATCATATGTTCTATTCTATGTACAGATTATAATTTTAGATACTCATAGTAGATACATATCTACAATAACAATAATAAAGCAACAAAAGAAACTTAGTTGCACAGAGGGGAAAAATACAATAAGAAAAGGTAAATATTTTTGCAACTCAGCAAACAATTGAACTGAACTGAACTGAACAGAACAGAACAAAACAGATGCAAACAACAAAGCGAAGCAAGCGAGTAGAAACGTAGAAGAGCGAGAAAAAAGGCTTTACTTACACTTACACTAATGAAATGTACATGAGTAAACAATATGTATAATAAACAAATAAATAATTAATATTTCTTTATTCTTTATTATTAAATTTTATTTTATTTTATGTTTTTTTTAATTCAGTATATTACTATTTTTGTTTTCTGTTTGATACTTATTCTTATTGCTATTATTATTGTTATTATTGCCCTCTTCATAGACATTTCACTTTGAATTGACAAAGCAAAAAACAAAATCAAGCATTCGCTCACTCGCTCACAACACAACAACTACAAACAGCTGTGCGATAACAATGTATGATTGTGTATGGTATGCCTGCTGTGCTTATATTCTCATATTGTACATAATACACAAGTATGCATGCGTTTATAACAGAGAGAGAATGAGAGCTGACTTTCGTTTGACAAAGAGAGTGAGATGCATGTAGTGTAATTGTGTTTTGTTGTGTATTGTGCTGTCACAGTAGTTGAGAGCTTTAACGTCAACGTAGGTAAGACAGGCAAGCAGGCGAGCAACCGCACGTCAAAAGCAAAGCAAAAAAAACGAACGTCAAATTTCATACGAAGCGCAGCGCACAAGTGAAGACAAACAAACTGTTCATTCGTCGCTGGTTGGTTTTGTTCGCATTATAATTTGACATCATCAAAAGATTCAATAAAATTATTATTGATAATTCAGAAATTGTGATTTAATTGTATTATTGTGTATTAATCATTACATATTTATAATTTAAAAGAATTACTGGAAAAAAATTTATTGTGTTGTGTTGTGTGTTGGTAAGGTGAAAAAGATTTGCATCTATGAAATTGCATTATTTTGCATTTGTTAGAGGACAATATTATTTTATAGGCACCTCTTTTTTATTTTTTTGTTTTTTGTTTTTTGTTTTTGAAATCGCGAAAGTCAAATTCATAAAAGCAGAAACGAAACAGAAACGTCATCAGCTGTTTAGCCATTTTTTTTTTTTCTTATATACAAATACTTACATACATTTGTATATGTGTGTGTGCATATGTGTGTTTTGGTTATTTTGCAGCAGGCAACTTTTTGTTTTTTTGGTGCGTTATTCTTTTGTTGCTTTTATTTATTTCTGTTGTTGCTGTTTTTTGTTGTTGTTTCTTTCAATTTTATAGCTTATTTAGCTGCTGAGCGAAAATTTTTTATATAGTACAATATCAAGAAAAAGAAAAAAAGAAATGCATATTTAAAAGAATAAGATATTTGTTTTTTAATTTCTTTTTTCCTTCATACATATTTAATATGATTTTGTAATTAAATGCAATTGCTAGCGAGAGTTTGTAACTGCTGATTGTGTTTGTGTGATGTGGGAGAGAGAAGCAGAGAGTAATTTCATACTTCATTGTAGTATTGCTTTCGTTAGCAAATTTCATATTATTTTCAAGCATTAATAAAAAAGTTATTAGAACATAAGTATAGATTTTGAAGGTTTTTATTTTATTTGTATACAAAATATCCTTGGCATTCGTCCGCCATGAAAAGTCAGTCAGCAGGCATTGTGAAAAACCATGACCTTGACCGCAAGCAAGCTCACCCTACCCACCAACACACTACAATACACCATACCCCACCATACGCCATCAACACAACACAACTCAACTTAACTCACCTTGCCTCTCATATTCATTCATTTGTATGCTCTAGCAGCAGCAGTAAAAAAATAGTCAGCTGTGTGTGTATTGGAGGAAAGATCCAATTCACCTATAGATTGAGTAGTGAGCAAATTTTGAACAGAAGTGATAGAGACTGAGACTGCCTGCCTGTAAAAGTGGGAGAGTGGTGGGAGAGAGTTGCTTAGAGGTGGGTGAGTGAGCAAGCAACAAACCGAAAACAAATTGAACTGAAAACAACGCAATTTAAATAATAAGTGTATATGAAAAAAAAAAATAATAATAATTTTTACTTGTTTTTAATCAAAAATTGACAAAACAAACAAACAAAAAAAAAAATTACTCTGAATTATATTCAGTTGCAATAAATTATTTATTTATTTACTTACATATTTGAAATTGACATCAAAAAAAGAAATAAAATTAATTAAATTTCATCAATTCAGTTAGCAGAGTGTCAGTGTGTTCGAATTGCAAATACTACATATGTACATACATACGTAAACAACAGCAGCCGGCCCGATCTGTTTGTCTGTCACTCGATCGGTCGGTCGGTCCGTTGTTCGGTTCTTTATTTAATTGGTTGCTTGGTAAGTTAGTTGGTGGTTCGGTTGGTCAGTTAAGTTAAAGTTAATGAGTAGTGAGTCTCTGTTTTTGTGAATTTGGATTAGTCAGTTGAATGGTGGCGACGGCGGCTACTTTATTTTAAGAAGACTTTCACTTAAGTATTTAGTTTTCACTACATACTTCTTTTGACAATGACTGGACAAGTGTGTGTTATGAGTGTGTGTGTGTGTGATTGCATGCATTGCATTGCATGTCATTTAAGTCAAATATATATATATATATATATATATATGTGTGTGTGTGTGTGTGTGTGAAACATGCATAAATAATATGTGATAATCGAACTTACATATAGAATATTTTTAATACTAAATGCAATTTATAATTTTGTCTCTTTTTCTTTCAGCACAATAATTAAGAAAACCAAACAGCAAAGCAATTCTTTCCCTGCTATCTACACTTTCACACCATCTCTCACTCTCTCTTTATTAATATTGTACATACATTGAATTATTCAATATCACCCGCAGCAGAAAGAGGAGAAGTATTAGCAGTAGGAGCAGGCAGCAGCAACTACAAAAAATGTCACACAAAAATCAACTACGTGTATTCGATCCAAGCAATAATAATAATAATAATAATAATGAAACATCAACGGTTCAAATAGCTAATAACAACAACAACAATAATAATAATAACAATGAAAACAAAAACAACATCAATGAAAAGAACAATAATGATGATGGTGGTGATGATCAAGGATCCATAATATGTTTAAAAGATGTTTATTGGCAACCATACAATGGCATCAATAGCATCAATTATACGCCCGATGATATGCTGATTGACACGGAAATCATCCAACAGTCAAATATAACTACCACTACAACAAACAAACCGGTCGATCAATTAATTGTTATCCAGAATAACCAGGAGGATAATGATGATACATGCATGATAGAAGCAGATGAGAAAGAAAGCAATACCAAATCAACAAATATTTTAGGAAATCATCATCAACAAATAAACCAGAATAAACCAAAGCAATTAAAGCAGGAGCAGGAGCAGCAGCAACATGAACAGTCATTACTAGTAACCAAAAGTGCCTTTCTGGAACAAAAGCAAGCAGATGACGGAGAGCAAGTCATGGAAGAAAAACCACAACCACAAAGTCCTTATGGTAATCAAAAACAAGATGCAGCAGTAGTAGCTTCATCATTTCGTAGCATCGAAGAAGTTCACAATTATGCAAAATTACAAAGAGATAACTCTTTAAATTCTGATATTGAAATGGCATCCTATTCAGATGATGATGATGACGAGGAGGAAGAGGATGATGATGATGATGATGAAGAAGATGATGATGAGGATAACTATAATTTGAAGATTAAGAGAATGAAAGCTAATAAAAAAACTTCAACTTCATCAGTATCAGCATCAGCATTAACAAAATATCAACAACAAACCACCTTACCATATTCAAATCGTCGTCGTCGTCGTCAGAATCAGCAGCAGCAGCAGCAACAACAACAAAAACCACTGCATGCCCCCTTGCAGTTGAAAAAACAACAACTACTACAAAAACAACTAAGATCTCATAAAGATGATTTGATTTCGAAAACATCAAGAACAACAACACAAACATCAAAATCATCAATGTTCAAAAGAAAGCAACAGCAACAGCAGCAACAATCACATCAAAAAGTTAAAAATACTAGTACAAGTACAAGTGCAAGTACTCCAAATACTACAACTACTGAAGATTCAGAAGATCATATTGATGTTGAAACAATAAACACCATACAAATCAGTGGATTTGCTGGACTTAATAATACTAATACTAATGATGATGATCATGATGATATTGTTGTAAAAAATAAAACAAAACCAAGTTTTAAGCGTGCATCAGTTGTGCGTTATGCATCCAAAAATGGTACGAATGCTACTAGTACCATTACTAACACCACCAACACTCTTTGCCCCCGAACACAAACTTATATTAAAACAAATGCAGTGGCTAATGTATCGGAGAATCATGCACGTCGACCAATGAATGCATTTCTAATATTTTGTAAACGTCATCGTGCTATAGTCAAGGAACGTTACAAATCTCTAGAGAACAGGTGAATTATATTATAACTATCTATCCATCTATCTATCTATCTATCTAATAATAATAATAATAATCTGTATTTTAGAGCAATTACAAAAATACTTGGAGATTGGTGGGCATCATTGGATGATAATGAAAAACAATGTTTTACAAATTTAGCACAGAAGGTAATAGTACATACTAGATTCTATTCTAAACTGTTTGAGCTGAGTTCTAAGTATTACAATTTCCGCCATTTTTTCTGTTACAGAACAAAGATGCCTTTTTTAATGCTAATCCAAATTTTAAATGGTATAAACTACCAGCTCCACCACTAAGAACATTATCAACACGTCCAAACAGTGTTATCAATAATAACAACAATAATATGATGGATGGTTATCAACATCAAACTGAACAACAACAACAACAGCAGCAGCTTCATGATGATGCTATTGAAAATAATACAAATGATCGTCAACAACATGGTCATGGTGATGTTAATGATGTTGCCAAGCAAAATATACCATCATCAACATCAACATCATCGAAGCCAACAAGAAAAACACTCCAACACCAAAGTGATAATAATTATTTTAAGTTAGCTGAAGAAACTCAAATGGGTAAACTAAAAAAACTCATTGATGTTGGTGGTGGTGGTGGTGGTGGTGGTGGCACTGCAACAACAACAACAAAAAAAGATAATAATGCATTACAAATGGTTTTAAGTAAAACCAAACAATATTTACCAACATCAACAAACAAATCATCATCAAATATTCATCATCATCACCATCATCACCGTAATAGAAGTGATTCTGTTGCCAAAGAATTGTTGCATCATTCAAGTAAAACTGCCGTCGCTGCTGCTACCGCTCTTAATAATAGTTCAAGTGATGAAGAACGTTATGTGCCTTATAGAAATTCATTATCATCGCGTCGTTGCAAAGGTAAAATCTATCAACAACTTATAGATTCAGGAAGTATTGTATCAATGACGAAAAAAATGAAGACAGCAACATCATCAACTTCAGTAAAATATCAACAGCAACAGTACACACCACATCAAACGCAGCAATTGTCAACTTCACAATTATTTGAAAATTCTCAGAATAATAACGATACCCAATCAAGTCAGAGAACACTTTCTGAATGCAGTAGCACTAGTGAATTTGGTATTGGAATTGGATTTGGATTTGGTGGTGGTGATGGTGGTGTTGGTGATAATTCATCATCATCATCGAATTTTGATTTAGAAGAGAAGATTAAAGAGTTGCCAGCCTTAAATTTAGATGCCTATTTGCAACGTAAGCGTAATACCAACAAAAAGAAGAAATTCTCAAGCACCCACAGTAACAAACATAAACATAATCGTAGTGCTGCAGGCACTTCATGTCGTGTTACATCCAGCAACACCATTACATCACCAGCATCAGCAACAGTATCATCAAAATCAATAATAGGCAACAATCAACAAGTGCAGCCGAAAAATAATAAAGCATGTTTGGCAACATCATTAACTATGTCAATTAATGACAAGTTTTTGCATAATCAAAATTTAACTATTAAACTTGCAGTTGGTAGTCAAAAGCGTAAGGCACGCAAGGAGAGTATAACACGTCGTGATCTAAGCATTCTAGAACAGGAAATACCTTTAACAGTGCCTTTAACTGTCAATGGAATTTATTATTATGAATCACAACAAACCAAAACGACGACATCATCACCGTCTGCATCATCCTCAGCAGCATCATCATCATCAAATAACAATATGTTGATGATACAACAACAAGAACAACCACCACCACAAGGACAATTCTATGGAAATAGTATTATTGTACCTTCGCCTTCTACTATTACTAATGCTAATACTAGTACTTTAGAAACATCATCAGCAACTGCAGTCGTAGCATTAGCATCATCACCTTTGCTTTCATCATTATCAAACTCAAACTCATCATCATCAATATCATTTGATCATGTGTTAAATGTCAGTGGTAATGGTGGTGGTGGTAGCGATGGTGATGGTGGTGATGATGGTGATGATGGTAATGGAATATCCAATAATTCTGATCTATTAATATTAGCTGAAGTGGCCGCCAGTAGCACAGAACTCAATAATTAATATAAAAATCATATCATAACTTAAAAAGATGATGAAGATGAAGATGATTATTATTATAGATTTTAGTATAAAATTGAAAACAAAATTAAACAAACCTGTTATTATCTATAATAATAAATTTATATAATAAAATACTATTTATTAAATAGTAGATACAAGATAATAATGAAATTGAAGATGAAGATGAAGATAGTCTATATACAATACAACAGTACTATGTATAAAAATAAGCTGTTATATTTGTTGAATTTATTCTTTTTCCTTTTTTTTTTTCTTGTTTGTCATTTCCACATAATTTTTTATTATTATTTATATAGTATACTCGTAGTATATTTTTTTGTTTTGTTCTGATATTATTATTAATTATATAAAAATCATATTTTATTATTGTTTAATAATGTTATTTATCTATATATATATATAATTAGATATACATATGTACGTACAAGTATATACGTATGTATATAGAATGGCTGTATGTAATTTTATAAAAACTTATATAAAATTTTGGAGATACACACGATATTATCGCTCTCATACAATATTATGAGTGATGAAATGATTTATCTCTTTCTCTCACTCACTCACTCTTTATCTTTGTGTAATATGCAAACTTGTATTTACAATTAGTCTAATAAAATGCAAATTACATATATTTACATATAATTTGATTTGATTTCATTATACCATATAGTATATTAGCCAAATGGTGAATCCAAACAGGGCGATTCCACTAACAATAACGCACGCTCCTTGTAATTCCAAGCAGGGTAATGACAACTCTCTCGACAACTTTGCCCTCTTGAACCAAACTTCTGGCATACACGACTGCATCATAGGCTCATTGCAATGGAACTTCTTCCCCAGTTATTGGAAAAATGCAGCGTGGAATCTGCACCTTCCACACTTACGCCAGTTCTGTACGAAATTTTGCCCACTGGCCTCGCATAGCTTCCGGAACATTTGCAGAAAGATCTTTCCTAATACATACCACTAGTGGACTTGGTATACCCATTGGATCGAAAAGCTGTGCCAATTCTGAGAGGACTACCCGCTTCGTGAACAAAAAAGTTTTTCTAATAAGAAACATAAATTTGAGTTTGTATGGGAGGTACCCTTCTTAGGAATCCTAGGATCTTCAAATTTATATGGTTTGTGAATATGGATCCCACACTAATAGTGTCAAAATTTCACTTCGATAGGACAGAATGAATTGGAATCTATCGTCACCTGAGTCTCAAAATATGCCTAATGTTTTAGAACATGCCAAAGTGTTAATTTCCAATGGGTCAGCGACCAATCCTTGCGATTGTAAATCCTCACTTGCACAATTCGAGCGCCACTGCTGAAATCTTACTTTTCAATGAGCAAAGCTCCTAATCCCGACCAGCAAGTCATCCATATAAAAGTTCTGTAGTATGACCTTACAACCCGTTGGGTTCTTCATACTATGCAACATAAATGGAATAATATTCCTAGTGGCCATGTCCACAAATTTGTGGAAAAAAAAACCTGATAATGCTATTTCGTCACCATTTATATTTGTGAACAACGCCTAAGTCTTCCTCTTTTTTCTGACAAATCCAAATTTAGAAATTTATCTTTATACTCTTCACTGGAGTGAATAGTCTTATGTTTGTCTTGAAGTTTATAACACACAGAAGGAGACATCGCAGACCGACGAGACCATGTCCGTTTGTATGTATGCAAGCAAGTCCCTCAGTTTTTTAAACTAAAGAGCTGAAATTTTGCAGATGTTTCTTTTTACTATACACTGCACATTTATCGGAATCAGTCGAATGAAACCACTAGGGGGTACCTCCCATACAAACCCAAATTGAAATTAAGGTTCTTATTATTTTATTGTTTGACTTATTGAACTGAAATTTGGACATTAAGAGTTTCTGATCCATATTCATCAACCGGTATCGAAGGAAATGAGATGGCGGATGAGTGTGCTCGGCACTGTCTATTTCTCAAGCAGTTGCCGATATTCACAGACTCCTACAAAATATACTATCACTCTGGCACTTGCTATCAACCAAAGAGAACCTCCGAGCTCTTACACTTCAGCAAGAAAAGGCTTCGGACGTTGAAGCCATGACTTCTGTCGTAGATGTAAAGACGAGGAGGATCCAGAGAGCATCCAACATCTCCTCTGTGATTGCCCTGCTCTTCTCAGTAGATGAACCCAGTTTCTCGGGAAACCGTTATTCGAAGATATGGGTATTTTGGCAAAATGTCCTTTGGGGGACCTGGTTCTGTTCGTGGACTCCTCAGGTTGGTTTTAGAGAAAGTGGGTGATCTCTGGGACCGACCTTGGAATGTTGTGGATTGCCCCTTACCCCTCTTAACCCCCATTCCATACCACATTTTGATCAGGTATCACAAAGGCTTCTGGGTGAACTCGCGAGTAATCGCGAGCGGCCTGCATAGCCTAGCCTTATACAATACAGACCAAATGTTTTACATATGTATTCCAATGATTGTGTTGAACAAAAAAAGTTTTTCTTCCATGCTATGTATTATGAAGGATTTTCTGAAGCTGGCTACTATCACGCTATAGTAATAATTTGGAAGCCTATTACTCCTTTTGATATAACATTATTAGTATTATTAAGAAGTACATACAACATTAATTCTATCTCTTTTCCACTTATCCATGCAATTTGTTTCCTGAGTACAGTGACTTACATACGTATGTACATAAGTATATAATCAATGACTTGGTTTATTATTTCAAACTCGGAATTAGGAAATCTAGATACTATACAAAATCCAATTTAAAATCACTGCCGCTTGTGGTCAACAATCACTCAAAATATTATGTGTCAATAATTTCAATATCCCGGAATGGTGCCTTGCCGATGATGTGACATGAAACACCAACTATTTATCCAACAATGATATCTTTTTAACCTTATACCATACATCTGGTATCTGGTCGTCTGTTCAGTGTATGAAACTTGTTGTGTTGTTGCCTTACCTCCATATTTGTATATTCAAAGAATACAAGCAGCCAGTACATCTTTCGCATCACTTTTAAATCTCTTCAAATCATAACTGCTTAACAGATCCTGCAAACTAACACTGTATAGGACAGTGGTGCGACCAGTTTTGTGCTATGGAGCTTAAAATTGGACTGTGAGCGAAAAAGACAAAACAAAATTGTTGACTTTCGAAAGAAAAATTCTCCGAAAAATCTTCGTCGGAATTAAAACTGGGCCTGATGAATGGAGAATAAGATGAAACGACGAACTTGAACATCTAATCCAATGTGAAAACGTGATGCGATTTATCAAAGCGTAACGCATAAGGTGGCTAGGCCATGTACCAAGAATGGACGAATCAAGTGCGCAAAGAAAAATTCTAGATGCGAAGTCATTCACCGACAAAGCATGGGGAAGACCAAGATCAAGATGGATGGACGAACTAAACGAAGACTTAAAGAAACTACAACTGGAAAACTGGAAAAGGGCGGCAAAAGATCGAGTATCATGGAGGCATATTGTTCCTCAGGCCAAAGCTCACAAAGAGCTGTAGCGCTAAATGATGATGATGTAAATTCAATACTATTCTAAATAACACAAAAAGTTTTTTGCTTTTTCATAGGTCTCTGAATACTGATATTATATGATATTGCATACTGAAAGGAAACACAACTTTATTCTCCATTTTTCCTTTCTAAATTCCATAAAGAAATCTGTCCCTTACTGTGTTAGCCGTTCGAAACCTTCAATTCTTTCTCACTTGTTTTTGTTGGTTACCATATTTAAGATGAGATTTGGCAGATGAAGGGAGGAGACATTTGTAAGCAATTAGTTTGGTAGTCAAGCCTTGAAGCCAAACTGTATATAATGATTTTTCAATTACCAACCGACAACCAGTATGCCATATGATACCTAACTACCTATGGCTTCTTTAATCTCAAGCACTTGTACTACATAGTATGGTATTGTATTTATCATGATACTACTAAAAAATGCTAAAATTATTAATAAGTATCTACCATCCACCACCAACATCAGCATATTTATACTAACAGTGCCATAAATTGATAAGTAATGAAACAAATTTTATGAAGCTTTCAGCAATAGTTAATAGAAATTTAATGATAACAGAACAAAAATAAGAAAAAAAAAGCAATACAAAAACATAACACAAAACTAATCACTCAGTTTTGCACGTTTCTCTGAGGTCATTTCACGAAAACAGGACCTTCATGGTGACAATTAAAGACGTGACATCTACCATTCGACAAATCATGGCAGGGGTGCCCCAAGGAGTGTAATCGCTCCGGGACTTACTGATTGCCACATATGCTGATGGCACTGCAATTATGGCCTCTTCCAAATGTTCCTCTGAAGCCACTGCTATTCAGCAGGATTATAAAAACACTTTACAGGACTGGTTCAAACGATGGAACATCCCATTAAATCAACATAAATCTGCTAATGTGACGTTTACTCTAAAGCGAGATTGATGCACAAGTCTTTATCTCAATGGTGGTCCCATTCCGACCAAAAGTCATCACAATTACCTAGGCATGCAACTTGATAGGAAACTAACTTGGTCAAAGCACATTAAGAAAGTCCACGTAAAATGCGTTGCAAAACTTAAAAAAATGAGCTTGAGAATCAAAGTTCTGGTGTACAAATCGGTAATTGCTCCTACATGGCGATATGGCAACCAGTTATGGGGTACAGCGTCAGCAAGCCAGATCAAACCATGCGATTCATAACAGGGCTCCCTGGTTTATCCCAAACTCCCAGTTACACCGAGACCTTAACGTCCCCTTTGTGGGAGACTCCATAAACTTCCACAGCAGCAGATACAATAACCGACTATCGATTCACAACCGCTAGAAGAAGACTGAAGAGACTCCACCCACATGAGCTTAAGGATCGGAGAATCTAACCAAATAGTGTATTATGTCTTATACTAGTCAAAAGACTATAGTCTAGTATTCATTTTAGTACGGCAACCTCAAGCCCTTGTTTTTGATAACGGAATAGGCGCTGAAACAACCCCAACCGCACATGATTAACAGTCTGTTTCACATGATGCTTTTGAATAGCTTCATGAGGTTTGCTCCAGAAATACTGCTACGCGGTTTAATTTGTTTATCGGACAAAGCTGGTTTTTTCTTTTGCACTGCTGCCACTAAACCGAACAGTCCATTCTCTTTTTACTCATAGAACTAGTAGCTTGCAGCAGGTGTTTTCTCAGCTACTTTTTTTATCGCTCGCATCATTGAATGCGCTTCATTACTTATCGATTTATGGCACTGTAAGTATAAATATGCTGAACCTGCACTCACTTTTGCTCGTCAGTGTATGTACATACTTTCCACAGACTTCAGAAGTAAAGTTTCTCAATGAAAATGGAGCAAAAAGTGTTTATTCATAAAGATTATTATCATAAATAGAAATTTGTAGTACATATAAATGTGCGTAGCATTTCTTACAAGGTGATTAGTATTATGTATTCTTATTATTGTATTATTTTTATACATACTTATGTATGTATGTACTTATATTTGTCATCATCATCATCATCATCATGATGAATATTATTATTATTTATTTTTTTTTTGGGTTGTTTATTAAACAAAGATTATGTAAGTTTTATTTGCATTGATCCAATCAATCATCATCTATCTATCTATCTAACTATCTCATCATTTAAATGCTGCCTTCGATATATTTAGGTATGTTGTATGTATGCATGTAAGTATGTTGTATGTATATGTTGTATGTATGCATGTATGTATGTCTATAGATCTGTTGTCATGATATACAAAAACCTATTTAAGGACACTTAATAAATTATATACTAAGTAAATAAAAAATATTGTGTATATTGTGTATAGTAAGTACATATGTACAATATATAAGATAAGATTTGGCAATTATGCTTATGATCGCTAGGCCATACACACACAAAAAACACTTCTCCAGATCCTCTCCAATCCTCCTTCATCACCTTCACCATCATTCAAATATCCATCTATCCATCCATCAATCCATTTGTATTCAATATTTTGACATAGTATTATGTAAGTACTTATGTTAAATGTTGCGTTGTTTGTTTGTTTCTTTCTTTCTTTCTACTATAGTTTCAAAGATCTTTATAAAAAATATATTGTATTGTTGTTGTTGTGGTGGTGGTTGTTGTTGTTGTTGTTGTTGTATATTGTATGAAGACAAAACAAAGGAAATCCATATATTAGAATTTTTGTTATTGATATTGTGTGTTGTTTTGTTGTGATTCGATGTGATCCGATCCGATCTGATTTGATCTGATCTGATCAGATCTCAATGTGTTGGATTATCAGCAGCAAGACAATGCCATTTTTCATGATGATGATCTGGCAAACGAATACAATCGTGCCATTGTTGCAAACGTTCTCCTTTACTTTGATAGCCAATCAATAGACTGCCCAAAAAATCATTACTTTTACCAATATCCTTGTCCCAAACAGTTAAGATGAGTGTCTCTTTGTTGAGATCATGCGGACTGGCCTCGAAAAAGAATTCCTCATTGAATATTGGATTCAATGTACGCCATTTAACAGAAGTTTTATGTTTCTTGTTCTTATGCGGATCAGGTTTTAATTGTCTACAAAAAATATTCAATTAATCAATCAATCAATCAATCAAATGTATTTGGTGTACTTACAATTTAACAAAAGGATCTGAGGATCCATTATTGTCCATTGGCAATAAATTGATGCATTGCTTGACGTTGACCACAAGCGCTCGTTTCTTGGTATTATAACAAAGTGATAATAATAGTTTGCCATTTGGCCAATCCTGAGCGAGCTCAGCTTCATTGCTGTACTTGTCCTCGACACCCAATGGCACTGACACACGATATTGATTTGTATTATGCACCTGATGATGAAAGTAAAATAATGAATAAATGAATAGAATTGTGCGTGTATATTCTTACTGTTGATAGACAGAGTTTAGCAGCACCCAGAAAATCGTGACCGTATTTATCATCATCGAATATGGTAACATGTAACAATGAGTTTCCCAACTCCTCAGGCTCAACACCTACAAATTGTAGGGTCTCATTAAATTCGGGATTACGTGTCTTGTGCACGGTTTTCGTTCGTTGCCAACGTGTATATTTTGTATGGCCTTCTGGTGTGACAATATTCAGCTTACAATATGGATCCGTTAGGCCAGAGGCATCCATTGCTGGTAGATCACGAGCACGCAGCATTGTGCAATCGAGACTGTGATAATTTTCACGATAGCTAATTGATATCTCCAACCAACCAAGCAATTGATCGCGACAATGTTGATTTAAATGGCCACCGCCAACATGACTGCCACTACTGTATGTTACACCAGCACCACATCCAGCAGAATTTCCAGAACCAGAACTGTCACTTATTGACCAAGATGATGAAACAGAACCTCTACGCACAAAATTACTTTCGCGACGACCATTGCCACTGCTACCACTAGCATGGTTTCCACCACTAACACCACTAGCAACACCGCCACCACCACCACCACCACTACTATGACCACCATTTGTGGCATTAGCAGAATTTGAAGACATCGTTATTGTTGATATATTATCATAATCTGTCTGATTGTTTTCTGTTTTCGAAGTTTGCCGATTGAAGAAGAATGAATTGGAGAGTTTACGCTCACCATCGCTGATGAAGCTGCGTATTGAACCAAATGTGCGCAACCTAAAACTATCCTCCCGTTGCAAGCGACGCATTTCTGTTCCAGCTCCATTTGCAGCTCCCTCCGAAGAACTATTGTATGTACCATTTCGATTGCACCGTGTACCTTTTCTTAATATGTCACTGAGACCACCTCCACTACCACCAACACCACCATCTGGTTCATCATGATCTTCTTCATCTGAAGCATGCCTGCTGCCACTGTTACTACTGCCAGCGCTGCTGCTGCTGCTATCATTTACACGTATGGTGAGCTTTTTAATGCGTGTCGGTGTACTGTGACAGCTGTGTGATAGCATAGATGCAGAAACTGCATGCCCATGGGCAATATGGCGACTATTATTTGTACTGACACCCAAACCACCACTACCACCACCACTCACTAATTGGTGTGTTGGCGTCGAACCAGCGCTGCGCGGCATCTCATAATTGGGTAGACCACGAAAAAACCATGCACCTGATTTCTTCCACATTTCACGTGTCTCCGAACAAATCCGACATAGCCAGATTTCCCGAACACGTTCGCTCATCTGATATCGTATGCTTATGTCGACGCTGCACTTGGTGCACACCGACTTCTTGCAATCCTCACATATTATTCGTTGTGGTCTCAATAAACCAAAAGTGTCACCGCATAGACGACAACAGTTTGGTCCTCGTTCAACGGCATGTTGCTTGATCTTTTCAACGCGTTCAACCAAACGCCCAACACGTTGACGTTCAGCCGATTCAATTTCTTCGTTGCGTTTGATAACAGAGATTATGGCTTCTTGTTCGTCAGGACGTAAGGGTTCAGTGATCTTTGAACTACTCCAGCCAGCTTTTAACCTGAAATTTTCAACAACAAGAAAAAAAAGAAAAACATAACAAAGAAAATCACCAATTGAGAAATCGTTAATAGTAAATAGTACTTAGTACATAATAGAGGATTAAGGACATCGTCATTGTCATTGTCTTTGTCGTTTGTCATCTAATTGGATTTGGATAAATTAGTCATCAATTGTCTTCTCTACATGGGGTCCCACTTAAGAAATAATTAAACTAAATTAATAGCCATTCATTGTACTTATGTACAAGTTCCTTGATGATAAATGAAATTGAATTGCTAAATTTTAATGCCACTCACTCACTCACTCCGCATCCACCTCTCTCTTTCTCTTCATTCACCCGTGCGAAGTGTGTGAGTTCATGGTCGAAGCTTGTTGCTTCGCTGAAAGTACAAGTACACGTCCAGGGGGTGGGGGAGGGATGGTAAAACCATCACCATCACCACCCATTTTGGATCATCTAACAATTCGTTTTGTGTGTTGTTATTGTGTGCAATTGTCAATGACAAACAACAAAGCACAAAAAAAAACTGTCATTGAGGAGGACATTGAAGGAGATTGTTGGGATTATAAATTTAAAATTTAACACATACTTGGCTCGTAGTGCCAGCTGTCTATCGCTGGGACAAACGAATTTGTTCGCGGTGTTGTTGCGATTTTGAAAATCCATTGATGTTGGTTGATTATTTTGTTAAAAACAGGAATAAAAAAAAAAAAAAATTCATATACTTTTAGGCGCGGCAATTAACACAAGAAAACCGGAAACGATGTACTTCACTTTCTTCATTTTAATGTTGATTGTGTTGCTTAAATTAACATTTCGAATATGTCATCATTATTCGCATTTATATATGTACATTCGTTCATTCACTCCGACTTATGCTAGCTACAACGCCCTACTGGCTTCTGGCTTATCTATATAGTGAGTGCCACACTGAAAAAATGTTGCATTATTGCCTGTTGCTGAACTTACACGCATAATATGAGTTGTGTAGTTGTGTACTGCTAAAAGCCTTAAGGAGTCCCTGCACGATGAACACTTTATGGCAAATACAAGAATAACAATAATTTCAAGGTCAATACGTACATATATTACTAGCTAGCTAGCATATGTCAATAATTGTATAGAATAGTTCTAAGATAATTGCAATTTTTAAATTAAAATATACAATTGAATTCTGATTCATGAAGCCCAAGGTGGCAACACTTTCTTATTAGTTGACATGCGCTTACGTACAAAAATTGCCACACTGGCAAAAAAAAAAGATGTGCCACAACAATTGATATTTGCATAATAAAAAACCAATTGTTTTCTAAGCTTATTATCATTTTCGCCGTTTAGAAAATAGAAAATAGTATAAACAAATGATAATGGTGAAGCCAAAAACAAGAATTTCTATGTCCCATTCATTTTGTTCATTTTAAAGTCGTTCCCGGTCTACCCAATGTAGGTAAAACGTAATTTCAAACCAACAATCGCAATATTTGAGAAATTTATGTATATTCTTCAATCATTCCCGATGTTGTAACCTCATTTAGATGATCTAGTTATTTAATAATGGTCGTGATGAATGTACTCAGTGGTAATACAATCGACCTTCCCATAACGAAGTTGTTGAATCACAGATAAAGCATCAAAGGAACAGGTGTTTACTAATCCTGAATGGAGATCTTAAGCAGCACATCCATCCACATGCGAATTTGTTCGTCGAACAAATATTTATTTGCACACAAACTAGGCAAACATTTATCACGAACATGAATTGCTAAATAAATTTTACGATAACATGGCAGAGGAAAGTAATACAGTTGTGGCCAAATATATTCAAAATGATTCAGAAAAGAAATGAAAATTTTATTTTTTTGTTTATGTAATTCAAATATTTGTTACTGTGATCGTGAATGGCAAAATATTATGTCAAATGCATTTACGTATTTACCTCTGACTGTCAATTGCAAGCAAACTTCTCTCTCTCTCTCTCTCTCTTTCAGAATGTCAAAAGCGATAAACAAAAGTGACTGCAGTTTTTCCAGTGGATGATAATTTTAAGCTCGTTGAATGAGTGTATGTTTAATTCATTAATTATCAAATTATTGCCTTATTTGCCCCCGCTTTGATTGATTTTGGAAAAGAAACACTTATCTCTCAAGGTTCTTATTACTCTCTCAAAGTTCTTGTTTACTGCCTCAAGGTTCTTGTTACTCTCTCAAACTCCAGAAGTTATTCTTCTCTTTTCTTTTGAAGGAAGTGAAAAAGTAACGTGTGTATTTTGAGCTATCAAATTTAATAAACTCAAAGTACACACGTTACTTTTAAACAAACGAGTTTTCACCTCTTCTTCTTGTTTTTGCTTCTTATCAATTTCCCTTATTTTTATTTAATTTTTTGTCACAAAAATTGGTGAATGAACACAAATTTTTCGACTTGGACTTGAACGAAGTTGTTGTTGAAGCTTCGAAGTATTGTTTTTTTTTTTTGGCCATGACTAGTGTATCAAATGCTATTGACCAATATACTGTGCTGACCGGTGATCGTGTAAAAATCAAAGATTTGCTATGCAATCGTTTGGCTGAGTGCGGTTGGCGTGATGAAGTGCGTCAGCTTTGTCGCAATGTTTTGGCGGAAAAAGGATCCGGAACTACAGCAAATATGACTCCTGATCAATTGATTGCGGAAATTACACCAAGAGCTCGAGCACTTGTACCGGATGCTGTGAAAAAGGAACTCCTTATGAAAATCAAGGCTATTCTTACAGAGAAAATTGCCGAGGAGGACGAACAACAACAACTTACTGATAGTGGCGATTCGTAGACGAGAGAGCTAGCATGAGGAAGAGTATAAAAAGCAGTACATTATATATAATTTAATTAATTCATTATTAAAATAATGTATTGTTTTTTTAACACATAACCAATTCATTTTATGTATTTATTAATCCATCAATTGTGTGTCTGTGTGTGTAAGTTTATGAGCGGTAAAAACAATACATAAATAATAATATGGTAACTACATATTGTAGAATGTTCAGAGCAGATATACAGATATATGTGTGTACTACATTTAACTATTTATAGAGATCGATTTCTCTGTTTCCAATGAGGTGGCAAGCGTTTCCATAATGTCACCGTCACCATCGCCATTACCATCATTTGCTGTTTGTACTAGAGATGTAACATTTGATATAAACATCGCCGTATTACTTGGCATTGAATACTTGGGCACCCAGTCACTGGAATGCATCTTTTTCTTATGGTTATGCATGTTTGCATGCGATTTAAATGTACGCGGACAAAACGAACAAGCGTACAAATCAATGCCAGTATGCGTAGCCATATGTTCCTAAAAGATATACACATTAATATTGTATATAGTTCAATTGTTATTCAAAATGTAATGCATATAATCAGGGATTGAAATTGCTTGACTATTGAAGCAATGACCATTATAATACATATGTATATGTGTTACGGCGGCCCATGCACTCGTAGTCTGCTTCGATTGCAAAAAAGGATTGCAGCAAAAAACAGAATGCTTAGATAGGGCAAGTAAATGATTGCTTCTCATTATTTTGCATTCGATTTTTGCTTTGCTTGATCGCGAACCACATACATATTGTATTTTAGGCATTTGCGAATGAATGGTAATGTGTGGTCCCATTTTGAAGTCAGCAATTCAAACCCTGAATGTAATGTAAAAATTCATCAAACGTACTTTTAAATTGCGTGGTATTTTGAATTCCTTGCCGCATAGAGTACACTGGTGGCGCTTGCTTGAATGATGATAACGTACATGACTGGAAAGAGCTGCACGTGTCATCTTAACCACATCGCACTTGTCACATTTAAATATTGAGCCATCTTTGTGCCGAGATACGTGCCGTCGCAAGCAACGTAGATCGCGTAACCAACGACCGCATAATTGACATTGTACTTCTGGTTCCGGTGGACCTTCGCGATGCACAGTCTTTTTGTGTGTAAGAAAATTGGCTTCATTGCGAAAATGACTACCGCAAATGTCACAAATCACAGGCTCAAACGATTCGTCATGCATACGTTTCTCGTGGGCCTTCAGTTCAAAAGGTGTACGGAATCTAGAATCAAATCAATACCCAATGTTTGTATGGTTTGGTCAACACAGAAAAATATCTTTTCACTTACGCTCTGTCACACAATTTGCAAACCTCTTTTCTCTCAGTGCCTTTGTGACTCTTTTTGTGCATTGTTAGTAAATACATTTTGGCATAACGCTTTCCACATACATCACATTCGTAGGCCATCATTTGTTTGTCAGTGTGAAATCTTAGTGTATGCATCTCATAACTGTTGCGATTCACATAGTTCTTCTCACAGAGTTTACATCTGAAAATTGAATAAATTGCTTGTGTCGATTAAATTTGTTCGATCGTTTGTTTGTTTTGATTGAAATATGCAAAAAGAAAAGGAAAATGATGATGATGATGATGACGAATAATCTGACCTGAAATATTCTGGATCACGATGCAAATTCAGATGATCAACGTATAATGCGCGTTTGTTATAACGATTGTTGCAGCACTTCACATAACCATTGCAATTATGTTGCTCACGGAAATGTGACTTCAAATCTCTGAAATCCTCGATAGGAATTCCGCATAGGCAACAATCCATCTTCACATTTGCCGCTATGAATTCATCCATTTCACGAACAAGTGCACGGCGTTGCTCGAGTACCTCTTGCGATATTGTAACCTTTTTTTCTGTATTCGAATTTGATTTCGAATTTACACCTTTTGGACGGCCACGTTTCAACTTTTTAACTTGTGTTGGTTGTGGCAACAATTCAGTTGTTGGTATGATTGTATCAGTATCAGTTGATTCTATTGGAAGAACTACACGTGAACGCAAGCTCCGTGTAGGCACGGTCAATGGTTTAGCCTTCAAAGTCTTTTTTTTTTTAATTCGTTTAGTACGAACTACAGATTTCTTTTTAATTGCCTTTGGTTTTTCTACTACTGCAGTTGTTGTTGCTGTCGTTGTTTCTTGAAAGTCTTCCTGAAATTCATTTTTCATTGTGACCGCTTCATGACAAAAATCCTTTAAGCTTTCCCTTTCACTACCATCATCACTATCGCAAGTAGGAAATTGCATGCTACAAACTTCATAGCATGCGCTATCAGCATGTGTTGTTGCATAAATTTCAGGCTCCATAAGTACTGTACTGTTGTCTTTTATATCATTTTGCTTCTTGCTATCATTACTTTGTAATGTTGCACTGGCCCCTGATGGTGTTGGTGATGAGGACAACAATAGTCGGTTCGATTCATTTAAGAACAATTGCTGTTGCTTCTCATTTACCATTAGATAGAATGTATTGAAATCATCAACATGTTGCCAGCAGCTTTGACATATTTTAGTTGATACTGGATCGTTTAATTGTATCTACAAAAAATTAAATTGTTTTTCGGATTTGTTAAATGATAAATGAATTCTATTTATGAATTTACTCACATCAATGTGAAATTGTTTATTTATTAGTTCTGCCACTGCATCATTACGCCGTGTTTCGTTTTCTTCTGGGAAAATTTGAATAAAATCCTTAACAGAATTATTCAAATCCATCAAGCACAACCGGCAGATCATCATGATACATATATTGTTAATTGTTAAGAAGCAATATTTGCCATAAGTATAAGTATAAGCCACAACACAACATCAACCAAATTCTGACTGCAATGTCCATTATTCACTGTGAATGGTAAATCGAAATCAGCTGTTTAGCGTCTTGACGTCGTGACAGCAAATGGAAGCAAACATTCAACCATCAAGAAAGTGTAAACAAAAAAACAAACACAATCACAAATACTACTAATTTAAAGAGAGGATACGAAATTAGGACAATGGCTAGCAAGGACGATCGATCGAAAGAGTAAGTAGTGACTAACAGTTAGTTAGACTAACAAGCAAGCATATTAGTAAACGTACATAAAAAAAAACAAGAAAAGAAATATTATTAATGTATTGTGAATTTATTTTGCTAGGAAACGACAAAGGATGAAGCAACATTCACGTGGTCATCATCAAAAGCATAGAAATGCCACTAATAGCACTCCAACCACTAGTAACAACAATACCAACACCAACAAGAATACATCTTCCAATTCGCCACATGGCGTACATAGTATTGTCGATGTTGCCGATTCCAGTGATGAGCCACGTTTTGCACGCGGCAAAGGTTGGACTGGTGGTGGTGTTGGTGTTGGCCTTGGACAACTGCCACCACAACCAAATCGTCATCTTTACGATGTTGTTGATGATGATGACGAAGATGATTTACATGATAACAAGGAGAACTCCCAAATGGGAGCTGGTAATTTCCAACAAATGGCCGATAATAGTTCATTAGGCGGCAATCATTTCTCATTTGAAGATGAAAAACAATGGACAAGCAAAGATTTGCAAAAAGGCGAAGAAGAACAGAAAGTCTTCGATAGCAATGAATATTTCACATTAAACATAAAAATGCTCACTGCTGGCCTCAAAACAATACCATTCTATAAACGTCTGGATTATACGGCAAATCTCTTTACACGCGAACAAATCAATGCAATGAATTCCAGTGCTGAGATTGCCGAAAGGAAATTCTATCAGACCTATGGCGGCAGCATAATTCGACCAACCATTAAAGTGAATAGTGCTAAAAAAGATGGTCGTAGTAGCATTCGTGAAGAAGAAGTCAAAGATGAATTGGATGAATTGTTGGACATAACAAAACCACAAGCAATACCAAATGTTAAACCAACTACGCCTCTGCTATCTGCTTTGCCTGGCCAACAACCAACTACAACTAATGTTGATGATAAAATTACAACTTCTACTGCCGGTGCTGATAATCCAGATGAAGTGGAAACTTGGTTAAATAGTGTACTAGATTAATGAATATTGCTAATATTACTGTTACTGTTAATTGATGCTAGTGCTTTTATTCAATTCCGCCATAGCAAAGGCTTCTATAACAAAATAATTGACCGGTTCCAATGATCTCATTATACATACTAGACATGTGCTCGATTACAATTGAAACTGCTTTTGAATAATCTACTCTAAAATTTGTCCTTGATTTACCGCACTAATTTAAAGCGATTATGATTAAATGTAGTATTTTGCTTCTGTAGTACGATTACTCTTTCTATCCAGCTTTATGCTCAAGTTTTATGGATAAAAATGAATATTGATAATTTTGAGTACGATTATGAAAAGTATTGAGTTCATACTATATGTACTAAGAGTAAAAACGTTCTTAACGTCTACTGTTTATTGGAGAGCGAGGTGAGGTGAGCGCTCGCATAGCACAAAAATATTTCGTAAGATAACAACAACAACGTACATCTTCATCTTAGCCCCTTTCTCTCACACTCTATATGTCTCTTTGTTAATGCGTGGTAGGTTTGCTTGCTTTGGTTCTTTTGCTTGCTTTTACAGGCAATGAAACGATTACAATTGAATATCTGATTATATTTGAATAACCGAATCAATCGAAACAACCAATGCAATCGAAACAACCAAAGCAAGCAAAAGAAACAAAGCAGGAAAAGTACCACGCATTAAAACGGACATATAGAGTGTGAGAGAGAGGGGCTAGGATGAAGATGTACGTTGTTATTGTTTTCTTACGAAATATTTTTGTGCTATGCGAGCGCTCTCCTCACCTCGCTCGCCTAGACAACAACAACGTGAAGTGCGAAAACTGATTGCAATCGTTCACATGTCTAATACATACATACATGCATAGATGAGTTCTATAGCAAAGTGATGAATTCATTGCAGAGGTGTCCGATTGTAGTTCAATTAAGCTTAAGCGCAAATTTATGCAATTTTCAGTACACGAGAAAAGTTTATTCCACTATAGTACTATGATATATCAATCGTTAAATAAATCAGATTTAAACAAGTAAGCAACAACCGATTTTAGTATATTATTACTTAGATATTTATTTATAAGAAGATAAATTAATTAGTTTTAATTGTTCTTGTTCTTGAGATTATTCTAATACTTATGTATACTTACAATAATAGGAACGATTCCATTCTCTCTCTTTTCTCCATCGATTCTATGTATTCTCCTCACCACAGCATAGTTGAATTGTGAGTTTAGTTTTGATTTCAATTGCATTGTGATTTTGTGAGTTAGGCCTAAGTGATTGATTGATCAATGTGTCCATTTTAAAGTCAACAAATTGTTTAGTGAGGATCATTTAAATATTGGCAGGTTTCTTTTTTTATTACATCTCGTATGCTTAAAGTTAACGTAAAGCTGCAAGAGGGAATGTGGCCATGGCTGCTTATAACTAATATATAGGTAAATATTTGATAAATTATACAATTATAGAATTATAAATTTATATGAGATGTAGTATGTTAGCTGTTTTAAGAAATTCTACAATTCTTAGAAGGTTGTCTGCAGAAGGCTGAGAAAGTAATTGACTGGCGTAGCTGTATGGAATTTTTCTAAGCATCTACATTGGTGTAGAATATGGTCAATTGTCATAGGCATGTTTAGATTACAGTGTTAGGTGAAAAATAATGTTGATGCAATAATCTTGTATGGCCGAGACGTAATCTTAACAATTTGCATTGTTACACTGTGATTTGTTTGCTTTTTAGAAAGTCACCAATATTTATACTCTTCACGGCAGTGAATAGTATTATAAGTTTGTCATGAAGTTTGTAACACACAGAAGGAGACATCGCAGACCACATAAAGTAGATATATTTGTGATCAGCTCGATGAGACGAGTTCATTTAGCCATGTCCGTCTGTATGTATGCAAACTAGTCCCTCAGTTTTTGAGCTGAAATTTTTCACATAGGTTTCTTTTTACCATACGCTGCACATTTATCGGAATCAGCCGAATCGGACTACTAGGTGGGTACCTCCTATACAAACCCCAATTTAAATTAATGTTCTTATTAGAAAAAGTTTTGTGTTTTTAAACATATCGAATTGAAATTTGGACACTATAAGTTTCTGATCCATATTCATCAACCATGTAAATTTCATGATCCTAGGATTCCCAGGAGGGGGACCTCCCATACAAACCCAAATTAAATGAGAAACTTATTAAGAATTAAATCAAAAAAATTGCCACTGATTGCAACTGATGTGATGCTAAGGAAGGAAGGTTGGATGCAACTCGGAGGAGCGTGAAGAGTATTACATCTATGGCATAGCCAATGATAGCCTTCTTTCTGGTTTATTTTTAATTAATGTTTTTATACCAATTGGATGTAAGTATTTTGAAACAGGTTGGATTGTGTATTTTAAAAATGTCGTTCTAAAAATCTATTAATTTATTTATTAACCCATAATTAATACAATTCATACATTATTAATCTTTCATCTTTCCTATTTTACAGAGTTTAGTTACCAAATTTTTAATCTACTTAGCTACTGAAAAATTGTTTCATTTATTAAAAAAGTTATATATTTGTACACATTTTATGCTAAGGAAAAATGGAAAAAAAACATTAGATAACGAACACTTAACACTGACTGAACTAACTTAGACTAGTTAACTGGTACTTGTAAGTTCTAATCATAGACTAGAGATACAAGTACCAGTTATGCGCAAACTTATATAAGTGAATTGCGATTATAATCGCATCAAAGATTGAGTTATAAATAGAGATTTTTTCTTCAATTTTTTGGATATTTGATTTGACATGTAATTGACTAGTCGAATAGTAAATTCAGTAACAATTTGAGTAGTTTATTCTGTGCGATTTGAAGTTTTTTTATACGTGTTATAGCACAATCACCCCAGACCTGTACCATACATTAAATGGGATTAAATATTGATTTAAAGATAATGAGTTTATTGTGCTGTGAGAGTTTTGATTTACGATTTATGATCGGGTAGAGTGTGCATATCGTTTTATTAATCTTATCCCGAGTTTTCCCGATATGAACATTAAAAGTAAGTTTCCTATCTAAATGTAAGCCAAGATATCGTATGCTATTTAACCAAGGAATGTCAGTATTGTTGCAGTTTAGATTACCATTTGGCAAATATTCACTTTTCCTTTTTATTTTATTAGTCGTATTGATATTTAGCATGATTTTCCATTTTTTATAGTATAAATTTAGTTCAGTCAACGAGCTTTGGAGGGTGTTGTGTATACCTATGTAATTTATACCTGCACAATAAAGCGCAGTATCATCTGCAAAGATAGAAACAGTGCAGTTGTTAAGTACAGGTATATGAGTATATAGATATATGAGTTATATAATATCGATCCTAAGACCGATTCTGTGTTACCCCAGCACTTATGGTTTTAGTATCCGATTGAATGCCATTTAATTCAATAAAAAAGTATCTGTTTGTAACGAAGCTTTGAACAATTTTTGTTAAGTAGATAGGTGTATTCGTAACCATTAATTTATGTTTAAAACATCATGCCATCATGGATTGTGTATTTGAAAAATGTCGTTCTAAAAATCTATTGATGTCTGTTCGATTTATATTTGTTGATGTCAGATGTGGAGCTCTAGTCTAGCGTCTTTAGCTGCTTGATGTGCAAATTCGTTGCCTCTAATGCCTACATGACTTGATACCCAAAGTAGTTTTATTTTAGATAGTTTTTTTTTTTAACGTGAAAACGTTTTTAAAATGGGTGTACGTATGTACATGCCACAATGTGCCGCTCTTTCAGAATTTTTAGAAAATTGTCGCCTTTGTTTTAAATATTTCTCGTGACTCAAAAGTCGTAGCGCCAAGTAATCTGTATATTCTGAAAATATGATTTGTGCTGCAGCGTGTAAGAGGAATTTCTGTCTTGGTGCGCTTATGTCAACAAGGGGGAGGGGCGTTCAAAGAGGTGAGTAAAACGGAAAATTCACTTTTCTTTTGAAAGTGTATTGCTTGAGAAAGGATTGTCCTATTTGACTGATTTTTCTTTTGTTGTGTTCTTTATAGACTAATGAGAAGAATGTGGAAGAATTTTTGGAAAATCCACCTGGAAAGTTCAAAATTTCGATTTTTTGTATTAAAACCTGAATA
Organism: Amiota communis; assembly: GCA_037043315.1. Lineage (NCBI taxonomy): Eukaryota > Metazoa > Arthropoda > Insecta > Diptera > Drosophilidae > Amiota > Amiota communis. The sequence goes on from JBAMAV010000477.1 coordinate 409,159, forward strand.
AATACATGAGAATTCTTTCTTTCTAAGCGTATTGCTTGAAAAAGGTCTGCACTATTTGGCTGATTTTTCTTTTATTACGTTCGTTATAGATCAATTAGAAGAATGTGATAGAAAATGGGAAATTTAGACTTTTTGTATTATTATTATTTAGAAAAAATTGAAAATTTAGATACGAACCGTGTCATACAATGTAAGACGTGCAAGGGGAAGAAGAGGAAGAATGAAATTGTCAAAGCAGACATAAGTTAAGCTGTATATGTGAGTATGTGTATAGTTTCCATGATAGCTATAATTTCGGATGTAAATACTGAAGAGTAGTCAGATAAGATAGCTATTTTGAGGATTATATTTTCAGTAGTTATCGCATAACTTAGTACTTTTTTGTTTGTAAGATCCATCAGTATAAAATTATGTGTAGTCTCTTAGGTTTTTTTTCTTTGGATTAATACTTCTTTATTATGGGAGGTTTTGTTATAACAGCTGAGACTTGTATCTATGCTTCATGTTTAAGATGCCACGGGGGTTTTGCTGTAACATTCGGTTTTATGGGTGAGACAGGAGTCAGTAACTCTTTTCAAAATGTAATAGCTCTATCTACGGCTGACGCTTTATATTTATTGTTTTTTTTTAAGATATGGGCTTTTATTTTGTAGAGCGGAGTGTCATATGAATGAACTATTGTGTTAACAAGTTTTCCTATTAATTTTTGTGATCTATCTTTGATGCGTGTAATGTGTATTTCAAAATATAAGTTATTTATGGGTGTTATATTTTGAAATAAACATTACACGCAGTTATTTATGGGTGTTGACCGGAAAGCTCCTAATGAGATTCTGATAGCTGTATTAAGAAGAGTCTCTATTGGTTTTAAGCTAGTTTTTGGAGCGAGACCTTGTATTGGGAGGCAGAAATCAATTTTTGTGTTAAGTGTACTGTTTATTATCTGTGCACGGGTGGCAATTAATTTTCTTGCTTTCTAAACATTTAATAATGTTTTTTTCATAGATTTTGTATGTGGGGATTCCATTTGTATTTTGATATATTTATATGTATGTACATATTATGTTAATAGTAAATTGAAATTTCAATGGATTTAAATAGTAATATTAAGCGAAAACCTTTATACCTCCTTCTAGTTCTCGCAATAAAACACAAGAAGTTCTAGGAATAACTTGAATAGGTCGTATATAAGTAGTAGGCCGTATAGTCCCAGGCTTCTTAACAGGATGTTGCAAAATTATGAAACATTTTCGACCAACAATAGATTATGTTATAAAGACGAGGAGACATCAGATCATTGGCTATGCCACTGTAAGGGCTTAATATCGACCAGAATCTGATCGACATCTAGATTACCAGTATACAGTAGAGTATAGACTCAAATGAAATTGCAGGTTTACCACTTAAGAAAATATTGGAATCTCTAATGAATACCAGAATCTCACTCTCTCTCTTGGAGGAACTTTTGTTTTAAGGTTGTTGTTGTTGTTGTTGTAACAACAAGGGGGCTGCAAATAGAGGTATGCATGCAAAAGAATTAGGTAAGGTAAAAAGAAAACGCACCATTAGTGAAATTACGTTAAATTATTTAGTCTAGGGTGGTTCCGGCAGTCGGCCCTCAGTGAAGTCGTCTTGTTGAGTTTGGTACTTCAGGTGGAGGAGAAACACAAAAACACGTCCTGTCTTCGTTTGGTTCTTGATTGCTTCTGTCTTTTATTTCTTTCATTCTTATTTCACTAACTAATTTATAATGCATTTCATAAAAAGCTTAACCTAACATAAGATAATTTCAAATGACTAAAGATAACTTAAGAGAAGTAAAGCCAACAATTAACCCGAATAAGAGATGAAGATAAGGAAAAGTTAAGAGACTTCAAAGATTAGTTAATATGTAAAATTAAAGCTCTATTCTTTTAACAGTTCGGCGCCAACAAAGGGTAAAATTTCAACCTAAGTGTCAAGCCCTAAAAAGAAAGCAACCTCTATCGGTTGAAGCCATAAGTCAATTGGAGTCAGTTGGGTTGGTTTTTTGGGACAGTTAAAAATGTGAACAGTGTTGTGAGGCGAACCACCACACACCAAACTGTGGACAGCGACCATTGTCTGAAAGACCAATACGTTTCCTATAGCACTGGATGGTAAGAGACCAACCCGTCCTTAACTGAGCTAAGGTTGTCCGAGGAAGTAACCTCAATATTATTCTGGTGTGACTCAATAGCATTTCCAACTGCCCTCCGAGTAATTCATCACGACCCGACCTATAGCGACCACTATTAAGAGTGTCGCTTAATAAAACGACTATGTCTCCCTCGTATGTCCTAATGTCTCTGCGAATATGTCTGGGGGGGGGGGGGGGGGATAACGCCCGAAATAGTGCTATAGTTGGGATGCGCACTCATTTGTGAAGCCCACAAAAACTGCTTAGCCCTTTTTAGTACTTTAATTCAGGGTATGATGCTAAAAACACGGAAAACGAATGGTTGTGTACCACTCAGAATTGACAGTCCTACGTTGTTCTAGCGGAAAAGTGGCCACATGACCCATTCTTCCGAAGAAACAGGCGACCATTTGCTTCGAAGTGCTTGGTACTCGAACAACTTTTGTCGGTCGATTGCTGTTTAGTTTCCGGCTCATACGCATATATCCATGATTCATCACCTGTCACGATTTTATAAACATCTTTTGAAGCACCACGGTCGAACTTTTTAAGCATTTCCTTACTCCAATCGGCGCGAGCCTTTTTTTGAGCGATTGATAAGTTATGGGGTATCCAACGAGAACAAACCTTTTTTACAACTAAGTGTTCATGCAAAATAGAATGTATTGAAGTGGAGCTAATGTGCAAGGATGCCTCTATCTTACGATATGTCACATGTCGATCTTGCATTATCATTTCACGCCTTCGATGTTTTGTGGCACTTCAACCGATTTTGGACGACCTTCACGGAATTCGTCAGTGACTGAACTACGACCACGATTAAATTCTGCAAACCAGCGATAAACTGTCGTTTTTGATGGTGCTTTCTCACCATACAAAGAACTAAGTTCATCGACACATTCTTGTTGAGATAATCTACGTCGAAAGTTGTGAAACATAATCCAACGAAAACCCTCTCGAGAAATTTCCATTGTTTTGCCAAATTGATTTCTTTAACTTATTGTAAACAAAACAAAAACCAATTGTACATAAAAACGTTATGTGTGCTAAAAAAATGACAAAGTTTATTATTGCGTTGCCAGATTTTACGTATTGACATTAGTATTGCCAATTCCCGAAATATAAATAGCAGCCCTCGTACATAGTTTTTTATGCGATTACTTTTTCTCAATTTTATTTAAGGATACATTTCATCCTAACATCAAATGTCGTTCTGTCAAAATCGATGGTGATATCGTTGATCCAGAGGGAACATTGTTGGGTGGCTCGCGTCCTAGTGGTGCTAATGTTTTAGATGACTTGGTAATTATAAAGCGTTACGAAGAGAACTTAATGCAATGCAAGAATGAGCTACAGCAAGTGGGAAAAGAAATGAAGTATGTACATACATATGTTTTGTTTAGGTAATTGGATTTTATACATATGTACTTATATAAAACATGGCTTCGCTTTTATAGTTCGTTGGAAAGTTTGGTGCATACTCACAATCAGTTAAAAGAAAGATTGGAATTGCGTCAGATAGAGTTGGATACCTGTCGCACTTTCACTTATTCTTGCTATGCTAAAATTTTCTCCAGCACCCCTATATATCTTGGATGAGGTAGATGCTGCTCTTGACATGTCTCATACACAAAATATAGGAAATATGCTGAAGCAACACTTTACCGATTCACAGTTTATAATCGTTTCCTTAAAGGATGGTATGTTTAATAATGCGAATGTGCTCTTTCGCACTAAGTTCGAAGATGGTGTATCTACTGTCTCACGTACTGTCAGCACAAAAAATGCTAATCCCAATGCCAAGTAAATTGAATATAAGTGCATATGTATTTTATGTATTTTGAAAAATGAATTTCCTTGACACAAAATAAAGTTGAATGACAAACAAATAAAGTGGTTTCAGTTTTATTCTATTAATTTTTATGTACAGTATTTTAACCAGCTTGATAAATTGGTGCCAACGCTTTCAAACGAAACTTCTAAGAAGAGGAGTTGGTGCTCCTTTCTATGTACGAACTTTTGTGCTGCACAGGTGCCACAGTTCAAAGATGACGAATATGACGATACAGAGATGGAGCTACAGCTACCATCAGATTGGTGAATCACCCCAACTCACTTGGTTTGGGCCAGCTTCACAATAGTCTTCAACCCAGAAGGCTATGAGCAGAGCATTCGCCGCTCTACCATACCTTTCGTTTCCCTTTAAACTAATTGCTGTATACTGATGTCTTTCTAAATTCAGTCATTACAATGCACCGCAAGGCTTTTGGGGTGAACTGTAGAGATGAGCTAAATAAATAGTGACACGGTGATTCTAAACTGTGATTGAGTCACAGTAATTTGAAGGGAGAGACACAGTTTACTTGATTGATTCACTCACTTTGATTCAGTTTGTAAGACACAGAAGGAGAAATCGCAGACCACATAAAGTATATATATTTGTGGCCATCAAGCGTGTAAATTACATGATCCTAGGTGGATAGGTGGGGTACATCCCATACAAACCCCCTCTTTAAATTAATGTTCTTGTTAGAAAAAGGTTTTTATTTTTGAACGTATCAAACTGAAATTTGAACCCTATTAGTTTCTAATCTATATTCATCAACCATATAAATTTCATGATCCTAGGGTTACCAGGAGTGGTACCTCCCATACAAACCCAAATAAAATGGCAAACTTTTAAAGAATAAATGTACAATAAAATTACCACTCAAACTGATGTGATGCTAAGAAAGGAAGGTTGGATGCAACTCGGAGGAGCATGAAGAGTATTACATCTTTGGCATAGCCAATGATAGCCTTCTTATTGATTTTTTTTTGTTTTCTTCCGACTTTTATTCAATAAATAATCACTTTGTATACAACACAAAGCCTAACAATAATGTAGAAATATTAAGACATCCTTATATATACATCGTTATTGAGAGTTTCTCGTCTTACAAGATCGAGATGTCCCAAGTATATAGTACTTAGTAGTATAATTTTTGCCTTAAGGAACTTCATCTCATACTCTGCATTTCAGACTCCTGGACTTCACATCTAACATAAAACGTACTCTTGTGGAGAAACAATCTTAGAATCAGGAAGTTTGGAGCTGCCAACCATTGCATTAGCTTAAAAATCGGTCAAGTGGGAGTCGGACTCGTACACGAATGGTTCCGTACCACCGCACAAGGTTTTAACACTATGTATGCAAATTCGTTGGACGTAAAGCTTGTACCTCTGTCTGAAGTTATATTAAAATTAATTTGTTTTTGTCGCAAAAGTGAAATATTTAACCAGCACCTAATTGATTTCTATTTGGGTTTGCATTTGTAGGTATCCTTCCTAGGAATCCTATGATTTTGAAATTTACATGGTTAGTGAATATGGATCACACATTTATAGTGTTTAAATTTCAGTTCGATAAGGTAGAAAACAAAACAGTTTTTCCAAAAAGAATATTAATTTAAATTTGGGTTTGTATGGGGATACATCCCTCTATGTTTTTACCTTAATTTTATTTTTTGTATTTGTGGTTATATACGCAATTTAATAACACACTCGGTGAAATTTCAACTCTCTCTCATGAGATAGAGCTTTCGGACGGATGGACAGTGTAGGCTTAGTAAAAGGGTCCCGTTGGCACCCTTTGGGTACGGAACCTTAGAAATGAGGGAGGAAAATGAAGAAATAGTATTCTTTTCAGCCACTTGTTCAATTTATTAGAATTATAATTTGGATATGAAAAATATATTCTTAAGAAAATATAATGGTAATTATAATAATTTATTAAATACTGGCTGGTGGTGTCGGTCCCAGACTCCAGGTTCTCCAAATTCTTTGATGTTCCAATAGTTAAAATATCCAACTATAGAAATTTTGTATGGTTCCGAAATTTAGTAACATGAAAACTATTCTTGTTTTCTTTTCTTCTTCTTCTTTTTGTGGATAATTAGCGTTTAGCGGCGAAGGATTTGGCTTCAAGACCTCTTGGGCTTGATGTTGGCATTTTATTAGTTTTGCGTATAACTTGATGAGTGACGTTAGTGGGTGGCGTATTCTTTGCTTTATTGGAATTCATGGCCATAGAGCCCCCCTTTGTTGAAGTTGTCCACTTGGCTACAGTAGCACGTTTGGGCATTGTGCTAATGGGAAAAGTTGAACCTGTCGCCTCATTTATAACACTGAACTTCGGCATAGTGTCTGTAGTATTACCTGTAGGCGACTTAGCTGTTCCTGCAGCACTCAGAATTTTCTTTCCCGTACTAGTAGTATTTAATGCCGCAACCGTAGGAGTAGCCACATCCGAATGAGTGACCTTAGACCGGTAAATGGGTGTATGAATACGAGCGACTTTACTACCATGAATTAGGGTAGTTGTGTCGGTGGCTTTAATGGTAAGCTTATCATGTTGCTTGGTAGTGGTCTTCAACTTGCCTGCAGTAGTTTGCATGGCCGCAACTGTGGGTATTGCCATTGCTGTACGAGTGACTTTTGACTGGTAAATGGGAGTGGGAGTGGGAGTTGGTATATGAGCAACTTTATTGCCAATAATAAGAGTTGTAGTTCCAGTGAACACTTCAGCTTCATGCTTGGCAGTGGTCGTTAGCCTAGCTGTAGTCCGTTTGGAGTCATTTGCTTTCGAGGTACCCATATCGTTATTTGTGAACGCTGATATTGGATTGGTCGTATCGAAAGTAATTCTGTTAGTCAAAGGCTTGGGCATAGAGCGAGCATCAAATATGAAAGTAGACATAGGCTTTAATAGCATATTTGCCACTACCTTTTTGTCACATATCTTTTCCATGAAATCAATAGTGTATATAGGGAAATTCTCTCGAAATATCGAAATTGAACTATGTCTATAAAAAACGCGCGTTGCTGGTGGTTTTAAAATAAAACCTACGGACACATAACCTTTCCCATCTCTAACGCTATCATCAGAGCTTAAGCTGCATTTGCTATCGCCGTCTAAAGATATATTATTTGTTTAAATGAATTTGTGTTTGGACTTAAAGAATATTACTCATTGTATATCTCACCCTGAAGAATTTGCATTTCACAATTTTCCTCTTTACGTTTCTGATCCTCACCATGGCTAGCTTCTTTTTGCATTTCCATTTGACAAAATATTTGGAAGTTTTCCTCAACAGCTTGTGGATCATTCTTGAACAACTTTTTTATTGCGGCATATGCCACAATAGCGTCAATCGCTTGTTTCACTTGATTGTATTTGGCCACTGCATCCGCCCCCTCTCTTTTCAGCAGAACTTTATTAATTTCCTTATTTTCACCATATTCTATAGCTATTATGTCAATTATGTCAAGAATCTCATCCCTATCCATACCATCGAGATGTCCCAACATTTCCACCAACTTATTGCTAATGGCACCATCATTTGGTTGTTTCAGATATATCTTGTTCTTTTCCAAGAAACCTTTTATTGGCTTCGAATTAGTTTCCATATTTAAAAAAAATTATAAAAAAACTTCCGACTTATATAGTAGTTTAACAAACTTTTTCAGATAACTAAAATAAATTTCGAAGCCAGATTAGCTCTGAGAACGCAAGGCCTACTAAATAATTTAATTTTTTATCGAAAATATTTGAACACCATGGAAAAATCCAGAACTTTGACAATCAATGGTATGGTCGTATGCTACCCTATTCTGATGATAAAAAATACCGGTTACTTTGGTTATTTATTATTATTTGGTTAGGTAACACAGCCCACTAGAGATGAGCCAAATAGTGATTTCAAAATCACAGTGATTCTAAACTGTGATTGAGTCACAGTCATTTGAAGGGAGAGACACAGTTTACTTGATTGATTGTGACTCACTTTGATTCAGTTGCTCCCTAAGTAAAGTAACCAAACATAAAATAACCAAAGTAACCAGTATTTTTATCAGTGATTATCAAAGTTCTGGATTTTTCCATGGTGTTCAAATATTTTCGATAAAAATTTAAATTATTTAGTAGGCCTTGCGTTCTTACAGCGTTCTTTCTGGCTTTGAAATTTATTTTAGTTATCTGAAAAAGTTTGTTAAACTACTATATAAGTCGGAAGTTTTTTTATAATTTTTTTTAAATATGGAAACTAATTCGAAGCCAATAAAAGGTTTCTTGGAAAAGAACAAGATATATCTGAAACAACCAAATGATGGTGCCATTAGCAATAAGTTGGTGGAAATGTTGGGACATCTCGATGGTATGGATAGGGATGAGATTCTTGACATAATTGACATAATAGCTATAGAATATGGTGAAAATAAGGAAATTAATAAAGTTCTGCTGAAAAGAGAGGGGGCGGATGCAGTGGCCAAATACAATCAAGTGAAACAAGCGATTGACGCTATTGTGGCATATGCCGCAATAAAAAAGTTGTTCAAGAATGATCCACAAGCTGTTGAGGAAAACTTCCAAATATTTTGTCAAATGGAAATGGAAAAAGAAGCTCGCCATGGTGAGGATCAGAAACGTAAAGAGGAAAATTGTGAAAAGCAAATTCTTCAGGGTGAGATATACAATGAGTAATATTCTATAAGTCCAAACACAAATTCATTTAAACAAATAATATATCTTTAGACGGCGATAGCAAATGCAGCTTAAACTGTGATGATAGCGTTAGAGATGGGAAAGGTTATATGTCCGTAGGTTTTATTTTAAAACCAACAGCATTGCGTGTTTGTCATAGTGATAGTTCAATTTCGATAATTCGAGAGAATTTCCCTATATACACTATTGATTTCATGGAAAAGATATGTGACAAAAAGGTAGTGGCAAATATGCTATTAAAGCCTATGTCTACTTTCATATTTGATGCTCGCTCTATGCCCAAGCCTTTGACTAACAGAATTACTTTCGATACAACCAATCCAATATCAGCGTTCACAAATAACGATATGGGTACCTCGAAAGCAAATGGCTCCAAACGGACTACAGCTAGGCTAACGACCACTGCCAAGCATGCAGCTAAAGTGCTCACTGGAACTACAACTCTTATTATTGGCAATGAAGTCGCTCATATACCAACTCCCACTCCCACTCCCACTTACCAGTCAAAAGTCACTCGTACAGCAGTGGCAATGCCCACAGTTGCGGCCATGCAAACTACAGCAGGCAAGTTGAAGACTACCAAGCAAAATGATAAGCTTACCGTTAAAGCCACCGACACAACTACCCTAATTTATGGCAGTAAAGTCGCTCGTATTCATACACCCATTTACCGGTCTAAGGTCACTCATTCGGATGTGGCTACTCCTACGGTTGCGGCATTAAATACTACTAGTACGGGAAAGAAAATTCTCAGTGCTGCAGGAACAGCTAAGTCGCCTACAGGTAATACTACAGACACTATGCCGAAGTTCAGTGTTATAAATGAGACGACAGGTTCAACTTTTCCCATAAGCACAATGCCCAAACGTGCTACTGTAGCCAAGTGGACAACTCCAACAAAGGGGGGTTCTATGGCCATGAATTCCAATAAAGCAAAGAATACGCCACCCACTAACGTCACTCATCAAGTTATACGCAAAACTAATAAAATGCCAACATCAAGCCCAAGAGGTCTTGAAGCCAAATCCTTCGCCGCTAAACGCTAAATATCCACAAAAAGAAGAAGAAGAAAAGAAAACAAGAATAGTTTTCATGTTACTAAATTTCGGAACCATACAAAATTTCTATAGTTGGATATTTTAACTATTGGAACATCAAAGAATTTGGAGAACCTGGAGTCTGGGACCGACACCACCAGCCAGTATTTAATAAATTATTATAATTACCATTATATTTTCTTAAGAATATATTTTTCATATCCAAATTATAATTCTAATAAATTAAACAAGTGGCTAAAAAAAATACCATTTCTTCATTTTTCTCCCTCATTTTTAGGGTTCCGTACCCAAAGGGTGCCAACGGGATCCTATTACTAAGCCTACACTGTCCATCCGTCTGTCCGTCCGAAAGCACTATCTCATGAGAGAGAGTTGAAATTTTCACCGAGTGTGTAATTCAATTGCGTATATAACGACAAATACCAAAAATAAAATTAATGCAAAAACATTGAGGGATGGATCCCCATACACGTGATACTAAGTATTAAGGGTAAAGAGCGGAACCGATAAGATCAGCTGTTGCTCAAAGCAGAAAAACAAAGCTTTTAAAGCAGTTATAAAGCTCTTACCTGATACGATCAGTTAAAAAGCTATAGTAATTTAATATAAAAAAAAAATTTGTCCCATATAAGGGACAAGTGACTGAAAGGGTTAGAAAGCAATTCGCTATGCTTTTGCTTCCTGGTGGAGATGGTCAATACTGGCCATCCGGAAGCAACTGGTCACTATACTCAGGGCGTTATTTTTGTTATAAGGTTTTTTGAGGCCGCTGTAACGACGTGATTACATCCCACTATTCCTCTAATCTAATCTACTATTTAGACACACTCTTTCTTTTCAATTGAGTTGTAAGCAATTTTTGTCACACATACAAAAGTATATAGGAAGGTACATACATGTTTATAGAAGTCAATGAGACTTTTATCAGCTCATCAATCTATATATAAGTACACATTTTCTATGTAGATGAGTTTGACATAACAATTTGTCTTAAATTAAGCATAAAATTTACAGATTTCTTATAAACAAGTGATTTACCCTTTCCGCTCTCCCCTCCTCACTCATTATGAATTGTAATCAACCCCATCACCGTCACCATCATCATAATCATCATCATCACCTTTAAACAATTGACAAATCATGACATGATTAGCGTACATTAAGAAGCATCAGAAAGAAACTAATGGCAATTGGTATTATGTGTGTGTGTGTTGGGTTTTACGGGCGCAACCCTCTTCTTACTATGTTGGATAAAAAAAGTATCTACAATTAAGTGTAACTCTCTCATACTACTCCAACAACAAAAGCAAGTGCAGCCCAAATATTTGTCAAACAAATTAACAAGTGGTTATTGTAATGAGCCATCATCATAACCATAGCCATAACCATCACCATCACCATCACCATAATTGTTGTCCTTTCGCTTTTGAGGCTTTTATGTAATAGTATAGTATGTGCTACTATAGTACAAAGGGTTGTTCCAAGTGAAGTGAACATTTTAAGGGTGTTTTTCACACACAAACGACAACAGATTCTTTATGCTTGCTCGCTTATGGGAAACTACAATATATCAATTACAATATACTTACTTACGTACAACAAATACTTGATCCTTTTTATTACTACTGCTACTTCTCCTGCTCCTGTTCCTGCTACTACTCCTACTCCTATTCTATTAGTACTCTTGTTATTCCTCTTTGATTGTTGTTGGTGGTTAAGTGGTGGTGATGTTAGTGGGCGCCAGCAGGCTTTTTCAAATACTCTACTAATTTGTTGCTTTATTACAATATTTATATTGCTACTTTTGGGTTTCTCTTTCTCTATTTACATGTACCATTTTCGTCTACCACAAACTCACCCTCTTTCTTTCTTTCATTTTTTCATGCTAATCATATGCATTTGTTTAGCTTATCGCACTTCATCGCGGACAAATAAGCCAACGGCATTGATGACAAATTGATTATCATCTTCATTTAGAATCAGACGCTTTCAAACTTTTGCACTTGTTCTCTTCATAATCATAACGAAGTATCTGTGCATTCATGGTATAATAAATATTGTACAATGAATAGAATCGATCCTAAATAATTATTTACAATTTACATACCATATACATCATAATAATGATGATGATGCTGAAGGAGCTCAGCTCAACCAATCAGATGGGTGATTGTCTGCTTAATTCTAAGCGGCTTAAGTTAAATGCTTATACAAAAGAAACGATTGTCACTAAAAGTGGTGACCTTAATGAGCTTTGTGAGGTTGTATAAGATTGAATATGAAGCATGTACATTATACCATAGTCCCTGTAGTTGCATATGTATTCTTATTCTTATTATACCATACTATTGTATAGTATATTGTCAATTGTCAAAAATTGTAGTACATACTTAGTATAATTGTATCTTGATCTTTTTGTGTTCAAGCTAAAGCATTAAAGCAACCATTAACATCAAGCATTAATTGAGTTGAGTTGAGTTCATCATGAGGGTGAACAAAAGTGTGGGAACAGTGATATCTTAATACTATTTCTTATGTTGTTATCGTAAGCCATTTTCTGTCTGTGCACGCTTATCTCAGAAACGGCTTAACCTGTTTGAATGCGGTGTACTGGTGTATTGTAGCAAGCTTCGTATAACATTTATCGTTTATTTTATCGAAGTCGACCTACTAAATCATAAGATATTCATATTTTTAATTCTGTTGCCGACTTTTTGGCTGATTTTCGAATGTTTTCCTCTTTTGCTGCGCACCAACATTAAACATCTGAAAATTAACAAAATACACGCTATTACAAACATATTTCGAATACCATGCGTACGAAGTCATGGGCACAGCTATTTGTATTATAAGATTCTGATGTGTTATTGTGTGGATATGTTTGCTTATTTATATGTACTATTTTGCTCTTAAATTTGTAACAGCGATCAATGAATGTCAGTCAGTCCGTTATTGAGATTAAGGACTTGACACTAATGTACAATCTACAATATTATGTTGTATTGTGCTGCCCTATAATCAATCAAAGTGACTGTTGAAAATGTCAACATTGCATTTTAATATTGGGAATTTAATGCAATTATTTGGTAATGCCTGATAGTCGATTAAATGGGCTGGTTCCAACATTGTGACCAACAAAGGATACCCTACCGCCAACCCACACAATCCACCCTATCCAGCTTACGTTTAGGCATCACAATGGGCCGTTAGGTTAGTCTGCATTTAGACTATAGGCTCAGCTACAGCGAAAACTTTGTTTGTTGGTAAAAGAAGCGAGGCATTGAGGGGAAGCTGTCATGTTCTGAAAAGGTTGTCATGAAAGTCTCTGCTGACGTTTTTCTTTGTGCTCTTTCGCCTCATTAATTTTTTTCACAATTTTTTGGCTTGCGTAGAGTTAGGATGCATGCGACATGCAGAATATACTAGACAATAGGAGCGGAAGGTGAAGAAATTTGCTCTGCGACAGAACGCACTGCTGCTTAAAAAAACACAAACAGAGAGGAATTAGAAAAAATTTGATTTTCAAGCGTGACGTTTCTTTAAACACAAACCAAAATCAAAGAAGAATTGACGATTATATGACGTTAGTCTAAATGCAGTTTTAGTGTTCAAAATGGCAATAAAACGCAAAACTATGGATGAAATGGTGACGCATCATCTTAGATGAAACCCACTTTTCACGCCATCATAAAGTTCGATTTTCCATACCTCTATGCGATCTTCGTGCCAAGTAATATTGGATTTTGACTGGTATCCTAATCCATAACAAGGATGTGTTTGTCTAAGCTTTGTTAAAGCTTGTGCGATGCACACCATTCGATGACTTGGCGATTGGAAAAAATGGATTGAAAATAAAAATTCCAGAGGTCAATAACGTTTTAATTTGTTAATATACATAAAGAAAAAAAAAATAATATTTAATTTAAAGATATTTAAATGTGAATAATCATATTAATAAACATGTCTGAACTGCAATCCACATTACAATTAAATGGGTTCCTTAACTTTTTACGCATCAGAACGGAAATATTAAATGGCGAAAACAATGGCCTGGGCGAAATCTGAAGAGTGCATGTTAAGGTGCCTAGCCAATCACTATACTCGTCGGCAACGGCCCTGATGTGCGAAAAATGAACGAAAATATAAAATGAAAAAATTGATGGAAAAATAGAAACAAGTAATATATGTAAAGAAAAAATAAAATAAATAAATTAAATAAATATGAATAATCATATTGATAAACACGTCTGAACTGCAATCTGAAGAGTGCATGTTAAGGTGCCTAGCAAACCATTACACTCGTCGGCAACGGCGCTGATGTGCGAAAAATGAACGAAAATATAAAATAAAAAAATTGATGGAAAAATAGAAACAAGTAATACATATAAAGAAAAAATAAAATAAATAAATTAAATAAATATGAATAATCATGTTAATAAACTTGTCTGAACTGCAATCCACATTACAATTAAATGGGTTCCTTAACTTTTTACGCATCAGAACGGAAGTATTAAATGGCGAAAACAATGGCCTGGGCGAAATCTGAAGAGTGCATGGTAAGGTGCCTAGCCAATCACTATACTCGTCGGCAACGGCGCTGATGTGCGAAAAATGAACGAAAATATAAAATGAAAAAATTGATGGAAAAATAGAAACAAGTAATATATGTAAAGAAAAAATAAAATAAATAAATTAAATAAATATGAATAATCATATTGATAAACACGTCTGAACTGCAATCTGAAGAGTGCATGTTAAGGTGCCTAGCAAACCATTACACTCGTCGGCAACGGCGCTGATGTGCGAAAAATGAACGAAAATATAAAATAAAAAAATTGATGGAAAAATAGAAACAAGTAATATATGTAAAGAAAAAATAAAATAAATAAATTAAATAAATATGAATAATCATGTTAATAAACTTGTCTGAACTGCAATCCACATTACAATTAAATGGGTTCCTTAACTTTTTACGCATCAGAACGGAAGTATTAAATGGCGAAAACAATGGCCTGGGCGAAATCTGAAGAGTGCATGCTAAGGTGCCTAGCCAATCACTATACTCGTCGGCAACGGCGCTGATGTGCGAAAAATGAACGAAAATATAAAATGAAAAAATTGATGGAAAAATAGAAACAAGTAATATATGTAAAGAAAAAATAAAATAAATAAATTAAATAAATATGAATAATCATATTGATAAACACGTCTGAACTGCAATCTGAAGAGTGCATGTTAAGGTGCCTAGCAAACCATTACACTCGTCGGCAACGGCGCTGATGTGCGAAAAATGAACGAAAATATAAAATAAAAAAATTGATGGAAAAATAGAAACAAGTAATATATGTAAAGAAAAAATAAAATAAATAAATTAAATAAATATGAATAATCATGTTAATAAACTTGTCTGAACTGCAATCCACATTACAATTAAATGGGTTCCTTAACTTTTTACGCATCAGAACGGAAGTATTAAATGGCGAAAACAATGGCCTGGGCGAAATCTGAAGAGTGCATGCTAAGGTGCCTAGCCAATCACTATACTCGTCGGCAACGGCGCTGATGTGCGAAAAATGAACGAAAATATAAAATGAAAAAATTGATGGAAAAATAGAAACAAGTAATATATGTAAAGAAAAAATAAAATAAATAAATTAAATAAATATGAATAATCATATTGATAAACACGTCTGAACTGCAATCTGAAGAGTGCATGTTAAGGTGCCTAGCAAACCATTACACTCGTCGGCAACGGCGCTGATGTGCGAAAAATGAACGAAAATATAAAATAAAAAAATTGATGGAAAAATAGAAACAAGTAATATATGTAAAGAAAAAATAAAATAAATAAATTAAATAAATATGAATAATCATGTTAATAAACTTGTCTGAACTGCAATCCACATTACAATTAAATGGGTTCCTTAACTTTTTACGCATCAGAACGGAAGTATTAAATGGCGAAAACAATGGCCTGGGCGAAATCTGAAGAGTGCATGTTAAGGTGCCTAGCCAATCACTATACTCGTCGGCAACGGCGCTGATGTGCGAAAAATGAACGAAAATATAAAATAAAAAAATTGATGGAAAAATAGAAACAAGTAATATATGTAAAGAAAAAATAAAATAAATAAATTAAATAAATATGAATAATCATATTGATAAACACGTCTGAACTGCAATCTGAAGAGTGCATGTTAAGGTGCCTAGCAAACCATTACACTCGTCGGCAACGGCGCTGATGTGCGAAAAATGAACGAAAATATAAAATAAAAAAATTGATGGAAAAATAGAAACAAGTAATATATGTAAAGAAAAAATAAAATAAATAAATTAAATAAATATGAATAATCATGTTAATAAACTTGTCTGAACTGCAATCCACATTACAATTAAATGGGTTCCTTAACTTTTTACGCATCAGAACGGAAGTATTAAATGGCGAAAACAATGGCCTGGGCGAAATCTGAAGAGTGCATGCTAAGGTGCCTAGCCAATCACTATACTCGTCGGCAACGGCGCTGATGTGCGAAAAATGAACGAAAATATAAAATGAAAAAATTGATGGAAAAATAGAAACAAGTAATATATGTAAAGAAAAAATAAAATAAATAAATTAAATAAATATGAATAATCATATTGATAAACACGTCTGAACTGCAATCTGAAGAGTGCATGTTAAGGTGCCTAGCAAACCATTACACTCGTCGGCAACGGCGCTGATGTGCGAAAAATGAACGAAAATATAAAATAAAAAAATTGATGGAAAAATAGAAACAAGTAATATATGTAAAGAAAAAATAAAATAAATAAATTAAATAAATATGAATAATCATGTTAATAAACTTGTCTGAACTGCAATCCACATTACAATTAAATGGGTTCCTTAACTTTTTACGCATCAGAACGGAAGTATTAAATGGCGAAAACAATGGCCTGGGCGAAATCTGAAGAGTGCATGCTAAGGTGCCTAGCCAATCACTATACTCGTCGGCAACGGCGCTGATGTGCGAAAAATGAACGAAAATATAAAATGAAAAAATTGATGGAAAAATAGAAACAAGTAATATATGTAAAGAAAAAATAAAATAAATAAATTAAATAAATATGAATAATCATATTGATAAACACGTCTGAACTGCAATCTGAAGAGTGCATGTTAAGGTGCCTAGCAAACCATTACACTCGTCGGCAACGGCGCTGATGTGCGAAAAATGAACGAAAATATAAAATAAAAAAATTGATGGAAAAATAGAAACAAGTAATATATGTAAAGAAAAAATAAAATAAATAAATTAAATAAATATGAATAATCATGTTAATAAACTTGTCTGAACTGCAATCCACATTACAATTAAATGGGTTCCTTAACTTTTTACGCATCAGAACGGAAGTATTAAATGGCGAAAACAATGGCCTGGGCGAAATCTGAAGAGTGCATGCTAAGGTGCCTAGCCAATCACTATACTCGTCGGCAACGGCGCTGATGTGCGAAAAATGAACGAAAATATAAAATGAAAAAATTGATGGAAAAATAGAAACAAGTAATATATGTAAAGAAAAAATAAAATAAATAAATTAAATAAATATGAATAATCATATTGATAAACACGTCTGAACTGCAATCTGAAGAGTGCATGTTAAGGTGCCTAGCAAACCATTACACTCGTCGGCAACGGCGCTGATGTGCGAAAAATGAACGAAAATATAAAATAAAAAAATTGATGGAAAAATAGAAACAAGTAATATATGTAAAGAAAAAATAAAATAAATAAATTAAATAAATATGAATAATCATGTTAATAAACTTGTCTGAACTGCAATCCACATTACAATTAAATGGGTTCCTTAACTTTTTACGCATCAGAACGGAAGTATTAAATGGCGAAAACAATGGCCTGGGCGAAATCTGAAGAGTGCATGCTAAGGTGCCTAGCCAATCACTATACTCGTCGGCAACGGCGCTGATGTGCGAAAAATGAACGAAAATATAAAATGAAAAAATTGATGGAAAAATAGAAACAAGTAATATATGTAAAGAAAAAATAAAATAAATAAATTAAATAAATATGAATAATCATATTAATAAACATGTCTGAACTGCAATCAACATTACAAGTATATGGATCAAATAATATATATAACTAGAATGAAAAAATAATATTTAATTTAAAGGTATTTAGAAAAATATAAATAAATATTAATAAATATAAATAAATATTAACGAGAATGTCGGAATTGCAATCAACTTAAAACTTCAATGGGTTTCTGAATTTCTTAAGGGAATAAGACTGAATATATTGAAAGAAAAAATAGGAACAATTCAAATAAAGAAAAACGTAATAATTAATTTAAAGAAATATGTAATTCCAAAGAATTATAACAAAATAAAAATAAAAAAAACTTTAATAAATACCATTTTATAATTTCTATGAAACTGTAGAGAGTTAAACCTTTGCTCTCAGATCAAAAGATAAAAAAATCTATAAAGTCAAATGTTAACATTCGATTTAAAATGGAAAATGTAAATGCCATAAATTGAGATTGGACAAAGGGAAATTAATTAAAATACTCTTTAGAATTGAAATTATATGGATTCTGGATACCTGGGTAGATGTTGCTTTGCCTCTCCTTCCCAAACATTTGTTGGTAAATTATCCGCCATTATACCTGGATTTATTATTTTTTTTTGCTCCTAGATTCTCAAATTTCAGGTGTAAGGGCTGATTCAGAAGAGTGAGAATACTTAACCCGCCAAAAAGTTGTTCGGCCAGAAACCCATTATTTAAATGATGTTGTGGAGACATTCCGAATCCCATGCTTGTAGAGATTATACAGCCATATGACAATCCAAGGCATAGTGCACGTGAAACTACGATTTAGCGTCAGGAGTGGCAGTGTCAAAACCCAGACCTTAATGCGAGTGAAAATCTGGATTCATTGAAGAATGGGAGGCTTCCATTATGGAAGATTAATTTTGGGGAAGAATGCAGCATAAATGGATTGATATTCCCAGGGCACATGCTCACAAATTGATAGCAAATAAGTTTCATAATGTGTGATGATATAAAAAACGTGCATAATTGAGTAAATGCAGATAGCCCTTTTTTAATTTTTTATTATCTTTTCCATTTCATGTTTTGCCAAAGTGGCTTTAGGAATCTTTTACTTATGCTCTATGAAATACCTGGTATTTTTTTCATAACTTTCAATTCAAATCGTTTGCCTCTCACAAACCAAAATGTGTAAAAGTCTTGATCATTTACTCATTGTTGCAAGCCACTGTATATGGTATAGTTTTTTCAATTTTTGTTTATTGACTCATTATTGATCGTATATACGAGTATTACTATATGAATTTAGGATATGTTACGGATTGGGCCTTCTGCTTCTGCTTCTACTTTATAAGACAATACTGATATCGTGGACTTATGAAGAGATAGATTCCACCATCTATTGTGTTGATGTTAGTTACCATTTACCAAGATCTTTAGATCTCAATGATGAAAGTCGAAATCTGAAGAATCCTGCATTCTAACCCTAAGCTCTAAAGGAATCAAAAGAGCCCTCATCACATCACATTAAGATATGCTGCTGCTGTGTATGTGAAGCATATTAATTTTTTTAATGAAACCAATGTTAATAATTTTCCTTTTATTTTCTCTGGGTATTTTAATGAGTCCCACATACACGTACATATTAGTTATTCTTCTTCTTCTCGCTGTCTTCTCATTTCTTAATGGTCTATGTTTTGCACTTGTTTTTATTCCCCCTCCTTCCTTGACTGCTGATGTTGTGTCTCTTCTTCATTTCTTCTACTTCTCAAGTTTTTGACGTTGAAAAGAGCATTCAGAAACACACACTCACACACACACATACACCATCATTAAACACTTATACACACACTTACACATGACTGAACTATGGACTAGTGTGTGTGTGTGAGTATAGTGTAAGGCATACATAGCATATGAGTGTAGTATGTGTACGTATCCTGAATTTTATACTAAAAAGTGTCCTTGTAGAATATTTTCTTTAAAAATTTTCTTATTTTTCTTTGTATTGTTTTCTTGTTGCTCTTGTTGTTGTTGTTGTTGGCATTTATTGTTTATTTTCTTTATTTTCTTATTTTTTGTTAAATGCAACAACACATAAAATGTTGCTGCATACTTTTGTGCGCCATCTCATCATTATCTTCTTTCCACCTACAAATTCTTACAATACACTACTCCTCATTATCGCATGCATGCATGCATGCATACCTAACTAAATTCTATCGCCATTGAAATTAGGCATAGACGTCACTGACATTTTGCAATATACGAATTTGATTGCCTAAGGCTTGAGTCTGTCACTTCGGTTGTTCTGGCTTTCAAGGCGACGAAACGAAAAAGTTAAAATTTATGAAGGCAGTACATAAACTCGTCGGCAAAGCCAACCAGTGAAAAGTTGCTCGACTTCAGAGTGGTAAGTGATAACAGGCCTATCAGATACCGCAAGGGCAGTTTTTACTGGTCACTGGTGTGTAGGGACTCACGTGGAGAGACTGGGTATTCCGTTCGTTCAGAAGCCATTGTAGAAGCTGTGGAAACGTAGCGGAAGAGGAGTCACTCACCCACTTTCTATGTCATTGGCAAGCAATGTCAAAGACTAGAAGTTTAAGCTTCTGGGCAAATACATCATCGACAAACTCTCGGACTGTTCAGTCACATACCTAAATTCGACTGTTTGGATTTAGTAATACTCGTACTGATTGCGTTCGGCGAGGAAGTGATTTCAAAACGGCACTCTAGTGCTAATTGTGGCTCGTAGTGGACTATCCGGGTCAGCTACGGTAACCAACCAACCAATCAACCATCGTATGACAGCAGATAATTAACTGGAATTGCCATATGTTCGTGATATATCGTAATGAATCCAATTCCTTTATACGCTCCAGCTGGTGACATACACATATGTATACAATTTCCTTTATTTACAATGCCAATTTGAGATTTGTGGTGGCATTGCTTTTGAGTGTCGCACATCCTAGATCAACATTTGCTATCGTATGCTGCGAACTGTGAACTCAAGCAAATTGGTCAAGCATATTCATTATGTATGATCACCTTTAACTTGCATTGACTTGGTTGTTGCTTCTTCTGGGCTCAACACTACTCAAGTGTTTATATGTTAAGTATGTTATGCAAGAAGAACAAGGAGAATGATGATGATGATGATGTGTTAGTGGGTGGGTAGGAAGGGGAAACGCTTAAAAAAAAGCGCATGCACACACACAAATTTACGCATACATATGCACATGGTACTATATGGTACATGTGTATTGTGTTAAAAAAAGAAGTATCTTATCATATAAAAATAACGTTAAGAATAAATTTGTACTCATTTCCGTTGTTGTTGACGAACGAACGAGCTAGCGAGCGTCTTTTTTTACTCCTTTTTCTGCTACTCTTATGCATTTTACTGATGTTGTTGCTTCTCATCACACATATTTATAAGTATTGTATATAAATATAGGTATATATAATGTATATAGTAATGCGTGTATCGTATATTTGTTATGTTGAATATTCATTTTAATTATGCATGCACATGAAAAGATTAACAACTTTTTACACTCTCAGCTCAAAAAAAAAAAATCCATTCCTTACCTCCTTGATCCCTTGCCATTTTTTTCATTCTTCTTGTAGTGTAAGGTTTATTGTGCATTTTATATTTTAATTATGAATATTTTTCAAATAATTATAAAAATTTTCTTTTGAGAATTTATTTTTGCATGCGCATTTTTTACCTTTCACACATACATATACTAGAAGTGTGAACAAGCATTAACACTTTGTCATGGCGTTTGCAAAGTTTTTTTTTCGAAGGAGTCTCATCATCATTCATTTTGGTCTAAAATTCTTAAAAATCTTTTTTTGAAGATTTTGTTCAATTAAAATCCTTAAATAAAATAAAAAAAACACAAACCCATCAGAATTATTTCATTTCTTTCTCTTGGCTTCAATAAACAATTCTTTCAGAAAATGGGGCTTATAGAATGTACTACTTAGGCTTGGAATGGAATTTGTTTAAAAAGAAAAACACTACTTTAATGTGAATCAAATAACAAGACAACAAGCAACCATGTTCTGAAGATACATACGAGTCAGTGTTGGTCAAAAGTTTATCTGATTCTTATTAAAAAAAAATTTGATGAATGATTAATTCATTAATCAAAAATTTTGATGAAATTCTAACTAAACTCAACTACTTGCTTATTTGAATATTTCTTTTTTTTTATCATTGACTATTCTGTAACTTGTTTCCGCCCTACGTACTAACTAAAGTGCGGCACTATATTATAAATTTAATTGTAATGTAGTGTCAAGGAATGTATATATATATTCTGTAACTTGAACAAAAACAAAATGTTCTTTAACTTGAAAAATTCATCTATCTAATTAATCAAATTAATCAATTAATGATTGATTAATCATTATGACCAAACATTTTGATTAATCATTCAATCATGAGTAAATTAATTGATTAATTTATTAATGCTAACATGCTAATACGTGATGACGTTTGGAGAAGATATTTGACATTATCTTACACTAGTATCAGTTAAATGACATACCATACTGCAATTCCAATTGGTCAACTTATTCATCTGTTCATCAAAGTATATCAATTTTTTATCAATGAGAGATCATTGAACTTTCAACTTCAATGGATCATTCAAATGTTGTTTCTTATGAGAGATTTTTGACTATGCTTGCAATTCTTTTAATTTGTTTATTTGTGGGAAAGGTATGTAAACTTCGTTGAAAATGCACTTAATGTTCTGTCTTATACTATTCTTTTATTCTTTTATTATTCTGATTCTCATCATCTCATCTCCTCATCTTATCTTTATCAGTAGCAGTAGCATTTGCAGTAAAAGACAACAACAACATAGTGCAATTGGAGCGTTAACACTTTCAAAAGTATAGAAACAAATAATACTGGTATAAATAAATGAAGATTTTTCTAATTGGATTTGCTTAATTATCATAATTTGTGTGTGGGTTTTTCATTAAACTTGAATGATTACTTTAGGTTTCCTTCACATCTCTCTTCTACTTATCCTACTACTATTAGTGGTAAATATATTTAATTTGAAAAAATTTTAACTAAATCCAAAGATAGAATATTCTTCCACTTTTGGTCCTAAAACCTTAATCATTAATAATTATAAAGTGCATTTTTTATAGGAACTCAACTTTCAGCCAGTGATCGAAAAATTTTCGTTTTGATAATACATAGTACACGTATCTATGTATCTATCTTATACTAGACTAGAATGAATGCATAGAAGCAGACGAAAGATATGGTGTAATATTTTCAATTTAAATAAATTCACTATGAGACCGAAATTTATTATTATTTCTTATCATGTTTGTGTGTGGTGATGTCTCCACTAAACCTACTTCCTTCATTCCCTGGATAATATACCTACTCCGGAACTGCTTTATGTATTACTCCAGAGTATGTGCCCTTAGAGATCAATCATCTTCATTCACCTACGTCAAGATTCAAAACATTTGTAGCCAGAATCATGCTATATTGCGTGTCATCTCGTACATTTGGGTACTTGCACGATAAGCTGTGTGCAGTCGATATGCGCCCCACTCGGGAAAGGCGTGGTCGTCAGGTTTGTGACTCTTGTCGGGAGTCCGCATGCCTTTAATACATATTCATAGGTAAATTAAAAAAAAAAAAACAAAAAAAAAATGACATGCAAGATATTTGGGATCACTTGCTTTAAACTGATAGTACTATCTATTTCAAATAAAGTCAAAGCTTATCGATTCTCCATTGTTGGGAGCTTTTTATGCATTCTTAGACTGTTACCAGCCTCTGAAGGATTGAGGTATGTAGTATGTAGAGGCCCATCGCAATATTATTTTTAAAAAATCACAAATAAATATGTTTATGGATAATCTGGCACATTGCATAGCCTTATCATCCCAGAGGCACATACTTACGTACATATGTAAAACTCGATCGAATCATTCCTTCCTTTCTAAAATTTATATTTTGTTATGTTCCCTAATCTATAGAAAATGTTGTAAGTACTTAGTAAGAGGAAATGAAAGAAGAAGAACTTTGAAACTCCTTTAAGGCTTTAAGCCATATCCCTTATAATTTACTCGTATATTTAAATATACACTCATACACGTTTGATAATACATACTCAAAAATAACGACTCGCAATTAGTTCGGCTCTTTTAAAAAAAATTATCTTTTGACATCTGCAGACCATTAAAACGATCTGAGAATTAATTTTTACGACGGTAGGGATTGTAGCTCTTCATCTCCTCTAGAGTATAGCGATATTTCATTTGACATGGCTTCTTTTCATCACCACCAGTTGGTTCAACGGCGGCTACGGCCCCGGCTACGTTTCCGCCTATGGCAGAGGCAACGTCTCCGCCCATGGCCCCGGCAACGTCTCCGCATACGTCCCAGCCTATGGCACCGGTTACGTCCCAGCCTACGGCCCCAGCTACGTCTCCGCCTACTGCCCCGGCTACGTCACCGCATACTTCCCAGCATGCATCGTCTGCTACGTCCCAGCCTACGGCCCCGGCTACGTCCCAGCCAACGGCACCAGCTATGTCCCCGCATGCATCCCAGCCTACGGCACCTGCTACATCTCCGCATGCGTCCCAGCCTACGGCCCCGGCAACGTCTCCAGCTACGTCTCCAGCAACGTTTCCACCTACAGCCTCGGCAACGTCACCGCATTCGGCCCCAGCTACGTCTCCGCATACGGCACCGGCCTCACCCACGGTATCATCTTTGACCATGGTCATTTTGTTGATTTTGCCAGCATGCTGATTATGCTCCTTGTCCATGTAGAACTGGCGTGACATATTGATGGGCAACGTACCATAGCGACGACTCACATAAGGACGACGCTCTTCAATTGGTTTTTTGGGTTCAGTTTCTATAAAACACATTTAAAACAGTTAATATCGAATATCGGATCGGCTGATATTGTCATGTGTACAAATTTTGGTTAACTTACCTTCAGTATTCTGAGCCATCTTGTTGAATTTACCGTGTCTTTTCATTTTAATCCTTTTCTTATCTTCGCGATAATTATTTTAACTGAGTATGATTTTTTTTCAATCGTATATCTTAATTTAGTTTAAAATTTACGAAAACATTTCCACAAGATCGAATTAATTTTGATAATTTCGTGAATGCTTTCTTTTTACGAAAATAGAATTGTACTAGTTTCATGTAATGTAATGTTGACAGAAAAGAAAACGACAAATAGTTTGCCAAGTAAGTTTTTGATCTATTCTTATGGGGCCCCATGTGTACTGAGGAAATGCTTGTTTTTACACGATCTGTTTAAATTTTTAGTGTTGTCAATAGTTTTTAATTATTTGTACAACACTGGACACTATTTTCTATTCCTTTTTTTTGTTATTATAATAGTAACGTGCGTATTTTTTATCCCATAAACAAAGATAACTTTTATAGGTATCTATGGGTATGGTATAAACTCTGAAATAAACTCATGATCCATAGCATTCACTTTAATTTCATAAAAGCCTCTTGCACTTGTTTACATTTATCGATATGTCATCGAAATGGACTGACAAATAAGCTGGGCCAGTATTCTATTTCTCTGTCATAGTTTCTGACATAATTGAAGTGTACGGCCTTTAGATATAGTATTGTATAGGTTGTTTTCTTATAAAAAGCCACAATGACCGCTTCTGTGAAAGCTATTGAAGTTCCGTTATATAAAGGGTGTTTTTTTTTTAGAGTTACACATCTTTAAATGAAAATAAAACAAAGAATAATATTTACAATATCAATTAAACTGGCTTTATTGGATAGATAATTTTATGACATTAATGTTTAAATATGATTTTGACTATGTGGCCGTGACGGCTGGCGCATACAAAGTGCAATCTGGAAGTCGAATTTTCGCAGCATTTGCCGCCGTATTTCGCCAATAACTCTTCGAATGTTAATTTCCAAGCGCTCTGCTTTATCGGCGCGGCGTAGGCAAGTGAATTTACATAGCCCCAAAGAAAATAATTCAACGGGGTTAAATCACATGATCTTGGTGGCCAATTAAAAGGACCATTACATGAAATTATTCGTTCATCAAAAGTTTCTTTGAGTAAATCAATTGTAGCGTGCGCTGTGCGCAAGACTAATGACAGCTAATTGAGGTTCGAAAAAACGTCTAATCATGTATTGTTCAACGTTGACAGTAACATTCTGGTCATCATCGTTTTTGAAGACATATGGACCAATGACTACGCCGGTCCATAAAGCGCACCAAACAGTAATTATCTGTGGATGTAATGGTGTTTCGACAAAAGCTTGTGGACTATCTTCACTCCAAATGCGACAATTTTGCTTATTTACCTACCCATTATATATATATTATATTGTATGATAAAAAAAATGATGAACCGTGTGGACAGCAAAATTATGTCATAGAATTATGATGTTTGTCATGTAAATGATGAAAATATATGATCATTTGAACACTTTATCATATAAGATGATGAAGAATAAAAATAAGATGAAAGTAACAGGCTTGCCAACTGACTCTTGATTATATCTGCAAGTCTGTGTCATAGTTTCTCTGTGTATTTCAATATTAAAACATAACAGTTACAAAAGAAGTTAAGTCAAAGATGAAACACATAATATAAAATAAGTAGATTGGCTCGAGGTTAGTGCGCCGAGCTGATATCCCAGAGTCACGGGTTCGATTCCCGTTCAAGTCTAGTCCTGCACTTTTCTAATTCTTCCCCCTATCCTACTTAACTCTCCCCTGAACTGAAGGCCTCTGTTGCTATTGCTCATATTAAAAATAACTAGGTTATAATTTGTAATTGTAATCTAGTTTTAATAAATAAATAAAAATAAGTTCTAGTTAAAGGAAAAACTATGATGAAATTTTATAAAAAATGACGTATATCACATTATATGACATAGTTTTCTATGATCGTGGGGCAGCACCTTTATCGTGGTGCAAAAACGATCCATAGTTATTTGAATTAGCCGCTCTGATGGACGAATATGATTACCATAAAATATCAGCTGTTAAATCGGTTGTCAAATAAACCAGTGTTGCCAACTCAAAGTTGTGAAACTCTAAAAAAAAAACACCCTTTAGTAGTTCTAACTCGTTTCGAAATGAATTAGAATTATATAAAGGCCAAGAATTTTCTCATTTAGTGTGAAATTCGAAACCCTTCTCGAGGATTGTTATCTTGTCGTGATGAGAAGGCTCAGTAGGTGCAGTAGGCTCCTGGGAGCAATGATAATGGTAGCTCTTTGCTATTCTCTTAAGCCGTTAAGGTGTCTACCTGCACGGCACGTTTTGCCACATATTTAGCTCCATCTACATATGACTATTGGTGTATTGAAATGCAATATGAATACTGACTGCCTCTAACCTAAAGTCAAATCAATAATATAATACTATAATATTAATATAGTATAATAATACAAAGATAACCTTCTTTGTAGTATTCCTTGCATTACAGCAACTGTAGGCGGCTGGCTGTCCCATAGCTTGGAACCCAGCAGATTTCAGAAGTTGTGTATTTTTTTTTGGAGTAAAATGTAGTTAAAATGTCATGCTTTATCTAAATCCAAAATCTTCTAGCTTCATATTTTCCTTGGCCTGGTGTTGAGTCTTAACATTTTCACACTACAAATTTCACCTTTTTTTATGCTTACATACTGGATGATAATAGAAAGTTAAACAATTTTCAGTTAAAGGACATGCACTTATGTATTGTAAAAGGAGAAACTCTATAACATTAAAAAAATCATATCAAATTTCAATCAAAATTTATTAAAATTTTACAAATATTGTATTACTAGCATTCCCGGCGTGCCTGTTTTAGTGCTTGTTAGTGCGTGATTGTAGTCATTGTTTTTTATTAATAATTCACGGGAATAAACATATTTTAATATTCCATTCGCTATATAATCGGAACTCAGTTTCGTGAGCGATTAGTGCAGTTGCTCAGTTTCACCCTAAGCGTTATATGAAAAATTTAACTCTGTTTAATGCAATATTACGTATCTACCACGTCCCTACTCAGTGAAAGTTCGCATCGATCATTATGATTCTCAAACCTGGTAAACCGAAAAACATTGTTGCGTCTTATAGACCATACCTAACCATCAATTTGGCTTTAGAGCACAGCATGGAACGCCAGAACAGCTGCATCGTGTCGTTCAGCACATTCTCACTGCGTTTGAGCTAAAACAATACTGCTCTGCGGTATTCTTGGATGTCAAGCAAGCTTTTGACAGGTTATAGATCGATGGTCTGCTTCACAAGATAAAACGCCTCCTTCCAGCAAATCAATTCAGCCAAGCTATCTCTGTGGTCGAACCTTCTTCGTTAACGTGCGCGACAAGAAGTCAGCGGTAAGAAGCATTAGAGCCGGTGTGCCGCAAGGCAGTGTACTAGCACCCTTTCTCTACTCGCTATATTCGGCAGACATCCCAACAGTTGACCCTGATGAAGCCACCAGCGTTACATATGCGGATGGCATAACAATCTTTGTAATCTCTTACTCGGCGCAAGAAGCATATGAACTAATACAGGATTTCTTGCGAAGATTTCAGGCCTGGGCCAAGCGATGGTATATTAGAATATATCCAGAGAAATTGACGAACCCTAAGACGTGGCACTTGTCAAGTTGTCTACTATGACTCCAGAATCATTCCGCAGGTGGACCAAGTTCGTTATCTCGGACTTATTCTGGATAAGCGGCTTACATGGCGAGTACACATTGGGACCACTACCGCATGCTGTTATGCAAAACTGCGCAGGCTTGACTGGTTGCTGCGTCCATCCAGCAAGTTGTCACTCAACAACAAAAGGACAATATACAGACAAGTAGTAGCTCCTGTTTGGCGCTACACGTTACAAATCTGGAGTTGCGTTGCATTCTGCACAAAGATCTCAATATGCCAACTGTGAAATCATGCAATGCTGTAATCAGCAGAGGCTACAAAACTATCCAAACAGCCTTGCGGCGGCATTAACACATGGGATCAGGCGACGTCGTTTAAAGAGGCTTCATCCTAATGACCTTCTAAACGGAAGGTTGCCACCTAGATAAATAAACTGCGATATAATCGCCCCACGTCACTATTCTAAATAACCACAACAATATTTTATTCTATTTTTGCGATAATATTATAATAAATATTTGTAAAAAAAAAAAAATTCTTTTGAAAAATTAGAAGAGTCAATTGACAAGGCGACTTGATTGATTTTAAATTCCTGATATATTTGACAAAGGTGACTTGATTGTATGTAAACTATTATCCACCAATTTCTCGACAACAGCAAGTCCGATTCGCACCAAACTTTACTGAAACACTCTCAAGGATATGCTAGAAATGCCCTTTAAATTTCATCAAAATTGGTTCAGCAGTTTTGGAGTCCATAGGCGACTTACAAACATACTATAGATACATACATCCAATTTTATATGTATATATAGATGTACAACTAGTAGTAGTAGTATGAATTCTGAAGTCCTTTTTGGAGAATACAATGATAAAAATGAAAATTAACCATAATAAAACTAAACGTTGAGTTTAACATACAGTAGAAAATTTACTATTTATATACTGTATATGAACAACGAAAAAGGACTTCATTAACACACACATACACACACACAACACACACATCATACAAGCACACATATGCATACATATATGTATTTCTGTTTATATATTTGTATTTAGATACAAACCCATAGTAGTAGTAAATTGAATTGCTCATTCATACACATTCAACTCAACTCAACTCAATTCAATTCAACTTAACTTAAAAAGCAAAGCAAAATACACATAGATACATACATACATGAACTGCATAAGTGGTAGTATGATGGATGATGTACTTATAATTGTTTATATGTACTATATGTACAATATAAAATGTATATAATGTGAGGATATTGGCACAGAGGGACGCGGTTTTAATGATTACGTTTTTTATGATATTGTGTTGCTGTTGCTGTTATTAAAATGTTCATCGACATTATCCGTTTGGAAAAATGTTGCAAATTGTGTTTGTGCCGCGAGGCATGACACTTGTACGGCGGCGGTTATGTCTACAACGATGATGATAATAATGATGATGATGATGATTCTCAGCTTCAATTTTCACTTCTGTTTCAAATACAGTTCAAGCGTAATGCTACATACCCATACCCATAACCATGGACCCACCAACCACACCCCCATCACCCATCACGTTGTGTGTGTCATTCGTTTGTCGTCCTTTTTAGTCCCTTGTTTTGTTTTGATTTTGTTTGGATTGGTTGCGTTGCGTTTCTCTTATTGGTTTTACTAAAGTTTGAGTTTGGTATTTACAATACTTACAACAACAATATTTGTTGATTTATTCATTTGTTTCCTAGTACCATAAATTGTTCTTTACTTATTTTTTAAATTGTTTTGCCTTAGAGCGTTATTTCGGTTTTTCAATTCACCGTATCCCATTAGATATGCCTTATACCCGTAGTACACACAGACTTACATAATTATCTATGGTATTGTATTTATTGTTATTCAACACCCTCAGCACTCAACAACAATGAAGATAATAAGTAGTAAGTTAAGTACGTTGATTTATGTAAATTTCCCATGAAATTTTTGATTTGTCAAATAAGAAATATATACATATGTATATGTATTATTTTTTTTTTGCCATTATTGTTTAAGACTATCAAAATCTTATTACCATAGAAGTTTAAAAGAAGACTTTGAACTACAATACTACTATATTTGCGAATAAATTGAAAACAACTAAAAATTTAAGTGATAACGATACAGTTGAGGGTGACTTGAAACAAAAGGAAAAGAACAAAATTTATATATAAATGCCATTATCGAATTAACTGCCGCATAGGCTCAGAGACTACTAGATGCGTGGCACATACGAGAGGTATGGGTTCGATGCCGATCAAATGCTATCGCTGGCTCTGTTTTGGGCATGTTTCCCATCAGTTCGAAAGGGGAGTGCCTACGATGTGGTAACAAAGATCATTTGGCCAAATGATGCCAAGCAACACCTAAATGCTCAGTCTGTACTGCTGGGAGCAACGATCATTCCACAGGAGATGAAAAGACTGAACAATAATTAACATTAACCACGGCAAACGCTGCCCAGGAATTAATAAACCAGACCATTCGGGAAAGAGATGCACACATGATGAGGAAATAAACAAAAGATTGGTCTAACATAGCTCTACCTGTCGAAATAATGCCTCTATTGGTGGTCCCACCAGGGTTGAAAAAAGAGTCCGTGTAGTCCGGAGGTGGTAATGGTACATAGGCACCACATGAGCCGGTTTGTCCAATGAATCGTGCTTTCTAGTAAGTCAGTCTACTAGGATCTTCGGCCTCCTTGGCGAATCAAAAAAAAAAAAAAAAGTAATGGGTTTTTGTGTGTGTGCGCTAATCTCAGAAACGGCTTAACCGATTTTAATGCTTTTTTCACTGGTGTATTATAACAAGCTTTCTGTAACATATAACGTTTATTTAATCAAAATCTATCTACAAAATCAAATAACAGCCCAGGGCCAGATGATGAGTGTTGCGGGTGTAGATTTGTAGATCCTTACATGAAGCTGTTTTTCACTAGTTCAACTCCAGAAAACTCTATGCATTAATCTCTGATGGCTCTATATCATATGTAATAACGTGTACACAGAAGTATTACTGTAACATCCTAACTGCTACACTAGTATAATGGCATATTTCGATTACCACTCGTACGAAGTCGCAGGTATATCTAGTTAAGGAATATAATTGGATAAAGAAATGAATTTCAGATTAATTTCATTTAAATTTTATGAAAAACTTACTTATATTGAATTTAGCATATTTTGATCTTCAAACTTGGATCTTTTCTCTAAGAGATCATGGTAGTAGAGCATAGTTTTTAGTTATGAATCTGAGAAGAAAAAATGAGAATTTATAAACGAATTCATTTTTGTAAAGGACCTTCTATTTATTTAGAATTTAACATGTTATGATCTCCAACTATGAATGTTACCCAGAATTGACATAAATAGAAGGCTAGAGAAAATTGTATTTGTTAGTTAATCGAATTTAAATAGACTATGGGCTACGTTAGGTTTCACAGACCGCTCGTGAGATTACCAAGAAGCCTTACTGCCCATTGTGGTGCCTGAATATAGTAGAAGAAAGGAATCAAAATGGTATGGTATCCAAAGCATCTAAAACGAACCTGAAGAATACGGATAAATTATATTGAAATAAACATACAAAGTTAAGTCAAAAGTTTTTTCGAAATTCTAGAACAGGATTGTTGTTGGATAGTTTTGATATCATATATACCATATGTACTTAAGTAAACATTACAATGTAGTTCCATTCGACATATGTATGTCTACATTTAAAAAGTACTAGAGTAATCCGCGGCCTACACAATTGACCGCATTCTAGAAAAAACATTTGTTATTTTTAAGTTCTAATAACTTCTCTGTAAACAATATTTTTTGGAAAAACTCTACTATCACGTGATAAATGGATTTGATCTGATGTTTCAGGAGTATAAAATCGCTGGTACACATCCAGCGAAGAATACCTTTTAATTGATATTTTTTTTATCAAACTCGGTTCAATGACAGGAAAGGATTCACAAAACATGTGTTTGCCTTTTAATTATATAGAAGAAGACTTAGGAGAATATGTGTGCAAGAAGGAGTTAGTTTGTAAACCTACAATATTATTATGTACATTTTTTGTATTAATCTTGAACTAATAATGGAGACTTACATACCAATATTCAGATTTATAGTTTTTATTCTACAATAGTTTAGTTTAGACATTGACCTGATATACAAATACTAAGTGAAGGGTGATTTTTTAGCTGTGTACTTTTTCAGTGTAGTATTTTTGGCAGCTGACGCGTGATTCGTGATATGTTCAAAGTCAAACATGATCAGTTAACGCTTACAAATTATTGAATTTAATTCACAAAATTTGTGCTCTGTGAAGGATTTTTTTTTTAATGGAAAATTGTGTTCAGCGACAAAGGTGATTTTTGATTGAATGGATAAGTTAATAAGCCAAGCGAATTCTGAATTTGATCTAATGAGCAGTCTCAGGTAATACAAGAGCTGCGGTTTGAATCATTGGCCCATATTTATTCAAAGATGATGATGGGAACAACGTAACTACCGTCAATGGCACTCGCTATCGCTCAATGATTTTGAATGTTTTTTTGCCCAAAATAGAGGAGCTAACTCCTGGTCAACATGTGGTTCCAGCAAGACGGCACTGCAGCCCACCCAGCATGCGATTCGTTGGACCAATTGAGAAATGAGTTCGGTGAGCAATTTATCTTTGCCTATGGACCGGTAAATAAGCACCCAAGATTGTGCGCAAGATTTCAATCAATATGCTGATATGAAAATTGGACTTGTCGTATGGTGAAATAATCTTTAAAAGTAAATGGGAACCATTGATTTATATACTCATATAAAAATTTCATTCACATTTGTAAATTTTTCTGTGTTTTCTTAAAAAATCAACCTTAATCTATAATTCAATACTAATATTATAAAGAGGTAATGTTTGTTTGGATGTTAGACGTAATCTTCGAAACTACTCATCCGATTTTATAAATACTTTCACCAGTAGAATGCTGAGTGTCATGAGCTATATAATGAAAACTGAAATATTCGAGCCAGGTGCCAAAAAAAAAAAAATACAAAACTGTATAGTGCCACTCAAACTGTGTTCTTTGATGATACTCAAACTGTAACAGAGATAATATAGTGATGCTAAGAAAAGAAGCATATCTGATATCTAGCATTTGTCGCCGTTCAGTTGGATGCAACCAGTGCGAGGCCGGGTCGAGTATGCTAGTGTATAATATGTCTAGATGGATTCGTTCTATTCACCTTAATAATTTTCAATGCAATATAGTAATTACTTTAAGGGATCTTATATGCTTCCCATAGCAGATCTAAGAAAACTTTCGTTGGCTTTATTAAACGTATTGTATTTTTCATTATATTGTAATTGAAGTGAATTGAATTAAACATCATGACTCAACTTACCATAGACTATGTAATTCATTCATCACTCATCTGAAAGCCACCAAAAAATAAATCATAATCATAACCAAAGTTAATGCAATTAAAAGCTCATTAAATAAATACAATTGGATATCAATGTATTGCAAAAGTGCCACATACTTGTACTCTCTCATTTGTATACTCTCCCTTCTCCTCGTCCTTGTCCTCTCATACTACACACATACAAAACATATGTATGTAGTATCTCTCCATTCTACGTAACAAAAGTCCTCGAGTTGTATAGTACATTTTATGAATGGATAATGGAGGATATCTGTGTGTATAATTGATTGTACAAGTAGTATACTATATTGCATAGTCGTTACATATTGTACTACTTAGAAACATTCAACGGTATAAAATACCAATTAAAATATTCATTCGGGTTTGAATGCATTTCAAATGAACCAAAATAAATAATACGTATACGCTGTGTGTTTTTTTTGTTGGCATATCTTTTGAATGTGATAATAATTCAAACTGAAACTCATCATTTTAGCCACAAAAGTCTTTCATAGTTTTATCTACTTACCTTTCATAAGTTTACCATTACCATCCTCATCTCCATCTCCAACACCATCATCATCATCATCATCATTATTATTACATAGAAATTATTATGGGTGGCTTCATTAAATTTTATGCACTTTTTCCATAAACATTTTCATAGCGAAATTGAAAAGAAAGAATAAATAATAAAAAAGAAAAAATTTATGATAAAATATAAAAATCGGTTATAATAGTAGATAAAATACCCTACCCAGGCAACTACCAAATCATACAAAAAGTAAAAATTGTTTGAAGTTTGTGAGTGTTACATGTGGCCAAATATTGAAATACTTTAGCGTTACTAAACTAGAACTTTAAGGAAAGTGACTTCCGCCCCCTGGTATGTAAGTAATGGGAATGTTCACAAAGATCTCCTGATGCCAAATGTCAAGGAAGAAATACAGAGACACAACACAAGGCACAACGAAAGGCTCAACAACTTGGCCATCAGTCTTCTTAACAACTCGGCGGCTCACCTGTCAGATATTCCTTACCGCAGAACATAGCCATAGAACGGTCAATTGCGACTCGGACTTGCACACAAAGGGTTCTGTGGTTCATCGTACAAGTTTTTACACATTTTAAATATATTAAATATTCAAACAATGCCTAAAAGTATACAACAAAAATTAACTAAAATAGAAAACAAAAGATAAATCAAGTTTCTTGAATTTTTTAACTTTATTTTATTTTTTAATATTTGCTGTTATAGCGGCAATTGAATTACACATTCTGTGAAAATTTAAACAGTCTACCCAGATAGAGCTCACTCACTGACGGACAGACGGACGGATGTGCAGGCTTAGTAATAGGGTCCCATTGGCACCCTTTGGGTACGTAACCACAAGAAAGAAATGGCCAAAGAAGAAGATTTGATTCTATTTTAATGGACTTAAGCTATTGAAAACTCGAATTCTATTTTATAATAAGTCATAGACATAGATATAAACATCATGTGACCGACAAACATTATGGCAAATTAACCTGACCATTTTTGACTATTTTATGTTTGTAGTTTGAAGGGTATCAAAAACAAAATAAAAAAAATATTCCAGAAACTTGTGCTTAACTGAAAACAAATTATTTTTTAACATTTATTGCTGTCAAGTTTTCTTTCTTTTCCTTATTTTCTTTTTTGATACCCTACACACACACTTAGACACACACACTGAGTGGAATAGGTTAATATACACATGTCAGAACGCTGAGAATGGTAGATGGACTTTCAGGCTCATCCCGGACATTGACAAATGGGTGAGCAGGAAGAGCGGAGAAACCAACTACCATTTAACCCAGTTCTTGTCTGAACATGGTGGCTACAGGTGGTACCTACCCAGGTTTAGGCACGACAAAACACCAAGGTGCCAACTGTGTGACGAACCGGAGGACGCTGAGCACATAATTTTCTAATGTGTTCGGTTTCCTGTTCCAGTAGGCTATCATGTTAGCATCTCCGGCCAACTGGGACCGGATCTGTGAACGTGTGACAGCTATGCAGCTAGAGCAAAAACACGTCCAAGCAAAACTGTCCAAAATTAACTAAACATTCAAAACCAACATAATGCCACAAAAAAAAAATCAAAATTCGGATATACGTAGCCCGCTTAAATTCAAAATTTGCGATACTTTTTGAACAAGCCTCGTATATGGTATATATATATGAAATAAAGATATCCACACAAAATATGATCAATTAAATCATTTCCATTTGATATCGTATATTGGATTTACTGTATAGTACCATAAAAACCTACAAGTATGGGGAAGTAAGGTATGCAGGCTTCGGTGGAGCCGAAAATTACATAAGGCTCTGCCTTATTTTTTGTGGTATTTTTCTCTTTATTTCATTTTGGCTTTTTCATTTCAAACTACTCAAATACTTATCTTTTTAATTAGCGAGCAAGCCGAACCGAGACGAGCTATGAGCTTCATATTCTTCTATGGTAATACTACTATACTACATAGTATGTATGTATGTACGAGTATACTATTAAGATGTTCACTTCTTTCCTTTATTTTCCTTCATTACTTTCATAGCTTTTTAAACAAATGTAAAAACTTTGAAATGTTGAAACTCATAGATAGACTTTAATCTGACTGAATATTGTATTCATTCTATATATAACTATTATACAATACTAGATGCAATCCTAGCGTACTTTTCTATCATGACATGGTGTTTTGCATACCATACTAGGTAAGTGTACCAAATGACAATACTATGTATGGTAGTATTCCATCGGAGAAGGGAGCTTTATCAATTGATTTCATATAGCAAAATCTCATTGATATACTCAGGAACTCATGATATGATGCGATAAAGAAATAAAGGGAATAATAGTAGTGGTTTTTCTGTATTGTAATTGGTGGGTTTAATATTTTTGGTCTTTTAGTTGAAATTGTTGGATGATGTCTTAAACAATATTGTATTACTACTGTAATCAAGCCCCCCAACATTTGGATGGAACATGGATGTGAATTTGTGTTAATACTTACTTGAAATAGCAGTAAAAAAGCCACCACTGCCACTACCACTACCACTGACTACCAGACAAACCCATTCATATACCCATCCATCCATCCATCTATCCACCCACCCACTTACCATCCAAGTTGCATTTGTTCGCGTTTATTCATTCGTTCATTCATTCGTTTCTTGGTTTGTTCGCTCGTTCGCTTATTCGTTCGTTCATTTATTTTGTTGCTTTATAATTGCGTATTTGTTGCTTGTTTTCCGGTTGGCTGAACTTTGTATCCTTTTTATCCATTTTGTGTCCTTTCATTCATTCATTCATTCATTCTCTCCTGTCTCCTTCTTTCCTTCTATCTCTCTCTCTCTCTCTCACTCTTTCTATCTACTTGAAACTCTTGCACGAATGACGCATAACATTGAGCTACTATCTCTGTTTGTCCAATAACAAGGTGCATCTACATGCATAGTATATAGTACAATATATATGAGTGAGTATCCATGGATTTGTATGTGCCTTTCCTACTGCTGCTTCTCTGAACTGAACTGAATTTCAATCTGAATCAGAATCTGAGGTTGCTCACAAGTGCAGCAGTTTATATATTTCTATTGAAAATCGTTGGGCATGTGGTTGGTTTTCTTGTTTTGATTGTATTTAGTTATTTTATTCTATGTTTTGTTCCTGTTTTTTAAAGGAAAATGGAAATGGAAAAAAATAAATCTACCATTAACTAAGCTAAATCTACCATTAGTCTTTGCTCCGCTTTGCCCTATGACTGACTATGAATCTCTGTCATAGTCACAGTCATCGTCATAATCATCATCGTCTATCTTTGTAATGAATTACATACACGTTCATAGATCTTTATACAATATTTGTATATGTATGATATACATATATATATACATATTTTTTATAATATTATTTTACATGGTGCATATAGCGACAAATTGATAACGTTTTGTGCTCACAGTCAAGTTGCATTCAAGTGCCTCGTTGTGTCTGTTACACACATACATGCACATATCGCTACAGATACTATATGTGAGTGTGTGTGTGTGTGTATTTCTTTAACTGCCTATTTCCCATCTTCACTGTAACATTCACTGATTTCATGATAGCTGGCAGCACATTACAACTTTAGATCTAATGACAATCGACAACGAATCACTTTGAAAATGGAAATAAAATATAATCAATTTAAATACATAAACTCACTCACTAACATACATATATCCTAAATCTCTTCAGATTTTTCTATACTGTCACCTAATTGCTTCTAATATAATCGAGTAAAATAGAAAACTTCACTTAATATTGAACAAATTCTTTATTTTTTTTACCTTTATTATAAGTATTTCTATTAAATTCTTAAAACTCAAAGTATTTTAGAAATACAACTAACCTATTGGAACTCAGCAATCAAATGACTTAGCAACAAAATACTAACATTTCTGAATAGATCATAACACAATATATAACACCGGAAAATTGCAACAAAATTCTTACCTTCATTATGATTTTAATCATAAAATACTAAAGAACTGTTGTGTCCCCGGAAATGAAAACAATTTTATCTATGTTTAACTAAAAATTTTATTCAATTCGCAAAATTTTAATTCCACTAAGTATTTTAGAAATACAACTAACCTGTTGGAACTCAGCAATCAAATGACTTAGCAACAAAATACTAACATTTCTGAATAGATCACAACAAAATATATTACACCTGAAAATTTCAATAAAATCCTTACTGTCATTATGATTTTAATCATAAAATACTATAGAACTGTTGTTTCCCCGGAAAAGAAAACAATTTTATCAATGTTTCACTAAGAATTTTATACAATTCGCAAAATTTTAATTTCACTAAGTATTTTAGAAATGCAACTAACCTATTGGAACTCAGCAATCAAATGACTTAGCAACAAAATGTTAACATTTCTGAATAGATCATAGCACAATATATAACACCGGAAAATTTCAATAAAATTCTTACTGTCATTATGATTTTAATCATAAAATACTATAGAACTGTTGTGTTCCCGGAAATGAAAACAATTTTATCTATGTTCAACTAAGAATTTTATTCAATTCACAAAATTTTTATTCCACTAAGTATTTAAGAAATACAACTAACCTATTGGAACTCAGCAATCAAATGACTTAGCAACAAAATACTAACATTTCTGAATAGATCATAACAAAATATATTACACCTGTAAATTTCAATAAAATTCTTACTGTCATTATGATTTTAATCATAAAATACTATAGAACTGTTGTGTTCCCGGAAATGAAAACAATTTTATCTATGTTTAACTTAGAATTTTATTCAATTCACAAAATTTTGATTCCACTAAGTATTTTAGAAATGCAACTAACCTATTGGAACTCAGCAATCAAATGATTTAGCAACAAAATACTAACATTTCTGTATAGATCATAACAAAATATATTACACCTGAAAATTTCAATAAAATCCTTACCGTCAAAAAATTGTTATTTGCAAATTTATCTTGTTGTATTGTTCCAAAAAAAAAAAAAAAAATCCTTTATTTAGTATTGTATTTATTTTAATGAGTTACACAAAAAAAAAAAATTTATTAAAATTAAATAATTACAATAATGCGCTATGATTGATTGTAAGTACTTGGTATTGTAAGTATTATAAGTGTAAATTGCACAAACAAATTTATGTATATATAAATACATCATCATCATTATATTGTAGTTATTATTATTATATACTATAACATATATATTTACAAATTTCATTTTAACATCATAACATCATAATTCTCTGGATGGTTCAGATTCATATATCATCGGTACTACAATTTACCATCCATCATATGAATATGTGAGAGAGTTTCTTTTACATTGGACAGCCATGGACATAGCCAACATTACGAAATATGGCAGCCGCTGCTGCCGATGTAAGAAAATTACAAGGATTTGAAGCGGCGGCAGCAGCAGCAGCTGCCGCTGCTGCACTAAATGTTCCTGACAGGCCCGTTGGACAGCAGCCGACACCACCGACACTTGTACCATTCTCATTGCCACCTACCCCAAAGTCCTTTTCCATTGTTGCCTGATGACGCAATTGCTCAAGGCGCAATTGATTCTGACGCTTCCATTTGGTTCTATTAAAATTAATAAACAAATTTTTTGAATAAAATGTGAAGATCAAGATCTCTGCTATTTATATGGTATAAAATTATATAGACTGGACTAATCGCTCTTCTTTATTTTCTTTCAATTTTGGCATACCCAACAACAAATTGTGTGTAATTTTGTTCTTATATTGTATATCCCGAGATTACACACAATTTGTTGGTGGGAAATTTCGGCATATACAACAAAGAGAAAGACTCTTTAAATTGAGCGATTTGTCCTCTCTACAATACATATTCTATATTCGGTTGTTATAACTTACCGTCGGTTTTGATACCAAGTCTTCACTTGTGTTTCGGAAAGATTTAATGTTTCGGCAACATCACTACGATCCGCTACCGAAAGATACTTCTGACAACGAAACTTACGTTCCAAATAGGCAAGTTGGGCATGCGTGAAAGCGGTACGCCGACGTCTTGGCTTCCGACCACTTTTGCTCAAATGCATCTTATGTTCGGCATAACTGCTGCTGCTGTTCCCATTGTTGTTTCCATTCGAATTTTGACCATTTGTATTCTGTCCATTGCCATTAGTTAAGAGCAAATTTGTAGTACCGGAACTACCACCACCCATAGAATGTTGCCCATTGCCCAAAATATTTAAATTGTTGCCAACATGGGTTTGCTGCTGTTGTTGTTGTTGTTCCAAGTTACTGATGTTGATGTTATTGTTATTATGATGATGGATGTTATTGTTGTTGTTGTTCATATGATTAAGACCCGGCGACATTTGGGCAGATTCAATACTCGATTCATTTTCATTCGCATAATGTTGTAAGAGTTCATTGTGGCAATTAAGTACAACATCAGCAGAATCAGGTGTTGAACGATCCTCAATATCAATATCTGAATTATCATTAGAGAGTTCCATTTCTAGGGCACAAAATATACAATAATTGGATTGAATAAGAAATCAAATATCATTATATCATTTCAAATTAAATGGTTACATCTATCGATCTTTATCTATTTTATATATTTATATAATTGGATGTATGTATGTTCTCTATGAATTCCGAAACTGCTGGACCGATTTTAATAAAATTTAAAGAAACACTATAGTATAGTCTAAAGAGTGTTTTTGTGATGTTTGGTGCAGATCAGAATCACTGCTGTCGAGAAATTTTGTATACAAAGCTAAGAGTCATATACTTAAAATTTCTTCTCAATAAGTATACCTAGATGTGTATTTCTAGATTAACCCATTGAATATGGGCATTTTCACAGTAAGGTCAATCGCAACCGAAAATTTAAAAGTTAAGAAACAAATGTTTTTTTTTTTAGATTATATTAAAACCAGAAAGAAGGCTATCATTGGCTATGCCAAAGATGAAATACTCTTCACGCTCCTCCGATTGGCATACAACCTTCCTTTCTAAGCATCACACCAGTTTGAGTGGCAATTTTATTGTACTTTTATTCTTTACTAGCTGTGCCCCCGACTTCGTACGCGTGGTATTCGAAATATGTTTGTAATAGCGTGTATTTTGTTATCTTTTTCCCCAATTATGAGGTCTTTATATTGCCCCGCAGCCAAAGAGGAAAACAATCGAAAATCAGTCAAAAAGTAGGCAACAGAATTAAAAATATGATTTTTTTTTTGTCTTAGTAGGTCGATTTCGATAAAATGAACGCCAAATGTTACACGAAGCTTACTACAATACACCAGTCAAAACTGCATTCATATAGGTTAAGCCGTTTCTAAGATTAGCGTGCACAGACACGAAAAGGCGTACGATTATATATATATATATAGATATAGATAAGTTTCTCATTTAATTTGGGCTTGTATGGGAGGTACCCTTCCTGGTAACACTAGGATCATGAAATTTACGGTTATTTTTGATGAATATGGGTCAGAAACTTATATTGTCCCAATTTCAGTTCGATATGTTAAAACACACAAAACCTTTTCTAATAAGAACATTCATTTAAAGGGTGTTTGTATGGGAGGTACCCCCTAGTTGTCCGATTGAGCTCTCTAGCTCAAAAACTGAGGGACTAGTTTTGCGAACAGACGGACAGACGTGAACTCCCGTGAAGAGTATAAAAAAACGCATGTACATATTTCAACGTGACACCTACCAATTGAAAGCTACATTGTTCTTTTTTAATCTAAAATTAATTGCATTAAGTTATTATGTTGTAATTCGCAGATTATTGCATTTTTCTAGATGAAGTCAAAAAGCAGTTTCATTTTTTGTAATGTTCTAAATATAATTTTTATTGCTAATAATGAATATTGAATGGACACAATTAGTTGCTGGTAGGATGTCATGTGTGTGTGTGTATGTATACATTAAATACAATATTGTACCTAAAACAGAGCCCTGTGGGACCCTGGCACTTGATTGTCGTATGTAAAAGATATTTTTTATTGAGAAATTATGCACTATTTTTATAAGGTATATGGGTTGTTCCAATAACCTTTAATTTGTGTATCAATCCATCATGCCAAACAGTATCAAATGCTCCTTCAATGTGTACCGTAACCAATCCCACAGATGAAAACTATCTTTTACAAAATTCTTAAGTTTTAAGGATGGAAGTATGCAATTAAGTCCAGCTCTAAAGCTATATTGTGCATTGAGCAGTATATGGTATTGTGTGTGACCAATAGAGTTTTCATTAACTTTTCTAGTATTTTAGACCAACAACATAGTAGAGGAAGTTTTCCTGGCTTGGCAATTGATGCTATTTTGGCTGTCTTTCATACACGTGGGAAATAACCCGCTTGATGGCAATGATTAAATAAGTAGACTAAGTACTAGTTGATAAGGAAGTTTTTCAAGCAAATATTACCATGATATCCATATTACTAATTGAACAAATAATTTCAGTATTAGACACTCAACTAATATGTGAATTACTCATAACTGTCTTAAGAAAGGTTTAATTAATTTATTAATTTTGTAAAAGAGTCAACTACAAACTCAATATCAATATAAATTATGGACATCTCATGTTCTGCAAGAATATTATCATTGATAATCTTCTTAAATAGTCCCCAATTAGTTTTGCTAAGTTATAGTTAAAGTTAATTGAAGTGGCCACTGGTAAGTGATCAGAAGAGAGATCATTGACAACTCTTGGCTTAATAATCTGATTTGGAATTTTGGTGAGGTAGAGATTTATTGTAATACACTAGATCTTTAGGTTATAATATTGGATTGGTGGAAAAATAACTTCCGAAAATTTGAATTGTAAAATTTAAAAAGCGACATCTCTGTAAGTATTAATCCGATCTGGGAATGCCATACAATAATGAAAAGCTGGCAACCTTGGTGAAACCATGCTGCTATAACTCATAAAAAAATTTGTGCACATCCATGGGAAGTTA
Source organism: Amiota communis (assembly GCA_037043315.1). NCBI lineage: Eukaryota > Metazoa > Arthropoda > Insecta > Diptera > Drosophilidae > Amiota > Amiota communis. The sequence continues at coordinate 452,616 of JBAMAV010000477.1, forward strand.
CTTTATCAGAACGATCAGTTAGAACATGGTTTGCGCGATTTCGTTCGGGAAATTTCGATGTGAAAGACTCGCCTTAGTCTGGTCGGCCTTGCATCAAAAAAGTGGACCAAATTATTGAATAAGTGGAGACTCGTTACATCGCTAAGGATCTTGGTATTCACCATACATCAGTTTTAGACCATTTAAAAAGGGCCAGCTATGCAAAAAAGCGGGATGTTTGGGTACCACACAATTTGACAGAAAAAAATCTTATTGATCGCGTTTAAATTTGGGAAATGTTACTGAAACGGTATGATTTGCAACCTTTTCTATCCAATTTGATAAATGGGTATGAAAAATGGATAACATATGACAATAATGTGAGAAAAATGTCATGGTTCAAACAAGGTGAGCCTGCCCATTGCAAGGCCGGCGCTAACTACGAGGAAGTTGTTGCTGTGAATTTGGTGGGATTGTAAAGGTCCTGTGCATTATGAGTTGCTGGGCAAACGATAAATTCGGAATTCTATTGTCAATAACTAACACACATCTTTGGTGACTCGACAAAAATTGAGCGAACTCGGCACCCACCATATAGTCCGGACTTAGCATCATCTGATTACCATTTCTTTCGCTCCATGCAGAATTATCTTGATGGCGTAACAATTAATTAATTAAACGCTTGCGACACGATATTGCGCCAGGTTTTTGATCAGAAACCCCAGAATTTCTACAAAGACGGAATTATGGTTTTACACGAAAGATGGCAAACGGTTGTCTTCGCTGTAGGTTTCGTTGGGATCATTTCATAGAGTGTTGCCGCCCAAATATCCAAAATGTCAGTGTTTCCAATAAGATAAAGCAACTTAACTTGAAGAATTTTGCCAAAAATAGTTTCCTTTTGCTGGATATAAGCTAGATTGAACCCTCAGAACTGGTGACTGCTTCCTATTTCAAATTCTAAATGGAAAATTGTTGAAAGGAACAAGATTTACCATTACTAGAGGCAAATTTTCAAGATTTTGATAAAACTAATCGATTCTGAGATATACTCGTACAATACTATATCATGAGATATTTATGTAATTTTGAATTATAATAATAGAATATACCATTGAGTTTCATTTATATTTATATTTAATTTAATGTGATTTAATCCAATTAAAAGCAGAAAAGATACAAACTTCATTTTAATGACCAACCGAAGAGAGACCAACTGACTCCACTTCACACCACTTCACTTAACTTCACTCCTCTCCATTCACCACTCAATCCATCCATCATTACTACTCAATCATCACTTACTCTTATTTGGATATATACTACTGTGAGTTTTAAGTGTTTTGAAACCGCATTCAAAATGCCTTAATGGAAACTTTTCTAAAAATAGAACATTCTGATTCTGATTACAAGTAATAATAATTCGGATGCTTATGCTGGCTGCTACTGCTGCTGATTCTTCCCTAGATACTTTTGCTCTCATTATTATCCTGTAGAGTCGCGCGTGTAAACGCTTAAGCTACACAGTTTGGAGAATCATCAAGCATCAAGAATCGTATATAAGTTGAGAAGATAAGATTTAATTTGAAAATTTATATAGACTATAGTATAATAAATGAATGAATCCTATACACACAAAATAGCAGTAGAGTTGAATAGAGTATCTTACGGTGATGATGATGATGACGATGACGTACGCACGTACATACATTCTACACTAATGCATTCTCAAGTGAATGGATGATGATGGTGAGATAGCTAGCGATACAATGGCTATGCTGATGTAGAAACATGTACTTGTGGTTGGTCCATTAGAAGAAGATGAGAACAAGAAAAACATTAAAAAAATGTGGATTTGTTGTTACGATTATGTACAAGATGAATAAGGATGAGGATGAGGATGTGGATGGCTTGCGGTTGCTTTGCTTTGAATTCAATTGCATTGAATTGAATTGATATGAGAACAACTTGACTTTGACTTCATTCCATTCCATTTGAATGGACACAAACTAAGATTGAAGATTGATCATGATAATGGTAATGGTGATAGTGATGGTGATGATGATGATGATGATGATGTTTTAACAACAGGAAACCCGCAGACTACAATCATATAAAGGGGGAAACAAAAAGAAAACAACGAGTTAAATTGCAGTATAATACTCGTACTAGTGAAACAACAATCAACATGTTATTTTTACATACAATTGACAAAAGATACAAACATATGTACATGTATATCATCATTATACCACAGGATAGAATAATACATATATGGTACAGAATCCTAACAAGTATAAGTTGTAATAACAAAATCGGTACCTTTATTTTTATTTCATTTGATTGACTTGACTAAAGAGAAGAATATTGTACAAAAATATGAGTACCCCTCTGCGGGGTTGCCTGATTAAATTCACGTGTCCTTCCTTCTTTCCTTCCTACCATGTGGATTGGATTTCCTATAGGAATTTCTTGTGCAGCATTTCCTCCCACCCTCCTACTCCTGTTCTAGTTCAAACCAAAAAAAAAAAAAAAAACTAAAACTTAACATAGCCGACCGCCTTCAGCATCACGTGTGCTCAGCAGGATAAAGGCAAAATGAAAAAAAAATCAACATCAGAATCAGAAAAAAAACCACTCAAGTCAAAAGTTGAAGTCAAAGTCATCCCTTTTAACAGTAATTGCAAAACTGTGTGTGTGTCTGTGTGTATGTGTCTGTGTGTGTGTGTGTATGGCATTCTTGTGCTATTTTTATCCATATAAATATTATTTATTGTGTGTGTTGTATTGTAGTACGAGACACAGATTATTATTGTAGTAAGTAGTATGTATGGTATTCATTCATACACACACTCACCCACTCACTCACTCACCCACTCACTCACTCACTTACTCACTTACTTACGTACTCAATTCATTCATGGATTCATGGATTCACATATGTGAATTAAATTAGATTTTGGAAAAACGAAAACATCTTCCGGCAAAAGGAACAAACTAAACTCGTTGCTGTCAAGTTTTGTCAGAAAGTCACGTCATGACAATTTGTGGCACAATTACCATTTAATAGGCACTTCAAAATCCAGTCATTCTCATCCCTCATCCCTCAACCCATCCTGCTCCAGTGTCATCATTTTCTCATACACGTATGTACTATAAGATGTACGAGTACTACAGTATATTGAATAACAACAACAATAAAGGAACTGAATGTGTGATTTGGATGAGGATCTGTTCTGATAATGATGATGATGAGGTGTGTCTTAATATAGGAAGCACAAGTGTTTATTATTTATTGGACCATTAAAATCTATAATAATTGCATCATTATATATAATTCTGACAAACACACAAAAATATTGCATACTTTCAGAAGTGGTAACACTTCTATCTGTAGTATGGATAATAAAAATCAAACAATTGATACATTAGTAGATGTAGATATGGTATATTTAAAAGAACTTAATGTTTAGTTACCATTCACTTTCGCTTTAGAAAAACAATCTTTTGTACTTTTTCCGATAGATTGCTAGTGTCTTGCACGAATCCATTTAAATTAGCAAACAAATCATTTGTTTTGTTATGAGTGAAGCAAGTTTCAAGTACTTACTGGGTTTATCAAATAGAATGAATAGAGTTTTTTGCTGATATTTGCTAATACCAAGTACTTGGTCAGACAAACCAAAATTCAAATTAAATGAATGGAATGTAAGAAATTCGGATACATGGAAGTTGTTCTTCAGCTATTGGTTACGCTGTTCAGTGATTCTATCTCTCTTTTGTCCCTTTTATTGTTTGCCTGTTTTTTCTCTGTCTCACATCCAGAGTTCTTCAGCCAAAGCGGTTACCGAAGCAGAACATTTACGATTGATTTGGAAGATTTTCAAATATTCTAAAGTAAACCAAATGATACGACAAGCGATAATACTTCGTGCTACGAGCAATACTACAAGATGACAGAGTGAAATCTTGCATTGCTCGTTTTTATGTTAGTTAATCGGTCTTTGATTGTGATGGATCCGGATGAAGAGTTCTTTATGTCGAGTGCAACTTCAAATGTTTTCTTTGACAAAAACGAAGATGTCTTTCGGTTCTTTTGAGTATATTTTAAATTGAAATTATTAAAAACTTAGAAAAATGTTGGACAAACTTCATCTAATACTGCCTTGTGAGAAATTAAGAATAGATAATAATAATAATTTACTATTTTTTAAAATTATGTAATACACCAACATAATATATATATATTTAATACTAGCTGTGCCCACGACTTCGTACGCGTGGTATTCGAAATATGTTTGTAATAGCGTGTATTTTGTTATCTTTTTTCTTAATTATCGGATGTTTAATGTTGTCCCGCAGCAAAAGAGGAAAGCATTCGAAAATCAGCCAAAAAGTAGGCAACAGAATTAAAAATATGAATATCTGTTGATTTAGTAAATCGATTTCGATAAAATAAACGCTAAATGTTACAAGAAGCTTGCTACAATACATTAAATTAAATTCTCAACACTCATTTCCATTTTAAAAAAAATAAAAAAATAATTTTACAGCGACCGAGTTGCATTTAAGAATATTATTGAATGCAAAAAGTATGTTTGTTTTAAAAACAAACGGTAAACTAAGCTTAAAATGTAACAAAAAAACATTTCCAACCAACCATTTCTAAACTACCCGCCTGTTTCGCTCTCGCTTTGTAGCTTCAAATCGCTTGGCGCTTCGCTCTCACTATGGCAGCTTTTAAGCGTTTACATATAAAAATGTTTGCAGAGGTTTGTAGCACGTTGTCGCTTAGTATTATCGCTTCGTCTAACAAATACTTATATACCACTTGTTTCATTTGTTTGGTTTTTTTTTCCAAATGAAATGAATTGTCGAATGTAATTGGAAATGTTTGCTTGTTTGTAATACTACTAGTTCACCTGAGCTGACGTTGTCCTTTCTTCTATGTAGACTGCCTTTTATCTTTTGGCATTTATAAACATTTACAGAAAGAAAAGAATGAAGAGCGCCACTATACTCCTGTGCGCACTCAGTTACTATTATTGTACTAAATAAGTGGAAAAAATGCAACAATAACAACAACAATACCAAATTTAAGAAGCAGCAGTACCACAGCTCGCTTCCTTTATGCAAACCAGAAATAATGTGTTTATTATTCTTTGGTTTGATTAAAACTTAAGATCTATTGAATCTGTAGGTTGATTTTCATAAATTGAATGCTATATGTTATTCACAATAAAGCTTGTTTTTTTTTTAGTAATTCGATTTGGAATCCAATAAGTGGCTTTTATGTGATGCATGCACAAACAAACACCTTTATTATATATATAAATTGTACAAAAGCATAAGAGTGGACTTATTGGAATTCTTATGAAATCTTCTTCTTTAATGAATGTTCTTGGTATATCACACACAGAATAATACAGATTTCTAAAGAGTTTACGAAACACTGGTAAGTTTGAACTCAATTAAGTGAAGAGAGAGAGAGAGTGATAGTTATGATGTATCAATTCCATTACAGCAGCAAACCTATTATGAGTTGTGCTGTAATCCCGATTGACACAATATTAAAATCTTGTCATCAAAATTAAAACCTTGCTTTGGTTTCCCCACCACTCCGAGTATAAGTCAAGTATCATATAAAAAACCATATAATATATATAAAGACATAGAGAATCAAGTCAATTAAACTATATTCTGATAGATCACATCATTACCTTACACTTACATTATCAAAACTTACAATTCATCAGGCTAATTCAATTTAATCATCTATGGAGAGGGGTATGAATGAGAACAGGATTGTGTGCCTCCGGTACGGAAAGGCATGAGAACTTGTTGTGTGACAAACTTTTAAGCCAGACAATGAGATAAAAGTGAAATGTCAAAAACCCACAAACAAAAAGGATTATTAACTGTAAATATGTAAGTATTATACAATACAATAAATGAATGAATGAATGAATGAACGAGATTGTATGATTGTATAAATGAATGATGAAATGAATGCATGAAATACTCAATGAGGAGACTGTGAAAATTGTCGACCAACAAAGACAAAAAAAAAGAAAACAAAGAATTGAAAGAAAAAAGGAAAAACGCTTAAGGCAATAATTTAATTTGTGGATTTTTTTATAGTATTCGGTATGAGTGTGTGTATAGATAGTATATGTTTGAGCATCTATACATGTGTGCTTGTGTGTTTGTGTTGTTGTTAAAATGTTAACATGTTCATGAACAATTTGTCACGTACAACCACTTTTGTGATTTAACAGAGACAACGACAACAACCACACTGGTGATGATGATGATGATGATGGTGATGTTGATGATGGATGGATGTTAACAAGAATATCAACAACAGCAACAACAACACACTGAGTACTACTTCTTATTATGATGTGTTCAGTTTTAACAACTTCATAAGATCTCTACAATCATCGGTAATAAATCAATTTTTTAGGATGATTTGTAGTATTTTATTCCAACTTTCATTGTTTTCTTTTTATGATCTATAGATTTTATACCATATGGAGAATTAAGATCCTCCTGCTCTTTTACTAGATGAATAAATCAAATGGTGTATGTGTGTTGCAGTAGCCCCATGTCTCCCATCGTGTACTATGGTGGTTGTGTGTCGATGGGTATAATGATGTGGAAGATCTGGGGGTTGAAAGTTCCAGATTTTTTTGATTTTTCTACAATGTCCTGGATCATTCTTAAATTCTTACAGAAGCACGTTTATTATTGCTACGCGACTCAAATAATCCCAGCGAAGCGGGAACTTGCAGCTAGTATGTAATAATATTCTCTTCTCTTAGATAATATTAAGTATATTCTAAAGTCTTAAATCCCAAAAAAAAAAAACTAATACCTTATTCAACAGTTTCACTCTCTTTCACTTCATACTGCTCAGTTTATTTGATTCAGTTTATAGTAGTAGATACTACAATATATTTTATTGGAATTCTGGGATACGAAACGTCCTGATGATTGCGATCAACCTGATGAATACTTAGAAATGTGTAAAATGCAAAATGTTTCTTCCAAACTCAAAATTATTGTTCCTACGATGTCTCCTCTTCTATACTAATACAATGGTATAAAGTTTCTATGCTCTTGCTTTCTTTCAGACTTCAGTCCCCCACAGAATTTCCCCTCTGTCTCTCTATCTCCATTGCAGAATTCATCATTCATTTAACATAGAGCACACACATGCTGTTTTATATTGAGATTGAGGAGATTTCCTTTCTCAAGTCAGTCAAGCATCATCATAGTCCTAAGGCAAACATTGCATGCAGCAGTACTTTCATTTCATGTTAATTACAGCTTTAAATAGAGTTTATCTTAGAAGAAAGATTATACAATAAAAATAAAACACATACCATTTGTACGTACAAACATGATGTATGTACATATGTATATGATATAATGCAATTGAATGTGAATGACTAAAGGACTAAGGACTGAGTGAGTGAGTGAGTTGATGAATGATGCAATGAAAAGTATCTGTGAGAACAATTAAAACTATTTAGGGGCTAATTGTTTTGTGTTTTGATTAAATGTCATAATGAGTGAAACTCAAACTTGATGAGGTGTTAATCTCAAGGAGCTGAGTCCCTTGTTGTTGTTCTGTAGTAATTGTTTCTTTGAAAGATTAAGATTATGTTAAGGACTATTCAGTTAGTTATGTAGTAAGTATATTAGCAGTTGGAAAATTATGTGTAAGTAAGAACTAAGGTAAATCACATGAAGATTGAAACTCTGATCTTTTAAGCTAATATTCAGGAATTTATAGAATTCTCCGATCAATATTATTGCACAAGACTTAGGATCTTCCACACACCCTAGTATACGATCCACAGTTTTATCTGCTCACAAAATGTGTTTGACAATACTCTGCATAGAAATTCTAATGTACATATAAACATCATGTTACATGTCCACATACATATGAAACGCGAATGTGTTGCCAATTTTTTTAATATATGTATATTTCGTGACTCAAAAGCCGTAGTGCCAAGTAATTCTGAAAACAGAAGAATATAAGATAGCTATAAGAGTAATTTTGTCATGGTGTTGTATTATGAATATGCTTTTCTTTGTCAGCGTATCTCTTGAGAACAGCTTGACCGATTTGGCTAATTTTTTTTTTACACTTAGGATTTGGCACAATCTATATGATCCTCAGTTTCATCTTCTACTTTTCCAAGCACCGAATATATGTACAGTTGTACAGAAAGTTAGTTTCTTAAGAGTTGAAGGTACTTGAATTCAATATCAATATACATATATAATATCTAATACCATACTAGCGATTAGTGCGGTTTGATTTTAGTGCGTGATTTTTGTAGTCATTGTTTTGCCTTTTCCCTTTGAATGTGTTTATTATAATACATATACAGAATGTATAGATTGGAAATATGACCTTTGCTTAGCTGTATCATGTCTCAATTTTTTTCAACATTGAAAATTGTTGAAAATCAACATATACAATATAACAGTAAAAGAATTTGTATTCTAACAAAATGCAGTTATATTTTTCAATAATCATGTTTAAAAAACATAAGATTGAAAAACAATTAGGAAGTACATATGTATGTATAAAATTGAAAATGAAATGTTTGGTATCAGAGGGGTTTTGCAAAAACTAAAAAAAAAAAATAAATAAGCAGAAACACTTTGCATGAAAAAATAGAAATATGTGACAAGTTTTACGGTGATCGGTCGAACGGTTTCGAAGATTAGCATCGTCGAACAATTTTTTTCGTCCATTTTTTATATATCAGGTTTACCGGAAAGTTCTCTCCGTTTTTTCTATCAGATATCGCTAGCCGTAAGTGTTGAATAATTTGATTTGACAAATATGTCATTTTATTCTGCTGTCATTAACCTTCAAAAACAACACATGTCATTTCATCTAAATAATAGCGTCATTGTGTTAGAGCTCTGTGATTATGTAAAGTTTCGTGCCTGAAAAGGAGCATTTGCAGCATGTAATGCTTTTCTTATTTAATCCAACCAAAAAGGCCGTTGAAATTCATCGTTTGCTGGTGGAAACTTACGGAGAGTATGCTCCATGCATGAAAACATGTGCGAAGTGGTTTCACAAATTCAAAACTGGTGATTTTGATCTGGAAGACAATCAACGTTCTGGTAGACCGAAAACATTTGTGGGTGCAGGAGATCCAAACTCAAGAACAATTAGCAGAAATATTAAATGTGCCACAAGAAACAATAAGCGACCGATTACGAGCAATGGCGAAGGAAACTGAATGATAGGCAAATGGAAAATCGGAAAACCATTTGCGAAATACTGATTCAACGGTTCAATAGAAAGTCATGTTTTGCATCGGATTGTGAAGGGTGATGAAAAATGGATTTATTTGCAAAATCTTAAACGTAAAAAATCGTGGTTATCGCTTGGCGAAACTGGCTCATCGAAACCAAGGCCGAATCGCTTTGGAATGAAGACAATGCTTTGTGTTTGGTGGGACCAAGGAGGTGTGGTGTACAAGGAAATTTTAAAACCTGGTGAAACAGTGAATACTGATCGCTATAAACAACAAATAATAAATTTGACCAATGCATTGCTTGAAAAACGTCCAGAACGTCCTGGGCAAGAAGACACGGTAAAGTGATTTTGTTGCATGATAATGCACAGTCACACACATCAAAACCGGTGAAAGATGCTTGGATGGGACGTACGATCGCACCCGCCTTACTCTCCAGGCCTGGCCCCGTCCGCATATTACATTTTTGCATCAATGGGACACGCGCTGGCTGAGCAACACTTTGTCAATTTTGACGAAGTCGCAAAATGGCTTGTTGAGTGGTTTGCCTCAAGGGACAAACTGTTTTATTGGGATGGCATTCATGAATTGCCAGAAAGATGGTCAAAGTGTATAGAATCGAATGGCCAATACTTTGAATAAATAAATTTTTCCATTCTTTTTTTAAATTATGTGTTTTTTTTTTTTTTAAAAGTGAAAGAACTTTCCGGTACACCGGTATACACGTATACCATAGACTAAAAATCAACACTCAATCGGGTATGTGCTAGAAACCACATTTGTCTCATTTCCAGCCGAATTCCATTTTTGGGTGTGCTAGAAACCCCTTTTGACGTTTTTGAAATCGGCTAGTTTTTTACAGACGATTTGGTTAAATTCTCCCTTATCTGAAGTTATTAAAGGAAAAAAAGTACCAAGATCTGTAGCTTATTGTTTTTCTCGCTAATCTGTTTTTAAAGAATATATCATTTTAGTTGTTTTAAGTAGAAATTAGCATTTTAAAAAAAAGGTCTTTTAAATTCAAGCAAAATAAACAAAACAATGCTGGCAATCACATAAAATCGCATACACTTTCCAATCAGCTATTCAATGTAAATCGTCGCGTTTTCTAGCACACCTATGGTTTGTTTGGACGAAATTGAAAAAGTCCTACATCAAAAACGTCGGTGTTTTCTAGCTCATACCCGTATATAATTCTTAGTCATAGTGTTTGAGATATTATATTGCATATTCGTCATATTTCAGTTTCTTAAGTGTTAAAAGTACGTACTAGATATCATAGTATTTAAACTAAGGATCACCTCTCCAAATAAAATAATTTTTTTTTGTTTATATTTTTTAACCTCAAATCAACCAAAAGGTTTTTAAACATTAGTATCATTTTTAATAACAATCATGTGAGTTTAAAGAGAGTGGTGTTTACGAGCCCCTGTTGGGGAGGTCGTTAGGGTGAAGTCGTTTTAACCTTCTTAGAGCTCTGTTATATATTAGGGCTCTATCTAGGGGATTAGGGTGTTGGAGCAGTCGATCTTTATAACGGCTGCTGAATAAATTGATTTGCTCAAGTACCGTTGGCAGTTTCAAGTCACGATGTAAGGTCGAATTTCTGCTAATTAAAATTCAGAAAAATAAGGGCCCCACTTGCTAAAAATGGGAATATTTTAACAATCTTGGATGGAGGCTCTGGTAATGTGTATGAAAGGGTCCCCCTCACACTATTTCTGTTAAATAAAATTTAGAAAAATAAGGGCCTCACTTGCTAAAAATGGGAAAATTTTAAAAATCTTGTACGGAGGCTCTGGTAATGGGAATGTAAGGGTCCCCCTTGTTAAAAATTGAAAAATTAAAAAAATTGTTTTTGGAGACTCTGATAATTGGAATGTAAAGGTCCCCCCTTACACTATTTCTGTTAAATAAAATTCAGAAAAATAAGGGCCCCACTTGCTAAAAATGGGAAAATTTTAAATATCTTGTATGGAGGATCTGGTAATGGGAATGTAAGGGTCCCCCTTGTTAAAAACTGAAATATTAAAAAAAAATGTTTTTGGAGGCTCTGGTAATTGGAATGTAGTTATATGTTTTATCTCAAATACTCAAAGGTTTTTAATGAACATATGTACAATTACATGCGAAGAAGATTGTTTCCATATAAATTTTTTGGTGAGAATTCTACGAGATGTTTAAAGAACGTTATGGTATACCCATGTTGCTGCTGCTTGCTAGGGTTTCTAGGGTTTATTATCTAGTAGATTACTCGTATAAGATTAAACTGAACTGAACTTTGACTTACCTGAATCAGTGGGATGATGATGGTTGATAAGATCTCCCAGTAAATCGCGTATGAGAAATGATTTTGAACTTTGCATTTTGCTTATTCTTCTTCTATTTAATTTCAATTTTTATGAATTTTTCGTATTTTTTTATTCAAAATTTGTCAATTATATTTATTTATTTTCATGCTCATGAATTCATCATCATTAATTTTTTATATATTTTATTTTTTGTTCTTTTTGAAAAAAAAAAAAATTTAAAAAAAATCCAAGTGTGAAAAAAATTTAATAAAATCAATTAATTAAATTAATTTATTATTGTATATAATATGTTAGCGTACATAAGTAGTACTTAAGTATTTCAAAAATAATGAATATCGCCGACGGTAGATGTCAATCGCATGTTGTGCTTGCACTTTTTTATTCTTATCACATTTGAGAAGAAGATTTGGATTTCCAATTTTTGGTTTTGCTAATATTTTTCTTGTTGGACAAGTTGCTGTTAATTGAATTTTTTTGTGGTTCTGATGTTGTTTGGTTAAGTTGTGTTAAGTTGAGTTCAGATGTTTTTTCGATTGTAGATTGTTGTGTTTTGTCGAGTTCAGTTGAGATTTTCAAGAGAGAGAGTATAGCTAAACCGTTATGTGCGATGTCAAATGAACAACTGAAACGCAATCATGATTAATCCTTTTAGCAATGTGCGCGAGAATGACACAAAGGCAACAACAACAACAACAACAGCAACAACAGTAACAAGAACAACATAAGGATAAATTGATAAAAAAAGGACGAAAAAGACGACGACGATGACGACGAAGACGACAACAAAAACCAAAATAAAAAAAGGAACTGAACTCAAAATTGAACTGAACTGAAACTGTGGAAAACGTAAACGCGCAAAATACACAGCGAAATGAACGACGTTTTGTGGGCGGCGCGCGCTTTTGATGCAGCAAGATTAGTGAGTGACATGGGTAAGTGGGTGATTGCATGAGTCAGTGAGGGCACAGATAAGTCAGTAAGTGATTGCATAAGGAGTGGTAGTAGGGTAGAATGTAGCAAATGATGATGATGATGATGATGATAATGATGGTGGTGAACTTCGTGGTGGCATAGGATCAGTGCGCTAAACGCATTGCACACACAAACTACAAACCGCTTTGCGAAGGATGCTGCGGTTAACAGTTTAACCGAGTACACCACACAAACACACTCACATAGTAATGCTCGAAAGCAAAAAACCATGTTTAACATGCCATTTAACCGAAATTTAATAAGTTTATTTACGAGGAGACACACACACACACACACATACAAAGGAGAGATGGATATGACGTTAGCCATTTTGTTTTACTTCTATAAACTATAGATGTATCCTTGTCATACACTCTGAGACTCTGCATGCTTTCTTTATTATTATACCTATGTACATCTTTCTTCTCTTTTCTGTAATAAGGACATCTCATGTCCATCATGCAACTGCACCTGTCACGCGCACAATTGAATAACAGAGTGAATAAATGTGAGTGAGTGTAGGTGTAACTACGCCCACCATAAGCACACACTCTGATTGGCCACAAGCCGCCAAGCCAAGCCACATCACACGGCAAATGTTTGCAACCCTCGTCGTTGTCCTTTTAGCATTATCAGCAGCATTAGCATTGTGACTGCTGGATGTTTTAAACCGTGACCGTGTCCGTGTCTATGTCCATGCTGCCGATGTAGTTGTTGCTTTGCTTTTAGTCTCATTGGAGTCTTTTTTGTTTGCTAAATTCGCGGTTACATTAAAAGTTAATTACTTGTAGCATAATTTCAGGCGCAAGTGAAACTATTATTTTTTTTTTTAAAACTTTATTCGCAACAGTCATGAGGAAAAAATTGTACAAAATTATAGTAATTAACAGGAACATTTACCAGCATGACTGACTTATATAACATTCGAGATAAAAATAATCAGTGGCAAGAAGAGAGAGGTTAACTCAGGCTCAGTTCAAATGGATATATTGTGTGTGTGTGTGTGTGTGTGTATGTTTGTGAGAGAGAGTGGAGTGTGTGTGTTTGTATAGTTCAATTAACTAAGCAGATAGTGAGACCTTTAACATACTAGATGCTGGTGATGATGATGATGATGATGATGCATTTGCCGTATGCATGCCTGCCGTTGATGTCACTTTTGATGCAATCATAACATTGCCGCCGGTGGCATTCGCATTGATGTCCATTCCAAGAACATCTTTGCCATCACCATTGCCATCACTATTGTCTCCTTTCTCATTACTGTTAATCCCTGTTGGCATTTGTAATTCATTGAGCGCACAAATAGCTGAGCCAATCAAGTGTATTGAGCCCGTGATTAAGACATCAATTTGTTGTTGTGATGATGATGCCGGCGGCCAATTTTTATTGATATCATCGAATACTTCCGATAATGCAGGATACAGTTGTGCATTCACCGGCACATTCATCTCGGCACACACCTTACACCAATCGCGCATAAGAAGTTCAGCGCGTTCCATTTGATCTTTGCTAGAAGGACCTACAAGAATTTGATCCTTTTTATTGCCCCTACGTGTACTACAAACATTAGGCGTAAAATACACGCATTCAAATTTAAATCCACGACATAGAACTTCCAGCAAATAGCGTGGATCCGAGGTCCCAGTACGATTGAATATCAAAATCTTTGGATTTGTGCTGTATAAGAAGAATATGAAACATTGAAACTGAATTGTTGCTTAAAAATTTCTCGAGCCATAATACACATACCTGCCTGTGGTAGATTTCTCAAACCAATCGGCACACACACATATACTTTCATTGGTATGTGCTCCATCGAGAAAGATGCGCATATTTTGATAGTCAACACGTTGACACCGAGCTGGCCAGTGGCATAGCTTCAAGCCTCTCAATAGCTCCTCATTCATCTTAATATCGTTTAATTTATAATCACGATGCATTGCATCCTGACGTCCTCTTAACCAATCACTAGCCAATTGTATAGCCATCGAACCATTCAAGTGTTGAAAGACATTGAAATTATTCAATTCATTTTCGTATTTCGTGCCAATGAAATAATCTTTAAATGCTTGCACATGAATTAAAGTGGCCTGAAAGAAAAAGGGAAGCTTATAGTGTATTCAGGTGGTTCAAGTTCTTCTGACTCAACTTACATTGTTTTCTTTCGCACGCTGCTCTATTATCTTAATGCATTCCGGTTGTTTGGCCAATGTATAGACATGCGATCCCGGCTTAATAATGCCAGCCTTTTGCCATGCAATATCTTGCAATGTATTACCCAATAGTTCTGTGTGCTCCAGGCCCAATGAACAAATGCCAACAGTTCTCGTATTCCTCACTATATTAGTACAATCAAATTCACCACCAATGCCAACCTCTAGTATAGCGACATCTACACATTTCTCAATAAAGACATGAAACGCTAATACAGTCATGAACATAAAATATGCGGGCATATCTTCTTTGTTTTCCGATTTTGATTTTAGGTCTTCAAAAACCTTCCAAAATGTACGTGTGAAATCCTCTTTGGATATGGGTTGCCCATTAATCCGTATACGTTCCGTAACGCTGACAACGTGCGGTGAACTAAAGAAACCTGTACTCGCACCATGGGCACGTAATATGGATTCAGTTAAAGCGCATGTCGAACCCTGTTTCAGACAGAGAGAGAGAGATATTATTTTACAACTTCATCTATGTATATAAGTATATTTTTTCAAAATTTTTTTTTTCATAAATAAAATATTATTTGCGATCAGTCTTAAGGCATAATATTAATCTATATAATCTATGTGGAATATCTGACACATGAAATATTTACAGGCACCTAAGCATTTCCATTTCGTTTTCTAGCAGACTTGTAGCTAAATTGTTGGTATGATTTTGCAGTTTGGAGAATGTTGGACTTACTTGCCGTTCCCCATAGCTCCATTGCATATGTCCATACCAGCTTCAGAACTGCCTTATAGAGTCGAATTTTGCTTTCTAGGCTTCCTTGAGACCGTGGTCCAATGAACCAGTACATCTTTCTGCATTTGTTACGCTTTAATGTAAGTCTTCCAGGTAAGTATCCGGTCCGGTATTTGACGGTGTCGCTTTGTAGGGCAGTGAAATCGTTCAATATTCCTAAGGGGAACAGCTTCCCCGCTTTAAGGTGAATGTATTGTTTGGACAAAAAATAAAATTCTATCCAACTATGTACTTATTATTATAGATATTATCTATGTATCTATGGTATATGGTATTATTATACATATAAAATTGTTTGTGCATTTGGTAAGAACACATGATCCGGAGCTATCGATTTAAGCATAAGCTTACTGTGAATTCGGTTTAAGCTCTTCTGGGTTTTTTTTATTTTGTGTTTTGGACCCTGGGGGTAGATATATCGAGATTCTTCATAACAACATGCAGAAACAAATAGAATAGAATAGAATAGAACTGCAGGCATGATGGCCCATTTATGTTTTACTGAAAGGCAACGATCAGCAAATCCAAAGAAGATGTGAAATAGAGACGCAACAGAACACTTAAACAAACAACACACGCTTTGGAATTATTTTTAATTTGTAGACTTACATTCAATTACATATGTAAATGATCCAGAAATTGAATAAAGTTATTATCGAAAATATGGTTCTGGAATTTTATTAAATTCATTAAAAAATTAAACAGCTGGATTGTGATCCTCCTCAGGAAAGATGGTTTTACTTATGTACATTGAATTTACCTCCTGAACCATATTCAACCAAAAGAAAGATGTCCAGTGAAAGTGAAGAAGAAAAATTAGAAAGTTTAATTGCTGTTTCCAAATGACAACTTTTAGTACCAATAAGGGTTTAACATTCATGTGCCCGGATGACTACATTTGTAGTAATTTTGCAATAAAAATAGAATAAGATTTTTTTTTCCACAACTGGATCCGAGGCTTCCAGTGGCTTCCTTAAAAAATATATATATGTATATAATCTCTATCTCCACATATATAGAAATGAATTGCTAAAAGTGTTGGTAAGCGTCAAACTCGAGAACGGCTGGATCGATTTTGATGAAATTCGTTTTGTTGTACTTTTTGGGTCAAGAGGATGGTTATAAGCTACATTTCTACAGGTGGCGTAGTTTTGGAGGTACAGACAGTTGGATATAAAACTTAGAGACATAATTTAAAATCAATAAAGTCTTCTTTGTCAAACATAGCAGGAAATTATGTCAATATTAATATTTGATTTGTCTGATTTTTCAAAAAAGTAAAAAGAGAACAGCACTAACATCACGTCGGAAACGTAGCAAAGCACGCTGGGTACGCTAGTATTCAATAACAATAACATATACAGAATATCCTGAATGAGCTTGATGAAGAAGAAGACGGTCAAGATTTTGATGGTGATTCGAGTGACGAATATATACAGCCTAAGTACAAGTTCAAGCAATGTTTCCTCCTGGTTGCTGCAAGTGGTACAATTCTAATGAATCATGAAAAATCGGATGGCGAAAGCGAATTTGTGTTTGAGGAAGATGATATTCGAATCGATGAGCAGGAAGCAGGAGTTTTATTTGAAGGATATTTTGAAAAACGATTGCGATGCAGTAGAGAATTTGACTCCAGCCACATACCCGTACTCTGGTACATAAATTGGTTTCTAAAGATAATACGACTTGGCTTATATGTAAATCTGCCTAATCAAGCAGTTCGCGTGAGTGCTCACAAGTGCTCCGTGGCACGGCTGTTAGTCCTTCTCGTGCTACCAAAGGTCTCATTCAAAAATTGGTATGAACAAAACCCAACAGGAAAACAGAGAATTTGGAATTGGGCAACAACTATTGAATTAAGAGTATTTATTGGGCTGTTAATTTTAGCAGTATAGTAGATATCCTGTTGAGTTCAGAAGCAATATACTTTTATCGTGCTGCAATGGCGACAAATCGATTCAAAGAAATATAACGATTTATTAGGTTCGATGCTCAGCGCACTAGAGCTATTCGCCTGGTGAACGATATAGCTGCTCCAATTTCTGCATTATGGTCCCAAATAAATAATAATGTGCGCAAGTATTATCAGCCTAATAACACGGAAAAACTAGATTTACTCAGTACATACCCTCCAAATAGTAAATATACGAATTAGTTTAAAATGTTAAAACTTTTTCACATTCTCACATTCATACTAATGCATGCTTACTACAAATTTAGTCATCCGACCGGGCACGTAAGTTTACATTGCCGGGCACATGAAGGTTAAAAATGCTTTAGTTTTTTTATTCACTGTGCTGTCACTGCTCTGTCGTATGTTTGCAGCATGGCAGCACAACAATAGCAATAAAAGTAAACCAATGTTATGCTGCCGCTATGGGTGTTGAAATATGCGCAGTCAAAAAAACAGCAGGACAAAACCAAACTAAAAATTCAGATGTGCTGTTACTGTGCTAATGTCATAGTAAAAGTAAAAATAAAAAAAAGATACATACTTTCACATCACAGCAGCAGCACATTTTTCGGTGCTGTTGCTAATATGCTGCCGGTGCTTCAAACCCTGGTGCCAATACCATTAAATCAAAGACGGATTCGCAAAAATGCATTATTTTAATCTACAATACTTTCAAAATTCAAGGCAAAGTTTACCATCAAATTGGTTCTTTGATGCCAATACCAGATGAATGAACAAAATATCTGCAAAAACATACTAATATATGTACTTATGTATGATGATTTTGTATCAACTTTGGAATCTTTTTAGCTGTACACAACCAGTTTCACCAATTATTTAAAAGCATTTCTAAACAATTACTTATTTAATTATTAGAACTTATAAGTTTGTTGTTTTTAGAATGAGAAATAACGATAGAGGCCTTCAGCTCAAACGTAACGTACTTAAAGTAGCAAATTTATGGACATTTTTAATAACATTAATCTCAATAAACATTGCGACAGGTACAATCTGAAAAGTGACACCTGTTAACATCGGACATTCAATGGAGCTGGAACAAAAAACTTGTAATAGGCGCATGTTTAATAGATTTAGAGAAAGCATTCGATAGTGTTTGGGTTAAAGGACTAATACTGAAACTAATAAAATATAAATTGCCCTTACACTCCTTAATTCTGTTACGTAATATGATCTCTAATAAAACTTTTTTAACTTTTCATAACGGCACAGCTAGTAGTAAAGAATTCATCATTGAAAATGGCTTACAGCAGGGAACTGTGAATTCGCCGGCGCTATTTTATATGTACATCCTCAATCTGATAGAGAATATTGAATATTGCTTTTGCTGATCACACACCAGGTAGAACAATTAAAAATATCAATACAAATTTACAAAATGATTTCAATAAAGTAGAAGACTACATAAAACAACCTTATTGTTTCCACCCCCAGTAAATAAATGTAACTACGATATTAGGAAAAACTGGAAAAAATTTCAAATAATTTCTGAAACTTCACATTACAAGCTCAGCCAAGTATCTAGGAGTCCATCTTGATAGATTTTTATACTTCAACAAACATAAGGTGCATAACGAAATTATATGAAACGATCAAAATATTACTTTAAACACTCGCCAAATCGAACGAAAATGTTGTTTTATCAACTCACACAATGGTATAGAATGAGAGTGCAAAATGTAATGTGCAATAGAGAACCGTTACATTCTATTTTAAGCCACTGCTGGAAAGGTACCGTTATATTTGCTACTGAAAGTCGTTTCATTGCTAAAAATTATTTGTTACGAAATAAAACGAAACATTAAAAAAGTGATCTTTAGGTGTGCGTATCAACTTTGTTTGATTGATAATTTTGAAGTTTCATAAAATTTATTAAAATGCCACGGGGACGCGTTTCACTGAAGAGGAGAAAGGGAAAATTGTCGCTTTCAAAGCGTCTGGCTTATTAATTAACCAAATTGCAAAATTAATTGGTCGATCATGCTGTGTAATTAATAATTTTATAAAAAATCAAGAAGGATACGGCAAAAATAATTATGCTGGACGAAAACCAAAACTGTCTGGCCGCAACAAGCGTCAGATTTTGAAATAAGCAAGTAATTCCACCTTGTCGTGTCGTCAACTTGCAGCATACAGCAGCATTCCAGTGTTCCCAATGTGCGTTTGGCGTACTTTAAATACGTCAAAACACATAGTGCGAGGAGTAATGAAGGCCAACTCTCAAAAATCACTACAAGGCAGCACGACTTGAATTTGCTTTTAAAAATCTTGATACGTGCTGGGACAATTCGCATGCAATATAAGTTTTTTAAATATTTTATTTTTCTTTAAAATGTTATTTTTTCGGATGAGAAAAAGTTCAATTTGGATGGTTCAGATGGCTTTCGCGGCTATTGGCACGATTTACGCAAGGAACACCTCGTATTTTCGAAACGGAATTTTGGAGGTGGTTCTGTTATGGTATGGGGTGCTTTTACCCCATACAAGCGTAGAGTATGTGGATGTACTGGACAATACTCTCCTACCGTTCCTACAGGATAACAGGGAAAGTCCTCACATTTACATGCAAGATGATGCGAGAATTCACACCAGTCGTCACACGATGGCCTACATATTGTCATCCTCTGTTAACACTTTGGACTGACCTGCGTGCTCACCTGATCTGAACCCTATCGAAAACCTCTGGGGAATTCTTGTACATCGTGTTTACGCCGGAAATAAGAAATTTGATAATGTTAGTGAAGTAAAACATGCGATTTTAAGAGAATGGGGAAAATTGGACCAAATCCTTTTTTGGCAAATTTAATAAACTCAATGAAAAGGAGGTTATTCAATGTGGCAAAGGAACAAGGTGGCCCTATTTAGAATTCGCACTTTTTTTTAAGCCATTATCTCAAAGATTAATGTTGTTATAAGCTATAAAAATAAGTTTTCGTATAATATCGTTACACACAAAAAGTGTAATTTTTCTTATTTTCTTAACCAGTTTAAAAAAATGAAAATTAAAAGACTGAAGTTTTTATATAATGTTCTTTAGATCTACTTTAAAAAAAACCATTACTATACTTAAGAGATTATTCAAATAAAAAAAAATGAAAAAACAAAAAGTTTCGTATAATTTCGATGCACCTTATAAATGAACAGCATTTTTTTGCCATCAAAAACTATTTTATAGTCGCTACATAAATAAACGTGTCATGATATTAATGTACCAAACCCTCATTAAACCTATAATGACGTATGCTTGTAATGTCTGGTTCAATATATCGCCCTCTTACATGGAGCGGATAAGAAAATTTGAAAGAAAGTGTTTAAGAGCATGTACATCTCTCCACAGATCTAGTTATAGCAACTGCACAAAATTTCTTTCGAACCAAAAACTTTATGATGCAGCCAATATCCAGAGAATCGATAACTTCATAATTAAGCTAATACGCCAACATATAATGTACCTGTATGGACTGTCCAGAAAATAATCTAATTATGAAAGCGAGGAATACCTAAACGAAACATTGCTAACAGGCTTCGTTCCCCTAGAAGCTTTTCTGCTTTTGGATAAAAGAGGTTTAATGCAAAGCTCAAGTGGTATACCGGTGTTTTACCACCTACACAGACGGGCCAATATCAAAGCTGTAGATTTAAACCAAATGCAACAGCAAAACTGGAGATTTGATAAAAGCATACCGTTTAAGGATTCGGAAATTGACAATAGTCGATTCTGGTAGCTGTTTGAATAGCTTGTATTCCCATTCCCACTCCCACTCACCCCTCAGTCCTACCACACCCTTTTATAATATTTGTATCTTATAAAGCTAGTAATGTAATGTTTTTGTTAATTTTTTCGTTACAATCAATGTACAAGGTGGCGCAAAAGAAGTCATCCGATGTTGTTTGGCTCTTATTTTTTTTCTAAATGAAAAACTTCGATTCTGATTTGATTTTTGATTATGTTTATTTAGACCTTTAGAATTAATTGTGTTAAGTCGAGAAGATGATATCGGACAAATGGGCGCCGCCACAATTGATTGCCATACGGGCTCGTTTTATGGCATTTTCCATCACTTCGGCGAGCGTTTCGGGCGATAAATTCTCGCATTCGTGTCCTTGAGGGCTTCCAAGGTCTCAGGCTTGTTGATGTAAACACGGGACTTCAAAAAACCCCATAAAAAGAAGTCCGGGACCGTTAAATCAGGCGATCTGGCGGGCCAGTGCAAATCGACGAATTGTTACGCAAAAAAATAGACACAATTATTCCGCGTTCTTGGGGAGTGTATCGCTCCATGGCTTATTCACTTGTATTCTGTATCTGTCTAGTCCACAAATGTCAAAACAGATTTGACATTGGCGGCCATTTGCAAAAATGAGAGCATCTTCCAATAGGGTGATGTCTTTTGTGCCACCTTGTATATAGAGGTATATATCATGTTCATAAATTATGTATGGGCCCTCACTCAATAAAACCCTCGATACGCGCAACAACTCGATTAAAACAACACCTCAATTAGACTCCGTTAACGCAACTTGAAAAAAAAAAATAGCCTCAGTTAACGCAACTTTTTTTGCAAAAGTCAGTTTTATTATTTTTTTTTGTCTGCTTTTAGTTTTTTACTTTCTACTCTTACAAAATTTAGTTTTGGGATTCCCCACTTAAGAATATAAACGAGTCATACAAGCAAATTTGATATGATGCATGTACCCACTTTTATACAATTTACTTCGAGGTCGGTTGCTTTTAGTGTGCTGCCAAAAATGCCTGAATAAATCCACAATATCAAGATTAAAAAAGAAAGAAAATGAGCTGAGAAAGTTTGTTGCGAATGCGGAATCTGGACCACGCAAGCAACGGGTGGTTTCCAAATTTTAAAAAACGACATGGTATTCGCAATTTAAAAATTTGTGGTGCAAAGGTATCAAATGACACACATCTTGGCGAGAATGTTCTGCAAAAATTCCAAAATAAAGTCAAAGAACTTGGTTTGGTTCCGGATCAAATCTATAACGCCGATGAGTCTGGTGTATTTTACAAACCTATGCCGAACAAAACATTTGTTAGCTTTAAAGAATCGTCTGCGCCTGGGCGTAAAGCAAGCAAGGAACGCATAACATTTCTCGCTTGCACCAACGCTTCTGTCACGCACAAAGTCAAACCATTCGTTATTGGAAGAGTATTAAAACCCAGAGCATTCCAAAATTTTTCGAACAATTTAGTCATTTCCAAGGCTAACAAAAATGCATGGATGACGTTGGGATTCTTTGAAGAGTGGTTCCATGGCGTATTTGTTTACGAGGTTTGCACACACATATGCACATAAATGAAAACATTGTTAATCAAACAGAAAAAATTGGTTTCAGGTCAGATCATTCCTTGCTTCCAGACAGCTTGAGCAGAAAGCACTGTTGCTTTTAGATAATGCACCCTGCCATCCCAAAGATGGCCAGTTAAAAAGTGAAGATGGAATGATAACCATCATGTGCATTCCAAGCAACTGCACGGCCATTTTACAGCCAATTAACTGTTTTAACACTTGCAGCAAGTGTCGTGAGACTGCAGTGTAGTACCATGTAAATTGCAAGAAAACGCAGTCCAAAATATCACAGTTCTTTAAGAATTGAATAAATCAAAATTATTATTCTGAAAATCTTTCATTTATATTCAAATATTTAGAAAGGGCATTTAATCAGCATTATGACCATATGAAAATTTTGACTCAGTTTTTGCAACAACCACAATTTTCGCAACTTGCTCAACTTTTATTAATCGCTTTAAGCGAGGGAGCACAGTATTAAGTAACTCCAAAAAGAGAATAAGTTAACAGAATACAAATTTCACTAGAGTGCTCGTGCTAGAGACAGTGTGTAAGTTAGTCCTTATGTAGTATATTTTGTTTATTTTTTCCATATACAAATATTATTCTATGGAAGTGAAATGTATGCCGCCTTCTCAGAAACCTCAGAAAGCAGCTAACGAACATAAGCGTCATTTCAATGAAGCAACCGTAAACGGATTGGTCATTATTATCGATGGATATGAATTTGAATATCGCATTATTTGAATAATGCATAGATAGACACAATAATGTACTACAAATCGGTCATACTATTATAATCTACTGCAGTATGCATTGATTTTTTTCGGAAAGAGAGAATGGGGTGGCAACAAACAAAATTACCTGATAACCTATGCAATAATTTGAAAATAAATTTTTTTATATTTATTTATGGAGAAGAAACAAATAATTAAAAATTAAGCTCCATGAAATTCTACGCTTACCGAATAATGATTTGAAAAAAAATCAAGAAATACATTTTTAGAAATGATGTCATTTGTATGATCAATAATATATTTATTTACATATGTAAGTATATTGCGGATATGTATGCAAAAAGTGAAAACGTTTCGTTTGAAGCAAACAAAATTACATCCTAAAGAATAGTACATATATGGTGTTCATCTTAGGCAGGGCTTCCCTGCACACTGCGCCATATGCCCAACTTTTTGGCATAAAGTCCAAATTTTTCTGAAAACATATTTCGATTTGAGTTGTTTTTTCTTAAAGTGAATACTTGATATATGTAAAACAATTCAAAAAACAAAAGCAACACTGAGCTTTCACCAAGGCTACAAAGTTTGAACTTTGATCAGTTGTTTATTTTCAGAAAAAAACGAGAAACTTTATTAAATCTTTGAAATAAGAGAGAGAGAGAGAGAGAGAGAGAGTGGCTCGTAGTAAACCAAATATTAATGTTAAATATGGAAAATGCAGATGAAGGTATGTGTAATGTAAATAATATGTGTCAATTGTGTTCTATCTATTAAATGTGTTGCTTTGAATTGTTTTGTGTGACATCCTTAGGCAGAGAATATGTAACAATAACACCTGTACACTAAGCCCAAATTTTGGCCTAATAAACAAGAAAGTATTCTTGTATTCAACGTGATATTAACACTTTTTGCCCGATTTTGCCTGGTTTCCGTCGATTTTTAATCAAGTGATTTTTAAATTTGACTAAAAATAATAAAAATCATAAATAATTATTAAAAATTAAATCATACTGATAGCCGAATCTTACTCTTGCAAGAAGATCTACTACCGGACAAAGCTTATACAAACAGAGATTTGAAGAAAACGACCCAGTTTCTTTAGATCAGTCTTTGTTTGTAATAGATCACTTGGGTGCAGTTCTTTGGATAAATCGGACACCTCAGTCTGTGAGATTTTGTAGAGCCCCTTAAAATGGAATTTACCAAGGAGAGCAAAGAACACATTCTTAAGGAAAAAGAAAATTTCGACGTACAAATAAAAAAGAAAGATCACCACTTTCAGCGTTTCATATGACCTTTGTATGACTCTAATAGATGGCAAAGTATTAAACATTTTAAGAGGGACAAAATCTTGTCAATTGTGCCCAATCTGTGGAGCTGGCCCTAAACAAATTTTGGATATTTTCTCATCTGTATTCAAACCAAAGCCTGGGAGTCTTCAATATGGGATGAGTCCACTTCACGCTTGGATAAGAATATTCGAATTATTGCTTAAAATTTTCTATAGAATGGGATTTAAGAAATGACAAGTATTAGATAAAACAGAAAAATTTGAAATGATTAAAACAAAAACAGAGTATTCAATTCAATATTCGAATTTAGAATTCGAGTTGGAGATATTGTCATATCCTGTGATTTTCCAGTTAATGCACTAAAATGCCAACAATTCTGTGAGAATACCCGTGGTATCCAATGACACCTACTTTACATAAAATCTTAATTCACCCCAGATAATAGGTACCTCAATATTACTCGTGGGTTGCCTTGGTGAAAATGCGAGGTCTGCTCAATATAAAAGTAAGGTGTTGCCCAAAGATGTCATTGTTCTGTTAGAAGTATCTCATTTTCATATAGAGAACAGAAACGACCCCCTATTTGATAGCTGCGATTCCAATTCCGATTCCACTACATTAATAGACTTTATGGCAAAAAGGTTGGGCATTTGGCCAAGTGTGCCCTGGGCCGAAAAATTGACGACAAACAAGAAAAAACTTCAGCATTCAGACTTCACTTGTGTCGCGTGTTGGAGAGCCCTGATCTAATGGATCCAATTAATAGTAACGTTTATGACATTGGGAATATGCATGTTATACTACATATGCATAGTACTACCATCTTCATATACAGACAGTCTATCTAGTCATAGAGACTGTAAAAATTGTTTTTATTTTGTGATACAGAACATTGTGTTAGACGAAATAGAATCCACTGGAACACGTGGTTGAATGCTGATGCACTCATTTTGGAGAGTAAATTAAAGGCAGTCATTGCCTTGAAAAAATGAGTAAGAAAATTATCAAGTAAACGGGACCGGATCAACTACCTAAGTTAAAAGAAGTTTGTGTTACCAAAAAATGCTATGCATCAATGACAGGGCCGGATTTACGGCGGGGCAAACAAACATTGGAATACAAAATTGTATAATATAATTCTCCGTGTTCGTTCCTTGTTGTGGCCACTCTCTCTACTTAGTTGGCAAAGCTGCAGCCAATTCTTGTGCTTGCGCCATTCACTTTTTCTATTTCATCCAAAACTTCTACGTATTTTTTACAGCAACTGTCAGCGAATAATACGAAATTCTACGTTCCGAAAATTATAAGTGAAACTCGTTGACCTTGTAGCGCTGATGCCACAAAAGCTATTGTTCAGAAAATTAAAGGAGCTTTTGCTGACATATCAAATGATCAAGAACAGAAAGAAGTCGTCATAGACGAATCTGCTAGACTTTTAAAGAAGATGAGAAGTCTTGAAACTGCACTGTAAGCTTGATTTTGGAACGACATTTTAGAGCGTTTCAAAACGGTGCTTTCTTCTGCAGTGGAAGCGCTGAAATATTCAGATCTTTCGTAGAGTCCAAAAGAGAAAAGTTTGACGAATACGAAAAAGCAGTGCATAAATTGTCATATACTGACGAATATATTGAAACACGCTCTAGATCAAGATATGTTAGGAACAATCCACTATATTATGCGAAATCATCAGAAGCCCAGCTGTCACCCAAGGAAAAATTTCGAATAGGAAGATTTATTCCAGTAATTGACCAACTTTCAGCATCCCTGGGTGATAAGATTCAAGCTTATGACGTGGTCTGTGATCGATTTGATTACTTGAATCATTGGGAGGATTTAAGCTTATGGGAGCTGCACAAAGCTGCCGATTAGTTAGTCAAAATTTACAACGACGATATTGAAATCAGTTTTGAGAATGAGTTGGTCCAGTTTGTAGCCTTGATAGATGCCTTCAGGAAGGACTTCAATGTCGACAGGTAACCAAAATAGTAGTTCTTTTACAGGGTTCTGGTTGAAAATAATGAAATTCATCAAAATATGACGCAATAAAGACTAGCACATCTGTCATTGCTCAATATCAGGAATCATTATTGATGTTGCTTTAAAAAACGCAGGTAGTGTCTTTCACTTGAAGCTATCTAGTAAGTAACATTATTAAAAAATTACAAAAAAAAGAAAAAATGTATGTTAAAAGTGGAATTTATTTTTTTTTTATTGAAACTTAAAGGGACCACCACTTTCTTCAATGCCCGGGGCCCCCAGTACTCTGAGTGCGGCACTGATCAATGACATCTGTAGATGTGTAGAACGTTCATTTTTAATTTATCGGTACGTCAATGTCAATACACTTACAAAATCAAATTTAGATATGCTTATACAACAATTTTATGAACGAAATTACAAAAAAAAAGTGTTTTCTCTCTTATACATTTGTTCATTTTCAAATGATATTTAATAAATTAATTTTACAATTTTACTAACAATTTTTGCCTGTTTTTTTCGTTTATTTTGTTTATTAATTTTAACAAGCCCTATCCATATGGCATATGCTGGAATACAAATATGTACATAAGTATATCCTAAATTCCATGACATATTTGTATGTTCAACTCATCACGATGACATGCAAATCTAATGTATTGTATTAGCAGGACAATAACTAATTTGTTTCCTGTTAATACTAGACTAGGGAATGGGCGGTAACCAGGTAACCTCGACACTGCGGCCTCGAGTGGGCCTATTGTAACAAAATAGTACTCGTATTAATAAATGTACAAAGGTTGTTTTTGAAGGCAAAACAATGTTTGTCGGGTCATGCAGTTACCAAAGGCCAAGGGCGTAGCCATGATTTTGTTCATTTATTTATTGCACTAATAATCGAAACTAGAAAGCTTTGAAGTCCTTCAGAAAATATCGTATTAATTATTGAAAATACAGCAATAGACTTTCAAGATAATTTTAATAAAAGTAATAATATATCCTACCCATACCCAGGGCAAAAACTTGAGCCGGGTCAGAAACTTGTTAGTGGCGTCCCTCTCTCCAGCGTTTAAGATAAATTACTTAAAAAAATTCACAAATAAATTATATATACAATGGTATTTCTTACAAGTCGACGGTGAGCCAACCAGGCTTCCGTATGCTAGGCGCTTTATGGAGCTAGTCTTTTATTATTAATCATATTATATTATGATTCTGGCGCCGCTCGAAACTGCCGCCCGGGGTGTGTGCCCCCGGAACTGTAAACCACTCCAAAAAATGGTTCTGTTCGGTTCATGCAAAAAATGCAATTCTTACGATAAATCTACTTAAATTTATTTCTGAAGACTATCGAGCTGAAAATTGATAGAAACACATATTTCTTTCATCTAAATATGTGTATGTAGTACATATGTAGAAATCATTTATCAGAATCAAAGTTCTCCAATTACCTGAAGTGGTATTCCCTAAAACAATCTCAGTTTTTGCACTACAATTTCTCTATAACTTTAATATAAGTACTTGTATTTATAAATATCTTATAAACTAGATACCCTCAAAGTGATATGTGTAATTTCTGTATGAGCGTTTCTTTATTTCATCAGCTGGGTGAATCGGGTGTAAAAGGTATGATGAACCGAAATTGTATTCTATTCAGTAATCTCTATTCAATGAACTCTGAACTAATTAGAAATCATTATCAAACACTTGTATACTGAGAGTATAGTTTCTCTGCGCTCTCATACTATGGTGAATTATCGATAAGAATCTATTTGTTTTTATTACAACTTAGTAATGGTATCATTATCATCTGTTGTAATGGCTGCACTGGTCTTCTTGGTAGACGAATCCGTCTTCTCAGGGAAATCGTTCTTCAATGAGTTGGATAGCTTGGACAAAATATCCACCTGGGTCTGATCGTGGATTCATCAGGTTTTGGATAGCATTGGATTACCCAATTCGTAAATTTATCAGTCATCAGTCGCGTGCAATAGCCGTCCTGGGTAACCTTATCTTAACCTAGCCTAACCTAACCAAGTAATGGTAAGATCAAAACATAGTATATGCTAAACAGATATTGATAGGATGGTCATCTTATTAGGTATTAAGGAATATTAAGAAACTCACTCATATAGTATACTAATTATACTTATATGGTAATGAATGTACCTGACATCTGGCACCGATATACAATAGACTGACTAGAAGAACCATTGTATGAGGTTTGACTAGTCTATTGTAGTGTAGTCATGTAGGTCAGACATTGAATGAAACTGATCTGAATAGAATTGATCCGATATGAACTTGACATGTTATACTACGCATACATATGTACATATTATATTGTATAGTATATGCATGGTCATTAATAATTTCAGAATTGAGAATAGGAATTGTGAAGAGTGTTACGAGAGAGTGGGCACTTAATGTGTTTTTTTGATGTTAAGAGAACTGAAATTCAATGAGTTACAATTTAAGAGTTTGATACTACTTAGTGTATGGTAAGACCAGTTTAAGAGGCACAAACACATACGTACATATGTACTGTCTTTCAAAATACCAACTGCGAAGTCTGGAAATCATTATAGGGTTGATTGATCACATTCAATATTTGGAAGATTTCTTCAAGGAAACATCATAATATTATGTACTTTTATTGTTGATCTCAAATATCTCATGTTTGTTGGGTCATTGGCATGATCTGAGTTTCTACCATTCTTGTCATTCATCCCTTAGTTTTAGATCATTCAAACTTTTATTTCATATTCACTTATTTAAAGTAACAAACAATCAAACTAATAAATGATTCAGTAGTTGAGCATTTGCTCAAAGTGCTTTGCATGAAATTAGTATTGATGTATTGTATTGATGATGATGATGGTGACGAGAAAGAGTATCTACTCAGATAGGAACAGATGTCATGAAGGCCTAATTTTGGAGAGATAGTATTGTATATTGTTATTTTAGTTGATAAAGTGTATTCTGTTTTTCAAGTGTCCGAAATCGATAATGAATTGCAATTTCTGCCACATAAAAACAACTGTCAATACCTGACCAATTCGGCCTTAGCTATCTGTATTGTACACAGCATATTTGTCTATTCTTTGGACTGTTGATTGAGATTAGTGTAACGTGACACTCATATCACATACCATATGTGATGTGTCATCATTATCATATTGTTATTTTTATTTTATTTTTTCATTCTTTTTCTTCTCGTTCTTGTACTCACTTTGCCTTTTGTGCCGGCTACATGTATGATGGATAGCTTTTGTTCTATTTCATCCAATGTGAGACCACTACGTTCGAGATACTTAATGCTATCTATGCAGGCATTCTTCTTTTTTGTGCTAATCGAATAGCGAATTGTTAATTCATTCGATTGAAGGCTATTTAAAGCAAGTACAGCTTCCTAGTAGAATAATAGATAGAATAGAAGATAACTTATATTAAGAAACAACCAATCAATCAATTAATCAAACTATCATTTGCTTAAATATGTGTATGTGCTTGTACTCACTACTCACCTCATATTCGCTATCGATACGTTTCAATTCTTGAGAATTTGTTTGGTGACATGAGCTGCTCCTGCTGCCTTTTGGATAAAAAACAAGATCTTCAAATTTGTGTGTTGTTTGCATATTTGTTGATGTTGCTATTGTTGATGATGATGTCCTGTTGGTAATTGACGTGCTGCTGTTAAATGATCTTCGTTCTCTGGTTGCCTTCGGATTTAAAACTTTGTTGTCGTTATTTTTGTTGCAGCTGTTCATATTATTATTCATGGTTCCACGAAATAACACCGCATACGAATACGCGCGTTGATTTGTGTCACGAGCAACGACAACCGAATGAAAACGGAAAACACGCTTGAGCATATTTATGAGATTCACGCGCTAGGCTCGTTTCAAATACCACCAGTTCACCAGTGGGAATCTATGAGAATAAAATCAAAACACAAAAACAATAATAACAACAATAATAATAATAACAACAAACGAATGAACGAACTAACAAGTTGGTGGAAAGAGAGTAAGAGTGCATTCATTAAGTAGGAGTTAAGTTAAATCGCGTATACCAACCACTCAACCACTCTCTCGACATTTGCTGTCTGGCTGGCTGGAGTGTGAGTGAAGTGAAGTGAGAGTGCGGAAAAAACAAAAAAAAAATACAAATAATTTGGTATGCTTGTGAATGACAACTAGTGTGACTGGCAACTATTGTGTGTCTGTCAATTGTTGTGTGATTGTGAACTATGTTTGTGTTTTTTTTTTTTTTTGTGATAAGATATGTAACATAAGCATTTGATAAATTGAAAAAATATTTCCAGTTTACATATTTATGTATGTGTATGTATATTTTGTTTGAAACACTTGAATAAAATAAAGTACATGGTAAGTAAAGCAAGAGAACTTTAATTTAAAAAAAGAGAAGAGCAAAAATTAACCAAAGAGAATAAGATAACAAAACACGTGTTACAAAAAGAGCATAATTCCACTCACTCTCTTTTTGTCGTTAGTTCAAACAACAACACATGCGCCGTGCCGCCACCATTCTACTAATATTTTAATTAGCATTCGAGCAATGGTATCATCATAATAATAATCAACTTTGCCATTAATTCCAATTTATTGAAATTGAAATTCTTTTAATATTTCATAATTGTTATAAAATTAAATTTGCTACACATCATTTGGTACAAATTGACCTTGTTCTTTTTTGTACACTCAAATGAGAAATTTTGTCATTCACCTTGTACACTAAAAAAAGTGGTGGGTTACCTGTTCGTGGTGAGTGTCACAATTTGCGTTTGGCTTAAAAAAATACTCAAGTGTTCGAGTGTTTTCTACAACGCAATTGTACGATTGTAGTCACCAACCACTCACTCAAATTAAACTAAGAATTGAAATAATAAAATTTATTTATTAAACCTAAAAAATACTAAATCACAAAACAGCTGATAATGATGATATTGATAAAGACACAAGAAGAAGAATGAAGGACAGCAGCACAGCAGCATCACATAAAAATTAAATAAAATTTGAGATAATAAATTGCAAATTAAAAGAAAACTGATTATAACTAAAAATAGTTGAAATTTAAACAATGGAGAACACATCAACAACAGCTCCAATAGAAAACCAACAACAACAATCTTCAACATCATCATCATCAACAGCGGCAGCAGCAGCGGCAGTAGCAGCGGCATTTACAACATTAACTAATGAAGACGTCGACAGCATGAGCACCACGGCTACGACTGCGATGAGTATGAATGCAGAGCATCCGGTGCCATCAAAAACGAAGTAAGTAAACTATTCGGATTGTATGTAGTATATATGTAATTTTAAACGATTGTGTTTGTCCTGTTTTTTTTTTTTTATTAGTGCCGCTGCCAATCCACGTTTGGGTATTTGTGAAGTTTGTGCTGCAAAGCCTGCATGCTATTGTTGTCCCAAATGTGAGGTGAAAACCTGTTGCCTTGCTTGCTCTCAAATCCACAAACGTGAATTGAATTGTGATGGAATACGCGATCGTACAAAATTTATTCCCCTAAATCGTATGAGCAAGCAGGATTTCATGAGTGATTATTATTTCCTAGAGGAATGTACACGTTATACAGAAAATCGTAAATATGATCGCATCAAAAGTTACACAAGGCGCTATCATAAAGAATTGCCAATTCATGTTCAGCGTTTACTAAGAGCAGCATATAAACGAAAGATTCGTTTGGTCAAATCATTGCCACATTTCACACGATACAAAGAGAATACAACAGTTTTCAATTGGAAGCAACATAAAATCTATTGGCGTGTCGAATGGATATTCATAAATGCAATCAAAACAACAAAGACACCAAATGATGTTAATATTAACAACGATGACGTAGCTTCAGCATCGTTTGTACGTCACGTTGATAAACGTTGTGATGAACAAGAAACTCTGGGTGCCCTACTGGATAAATATATAAATAATAAATTGGAATACAAAGAATTATCCTTTTATCAAAGTGCAGGCATCAGTGGTTTAAAGGTAATGGATACATACATACATACACACATACATACATATGTAGAACTTTTCTCAATCAATAAATTTCTATTCTATTCTATTTTAGTTATTTTTACGTGTAGAACGTTTACGTAATGAAAAACATTACCAGCAAGGAAAACAGTATTATCAATTGGATATGGAAAAGTCTTTAAGGGCAAATCTGACAAATAAAACAATTATTGAATATCCATCGATTTATGTCAGTTATGAACAGCAACCTGCTGGTTTTGATGTCATCATTGATAGTGGTATGCTAAAGAGTTTTGTTTAAAATAACTAAAAATCACAAAATCAAAAATAATTAACATTTCATTCCACACATTCCACAGATGAAGAATTAGATTTTAAAATGAAATGCACCAGCAACATTGAAAGACTTCTTAAGAAACCAGCATCAAAATCAAAATCAAAACCAGAAGCAGCAGCAACAGCAAAACCAGTCAAAATATCCAATGAAACACATTCGTCGCAGACTAATAAGGATGAGAATAACGATGCAGCAACATCTTCATCTGCGTCTTCTGACAAATCGATAACAACACAAAGTAAACTAAATAATATGCTCTTTTATGAGAGTGATGATGAAGATGAAGATGATAATGTCAAGGAAACCACAATCAATGGCAACAATTGATTGATTTATTGATTCATTTATTGTGGAGGTGGTGATTAAGCTTATAATTATTAAACTCATAATGAAAGATACATGAAATTTTGTTTCATACAAAATAACAAAGTTCCTAATTTAATCACGGATGGAAGAAACTTCTTCTTCGAAAATATGTATTTTGCAAAGTGAAAATATCAAAAAAAAATGCTATAATATGCAATTTTAGCATGTAATACAGATTGAGGGTACGATCATAGTGCACGCTGATGAGTGTGTTTAGTGGATGCCGAATCAAACGTCAGCAAGGAGCCCAAAAAGAGCATTTGGAAATAAGAAAAAAACAACAAATTTGTATTTGATAAAAATCGATTGTAAATGACAATGTTGTTTATCGATTATGATAGTATTAATTTTGCTGTTCCCTTAAGAAACGTTTTTGCAAAAACTACTGCTATTAATTCCTCATACATCATAATCAAAAAAAAAATTAAAAAAAGTCTTTACCCTTCAGCAAAATGTAAATGACTAATAATCTCAAAATGCTGCCATATGGCAAACACTATTATATGTATGTATATAAAATAGATGAGACGCCCACGTTCTCAAAATTGTTGTAGTCTTTGGTCGAACGCAAAACAACACAAGAAATAATTAAAAAGATAAAAAAAGAAAAACAACAAAAACTGCACTGGTCAGCAAGCGAAACATCTTCAAAATCAATATCTTCAGCTTCGGCTTTGTCTCAGCATGCACTATTATCGTACCCTGAGTCTGACCTGCGAGTCAGTTTGATTGTGTTATGTATGACACGGTATATCACATAGGAGGAAACAGCAACAGAACCAGACTACAGTACATTTGCACCTGCACTGTTTTTCCATTGCGGCCCCAGGTTGCATTAAACATGAAACCAGATCTCAGTGTATTTGCACCAGAACCAGAAACAACTACTTTTGACGTTTTTTTCCGATTTTGATTGCTCAACAAAATAATTCAGACCAAATTGTGGCAGCAATATATGCTTTCTCCTTAAATTTTATTTATTTTTAACTTCTATCTGAATTTCAATTTGATTTTTCATTATGATTAAAATAATAATAAGCAGTTCTGGTTCTGTTCTATAATGCACAATCTCACAGAATAAGAATAGTCTCAGAACGTTGTGTACTTGAGTCTGGATCTGTTGCCGTGTCTGTCCTATGTGACACCACGCGCCATTAGTGAAATAAAATGTGTTCCCTGCAGTATGAGTTTGGTTCGTGGCTACCCAGTACTAGTTGCAACTATCTTATTTTACATGTGTTCAACTGGTGTATTTAACATGCCGATGTCATTGGAAGGGAAGAATTGCCACCGCCTGCATTATGGTTCTCCAGTCGTGTCATCAGTCAATGCCACCACATGCATTTCATACGACTTATTGGTTGCCTCTGCATAACCTGCGACTATTGAATTCACTAGGGGCTGACTGGTGAATAACTATCGAAACAAGGACTATTGCCACCAATCATACTGCAGGGTTGTGTCTGACACGGACAATGATTCACGGCTTGACTCAGAAATATCAAATGAGTTTAAGTTTCAAGCCTTGCATCACGAGTGAGTCATCGGTTATCGATTGATGTTCTCAGTTCTCAACTTATTTATATACATATATTACATTAACCCTTTTACCCCTGAGCTTTTTCACGATGCGTGTTAGGTGTTTTTTTTTTTTTTTAACAACGACTACGGAAATTAGGGTAAAATATAAGATGTGCGAGTCACTTTTGAAGTCCTTGATACTTACCGTTATCCTGAGGCATATATATTATCCCAATAAGTTTTTTTTTCATGCGATTTATGTCTATGATATCTCAATATAGCCAATATATGTATACCAATGCTAATCAATTTCAATTTTTTTAATAAAGTCATAATAAACTACAATATACATATATGAATTTCAATTCTTTTATAAAGGAACATACGAAGGTTCTAAATTGGGGACGCATGGGGCTGTGTTGCTTCCTGAGCACAGGAATTTCATCCATTTCTTTATCTTTTTAATTCAATATTGATTTTTTTTTAATGACAATTTTCAAAAAATACTTGTTACCCTACCTTTCTTTTATTTTAATAAATGCAATTTAATAATGAGAAGAATAAAATTACATAATTTATTTATTTGGAGTTGCCTTAAAAATTATAAATTATTATTCATATTCATATTCATGTTGTTTTGCCAAGACGCATGACAAAAACAAACAGAAACCCAAACCAATACCCCCAATATCAATGACAGACAACCTCTCAAACCAATGTTAAACGTATTGCAGAAGCAGACTGCAGCCAATGTTCTGCAAACTGTAAATGTTCCTGCTTCTGCAGTGTGTAACAGGTGCACAGCTAACTCGTGTATGCGTGTATGGTTCCTGTAAGCAATTCGGCGCTCAACATGTGTCGTGCAGTATATGGTTCAGTGCAGTGTTGCTTTATGTTGACAGGTGGCTAATGGCAAAGCAGCAATTTCGCACGTCCTACTTTCCATTCCTGTTTGAAAAATGTGTCTATATCAATAAATCACATTATAATAAAAAACAAAAATGTATATTAAATCAGTCGTAATAGACGGATTTAAATCGTACGGCCGTCGAACTGTTATTAATGATTTTGACCCGGAATTTACGGCCATCACCGGGTTAAATGGAAGTGGAAAATCTAATATTTTGGACTCTATATGTTTTGTCTTAGGAATAAGCAATTTAACACATGTAAGCTATACATACATATATGTGTTGTAAATTTCTATAGCATCCTTATTTTTAATTGAGGTACGAGCGGAATCACTGCAGGATCTTATTTTTAAAAATGGTCACGGA
Organism: Amiota communis; assembly: GCA_037043315.1. Classification (NCBI taxonomy): domain Eukaryota; kingdom Metazoa; phylum Arthropoda; class Insecta; order Diptera; family Drosophilidae; genus Amiota; species Amiota communis. The sequence continues at coordinate 488,957 of JBAMAV010000477.1, forward strand.
GGTGTAACCAAAGCCACGGTAACACTGGTATTTGATAATACCAATCCCAATCAGTACCCTTTGGGATACGAGAAATGTATAGAAATCTCGGTTATGCGCCAGATTGCTGCCGGCGGAAAGAACAAATATCTAATCAATGGCAAACTTATGCCAAATAAGAAAATTGTGGATTTCTTTTGCTCTATTCAATTAAACGTGAATAATCCGAATTTTCTGATTATGCAAGGTCGCATTACAAGAGTATTAAATATGAAGCCAAAAGAAGTGAGTAGTAGTAGTTGTAAATTAATTGGTTCATCTGTACTGACATTGTATTATTGACTTTTCAATTTTCAATTTTATATACATAGATATTATCACTTGTCGAGGAGGCTGCAGGGACCAGCTTGTATGAGAGCAAACGCCAAGCAACAACAAAGCTGTTGGAAAAAAAGGAATGTAGGTACCGCGAAACAATAACACTTATTCAAGAGGAACTTGAGCCAAAGTTAAATAAGCTACGACAGGAGCGAACCGCTTATTTGGAATGGCAAACAATTAACCGAGAAATTGAAAACTTGACTCGTATTCACATCTCTGGCAAATATCTTAAATTTAAAGAAGCTGTTAAATCTGTCGAAGTTACGCTAGAGATATTAAAAAGCAGCATTCAAACATGTAAAGCCACAATTGAAAAGAACGATGAGGAATGCGTTGCAGCTGGTGAGGCTTGGAGGAATATTCAGGATAAAATCGATAAAGAATCAGGAGGACAGCTTAAATTGCTCGAAACAAAACTAAGTTTGAAAATAACTGATGAAGCCAACAATTTGGGCACCTTTAATGCCGCGCAGAGCATTATTGATCAAGATGAAAATAAATTGAAAACAATTGAAGAAAATATCGAAAATGATGAGCGGACACTTCGGAAGAAAAAGACAGAATTGTCTAAGGTTGAAGGATTGTTTCATAGTTTAAAGGCGGCTGATGAGAATGATTCGATGGAATATATACACGCTCAGCACAAGTACGATGCTATCATACAGGGTTTATCCACTAATGAGGATGGCGAAGCAGCAACATTAACTGATCAGCTGAGAAGTATGTACCATATGTTTATACTTTACTTATAGTAGGTTGTTTATAAAAATGTATTGTATGGATGTTTGTTATGTTTCATTTTTTTTGCCCAGATGGAAAACAACAACTTTGTGAAGCTCAGACTACTATTAAGACTTCAGAAAATGAGCTACGGTTCGAGCGTAAAAATTTAAAACAATTGGAGAGCGAAACGCAAGTTAATGATGTTGCCTATATCACGGACAAACAGTTGCATGATGATATTAAAGCTGATATAAAAAAACTTGAAGCTGAGATTATTGGCTATGAAGATGGTAAATATAAGACATTGGAGCAACGCCAGAAGGATTTACGTAGGGAGATACGATCTTTACAAAATGATTTGGATCGACGTAATTCAAATTATGATTTGCATTACCGAGATCCAATACAGAATTTCGACCGTAAAAAAGTGCACGGCATGGTTGGTAAATTGTTTGACATGATTGATTCTAAAAACTCATTGGCACTCATGATGACTGCCGGAAGTAAAGTTAGTATTAAAAGAAATTAATAAGTTCCCTTATCACACATTTATTAATATGGACATCTGTATCTTCGATTAGTTGTACAGCTATGTAACTGATGATGAGGTAACTAGCAAAATGATATTGCAGCGCGGCCAACTACAGAAACGTGTCACTTTCATTCCAATTAACAAAATACAATCGAATCCGATCGACATGAGTGTAGTCGACTTTGCACAAAATTTGGTAAAGAAACAAACAATAGAAAACTTAACCAGATCAAAATTATCATATTTATTGTTTTAGGTTGGAGAAGAAAACGCAAGCTGGGCTATATCTCTTATTGATTACGATCCATATTTCGATAATGTGATGAAATTTGTTTTTGGCCGCACAATTATATGCAGTTCACTAGAAATTGCAAAAAAGGTTAGACTGATATTATTATACCATACATAGTTTTTTATGCGATTACTTTTTCTCAATTTTATTTAAGGTTACATTTCATCCTAACATCAAATGTCGTTCTGTCACAATCGATGGTGATATCGTTGATCCAGAGGGAACATTGTCGGGTGGCTCGCATCCTAGTGGTGCTAATGTTTTAGAAGACTTGGTAATTATAAAGCGTTACGAAGAGAACTTAATGCATTGCAAGAATGAGCTACAGCAAGTGGAAAAAGAAATGAAGTAAGTACATACATATATTTTGTTTAGGTAATTGGATTTTATACATATGTATGTACTTATATAAAACATGGCTTCGCTTTTATAGTTCGTTGGAAAGTTTGGTCCATACTCACAATCAGTTAAAAGAAAGATTGGAATTGCGTCAGATAGAGTTGGATACCTGCGAAGGACGTTTGAAGTTAACAAGCTTTCAACAACATCAGAATGATATTACAACATTGAAAGAATCCATCGCTACACTTGAAAACAAAATTCGTATGGCGGAGGAAAGTCGTATTAATGCACTTGCGAAAGTAAAGGATATAGAGACGAAGCTAAACGATGCTGATGGTTATAGAAAACGTGAAAAGAAAGTTGCTTTGGAGGCCATGGAGGTAGCTAGGCAAAAAGCAGAAAAATCACATGGCAATTGGAAGAAACGGGAACAGGACTATGACACATTGCAGCTAGAGATCGAAGAATTACAAAGATGTATAGAGTCTGCAATCAAACAAAGTGAGGAACTTTCTGAAAATATACTTAAACAAAAATCAGATCTAGAACAGTTGCGCAGTAACAGTGTTTCCTCATCCATGGAAATAATTGAACTGAAAAGGCTTATTAAAGAACAAAAGGAAACAATTTGCTTACGAAACAAAGAAGTCGAAGCTCTATTTATTAAAGAGGAGAAGCTGCGCAAAGACAATGAGGCGCTTATAATTGAAATAATGAAAAAAGAAAACGATATAACCAAGGTGCGGGAAGAAAACGAAGACTCATTGAAAAAAATTGAAAATTTGGAAATGAACTATACATGGATATTAGAGGACCGTGATTGCTTTGGTATTAGAAACACACGCTACGATTACACTAAAGAAGATCCAGAAGAAGCCGGTAAAAAAATTAGGAAAATGCAAGAACAAAAGAAAAAAATGGAACGCAACCTAAATATGAACGCATTGGCGTTATTAGAATGCCACGAGGAAACGTATGCAGAAACAATCCGACGAAAAATAATTGTAGAGCAAGATAAGGTAAAAATTGAGGGTATTATTGTGAAAATGGATGAAAAAAAACGCGAGCAAGTCGAGAGTACATGGAAAGTTGTCAATAAGAATTTAAGCAGTATATTCAGTGCATTGCTGCATGGTGCACAGGCTTGCCTTAGTCCTGTCATAGAAGAGAATCATTTGCGTGGCCTAGAAATTAAAGTTGGATTCAATGGAGTTTGGAAAGACTCACTTGATGAACTATCTGGCGGTCAGCGATCTTTAGTCGCACTCTCACTTATTCTTGCGATGCTAAAATTTTCTCCAGCACCCCTATATATCTTGGATGAGGTAGATGCTGCTCTTGACATGTCTCATACACAAAATATAGGAAATATGCTGAAGCAACACTTTACCGATTCACAGTTTATAATCGTTTCCTTAAAGGATGGTATGTTTAATAATGCGAATGTGCTCTTTCGCACTAAGTTCGAAGATGGTGTATCTACTGTCTCACGTACTGTCAGCACAAAAAATGCTAATCCCAATGCCAAGTAAATTGAATATAAGCATTAGAATATATATGTATTTTATGTATTTTGAAAAATGAATTTCCTTGAAACAAAATAAAGTTGAATGACAAACAAATAAAGTGGTTTCATTTTTATTCTATTAATTTTTATGTACAGTATTTTAACCAGCTTGATAAATTGGTGCCAACGCTTTCAAACGAAACTTCTAAGAAGAGGAGTTGGTGCTCCTTTCTATGTACGAACTTCTGTGCTGCACAGAGACCTTCAGGTGCCACAGTTCAAAGATGACGAATATGACGATACAGAGATGGAGCTACAGCTACCATCAGATTGGTGAATCACCCCAACTCACTTGGTTTGGGCCAGCTTCACAATAGTCTTCAAACCAGAAGGCTATGAGCAGAGCATTCGCCGCTCTACCATACCTTTCGTTTCCCTTTAAACTAATTGCTGTATGCTGATGTCTTTCTAAATTCAGTCATTACAATGCACCGCAAGGCTTTTGGGGTGAACTGTAGAGATGAGCTAAATAAATAGTGACACGGTGATTCTAAACTGTGATTGAGTCACAGTCATTTGAAGGGAGAGACACAGTTTACTTGATTGATTCACTCACTTTGATTCAGTTTGTAACACACAGAAGGAGACATCGCAGACCACATAAAGTATATATATTTGTGGTCATCAATCGTGTAAATTACATGATCCTAGGTGGATAGATGGGGTACATCCCACACAAACCCCCTCTTTAAATTAATGTTCTTGTTAGAAAAAGTTTTTTGTTTTTTAACGTATCGAACTGAAATTTGAACCCTATTAGTTTCTGATCTATATTCATCAACCATATATTTCATGATCCTAGGGTTACCAGGAGTGGTACCTCCCATACAAACCCAAATTAATGGCAAACTTTTAAAGAATAAATGTACAATAAAATTACCACTCAAACTGATGTGATGTTGGATGCAACTCGGAGGAGCGTGAAGAGTATTACATCTTTGGCATAGCCAATGATAGCCTTCTTTCCGTTTTTTTTTTTTTTTGTTTTCTTCCGACTTTTATTCAATAAATAATCACTTTGTATACAACACAAAGCCTAACAATAATGTAGAAATATTAAGATTATAGATTGATTGATTTACAAGCTCCCTTAGTTGCATGGTTCTCTTAGGTTTATGGGGCAGGAAAGTCATTCAATGCTCGTTTGTGAGAGTGTACGAGCTAGTGGGTTAGAATGTTGCGAGAGTTTGAGTTGATATTTCTGTTTCAGTTGGGCCAGTTCTATTTTAATTAGTCGGACGTTAAGGTCCCTGTGGATGTTTGCATTCGATATGTACTAGGGAGCACCTGTTAAAAAGCGAAGTATTTTCGCTTGAGCTCTTTGAATGACTTCAACGTTACTTGGGCTAACGTTCCCTCAAAGCTGGGAATCGTATGCCCAGTAGCACCTTTAGATCGAAGCTTAGGCCAGATCTTGGGCTTAAGAGCCAGTGGAGGGACTTGGCTTTTAATTTCACGCTAATTCTTTTGGCTTCTATATGATTACGCCAGGTGATTCATCTGTCCAAATGAACTCCTAGGTATGTGACTTCAGTAGAGTGTGGAAGAGTGGTGTTTTTAAAGATGATGGACGGACAGTCACTCTTATTTACGGTGAACGGCACGTGCTTACATTTATCCGGATTTGTTTTTATACGCCAATTGTCCAGACAGACCGATAAAAGTTGCAAGTGATCGGTTAGCTCTTTCGATGCTTTTTTGGGACTGGTGATTGTTGTGTCATCTGCAAAAGTTGATGTCATGAGGCGGGAATTTGTAAGGATGTCAGCGGTGAATATTACGCATAAGGACGGACAAAGAACGCTACCTTGTGGAACGCCAGCGTTTATGTGATGCTCGTTAGAAGTGAAATTTTTGGATCTCATCACGATTAGCCTTTTGCCTAGATATGACTCTAGTAGTTTGTGTGAGTGCTGTGGAAGCACGTTTTTTATTTTGTGAATGAGACCATCATGCCATACTCGGCCGAAAGCTTGAGCAACGTCAAAAGCAGTTTTGATTTCCGTAGTGTCACAGTTTTCTTGCTCGAATTTACTGTTTTGATTTAAAACCGAATTTATGTGTGGGGATGATGTTGTTTGCGTTTATGTGTGGTGTGAGCTTCTTAATAAAAATTTTTTCAAATAATTTTGATAGCATCGGGAGCAAACTTATGGATTATAATTATTACGGACTTTTTTCATAGTGCTGGAATGTAACCCACTTTGAGTATTGCATTGAAGACCATTGCACGGAATGATATTGCAGAGTTTGATAACTCAAAAACCATCTTTGGGTGGATGAGGTCGTACCGCTTTCTTTGGGATTAGCTAATTGTGAATTGCCGATCTTAACTCATGTGTATTAGTAGTGTATTATATGAAGTACGCTGCTATTAGGTAACTGAGCACATGGCTGCTGGGGAAGCTGAAATCCGTTTCTAGGCAAGTTTAGTTGGAAGACGGATTTGAGGTGGTAAGAAAAAGTCGAAGCCTTTTCCTCGTCAGATCGCGCCCAGTTTCCGTTTTGATCCCGAATGGGGCATTCAGCTGCAATTGATGGATTCATGCGGTCTTGTGCTCTCCAAATCGAGAACTTGGTACTCGTTGGTGAACGGTTATCAATGTAGTGCCTTTGGATTTTACGATCCTCAATCTTGAGAGCAAAGAGAAAATAACAAGTAAAAATAAATAAAAAAAAATACAGACAGCAATGAAGATCTTTTTTCAGTGATTTACTTGTGCCATAGAAGGAGATATTAAAATCGAAAATTTGGACTATTCAAAGGATGAAATAAAATAGCAAGTCTTTAATTTAATCGTCTGAATTATCTGACACCTCAATATTTTCACCTTCCAAAGTTTTGATTTAATATTTTTCCTTTTATACAATACTAGCTCACCCGGCGCGCTTTGCTACGCCCTCTCTCAAAAAAAAAAAAGAATTGAAATTATTTATGTTACGATTTTGAGAGCGAACACAATTTCTTGAGGGAAATGTCCAGTCCTTGTAGATAACGGACTTTGACAATACAAAAGCACGAACAACGAAACACACAGTCTCTCTCTTGGGTCGTTCTCAGTGACCAACATATTCAAAAAGAAGATAACGAAGAGCGGAATACTCGTGTGCATACTCAGCGAGGAAAAATACAACAATAACAAAAACAACACTAAATTTAAGAAGAAGCACAACAAAAAAACTTACAAACGTTTCTGTGCTTGGCTGTGGAAAAAATTTAAAAATCTTAATTCTAAAAAAACTATATTAAAATGTTTATTAAATCAAAAAGGTAAGTATCCTATGACATTCAGTGACAACGTAGAATTCTACTGGTGAAAGAATTTTTGAAATTGAATAAGTCGTTTCGAAGATTGCCCGTTTCATCAGAACAAAGATTACCACTTTATTATATTAGTATAAATATATTCGTATTGTAAAAGTCTAAACACGAAAAATCAAGATTGGTTTTAACGGTTAAATCGATTTCAATGTTTGTATACTTATCAGGTGTCCGATTTGTGTTTACTGTGTAAAATACTCGCTCTACTGTTACGGTTGTCCCAGGTAAACATGGAACAATAACAGCAAGCTTGACTTTAAATCTGCTATTAAAAAGAAATTTGTATGAAGGGGAAGATTTTCTCCTGTTTCATTGAATTCCACGTTTTCTTGCCTTATTAGTCAAAGACTTTTTGTCTGATCCGGTGTGTTCTCAGCGTTGTAGATTTCTCTCATGACACATTGAAAAATTACTAAAATCTATTGCATTATTAATATTTTTTTCTCATTTTAATTATTATAAAAATGCAGTGTAAACACAGTACAAATGTAGTATATTGTTAAAAACCGCAGTACGCAGGTTTGGGGTCTGAAACGCAGCACTAATCTGCGAAAAGCAGTACGGATACGAGCATTATCCCTGATGCTTAATGACGGATTTCTTCTTTTAACATTGGATCAATCTGCAAGTTTTGTTATGTAATTGAATTCCGGACAATCCTCCGCAGCAGCAACAGTTGCTAGGTTTGAGTTGGAGTATACCGTAAGGCCATACTGATTTCAGTGTAACAGTATGTTGAGCTTCGTTTTTGTCCTGAGGAACCAACTCAACATTCTTCGAAATTACAGGTCCAACTGCTTTCAGTCCGATTTACTTCACAGTGGCATGTTTACGTCACCAGTATGTCAAGTAGGATGTAACGAGTATGGATTTCTCTGCATTGACACAGATCATTTCATCTCTTCATGAGGTCCAACTGGTCTGGCTGAGGAGAGCTGAGGTTACTGCCGGATCGCTGTCGCTTACTAACAGGGCAATGACATCCTTATATATACATCGTTATTGAGAGTTTCTCGTCTTACAAGATCGAGATGTCCCAAGTATATAGTACTTAGTAGTATAATTTTTGCCTTAAGGAACTTCAGCTCATACTCTGCATTTCAGACTCCTGGACTTCACATCTAACATAAAACGTACTCTTGTGGAGAAACAATCTTAGAATCAGGAAGTTTGGAGTTGCCAACCATTGCATTAGCTTAAAAATCGGTCAAGTGGGAGTCGGACACGCAAACGAATGGTTCCGTACCACCGCACAAGGTTTTAACACTATGTATGCAAATTCGTTGGACGTAAAGCTTGTACCTCTGTCTGAAGTTATATTAAAATTAATTTGTTTTTGTCGCAAAAGTGAAATATTTAACCAGCACCTAATTGATTTCATATTTGGGTTTGCATTTGTAGGTATCCTTCCTAGGAATCCTATGATTTTGAAATTTACATGGTTAGTGAATATGGATCACACATTTATAGTGTTTAAATTTCAGTTCGATAAGGTAGAAAACAAAATAGTTTTTCCAATAAGAATATTAATTTAAATTTGGGTTTGTATGGGGATACATCCCTCTATGTTTTTACCTTAATTTTATTTTTTGTATTTGTGGTTATATACGCAATTTAATAACACACTCGGTGAAATTTCAACTCTCTCTCATGAGATAGAGTTTTCGGACGGATGGACAGTGTAGGCTTAGTAATAGGGTCCTGTTGGCACCCTTTGGGCACGGAACCTTAGAAATGAGGGAGGAAAATGAAGAAATAGTATTCTTTTCAGCCACTTGTTCAATTTATTATAATTAAAATTTAGATGTTTAAAATATATTCTTATGAAAATATAATGGTAATTATAATAATTTATTAAATACTGCCTGGTGGTGTCGGTCCCAGACTCCAGGTTCTCCAAATTCTTTGATGTTCCTATAGTGAAAATATCCAACTATAGTGTTTTTTGGGCTCTACAGAAATTTTGTATGGTTCCGAAATTTAGTAACATGAAAACTATTCTTGTTTTCTTTTCTTCTTCTTCTTTTTGTGGATATTTAGCGTTTAGCGGCGAACGATTTGGCTTCAAGACCTCTTGGGCTTGATGTTGGCATTTTATTAGTTTTGCGTATAACTTGATGAGTGACGTTAGTGGGTGGCGTATTCTTTGCTTTATTGGAATTCATGGCCAGAGAACCCCCCTTTGTTGAAGTTGTCCACTTGGCTACAGTAGCACGTTTGGGCATTGTGCTTATGGGAAAAGTTGAACCTGTCGCCTCATTTATAACACTGAACTTCGGCATAGTGTCTGTTAACGTTGTACACTTGACCACAGTTTTATTTTTGACCGCATTAGCACCCTTGATGGTATTATTACCTGTAGGCGACTTAGCTGTTCCTGTAGCACTCAGAATTTTCTTTCCCGTACTAGTAGTATTTAATGACGCAACCGTAGGAGTAGCCACATCCGAATGAGTGACCTTAGACCGGTAAATGGGTGTATGAATACGAGCGACTTTACTGCCATGAATTAGGGTAGTTGTGTCGGTGGCTTTAACGGTAAGCTTATCATTTTGCTTGGTAGTGGTCTTCAACATGCCTGCAGTAGTTTGCATGGCCGCAACTGTGGGCATTGCCATTGCTGTACGAGTGACTTTTGACTGGTAAGTGGGAGTGGGAGTGGGAGTTGGTATATGAGCGACTTTATTGCCAATAATAAGAGTTGTAGTTCCAGTGAACACTTCAGCTTCATGCTTGGCAGTGGTCGTTAGCCAAGCTGAAGTCCGTTTGGAGCCATTTGCTTTCGAGGTACCCATATCGTTATTTGTGAACGCTGATATTGGATTGGTCGTATCGAAAGTAATTCTGTTACTCAAAGGCTTGGGCATAGAGCGTGCATCAAATATGAAAGTAGACATAGGCTTTAATAGCATATTTGCCACTACCTTTTTGTCACATATCTTTTCCATGAAATCAATAGTGTATATAGGGAAATTCTCTCGAAATATCGAAATTGAACTATGTCTATAAAAAACGCGCGTTGCTGGTGGTTTTAAAATAAAACCTACGGACATATAACCTTTCCCATCTCTAACGCTATCATCAGGGCTTAAGCTGCATTTGCTATCGCCGTCTAAAGATATATTATTTGTTTAAATGAATTTGTGTTTGGACTTAAAGAATATTACTCATTGTATATCTCACCCTGAAGAATTTGCTTTTCAAAATTTTCCTCTTTACGTTTCTGATCCTCACCATGGCGAGCTTCTTTTTGCATTTCCATTTGACAAAATATTTGGAAGTTTTCCTCAACAGCTTGTGGATCATTCTTGAACAACTTTTTTATTGCGGTATATGCCACAATAGCGTCAATCGCTTGTTTCACTTGATTGTATTTCGCCACTGCATCCGCCCCCTCTCGTAACAGCAGAACTTTATTAATTTCCTTATTTTCACCATATTCTATAGCTATTATGTCAATTATATCAAGAATCTCATCCCTATCCATACCATCGAGATGTTCTAAAATTTCCACCAACTTATTACTAATGGCACCATCATTTGGTTGTTTCAGATATATCTTGTTCTTTTCCAAGAAACCTTTTATTGGATTCGAATTAGGTTCCATATTTAAAAAAAATGATAAAAAAACTTCCGACTTATATAGTAGTTTAACAAACTTTTTCAGATAACTAAAATAAATTTCGAAGCCAGATTAGCTCTGAGAACGCAAGGCCTACTAAATAATTTAATTTTTTATCGAAAATATTTGAACACCATGGAAAAATCCAGAACTTTGATAATCAATGGTATGGTCGTATGCTACCAGTTACTTTGGTTATTTTATGTTTGGTCAGGTTAGGTCGGTTACACAGCCCACTAGAGATGAGCCAAACAGTGATTTCAAAATCACAGTGATTCTAAACTGTGATTAAGTCACAGTCATTTGATGGGAGAGACACAGTTTACTTGATTGATTGTGACTCACTTTGATTCAGGTGCTCCCTAAGTAAAGTAACCAAACATAAAATAACCAAAGTAACCAGTATTTTTATCAGTGATTATCAAAGTTCTGGATTTTTCCATGGTGTTCAAATATTTTCGATAAAAAATTAAATTATTTAGTAGGCCTTGCGTTCTTACAGCTAATCTGGCTTTGAAATTTATTTTAGTTATCTGAAAAAGTTTGTTAAACTACTATATAAGTCGGAAGTTTTTTTATAATTTTTTTTAAATATGGAAACTAATTCGAAGCCAATAAAAGGTTTCTTGGAAAAGAACAAGATAGATCTGAAACAACCAAATGATGGTGCCATTAGTAATAAGTTGGTGGAAATTTTAGAACATCTCGATGGTATGGATAGGGATGAGATCCTTGACATAATTGACATAATAGCTATAGAATATGGTGAAAATAAGGAAATTAATAAAGTTCTGCTGTTACGAGAGGGGGCGGATGCAGTGGCGAAATACAATCAAGTGAAACAAGCGATTGACGCTATTGTGGCATATGCCGCAATAAAAAAGTTGTTCAAGAATGATCCACAAGCTGTTGAGGAAAACTTCCAAATATTTTGTCAAATGGAAATGCAAAAAGAAGCTCGCCATGGTGAGGATCAGAAACGTAAAGAGGAAAATTGTGAAAAGCAAATTCTTCAGGGTGAGATATACAATGAGTAATATTCTTTAAGTCCAAACACAAATTCATTTAAACAAATAATATATCTTTAGACGGCGATAGCAAATGCAGCTTAAGCCCTGATGATAGCGTTAGAGATGGGAAAGGTTATATGTCCGTAGGTTTTATTTTAAAACCACCAGCAACGCGCGTTTTTTATAGACATAGTTCAATTTCGATATTTCGAGAGAATTTCCCTATATACACTATTGATTTCATGGAAAAGATATGTGACAAAAAGGTAGTGGCAAATATGCTATTAAAGCCTATGTCTACTTTCATATTTGATGCTCGCTCTATGCCCAAGCCTTTGACTAACAGAATTACTTTCGATACGACCAATCCAATATCAGCGTTCACAAATAACGATATGGGTACCTCGAAAGCAAATGGCTCCAAACGGACTTCAGCTAGGCTAACGACCACTGCCAAGCATGAAGCTAAAGTGCTCACTGGAACTACAACTCTTATTATTGGCAATGAAGTCGCTCATATATCAACTCCCACTCCCACTTACCAGTCAAAAGTCACTCGTACAGCAGTGGCAATGCCCACAGTTGCGGCCATGCAAACTACTGCAGGCAAGTTGAAGACCACTACCAAGCAAAATGATAAGCTTACCGTTAAAGCCACCGACACAACTACCCTAATTCATGGCAGTAAAGTCGCTCGTATTCATACACCCATTTACCGGTCTAAGGTCACTCATTCGGATGTGGCTACTCCTACGGTTGTGTCATTAAATACTACTAGTACGGGAAAGAAAATTCTGAGTGCTACAGGAACAGCTAAGTCGCCTACAGGTAATAATACCATCAAGGGTGCTAATGCGGTCAAAAATAAAACTGTGGTCAAGTGTACAACGTTAACAGACACTATGCCGAAGTTCAGTGTTATAAATAAGGCGACAGGTTCAACTTTTCCCATAAGCACAATGCCCAAACGTGCTACTGTAGCCAAGTGGACAACTTCAACAAAGGGGGGTTCTCTGGCCATGAATTCCAATAAAGCAAAGAATACGCCACCCACTAACGTCACTCATCAAGTTATACGCAAAACTAATAAAATGCCAACATCAAGCCCAAGAGGTCTTGAAGCCAAATCGTTCGCCGCTAAACGCTAAATATCCACAAAAAGAAGAAGAAGAAAAGAAAACAAGAATAGTTTTCATGTTACTAAATTTCGGAACCATACAAAATTTCTGTAGAGCCCAAAAAACACTATAGTTGGATATTTTCACTATAGGAACATCAAAGAATTTGGAGAACCTGGAGTCTGGGACCGACACCACCAGGCAGTATTTAATAAATTATTATAATTACCATTATATTTTCATAAGAATATATTTTAAACATCTAAATTTTAATTATAATAAATTGAACAAGTGGCTGAAAAGAATACTATTTCTTCATTTTCCTCCCTCATTTCTAAGGTTCCGTGCCCAAAGGGTGCCAACAGGACCCTATTACTAAGCCTACACTGTCCATCCGTCCGAAAACTCTATCTCATGAGAGAGAGTTGAAATTTCACCGAGTGTGTTATTAAATTGCGTATATAACCACAAATACAAAAAATAAAATTAAGGTAAAAACATAGAGGGATGTATCCCCATACAAACCCAAATTTAAATTAATATTCTTATTGGAAAAACTATTTTGTTTTCTACCTTATCGAACTGAAATTTAAACACTATAAATGTGTGATCCATATTCACTAACCATGTAAATTTCAAAATCATAGGATTCCTAGGAAGGATACCTACAAATGCAAACCCAAATATGAAATCAATTAGGTGCTGGTTAAATATTTCACTTTTGCGACAAAAACAAATTAATTTTAATATAACTTCAGACAGAGGTACAAGCTTTACGTCCAACGAATTTGCATACATAGTGTTAAAACCTTGTGCGGTGGTACGGAACCATTCGTTTGCGTGTCCGACTCCCACTTGACCGATTTTTAAGCTAATGCAATGGTTGGCAACTCCAAACTTCCTGATTCTAAGATTGTTTCTCCACAAGAGTACGTTTTATGTTAGATGTGAAGTCCAGGAGTCTGAAATGCAGAGTATGAGCTGAAGTTCCTTAAGGCAAAAATTATACTACTAAGTACTATATACTTGGGACATCTCGATCTTGTAAGACGAGAAACTCTCAATAACGATGTATATATAAGGATGTCATTGCCCTGTTAGTAAGCGACAGCGATCCGGCAGTAACCTCAGCTCTCCTCAGCCAGACCAGTTGGACCTCATGAAGAGATGAAATGATCTGTGTCAATGCAGAGAAATCCATACTCGTTACATCCTACTTGACATACTGGTGACGTAAACATGCCACTGTGAAGTAAATCGGACTGAAAGCAGTTGGACCTGTAATTTCGAAGAATGTTGAGTTGGTTCCTCAGGACAAAAACGAAGCTCAACATGCTGTTACACTGAAACCAGTATGGCCTTACGGTATACTCCAACTCAAACCTAGCAACTGTTGCTGCTGCGGAGGATTGTCCGGAATTCAATTACATAACAAAACTTGCAGATTGATCCAATGTTAAAAGAAGAAATCCGTCATTAAGCATCAGGGATAATGCTCGTATCCGTACTGCTTTTCGCAGATTAGTGCTGCGTTTCAGACCCCAAACCTGCGTACTGCGGTTTTTAACAATATACTACATTTGTACTGTGTTTACACTGCATTTTTATAATAATTAAAATGAGAAAAAAATATTAATAATGCAATAGATTTTAGTAATTTTTCAATGTGTCATGAGAGAAATCTACAACGCTGAGAACACACCGGATCAGACAAAAAGTCTTTGACTAATAAGGCAAGAAAACGTGGAATTCAATGAAACAGGAGAAAATCTTCCCCTTCATACAAATTTCTTTTTAATAGCAGATTTAAAGTCAAGCTTGCTGTTATTGTTCCATGTTTACCTGGGACAACCGTAACAGTAGAGCGAGTATTTTACACAGTAAACACAAATCGGACACCTGATAAGTATACAAACATTGAAATCGATTTAACCGTTAAAACCAATCTTGATTTTTCGTGTTTAGACTTTTACAATACGAATATATTTATACTAATATAATAAAGTGGTAATCTTTGTTCTGATGAAACGGGCAATCTTCGAAACGACTTATTCAATTTCAAAAATTCTTTCACCAGTAGAATTCTACGTTGTCACTGAATGTCATAGGATACTTACCTTTTTGATTTAATAAACATTTTAATATAGTTTTTTTAGAATTAAGATTTTTAAATTTTTTCCACAGCCAAGCACAGAAACGTTTGTAAGTTTTTTTGTTGTGCTTCTTCTTAAATTTAGTGTTGTTTTTGTTATTGTTGTATTTTTCCTCGCTGAGTATGCACACGAGTATTCCGCTCTTCGTTATCTTCTTTTTGAATATGTTGGTCACTGAGAACGACCCAAGAGAGAGACTGTGTGTTTCGTTGTTCGTGCTTTTGTATTGTCAAAGTCCGTTATCTACAAGGACTGGACATTTCCCTCAAGAAATTGTGTTCGCTCTCAAAATCGTAACATAAATAATTTCAATTCTTTTTTTTTTTTGAGAGAGGGCGTAGCAAAGCGCGCCGGGTGAGCTAGTATTGTATAAAAGGAAAAATATTAAATCAAAACTTTGGAAGGTGAAAATATTGAGGTGTCAGATAATTCAGACGATTAAATTAAAGACTTGCTATTTTATTTCATCCTTTGAATAGTCCAAATTTTCGATTTTAATATCTCCTTCTATGGCACAAGTAAATCACTGAAAAAAGATCTTCATTGCTGTCTGTATTTTTTTTTATTTATTTTTACTTGTTATTTTCTCTTTGCTCTCAAGATTGAGGATCGTAAAATCCAAAGGCACTACATTGATAACCGTTCACCAACGAGTACCAAGTTCTCGATTTGGAGAGCACAAGACCGCATGAATCCACCAATTGCAGCTTGCCTAGAAACGGATTTCAGCTTCCCCAGCAGCCATGTGCTCAGTTACCTAATAGCAGCGTACTTCATATAATACACTACTAATACACATGAGTTAAGATCGGCAATTCACAATTAGCTAATCCCAAAGAAAGCGGTACGACCTCATCCACCCAAAGATGGTTTTTGAGTTATCAAACTCTGCAATATCATTCCGTGCAATGGTCTTCAATGCAATACTCAAAGTGGGTTACATTCCAGCACTATGAAAAAAGTCCGTAATAATTATAATCCATAAGTTTGCTCCCGATGCTATCAAAATTATTTGAAAAAATTTTTATTAAGAAGCTCACACCACACATAAACGCAAACAACATCATCCCCACACATAAATTCGGTTTTAAATCAAAACAGTAAATTCGAGCAAGAAAACTGTGACACTACGGAAATCAAAACTGCTTTTGACGTTGCTCAAGCTTTCGGCCGAGTATGGCATGATGGTCTCATTCACAAAATAAAAAACGTGCTTCCACAGCACTCACACAAACTACTAGAGTCATATCTAGGCAAAAGGCTAATCGTGATGAGATCCAAAAATTTCACTTCTAACGAGCATCACATAAACGCTGGCGTTCCACAAGGTAGCGTTCTTTGTCCGTCCTTATGCGTAATATTCACCGCTGACATCCTTACAAATTCCCGCCTCATGACATCAACTTTTGCAGATGACACAACAATCACCAGTCCCAAAAAAGCATCGAAAGAGCTAACCGATCACTTGCAACTTTTATCGGTCTGTCTGGACAATTGGCGTATAAAAACAAATCCGGATAAATGTAAGCACGTGCCGTTCACCGTAAATAAGAGTGACTGTCCGTCCATCATCTTTAAAAACACCACTCTTCCACACTCTACTGAAGTCACATACCTAGGAGTTCATTTGGACAGATGAATCACCTGGCGTAATCATATAGAAGCCAAAAAAATTAGCGTGAAATTAAAACCCAAGTCCCTCCACTGGCTCTTAAACACAAGATCTGGTCTAAGCTTCGATCTAAAGGTGCTACTGGGCATACGATTCCCAGCTTTGAGGGAACGCTAGCCCAAGTAACGTTGAAGTCATTCAAAGAGCTCAATCGAAAATAATTCGCTTTTTAACAGGTGTTATTTATTAAATAAAAGTCGGAAGAAAACAAAAAAAAAATTTTGTTACATTATTATACTCTTCACGGGAGTGAATAGTTTTATAAGTATGTCATGAAGTTTGTAACACACAGAAGGAGACATCGGAGACCAAATAAAGTATATACATACATATATTTGTGATCAGATCGATGAGACTAGTTGATTGAGCCATGTCCGTCTGTTCGCAAACCTAGTCCCTCAGTTTTTGAGCTACTAGGGGGGTATCTCCCACACAAACCCTTTTAAATTAAAGTTCTTATTGGGAAAAGTTTTTTGTTTTTTGACTTATTAAACTGAAATTTGGACACTATAAGGTTTTGGTCCAATTCCACTAGACAGCTGCGGGGCTTCGCTCACAACTGAATGAACTCGAGACACGAATTGAATGAATATGAATGCGACTATGTTTTGAGTTCGAAAGCCGTCTACATTCTGTGAAATGAGTTAGAAAAAATTAGCGTGCAAAACGAAATAAAAACTTCAGCATAGCCGAACACATCCGAATTAATTCGAATTTTAGTTTGATTTGAGTGAAGCGCGCGATCGTACAATGAAATGAGCGGAGAATAAGACGTATGTTAGTGGTTGTGTGTATGTATATGCGTACTACATATGTTGTTTTCTTTCTTCTTTTCCTTACGCTCAGCAAAACAACATCAACCCTTTGTTCTTATGCAAAATAATGAAAACATTCGAATTAATTCGAAAACAACCTCTCATTCTCACTCATTCAATTCATGCATCTTTGTGTGAATGTTGTGCGACTGAATCTGACGTCAGTGCACAAATTCACTCGAATTCTTTCGGCATCGCATTCTATTTCACTCAGTTTATATTATAGGGTTACCAGCAGGGGTACCCCCCATACAAACACCCTTATAAATTAATGTTCTTATTAGAAAAAGTTTTTTGTTTTTTTGTCTGAAATTTTGCCACTATAAGTTTCTGATTCACCGTGTAAATGTCATGATCTTAAGGTTACCAGCAGGGGTACATAATCACTTTAAATGACAAACTTATATAGAGCAGTTGTGCCACTTAAACTGTTATCTTTGTTGATACTCAAACGGTAAAAGAGAGAATATAGTGATGCTTAAAAACGAAGGTTGGATGCAACCCGGAGGAGCGTGAAGAGTATTACATCTATGGCATAGCCAATGATAGACTTCTTTCTGGTTTTTACTTGTTAATTTCCTGAAATAAAAATGTCATATAAGAGAATACTGCAAAAAAAATGTTTTTTTTAATGTAAAATGGCTTTATTCAGAGGAAAAATACTGTTTTTTGGACGAGAACATGTAGTGCGAAAAATACTGCGTTTTGAAATAGTTTGCACTGCGAAATAGCAATTTTTGGGAGGAAATGTTCTCGATCAATATACAGTATTTTCAGGGACCATGTCAATCAACCTGTTGGATAACAGCAGCCAAACGCTATGCCTAAAAAGGCAATTAACTCATCAACTCAAACTTGCAAATCCCAACCACAACAATCTTCTTTCCATAAATTAATCAATCAACTAAGAATCCAATTTTTGCTTTTGCATTACGTACATCATTCATAATATGTTACAATGTATACTTATATAGTTTTTATTTTTTTTTTCTTTTATTATTGTAAATATTTTTTATATTCTTTATACACATATTAAATTTATTTATTTAGATAATTAAAAAAAAAAATAATAATAATAATAAAATAGTGTAATAATAGAAATAATAATATAAAGAAACAAACAAATAAACAAACACATAAAAGAAGAAAGAAAAACACATTTCACTAATTTTATGTTTATTTTTTATATATGTAATTTTAAATTTAATATTTTTATTTTATTTTTTTTGTAATTTTTGCAGTTTTCTATTTTTATAATTTCGTTTTTTCTTTTTATCTATTTTTTTTTATTTGCTATTTAAGTTTTTCTGTTTGTGAAGTTCAAATTTCATTTGTTTTGTTATAATTGCAATTAATTTCCTTTTTTGTTCTTTCCAATATTTTTTATTTAGATTTAAGTGCTTAAGTTGTTTGTTTTCTAATGCTTTTGTTTTTGTTTTTGTCTTTTATCAATTTTCCATTTTTCTTTTGTTTTGTTTTGTCTTTAAGAACTAAAACTATTTAACATGTATCAGTGTATCCTACTTCTCGTCCTCCTCCATATTCTATACTCAACTTCTACTGCTACTACTAGTTCTTCAACTTTACTCTCTATCTATCTATCTCTGCATATAGTCCTATTATTCTTTGCATCATCATCTTCTTTGATTTTTGTTCAACTTTTCAAATTCTTTATATATAAGTATAAGTATTGAACACACACACAAAATCAAAAATACACAAAAAAAAAAATAAAGCCTCAATGGCAAACGACAAAGGATAATAAGATTTCTAAGCAACATATACATACATATAGTAGTAAATAGAATTTAGTGTAAACACATAAAAGAAAGAGAAAAAACCAAATAAAATCATGTTGTTTGTTGTGTGTGGATGGATAAAGTATTTCATTTTTGGCATCTTATTAATCGTCGTTCAGATATTGGATCATGGAGAAGAAAGAAGATGGATGAGCATTCAAAAAGAACAAACACACGAATTAAAAAAATTAAAGTAGAACTAACAATCATCACTTAAAGCAAACACACAGAACAACACACAACACACATTACAACAAAACAAAACGCATAACTCAAAACATCTATCAATCAATTAAACAGCAAAAAATATACAAAAATATATATATTGTTATATTTAATATTAATTAATTCATTAATTAATAATGATAATAATGATAAATAATTAATAATTGTTTGTTTTTTTGTTAGTAAAAATGAATTCATAAAATTTTTGTTTTGTTTTGGGTTTTTTTTTTTGTTTGTGTGTTTCGTGTTATTGAAAATATTGATTCGATTTGTTTTGGTTCACAGTTTTTTTTAATCGATCATCATCCATATTATTATCAATTATCAATCATCATCATTATTATTATTATAATTATCATCTATATTTTTAGTATGTAGTAGTATGCAGTATGTATGTATGTATGTTCTTCATCCTCCTCATCCTCGTCATCAATCATTTGACATGACAATCTTATTTGCTTTCTTAATTTTCAATATTGTTATTTTTAATTTGCTTTGTTTTGCTTTAATTTCAATTAAGTTTTTGTTGTTGTTGTTTGTTTTGTTCTTGTTGTTGTTTATTTTGTTGTTTGTTTTGTTGTTTTTATTACGTTTTTGCGCGGTTTATTTTATTTTACGTTTTTACGTCGTCTTAATACGTCGTTGTCATCGTCGTCCTCGTCGTGTTACAAAAGCAATTGAGTTAGGCATGCATGCAATAGTATGACATGAGCAGCAACTCAATAGTAACCTCCCTGTTGAAGAACAGATTTGAAGAAGAGAAAACAAAGAAATTTTATTAAATTTCCCAATTGATTTATTCATTTCAAAAACTTACATCTTGTGGTGTTTGCTGTTGTTGTTGTTGTTGTTGATGCTGTTGATGTTGCTGATCAGGCGGCGCTTGACCTGGTATGAGAAAGCCAAATTGTGGCATGCCGCCACCCATTGGTGGCACCAATGGTGCCATAACATTTTCTGCACTATTCTTCATAGGTGCACCCGATGGATTAAACACATCAACATAAGAGTTCTTTAATTCTAAAAAAATACAAATACAAAACCATACGACAACAATGAGTATACAATATTTTATAATGAATTAGATTAGATTTGAGTTCCGTCAACAGTTGCTATGGAAATTTCCTCCCCGTTTCCTCAGAGCTCATATTATTTAAATAATTTCTAATACAATATACAAAATCTATCAAGCGTAACTCCATATGGCTAGCTTTGAGCAGAAAAGGAGTCCCCCCCTAAGCTAATCCGCCTCATAATAGCGCTGTACCAGAACCCTGAGTTGGCGGTTCTTCACAATGGCAGCATCAGTGATTCATTTACCACCAACACTGATGTACGGCAAGGCTGCCATCTATCCCTGCTCCTCTTCGCCATCGTGCTGACATCATGAACACCCTCACCCAGCATAAAAGAACTGGCATTATGTGGAATCTCACACGGCATCTTGAGGACTTGGACTTTGCCGATGACATTTATCTCCTCTCGCACAAATTCTCCGATTTGCAAGCGAAGGCGAACAACTTAGTCGCGCAGGCACGCACCGTCGGACTGGAGATAAATATCGCAAAGACAAAAGCCATGAGAGTCCATCACTTCTGTACAAGTCATATAATGATTGACGGCTGTGCGATTGATTTCGTAGAAAGCTTCTGTTACGCCGGTTGCACAATATCAACAGACGGAGGAGCTGAAGCGGATGCTAACTGCAGGTTGAGCAAAGCAAGGGCAGCATTTGGCCAGTTAAAATCGATAGGGGCAAGTTCCCAAATCTTCAGACGCACGAAATTGCGAATATTCTCGGCATGCGTGAAATCAACGCTACTATACGGAAGTGAAACATGGCTGGTCTCGAACTCCATCACGCAGAGACTTCAAGCTTTCGTTAACAAGTGTTTGAGAATCATATGCAGAATATTCTGGCCTAACACTATTTCTAACTACTCTATACTCAAACAGATTAAGCGTTGGAAGTGGCGCTGGATTGGTCACACGCTAAGAAAACATCCAGAAAGCATCATAAGAATGTAGCTTGAATGGAAGCCGCGGCGGCCAAAGAACACCTGGAGATGATCAACATTGCGGGAAATAGCTGATGTCAACACCACATGGGATGGCGCTAAAATAACAGCCCTAAATCGTGTGCGATGGAAAAGCCTTGTGGAGGCCCTATGCTCCAAACTAGGAGTTTAAAAGGAATAAATATATAAAAATCTATCATAAATCAGATCACCATTTGGTACACATATCTTCTATCCTATAATATACACAATACTCGAATCGAATAGTTGATCGTTTTGCTATATAAAAATCAAATATTACATGTGTACATAAGTATCTCACTGTTTTCCCAAAAGAAACTTAAAAAATTGATTGTCTTCAATGCATCAAATAATTTGCTTTAGATCGACTATCTATCCTGTCTATCTATATGTATGCAAATACTTAATCTACTGACTAATGGTATAGATAGTATACTACCCCCCATAATCATGGTTTAAGACCGAATAAATTTGTCAGGTTGTCAAATTGAATTGAATCTTACTGCGATAACGTTGCGTTTTAAAAGCATTCGATTGCAATTTTGGTGTTGCCTCAGCAACAGTTGGTGGTGTATTAGTATTCCTTGCTCCAATTGTTGGCATAACACTGGCAGCAGCAGCAGGAGCAATAGACACAGGCATTTGTTGTTGCTGTTGCTGTGGTGGTCCATCACTAATGATGCCGCCATAATAAATATCTGTTTGTGGCTGATCATTCAATTGCTGCTGCTGTTGTTGTGTTTGTTGTTGATGAAGATGCATTATTGATGGTGTTGTGGATGCTAAGGATGCTGCTGATGCTGATGATGGTAGTTCACTCATTTTTGGTGGCGGTCGCAAGCTATGCTCCTCACTTTCATCACCATCTTTGTTGACCCAACGTTGCTTATCAGCATCCCAGATTATTGTTGGATTTTTGTCATCAGGTAAAATCATTTGATTTTTTGGTTTCAATGTTATTTTATTCCAAATGCCACCAAACCAACCAGGATTATGTTGTCCACCACCACCCAATTGTTGTCCATCACTATTATAAATGAAGATAAGATAAGATAAGATAAATATGTATAAATACTGACTGATTTCTTACCTTCCTCCTCCTGTTGTGTTTGCTCCAAGTTTATTTTGTTTACCTCCACTGGATGATGATGTCTTAGAAGTATTTCCTCCTCCTCCCGATGTCGTCGTCTGTGATGTATCATCATCATCAGATTCATAGGTTCGACTGCGCGGCAATGAGATCATTGGCTGTTGCACCAAAGACGATGATGACGCATTCTAAAGTTTAATTTTTTCACATTTTTATTTGTGTTTTTTGTTTTGGTTGTTGTTGTTGTTGTTGGGGGGTTGTTATTTTTTTTGTTTTTAATTTTTTTATTTTTATGATTTTATTATTTTTAAATTAAAATTTTTGTTTATGTGTTTTTATTTTTTGTTTTTCATTTTGTTTGGTTTATTTTTTTTTTTAATGATTTTGGATTAGTAAAAATAAAAAAAAAATAAACAATATAAAACATAAATAAACAACAAAAAAAGAAAGAAGGAAAATAGAAGAAAAAGACAAAGATAAAAAACAATTGAGATTGAAGATATAATAGAAGAGAATATATAAGAAGTTGATTGATGAAGAAATTGTAAATAAATTATTGACTAAAAATTTCGATTGGAGAAAATTAAAAAAGCAATTTCGATAACTTGAAAAAGGCATGGCATGACAGGGCAAGGGGGCAGGGCATGGCAGGCACAGGCAGGCAGCGTCGCATCTCATCGAATCTCATCATTAAATTTCTATCTATGCTATCCTTGAAATCTCTAACTCTCTCTCTCTCTCTCTCTCTCACCCATTCTGTGTTTTTGATACACTTATAACAAATATACAATATACATATTTACACATACATACATACATGTATCTACCTGCTTATGTTTTTCTTTTTTTTTTTTGTATTGTAGTTCATGTTGTTCCTAAAGACAAAACATTTATAGATAATTAAATTTTTGTTTATTTTTTTTTCGTTGTTATTAGTTTGTGTGAATTTTACATATTTTATTTCTTATAGAAACACAAACTCAGCTCAATCACAACAACAACAACAACAACAAATCATCATTATTTTTATTATGTATTATTATATATTAACTTGATTATAATGAGAAATGAATGAATTTCTATCAATAATCCTTATACAACAACATTCATTTATATTATTGAATTACAGAACAGTGTGCCCACAAGTTATGATTGCAAAAACCTAACAAGACCCCTTTCCATACACACATAATGTACTCTATTATCCCTAGAATTCTTCATGTGAGTCTCTGAATTTGTTGTTCCTCTTTAAAAATTATTTAAAAATAAAAAGTCACTTTTGTCTACTCAAATGTATTTGTCCTATCAGTTGTCAAGATTTTGCTTATGAGGGTACTCCTAATCTGCAATCAACTCTACACACTGAAGTAACCTTAGTAAATTTGGTCTGTGTATCGTTTATCTTTCGGTTAGCTTTTCGGGCATTTGTCTGCCAACGCTTATCATACGCAAGTTGAGTATTATACACCATACATATATTACAACTCAACTGTATCCACGATTTTGTATACCTCAACTGGGACAAGTGTATTCTACTACTTATAAAGAGGCAAGATATTGTCGCTTTCAATGTGCGTTTTTTTTTTAACGTGGCAAATTGGAGATACTGTCGGGAATCTCATCTCAAGTTTGGGTAAGTAGAAATGGTCTGAAATGTTCTATTATTGTTGTTGTCGTCGTCGTCAAGAAAAAACAGACCAATGTATGTGCGCTTAGGTTTCTATAAACAATATCTGTTGCAAAATTAACGAGATTTTATCAAATTCTCTATTTATAGTGACGCTATCTTTGGACGGGAGTACGAGTTGGAAAGGTACATCCTTCACATTCATGACCAACGGACAATTAGAAGCCGAGTTATTGCTTTATAAGTGACAGTGTATTTATAGCATCAATCGAAAAGAGCGAATATTAAATTTTGTTTTAAGCTTGGAAAAACTTTTACTGAGGCATTTAATTCAAATGAAACAAGTGTATGGTGACAATTATTTATTCCAGAGCCAGAGTCCATAAGTGGTTCAAACGATTCAAAGAAGGTTGAAATTGTGTGTGAATTTATAAAAAAATAAAAGAGCCAAAATATTCGTTGCGATACATGGCAATGGAATTGAGCATATCAGAAGATTCACTTCCTTGCATTTTGTCCGGAAAATTACCTCGTGAGTCCGCAATACCGTGAAAATGGCAGCTGCGCCGGCTTATCGTTCAACACTTATCACTGATTTTTTGACCAAAAATCACAGTTTTATCCGTCAACCACTCACCGTATTCTCCTGATGTGGCACCTTGCAACTTCTACCTCTCTTCGGACAACTACATTTGGCACTGTAAGGAAAGCGTTATGCCGATATTGAGACTATACAAAACGCGTCGACCGCAATTTTGAAGGACATTCCTACAGAACGGCTCAAAAATGCATTCATCGTACAAAATGTTGTATCGATTCGCAAAGAGACTATTTTGAATTCACCACAATTTTAGCAATTGCACTGTCTGACATTGCTCAGATTGAATCACATCGATTTGGACTATATTACCGGCCTAACCGTTCTGTCTGTAAGAACATAATTAAGTCTATTATCTGCTGGCTTGGCTCAACTCGACACGAATCGACTCTGTTTCCTTATAAGCAACCTTCCACCTTCATTGATCGATAAAGTATGTAGTAGGAGTAGTGCTAATGTTACCAATATTATCAAAATATGCAATAGCTCTGGCTTCTTCTCTCGTTAGTAAATTTGTTTTTTTTTTTTTGTTTCTTGTTCAAAATTCTAGTACATACATAGTATAGAGTTAAGGTCAAAATAATAGTAGTAACTTTCCTCTAGAGATGAGCTAAACAGTGATTTCAAAATCACAGTGATTCTAAACTGTGATTGAGTCACAGTCATTTGAAGGGAGAGACACAGTTTACTTTGTTTAAAACTATTACCAATCACAGTTTAGGGAGCAACTTTAGAATCACTGTGTCACGGTTTAGTCCCTATCTACTTTCTTCACTATGTTTTTGATCATTCGAAGTTTTTTTGATTCTCCTTATTTCTAATTCTCTCTTTCTAGCAATGTGATCTACTATAAGAGCACAATAAAATGTCCCATTACTTTTGTATTTTATGCGTTTGTTGTTGTTGTTGTTGTTTGTCGTTTTCACAATTACAACACGTTTAAAATAATAGTAGTCCTTGGACAATTATTGAGAAAATAATTCAGTCTGCTTGCTCCTGTAGCCCAGTAAAGTAAATATTATTATTTTATAATAATTTAAAACAGTTTTTGAGCAAAATTGAAGTCATTTCTTTACCTACAATGGGTCGAGGCAAGCACTGCAAACCTGAAGGGCGTGCACTCATAAAAAAATTGATTTTTTAGGGAAAAACTTACAAAGAAGTTCTCCTACAATGATGCGTAATGCTATAAAATTCATATCAGGCCCTGAAACATGTGGAAGACCTCGCATTATGTGCGAAAGATTAGTTACCCGTGCAGTGAGATACTCAAGACAGAAACCATTTCGGTGATTTACAAATATAAAAAAGGAATTAAATCTGAATATAAGCGTAGAGACGCTTAAGGGAAAACAATTTAAATGTTTGCATCCCAAGAAAAGTGACCCTTCTAACAGAAAAACATATAGCTGCACGAATTAAATTCGCCCATGATCACATTGGTTGGCCAGTACAGAAATCGAGAAGCATTTTATGGTCGGACGAATCGAAAATCTTGCTTTATGGTGGAACTGGGTCTCGTTAGTATGTCAGGCGACCGCTGAAGACTGAGACACGGAGGAGAGCTCGCATTATGATCTGGGCTTGACACCACAGATCGACACCTGTATGTGCATATAATGCAGACGATAAGGCTGTCATATGCTAGTGAAGAAATACCACTGATTTGGGTGTTTCAATGATCCTAAGCATACAAGTAAAGTGTCCAAACAGTGGTTCCAGGTCAACGGAATAAGTGTACTTGAAAAGCCTGCACAGTCGCCAGATCTCAACCCAATTGAGAATTTGTGGTGCAACGTGAAGAATGAAGTTGCCAATTGTCTACCAAGCAACGTTGAACAGTTTTGGGAAGCAGTTAGAGATGCTTGAAGCTTCATTCCTTCCGAAAGATGTCAAAATCGTATTGTAGTGTAGAAGTTGTAATTTTAGTTATTTTAATAATGTCCGTAATATTTGTATCGGTTTGGACAGATAAGAGACCTACAAATGAATCTCTAGTATTATTTTGACCTTGTAAATTAATGAAACTTTGAGAAACATATCATACTTATATCTCAAGAACACAGCCGTGATAGAGCCTGAAACTTGGATGGCTGGCTGACTGGATTGATAGATAAACAACCAGCAAGCAAGGACAATTTTGATACTACATAATATTTAACAACACAAATTGTTGAATGATAAATTTCTTCTACTCAAAATATCAATTATTATCAATATTGCTGTTCTTGTTGTTGCTGTTGTTGTTTTTGTTGGCAATGAGTTAATGATCATTATCTTAATTGCTAAGCAAAAAAAAAAAAGAAGGAATTGATAGTATTTTGTTTCATTAATTCCATGAAAAGTTTTAGACATGTTTCTTTGTTATATAATCATCGGTATCTAATAATGGCGCATCAATATCAAATGTGCGCACTGAACGACGTGCATGTTGTTGTTGTTGTCCACCACTAGATAATGATGATGATGATGACAATGGCAATGATGATGTATTAGTACTAGTAGTATGTCCCCCACCTAACATATGTTTAACATCTAAATATTGTTCAAATTCTGTCAAACTGTGTTCAACTTCATGACACATTTTTTTATAATTTAATGGTATCGATGGATTTGCAATTAATTCTTCCATTGACCAAATTCCATGTGATGTAGATGCAGGTCCAGTTGGTATATCCTTTTTTGATTGCAACTTTGTTTTTTCTTGTTCATTAATTTTATGATGTAAGATTTGTTGTTGTTGTTGTTGTTGTAATTCATCCTTATTGATTGATTGATGATGATGAACGTTGGTGGATGAACGTTTAAATATACCAAATTTACTTAGAAAACTTTCAGATTGTTGATTATGATTATGATAATATGTATTATTATCATTTGTATATTCATCATCTTCATCTTCATCATCATCATTGTAGTTATCATCATCCTCATCCTCATCATCATCATTGTCATCGTTATCATCATCATCATCATCATCATCATTGGCATCATAATCATGTAGCATTGAATTATATTTAACTTGTTGTACATCAATATTTGCTTCTGGATCATAATCACGTGTAATTTGTGCAAAATGAGCATTTCGCTCGCGATCATTTTCATGAATTGGTAATGGTGCATCAATTGGATAAGTTCCATTAAATATAATATTTTTTCTATGCTTATGTTGTTGTATATATAAATATTGTTGCTGTTGTCTTTCTAATTTACTACTTAATCTTGTTAAACTATTATTATTATTATTACAAATGCTGCTGCTGCTGCTGCTGCTGATGTTACTATTGATGCTGCTGCTACTGTTGCTATTATGAAGCTGCTTAAAAGCTTTTAATTCTTTACTATGATTATTAGAAGATGCAATTGTTGCTGCTGCTGCTGCTGTTACTGTTGTTTTTATCTTTTTCTCATCATCGTCATTATCAATGTCATTGTCATTTTCATCATCATCATCAACCTCATTATCAACTTCAGCAATTGTTGTTGGTAAAGCGAAATTAACACGTTTATAATTCATTGTTAATGTCATTGGTGCTGTTGTTGTTGCTGTTGCTGTTGCTGTTGATGGTGTTGTTGTTGTCATACTGTTATTATTATTATTATTATTATTATTACTCTTATAAATATTCTTCTTATTTTCTAAAATTATGGATGCAGAATTCTTAATCCTATTGGCATTTATCAATTCTACATTACTAGCATTTTTATTACATATTGTTGTTTTTGTTGTTGCTGTTGTGGGTGTTATTATTATTGTTGCTGCTGCTGCTGCTGCTGCTGCTAATGTTGCTGTTGTTGTTTTTGTTGTTTTAAAAGAAGCGCTAGCATTTGTTGCTGTTTTATTTTGCCTACTTACATCAATTAAACTAAATGCTGTTGCTGCTTCAGTTGCCGACAAATCTGTATCTGTTGGTGGTGGTGAACATAATGTTGTTTCTGCTGCTTCCGCTGCTTCTGCTACTAATGGTAATGTTGCTGCTGCTGCTGCTGCTGCTGTTGTTAGTGTTGTTGTTATTTTTGAATCTTGTAAACCTTTGAGTTTTCTTTTTAATATCAATGAAGTCTCTGATGGACTTCTTCCGATCATTGTTCTTTCACTATCATATGGTGCAGCATATGGTGTTCTCATAGATGGCATTGTTCTTCCCATTCCCTGGCTATGGCCTTGGCCACGCCCTTCGCCTCCAGCTCCTATTGTTCTAAGTAATAAGCCATCAGCTGTCATACTCATAATTTGTACATTTTGTTGCTGTTGCTGCTTTATTGGTGTCGATGACCTTCCCATTGTTTGAAATTTCTTATGCTCATGTTGCTGATGATGTTGCTGAGTTAATTTACATTTGGCAAATGTATTATTTAAAACTTTGGCTGCTAATTTCAATTGTTGTTGTTGTTCCTTTAGTGAGCTACCAACACCAATTCCACCACCAATACCATCAATACATTGACCAAGGCGGCTTTGGGATTTATTGAAGTTCTTTAAGGTTTCTACTACAAATCCTTTGCTAGTTGTTGTTGTTGTTGGTGGTGGTGGTGCTGCTGCTGGTGTTGCTTCTGCTATAGCTTCCGTTGACATCAAATGAGTTTGTTGTTTTTGTTGTTGAAGGAGGACGGCATCCATTGGCTGCTTGTTGTTTATGTTGTTGTTGTTCATGTTGTTATTGTTATATATCGAAATATCCATTCGAATTTTAGTAGTAGTAGTAGTAGTAGTAAAGTGTATATATATATATGTATGTGTGTGCGTGTGTGTGTGTGTGTGTGTGTGTGTGTGGCATTAATAAATTTATTAATTTTATATATATTTTAATTGATTATATTTTTCTACATTTTTTTTTTTTGTATTTATAAATTTCAAAGCAAAATAATTTAAACCGAAAAAATTAATTACAAAAATCATTTAAAAAAAACAAAAAATATTCTACATAATTCTTCATAATTTATTTTTTAAGTTTCCTAAAACTTAAATTTTAAAATCAATAAAAAAAAGAAACACAATCAAAAGAAAATAGAATTAAGAAAACTGTGGGAAATATGGGGTGGGGGTTGGGAAAAAAAACAAGAAAAACACACACACAAAATTTTTCATTTCCAAACAAAAAAAAAAAAAAAAACAAATAAATAAATTCAAATTTAAAAATAAAAAAATTAAAAATTTCCATTAAAATAAACAAAAAAAAAAAAAAAAAACTAAGAACTAAAAAAATACCTTAAAAAATTCATAATAATTCATTAATTAAGAATTCGAATTAAGTTACTAAACTTACCTCATCATTGGCTTCATGTGGCGACTGCTGCTGTTGCTGATGTTGTTGTTGCCAATAATCATAGCCACCACCACCACTGTAAGTGCTAAGATTTTGTTGCATGGGATCAATTGTAGAGTTATCTTGCTGTTGTGTGAGATCATAATAACCACCACCAACACCACCACCACCACCAGACAACATTTGTTGTTGTTGTTGTAGTTGTTGTGGTGCTAAATCTGTAGCAGCAGCAGCTGCAAGTTGGGGATCATAATGATATTGTTGCTGTTGCTGTTGATGTTGCTGCGTTGACTGTTGTAAATTATCATTGGTAAATGTTGAAACAGGTTTTTGCATTTCATAATAATCTCCTGCTCCAACACCAGTAGTTGTTGTTGTTGTTGTTCCTGTCATTTGCTGCTGCTGCTGTTGATCAAGATTATCAGCATATTGCAAGTTTAATTCATTGAATTGTTTATTGATTTCAACAAATTCTTGATTAATCTGAGCTGCACCTGCACCTGCTACCGCTGCTGCTGCTGCTCCTGTTCCTGTTCCTGTTGACTGCTGCTGTGTTATTGTCATTGATTGTGTTGTTAACACATTATGCTATAATGAAAATAAAAGTGAATTAAATTTCAAGTTATTGAACCATACTCATTTTTATTTTCCTTTAAGAAAATTCATTTAATTTTTAAATGAAATTCTCTGTTAGTATTGTTTGTTATAAAAAGAAATCCATTATTTTTCCAATGGTCAGTGCAATTGGGTTACCCTAGAAGACGTTGTAAAGATAAGATTTCGTACTCAAAAAAAAACCTACTCAGACTTATCAGTATTGTATGAGCGCAGGCGTCAAAAATGGACACCATCAAAGAAAATGACATTTTTTACAGTCCCAAACCAGGCGGCTGAAAATTTGAATAGTGTTTGTGGTCCTGACTGGACTGTAACAGTCAATCATGCACAATTTTAATTTCATCGATACCGTTCTGGTAATTTTGAAGTCAAACATGAACCATGCTCTGAAAGACCAATTGTCGAAAATGTCGATGAACCGACCGTCATGTAAGTACTGTTTCGATGGCCCAGGAATGACTAAACATTGCACAAAGCTGAATGAAAAAAGCAGCTCGATGTATGAGTTAATCGCAACAAAAATCAATCCATTTCTCAAGCTGATGGTGAGTAATGATGAAATGTGAGTAAGTTGTAGTCGAATAGCGGTGAGCTGGCGAGGATTGACAATCAATAGGGTTTTGCTGTGTGTTTTATCTACTCTTAATTTGGAACTATACTGTAGTAATAACAATTGAACAGTCTGGATGAAGCAATCATCAAAAAAGTCAACTTTGGCCCTTAGAAAACGGATTGTGTTTCATCAGGACCATGCCATTCCACACACACATCAATGATGACTCACTAGAAGCTCTGGGATGTTGGCTTTTATGTGACAAACACCTGTCCCAGTTTTTTGTCAATATGCAAAAGGGGGTTAATTCATATTCATAAATCGAATCATTCTACCTAGGCTAAATAAAGCGTTCAATTTATTTTGCAATGGATTTTTGTTTACTACACTCATACATGGTACATTGACAGCTCGGTTCCTATATGCAAAGCCAGATTTTGATGAAATAATCGCTCATAAAACTTGTTTTCTTTTTCAGAAATTCGATTTTGAATTCATTGAGTGGAGTGCACAAACACTTTCAGACTACGATTTTACAGATCAGATCACCATAGTGTTGATTTTCGTGATGTCCAACATTTTTTGATTGACATATCTGAACTGATCTGATCTCATTGATCTCCGTAGTACTATAGTAGAGTACATAATGCACTACTACTACTAAAACATCTAATTCTGCTGCTTCCGACAAATCAGCGTATGGTAAAAAGAAACCTAGTATGTACAAAATTTCAGCTCAAAAATTGAGGAACTAGTTTGCATACAAACAGACGGTGGACTGCGATGTCTCCTCCTATGTGTTACACACTTCATAACAAACTTATAATACTATTCACTGCCGTGAAGAGTAAAAGTACAAATGTCATGAAACATGAAGGAATTTTAGTTGTTTTCGCATCAGCAATACATAAAGATAACACAGAGTACTGTTACCTTGTTGTAATTCTCACACCAAACACATCAACAACCGAATTGAGCAAACAAAAAACAGCATTAACTTAGCATGGCGTAATTTCCTAGGCAAAAGCGAAATCACATTGGCATCAAAACGGAAGCTATTTTTGGCAGTTTGCAGTTCAATCCAAGCGTATGCAGCGCAGGTTTGGGGATACATAATGCCGGAAGAGGTAAACAAGTTCCTCCGGTATTTCTTGAAAAGAGTGCTGAGGCTACCGGACGCAATCCCAATTATGAATTGTCATTGGAAACTGGTACCTAAGACAGTCACTTCTATACATTAGGTCTGCATATGTAATATATCACAAAGACATTACTGTCATATAACGCAGATAGATAAGTTATCAAAAGCTATTCTAAGAGGAAACGTTGAGTGGGCAAATAAATTTAATCAGCTGGAAGCAGAACATAATATAAGTTTTCAATGGAATGCCGGGATAGAAGAGGACTGGTGTAATCGTTGCAATCAGCTAATTGAGGTATTAAAAGCGGCTTCGTGGAGTACAATGCTTGAAAAACTAGCAGGTAGCACAAACCGCTTTTATAAAGACCAAGCCAACCTAACTCAACGTGAAATAACGATGATAATAAAAGCTCGCTGTGACATATTACCACTGAGCGCTAATCGTTTCACGCCAGATATATCAACCATTTGTACGCTATGCAACAGGAATGAGCAGGAAACACTGACGCACTTCATATCAAGATGCCCTGTGTTAAATGAATTTACGGTGTCACATTTTAAGAAAAATTCTATTCTTCAAATGAGTTGGAAGACTCTAGCAATCTATATATCGACAATATGAAAATATAGAAACTTTCTAATATCAGAATTTAGCTAACGGCTAACAGCCATGCTGTAAAATCACCCCTCGTTCTTTTTTTCTTTTTTCCAAAAATGTATAAATTAAGTTAATTTTATCTGTACCTTTGTACATATATACGAAAAAATGAATAAAAAGAAGTATATTACTACTACTACACAAATGGCTCTTCCTGATCATCATCATGATCAACTTCTTTGTTTTGGTTTGTTTTATTCAATGATGAATAGCTTCTACTGTAAGTATATTCATGTATTTACTTACCTCAATAGTTTGATCACACAACAGACGCAAATTGCTTAACCATGCTTGTTCTACATAATTTAATGCTGAATTATAACTTAATCGTGTCTCATCTAATGGTTTTTGCAATAATGGATCAATATAACGTAAACGATCCGCCAGATTACAAATCTATTGAAACAAAGAAACAGAAAAAATATACACAATATAGTAATACATATATCAAATCATTATTATCAATTGCGATGGTTATAAAAAACAGAAGAAGACAAAAAAATGTTTTACCTTTTCAATAAATGAGCGTGAGAATTTGCTAGGATCTCGTTGTATATGCAAGGCAATCTGTTCCAAATATAGTAAGGCTTTAGCACTATAGCCAGCATCGAGCAATCGTGTGGCAAACAAATATTTATAATACTAAGAAGATATAAGAAGAAAGAAACAAAATGAAA
Organism: Amiota communis; assembly: GCA_037043315.1. NCBI lineage: Eukaryota > Metazoa > Arthropoda > Insecta > Diptera > Drosophilidae > Amiota > Amiota communis. The sequence goes on from JBAMAV010000477.1 coordinate 522,777, forward strand.
ATAAATAAATATTGAATGACAACAAAAAGATTTTATAAAATGTCTACAGTGAGTGTTGGAGGAGGAAGGAGGAAACTCACTTGTAGTGGGGCTATGGTGTATCTGTGCTCATTCAAGGCACATGCATATTCATAGACTTCGGTCATAATGATTGCTTCGTCAATAGCAAATTTCTCTAGTTCTTTATAATGTGAAGAGCCAAGCAATACAAGTCTGAAAATAAAGAAAGAAATTATTATTGTGTATTTACAATCTTTATATGGAAATGTGACTTACTTTGGCAAATGTGGCTTGAAATAGGATTCATCAGTTGCACTTATATCGTGATGTGTAAATTGAATATTCGCTAAAATATAAGCGAAATGTGCTGCATAAATATCACCACGCTGGAATAAGGAATCTCCCAATATTGCAATGGCTTTGCAACCCAATTCGGGATTATGTGCTGTATTTGTTATGATCATAGCGAAATGTGGTCTCCAATCGCCCCAACGTTCGTTATGCAATGATGTCACAGATGTTGGCGTATGACAACTCAACACTTGGTATAATGTCAACAGTGGATCATTGTTGGCAACATTTGCCAAAGCGAATCTCTTCAGCACATTGCCATGTGCACGACTATCCATGCGTGAGGCAATATACAGAGCATGACCCCATAACTGATGATCGGCAGCCCAATCTAAAGCATCACTCTTATTGCCAACCGTTAATAGTTGCCGGAATTTGGCAACTGCTTCAGCTTCAACAGACGATGACGACGATAGTGATGGTATTATTTCAGTAGCATTAGTAGTAGTAGCAGCGGTAGTTGGTGAAGCAATAGCAGTAGCAGTAGATCCAACACCACTAACATTAACAGCACTAGCAACAGCTACAGTACTAGTACCAGTCACAGCCACAGTAGTAGCATTACTATTTTCATCAATAATATAAGGAAATTCTTTTTCATTTTTAGTTAAAAGATTTGCCACATCAGTTCCATCAATTCGCTGAAAAGGAAAACACAACATTTTAATTGAGAATTGAGTAAGAAACAACAACAACAACACTTACTCCCTTTTGACGCATCATTTGTATAAGCAGACACCAGAGTAGTTTATGTGATGCCCGACATTTGTCCAAATCAATTTCCGCTGGGTGGCCACCCTTTGCTGTTGGCTTAGCATAGATGGTAGCGGACTCTGGTGGTGGACCAGCACGTATTTGTTCCTCACAAAATGCTATTATCTTCTCGGTAAACGATTCATTGGCAACCAATGGTCCTGGATATGTGCTATAAAGCACATTATTGTGTTGTTCATTAAGCTTGTACAAATTCATGGGATATTCCAATTGACCCCGAGCATTTTTGCGTGGTTCTATGGACATCAATTTGTCTACACTGAAACGCACAAAGGTATGTGGCTCATGGAACTTGTAGGGCCAACGTGGTGAATATGAATCCACACCAGAACTACAACACAAGCGCATATTAAATGGAAATGGAAAAATGTTTTGTTATTAATAAAAGACATTTTAAGGATTTTATTTAGTTTACTTTTCTTCTAAATTCCTGTAAAAGATTTTTTTTTTATCAATACGAAGAGCAGAAAAGGGTGACGGCCTCCCGACCTTCTTCTGAACTAATAAATCAAATTAAAATAGACACAATATATAAAATCAAAGGACATGCGAGAAAAATTTGTATTGTAATTTAAAAAATCATAAAATACTCATAAAAAAAATCAAAAGAATAAATTTAATAATAAAAATTATTAAAAGAAAAAAAACACTAAAAAAAAATAATATCGAAAAGGGAAATGAAATAATTTATTATATTAAAAAATTATAGCACGCACATGCAACTCGGACAGACTCGGAGAACGAGAGTTGGTGGAACTTAGCTGAAAAATGAGAGTACATAGAACATAAGTAGGTACATATTACCAATCCCACCAAACCACAACAAACCCCACACCCCTCTAATATTTTGCATTTAAGCATAGATGGTAGATGGTGGCACAAAATTGTATTGGAAGAATTGTAAAGCTTGCAGCTATGGAGGAGGATCAAATCATCAACAACCTTATGCATATAGAGATGGTAGGTGGAAAGGAAGGAAGGAACAAACGAACGAACGAAGGACATCTATCTATCCAAATTCCATCCATATAATCTGTTTCTGTTTCTGTAACACATACCCATGCCCTTCCTTTTTTGTTGTTTTACCAAGTTCCCATAACAGCTACTTAAAAATTTTATTGTAATATCATGAAATCCATAACCAAATAAAATAACCAACCAAGAAAACCCATTTACATATACATACATAAGTAGTACTATGCGCCAGTATACTGATATAAAATTTGAGGTCTCAATTGAGTGATATATTGTATGTGTTATTTTATTATAGAAAGATCATATTAGGCCAGCGAAAACATTCAACATATTGTATTACAGAAGCAGAGGTTGGTTGGCCTTTAAGAATCATCATACAAATCTCAGAAACAATAGCGAACCCATAGGTGGGAGAATGTTTATTATGGTAGAGGATTAAATAGATCATAATCATCAAAAACACAAATGCATTATCAAAACATGAGTGAGTACTAGAATAGGCATTAGGTATATAATTTGATCCGATGAATGAAAAAAAGAATATGACAAATCATATGGAGAAACAAAGTGACAGTAAGAGAAAGCGAAATAGACAGAGAGAGAGAGAAAAAAACGCAGTAAAAGTCTCTCTCTCTCTCTCTCTTAAGATTAAGAACGAGCAAAAGGCAAAGATTCAAGGAAAACACATGGATGACTGTCTGACTGAGTGAGTGACTGACTGACTGATTGATATGAATGAATGAGTAGGATATGAAAATATGATTGATTGAATGAATGAGTGTTAGAGATAGAGCACCTTCTTGTTTCAGCATATTCAGTTGGATAACCGACGCCGATACCGCCGCCAGTGCCAATGCCAATGCCAGTGGTGGTGGCACGTTGATGATGATAATGCATTTGATGGTGATGATGGTATTGAAAATTCTGCAGTTGTTGCAATTGTGGATAATAATGACGTTGATATAGCAACTGCTGCTGCTGCTGCTGCTGGTGATGCTTATGTGATTGATGCTGCTGATGCATTTTGAAATGCATTAAATCATGAGCACTGCCACCCAGTGATCTCATTGATGTTCGCCTTGATATCGATGTTGTTGCCGATCCACTAATTTGAGATAAATTACTAGTCGAATGTGCCCCCGATAGATGAAGTGACGTATTATGATGATGTTGTTGATGCTGTAGATCATCAGTAGTACCAGTACCAGTAACAGTACTTGCTATATTTTTGCATTCATCTCCTCCAACTTTTCGTTTAGCCACACTTCGATTACTGTTACTGATGCTGCCATCATATCCACTCATGGAATCATCATATAAAGTGGACGAATCCTGTGATATTGTATCCGTTGTGGTCATGGAATATTGCATTTGTTGCTGTTGTTGGAGCAATTGTTGTTCTGTATATTGCTGCTGTTGCTGTTGTTGTAAGAGTCGTTGCTGATGTTGCTGTTGTTGTAAATACTTGATATGTTGTTGGCGATGATATTCATTTGCTTGTGTTATGTATGCTTGTGTATACCTGAGAGAAGGCAATGCAAGTATCTTCTTTCATTTTCATTTTCATTTCATTTCACATTTGTTTTGAGATTACATATTTCTATTTTCTTTTATTTTATTTTGTTTTGTTTTTCTTCTAAAAACTAATGTATGTATTGATTATTTCTATCTATCTATTGATCTATCGATCTATTATTATATCTAAAACGATCGATCATCTCTATCTATCTATTGAAAACATTGCAGATAGAGTTAGCCATACATACATTAGCAAAACAAAATTTACTAGATTTGTAGTATCTGGATATGTATGAATATGCAGATATGGATGGATGGATATGTCTGGATGAATGTGTAAGATGATATGTGAGTGAGTAAGAGAGTTTTGTGTGTGTTTCTTGGTGATTATAATAAGTACATTGTATGATTAAATGATGATTTAGAAAGATTTCTGTCTGACAATCAGATAAACAAACAGATGATTTATTAATTGAGTGAATATAGAATTTGAACGAGCATTTGTTATAGTACTTATATTGTATTTATATGATTATGTATTGTAATATGAAGAGAGGATAAAGATATATGAATGAATGATGAATGATTGAATAGTGCTGACGATGAATTGATGATTGAACTACACAACAACAAGATGTGTGCACTATCGTATTATGTAGTTCCCATACTCATCATTATTACCATCATCATCAAAGTACTCTTCATTATGAATGAACAAATGAATGATTGTGTAGTGATGAGGATTGATTGATGACTAAACTACACAACAAGATGCAAGGGCATTATCGAATAGTTTTATTAAATTTTGTATGACATGTGAAACAATAATGCCCATACCTATGATCATCATCGTCGTCATCAAATTACTCTTCATTATTATCATAAATTAGTAGTAGTAGAAACAACAAATACAAACATTTAATTTGGGAGGGGACTCTATATACCACAATCTGTAGAATCAATGAAATTAAGTACGGTGATGGTAAGAAGGAACTAGTACACAAGATTTATTATTTACTTTTATTATTGTCAATCAGAGATAATGAATGAGTGAGTGAGTGCACAATCGTTAGATACTTTAGATAGTAATAACCTGCACACAAATCATAGGACTTGGAAAGGATATATAGTAGAAATAGATCTGATGTATCTTGATTCATTATTCTCTTCTATGTGAATATTAATATTATCTAATCACTTAAGAGGGAGAGAAAATCTCTCTCTCTCTCTCTTGGAACCCTCTGAATACTAAAAATTCATATAAAATGCGTAATATATCATCATATACCATAATACATATACCCAAATCAACTCTATAGAATATAAGGTATTGTTTAACCGTTTAAGAAGAAACAAATGGATCTAGTTCAGTTCATTTGATTTATCCGTGTCCCTTTCTAAACAAACTCTTCTTAATCTTCAATCGAATTTCCTCGAATTACTAAAATCTAAGATAATTTTTGTCTGGATAACTACTACTGTAACTTCACATTACATTGAGTCCCCGAAGGATGGCTAAAATGAAAAACTATACTCCACGCATCATGGATAAAAACTGTGCCCAATGATTGGGTTACCCATTTCTATAAATCTTATATATTTAAACGAGTGCAAGTGAGATGGCACATGGCATTGTTGACAGATGAGAAAATTTTGGTCATGTGTTTACTGTTGCAGAATTTCCATATGCATAAAATATAATATGACTTGCCCATCTTAATTTTTACTAACCTATTTAATCAGTAATAATATAAATGTGATTCGCATGAGGAAATCGATCGAATGCTTTCTACGAATGAATTCTAACCTATGTCTCTATTCCAACAGACAACTAAACAACAATTAAATACACGTAATATTGTATTTACCGATAGACATATTTTAATGGGTGATGCGTTTGGGGGCTTTGTGTGTAGGATATTAATAAATCATCTATATATTCCGAAGATTTAGATCTATGAAACTTAATAACAACGAGAATCAATATCTATTTCAATTGAAATTGTACAATTCCGTGAATTAGATTTGTTTTTAATGTTGATAGTATTAGTAGTGGGTAATACAATAGAAGAAGTAGTACGATTGGTCAGGTAAAAATTCTTTGTGAATTGGTAGGATTTTGGTTCAACTGGTACGGTATGGTATGGTATGTTTGTTGTGTGTACAGTTTGTTATTGTGTGTACAGAGGTTCTCAGTTAGAATTTATTGTAATATAAAATTATTAGTACGGTGAACACGGACATGGACTTACTTAGATATATGTATAAAAGCAACCGATTGATTAAACAATAAACAATAGGAAGCAGCATGTTAGTTACTCTACTAAGCAAAATGTAAGCTTACAAAGCAACAACACAACAAATATTAGAAATACCAGAAATCTGAAATCAGAAAGCGAAAACTTCTCCTTCTTATGCATTATATGCATTAGTAGATTATAAATAAATCTGGTCAGTATTCGATAGGTGAAACAGATCCAGAGAAGCTAATATATTAGAAATATTATTACCACCCATTGGAAGGCAAAATCAGTACAACATATTTCTTTAGTTTAGAGATAAAAAAAAATACTTAGAATTTGGAGCAAAAATTAAGCGAGAAAGAGAGACTCCCAAAGGAATGTCCAAAGTTCAGACGACTATGATTTCCCCGATATTATTACAATATGTAGACATATGTTTAAAATTATTTAAAAAAGCTACAACATTAAAACATATTAAACTAATCGATTAGATTAGAGTTTAGCTGAGTGACTACATAGCGATTAAACTGATTAATTAATTAATAATGAAATAATCAAATAATAAAATTAAATAAATTGGATCGAAAAAAAAAAATATTAATTAATTCAAATTAAATTAGATAAAATTTGGAATATGTGGTAAATATATAGGTATATGTATATGGTGGGCATATGGCAAACGATAACTTACCGTTCTTTGTCATTATTGGCAATGGAACTGCGTCCCGATTGTCGGGATTCACGACCATCATTAACTGAAAGTGGTGGCGGTGGGACTCCGCCGCTGTTTACACCAGCGACACCACCACCTGAACCACTACCGCGTGTCTCATAATCCGGAGTAGCCATCATTGCAGCGGCGGCTGCATTACTTGCCTCATGAGCCATTGCCACTTTATCGCTACGCGGAGATGGCATCGATTCCAATTCATTATAGAATTTTGCACACAAATCATTATACAATTGAGGATTCCTTATGATCTTCTCATAGAGACGTGGTGAATACATGCTATTGGCTTCATAGCCACGTCGTGCTTTAGTCATATCCACGCCAAGGCCCATATGAGCAGAACGACCAACACCAACGCCACTGCCACCACCAGTACTGGCAGCAGCAGCTGCTGCAGCTATAGCAGCATTATATGTTTCACGATCACGTTCTTCACGTGCACTACGAGCGCTTCTGCGACGATATTCTTCATATTCAATTTCATTACGATAATGTAATGTTTCCGATTGTTGGGGACGACGGCGTTCATATGAACGATTGTAGTCATTCGGATAATTGCCCAAATAAGTGCGTCGCGAACGAGCACTGTTGCTTCCACCAGGAGCTGCACCACCATCGCCACGTCGTTCACGTTGCCGATCACGATCACGATTACTACTACTGACATCGACATCGGCATAACGTTCACCACCCGGAGCACGTCGTCGTGTATGATGATAACCACGTTCACGGTCACGATCACGATAATCATCATAGTCATCATCGTTATTGCGACGACTATCGCTAGCCTTACTACGACGACCACCAACGCCGACGCCACCACCACCCTCAGGACCACTGCCGGCACCACCGCTTTCGCCTTGGCGTATGGATTCTTCGGTTTCATCATCCACATAATGACGATAGCGTGCCCGACGTCCTTTACCTGATTTACTGTAATAAGGATCACCATTTTTATCGCCACCACCAGCGCGTCCACCTGCACCACTACTACTAGGACCACCACCACCATGATGACGCCATCCTGTTGAACGTTCATCATCACGATCACGATCATCGACATCACTATATCGTCCGGTGTCATCATATGAACGACGACGATTATGTGGTCGTTCACGTTCCCGTTGATCTCGTTCATTTAAATACTCTTCGGATTCCTCGCTCTCAAAGCGTTCACTATTACGTTTTCGATATTGATTCACAGATGGCTGCTGATCTTGCTGCTGTTGAAGACGCTCCCGTTCGCCTTTGCTACGCTTCTTGTCCACTTTGGGAAGTGTTTGATTGCGCTGTTGTGGTTCACTTTCATCATTACCCGTTGAATTGTTAGACAATGTTTGATGATACGAGTGATGATGCTGCTGCTGCTGCTGCTGCTGATGCAGCTGTTGCTGATGATGTTCTTTAATTGATTTTGTTTCATTTAAATCGTTCAGGAAACTTGTCGTCATTGTTGTATTCGCCGCTTCATGAAGCTGATGATGATGAACACCAACACCACCACCACCACCACCACCAATAATTGTTTCTCCACCTATTATTACTGATGTCGATGATGTTGAGCTTACTGCGGTAACAATTGAAGGATTTGCATTAACCCCACCACTACCACCACCATCAGTAACATTTAGTTGTGTAGTCGTCATCAAATCATTACGATTTAATGGTGCTGCCGCTAACGGTGGCTGGATTTGTTGTTGCTGCTGTTGTTCTTGTTGATCTTCTAGATTCTCACCATCCAGAACAATTTCACGTTGTTCACTAATCAACGCTGATGTGGCTGGTGATGATGATGATGTTCCTGAATGTGCTGCTGCTGCTGCTGCAATTGTTGTTGTCGTATTTGTAATATTAGTAGTGTTACTGTTGTTGCTGCTATTGCTGTTGTTCAATTGCATGCCGCCAACCATAGATGTTGGTGGTTCTATTGTTTCAACACCGGTTACAACACGTTGTTCATTGCCAATACTTTCACCTGCCACCAAATAAAGATTTCGATCGGTTGTCATTGGTAAATTACTTAAATTACCATTATTACTGCTCCTGGTGCTACTTGAGGTACTAATAGCAGTTGTCGATTGCTCATCTGATGTATCTTCACCATCGGCATGACGTTCTTCCATGTGTAAGGCATTCACGTGGCTGGCAGTCGTACTGGGTTGTTCAGTGCCGGTAACCATGCGGCGACGTTGGGTGTCAACCAGTTCTGGTTGACCAAGTGGGACAAGACGCGACAGACCAGGAGGCGGCAATGGCGGTACATTATTATCTGATTCTAGATTTGCAGATTCACCGTCGGGATGCTCGGACAAATGACTTGTTTGCAAATATTGAGCACGTTCATTATTGAGTGGAGCGGCGACTACTGGCAATTGTTGGTGTTGCTGTTGCTGTTGCTGCTGCTGCTGCTGGTTATGATGATAATTATCACTTTCAAGTAGCACAACTTCTTGATTCTCATGTAAGAGGACCTCAGAATTATCTAGTGCTGAAGCAGCAGGGGTAAAGTGTCCACCAATTGGTGATTGAATTGATACATTCAAATCATTAGATTCTAGTATTGTTGAATTGGCTGTAGTAACAGGCGGCAGTGTTGGTGGTGGTGTTGATGTTGTTGCAAGTAAACCAGTTGCACGATGATATTGTGCTGGTCCAGCGCGTTTAAAAGGATTGCCAGCACCACTAGCACTTCCAGTACCAAGTGTTGGTGGAGGAGGTCCTGCCTTCATTATGATTTCTGGTGTTGTTGTGGACACTTGTTGTGATCCACCACTTCCACCGATTGTATTTGAATTTTGAAATGCTTCCGGTGGTTTGATAGTGTTGTTATCCAGTAAGCCAAGATTCAGATTATAAACACTCTGTACCTGTTGTGGCAAAGATATTGATGGTGGCGGTGGCAATGCACCGATGCTTGAAGCAGTTGAACCAGATGATGTTGTTGTTGTTGTTGGTGGAGGAGGAACAGCTACATCAATTGCTGCTTCTGCTGCTGGAATGTTGTTATTTGTGCCTTTAAAATGTATATCTAATGTTGGTGCAACAATATTGGTGCTGCTTGGCACTTGTGGTATATTTTGTGTTGAAACCATTGAGGAGGCACTACCTCCACTCAATACTAATGATTGTGGTGACATTGAGGGTGGTGGTGATGTCACGCTACTGCTTATGCCTATTACGTTACTTGTTGCTGTACTTGCCTCTGCTAAAGTTGATGGTGCTTGCATTTGATGATTAGCAACATTATTCATGTTGTTCATGTTCCAATTCCAACTGGCATCACTTTTAACATTGAAACTATCTTCAAGTAGAGATGTAGCGGCCACATTATTATCATTGTCGTTACCACTAACGTTAAATGATGATTGCTGTGGCAGTGCTTGTTCTTGTATTCCTGATGCTGATCCTGAAGCTGACACTGAGGCTGATAGTGATGTTGATGATGTCTCATTATTAGTGTTGTTAGTGTTGTTGTTGCTGCTATCATTCCATTCCCAATCATCCCAGCCATCACTATTGGTATTAGTAGTGTTGTTATTTGTATTATTTTCATAATTATCATTTGGGGCACTTGTGGCATTTGTTTGAACTGTTGGTTGTTGTGGCTGATGTTGCGCATAGTAGCCAGTGTTTTGTTGTAGTTGTTGTTGTTGTTGAAGCAATAACTGCTGATGATGTTGTGGCTGCAGCTGCTGCTGCTGATGTTGTTGTCCTGTTGGTTGTTGTTGTTGTTGATAGTAATGTTGCTGTGGTTGTTGCGGATGTTGTTGTTGCTGCTGATGATCTGTTGTAAAATAATTATTAAACAGCATTTGTTGTTGTTGTGGCTGTTGTTGCTGATGCTGTAGTTGTTGAGGTGGTTGCGGTTGCATCTGTTGGTGTTGCCAATTTTGTTGATTCAATGTTGAAGCAACACCAGCAGCAGCAGGTGTTTGTTGTTGAAACATTTTGCTGGTCAATTGTTGCTGCGGATGTTGCTGTAAATGTTGATGGTGATGTTGCTGATTTGATGGCGGTTGCTGCTGCTGCTGCTGCTGTTGCATTGTTTGCCAAGTATTTGTAGAAACATTTTGATTGTTATGCAACATTTTGTTGTTGCTTCAATTAGTTGCACGCCTCTTCCTGTTTGTTAATAAAACAAGAAAAAAAGGAAAAATATATATTAGTAAATCTATGAACTCGATTTCATCAGTATGTATATATAAAACTTGTGATATATTGATTTTTTGGTTATTTGTCTTTTATTCTATTGGCCCGCTGTGTGCTCAATTTAAACACGTTTTCTTATTGTTGTTGTTACAGAGTAGTTAATACTGAAAACTGGTTCAAATCCATAAAGTGAATGTGGTAAGAAAATAAAAATTCTTTCATAAGCTTATTAATAGTTAAAAGACATACAAAGTGATCATTAAAAAGATTTTATAATAATCTTATCATTGTGACAGCAGAACGAGTATCTCTGTCTCTCAACTCACTTCTTCAGCAACGAAAAATGACAGATTAGGAGAATAGAAGAGATACGATACGAGATACGAGGAATTTGATAAAAAAAGTAGGCAAAAACATTTGTGATTGATCAAAAAATCAGAGAAATAAAACAATATTAAATTGGAATCAATAACAGAGAGAGAGAGAGAGACATATGTCTCAACAGACAACAGCATAAGGATGTGGTACGCTAAAATTGTCACCCTGAAAGGCTCAACTATAACTTTATATACAGATTTAACAAAGTCATGTTATGGATGAATTTGCCAGAACTTTAGTAGTGAAGTTGCTAAACTGTTGCCAGTGCTACCGCTGCTGCCATAGCCACTGCTGCCGTCATCATCACACATAACAATTGACCAATTTGCGATTAACCAATTTAGGTCGTCGTTAGTAACCGGTTTATGTTAGCATGAAATACAATATTTTGGATTTGCTGATAATTGATTTGACTAAAATAATGCACATATTTGTGTTTTCAAACTGGAGCTGGACTCACGCACAAGAAAATAGGACACACCGAATTTATGATAAGCTGTTGCTATTATAAATACATGCATACATGTGCAAAAAATCACAAATAAAATGGAAAAAAGAATTAAACTTTACGAAATTTCTGAGTTTTGAATGGGGAAAAAGACAACAAATTATAGAAAGTATTATTATTATGCAGATAATCGCCGCGTAGCGTAACAATGACATTAGTTGATAATTCCGCGCTCTTGCGTTTGTTTGTTCGTTCGTTTATATGCAAATTGTTGTTGTTCTTTCTGTTTAATTATAATTTTTGCGAGATGCTGTATGTGTGTGTGAATATATATTTTTGGGTTGCCCTTTTTAAAATTTTTGTCCGGGCCAACTAAGCTCCGAGCTCAGCTCCCTTGTTGCTGTCAGTTGACCTCTTTGCAATGATTGCTAACACAAATGGTTCCATCGTTTTTAGAATTTCTTTCTTTGTGGCTTTTGCATTGTTGGCCAATTTACCAATTTACAGGTGTAAAACTGCAGCAACCTTTGTCTCTGCCATCAATCAATCTATTTGTATTTCTTGTTGTTGTTTTGTTTTGGTTGCTTTAATATTTTGTTATTTATTTATTTATTTATATATTTCTTTTTCTTGATTGACTTGCACAATAATCAGTTCTCAAATTGGAAATTGAAATGAACTCAGCGGCACGGCACGGCTAACAGAAAAACACACACAAAAAAAAAAAAAACAACACACAACTGACTGCTGGCAGCTAGTGAAAAGTTTACGTGGACCCTTCTTTTTTTTCACTTCTTCTTTGATACTCGTTTTCTTACGTTCGTACGTACGTATGTCGACGACTTTCATGCGGCTCACTCCCCCACCCAACCCCGCACACAAATTTTGCTTTTGCTTTTTTTATACGCTGACAACTGACAACACAGCAACCAACCAACCAACCACCAGAGAAGGCAAGTGGGAAAGCAACGGCAGCAGAAGCAGCGGTCGGTGACAGTACAAATAGAAGCAGGTTAATAACTTCATAGGCAAAAGGAAAATATGTAATTATATTGCAATTGCCTTTTTCCTTTATTTTACAATAGAAAAATCTAAATGAATTTAAAACGACACTTAACTGTAAATAAACACATAAACACACAGAGGCACACTGACTGACACACACACACACACACACTTTAATTAATTATTAAATAATTTATGGTATTTGCAATGGATCATTAGTATGTGTGCGTATGGTTGTGTGTTCTATAATGATTTTGCACTTTTTGTTGCCTTTTTTTTCTATTTTGAATTGTTTGTAAATATTTTTAAATAATTTCTAATTGGTCGTCGTCTGTTTTTCTTCTTTTTGCTTGCTTTCGTTTCGTTGGAAAATATTGTATTTTCTCTTTTGCCACGAAGAAATGAAAAGTCAAAAGCAAATTAGAAGAACCGCAAGACTTTGCGCAACACTGTATACAACCCACACAGTAGTGTTGATAAATTCTTAGTTAGGGGGCCCACTACACTATACATCGTAACATTTATTAACACTGAACACTAAACAGACAAAAACAATCTGCAAACACATGCAACCAAACACATGCAAAACCATTGCCAAGTCAATTTTATAGTGTGGAAAATACAAAATTTATTCATTCATTCATTCTTGCGTATGAAAACGCAAACCAAAGCAAAGAGGCAACACATTTTCTTGTATTAAATCAACTCAAGTCAGATAGCAATAGAAGATATTGAATTGCATTGAATTCGAAACAGGAAGAGGATCTGGAATTTCTATGCACAATGGGCGCTGGTGATCTCGATAATTGGATTGAAATAGTTAAGGAATGTAAATATCTACCAGAAAATGAATTGAAGAAACTCTGTGATATGGTATGCGACATACTGACTGAGGAAACCAACATCCAGCCAGTTAGCACGCCCGTAACAGTTTGTGGCGACATCCATGGCCAGGTAAACTCTACACACACACACACACACCACACATAATCAATTTGTCCATATTCCATTTAATGTGTTTGTTTTTTATTTTTTATATATACATGTATATGTGTATAGTTTTATGATTTAGAACAATTATTTCGAACTGGCGGTCAAGTGCCTGATACAAATTATATATTTATGGGTGATTTTGTTGATCGTGGTTATTATAGTTTGGAGACATTTACAAGGCTATTGACACTGAAGGCGCGATATCCGAATCGTATAACATTGCTACGAGGCAATCATGAATCACGGCAAATAACCAAAGTCTATGGATTCTTCGATGAATGTTTTAGTAAATATGGCAATGCGAATGGTTGGAAATATTGTTGCAAAGTATTTGATTTGTTAACAGTAGCAGCTGTAAGTTATTCATCCCCATTCATATGTGTTTGATGTTTTCATTCATCATTAAATTATAATGTAATTTTACAGATTATTGATGAAGAAGTGCTTTGTGTTCATGGTGGCCTTAGTCCAGAAATTATCACATTAGATCAAATTCGTACAATTGATCGTAATGGCGAAATTCCATATAAAGGTGCATTCTGTGATTTAGTTTGGTCCGATCCAGAGGATATGGAATATTGGTATAAGCTATTCTATTCTTACTTAATAGATTCTATTCTATACTACTTACTTCCTATATTTGATTTTACAGGGGTCAAAGTCCAAGGGGCGCTGGTTGGTTATTTGGACATAATGTTACCAAGGATTTCATGACAATAAACAATTTGGATTTAATTTGTCGTGCCCATCAACTAGTCAACGAAGGCATTAAATATATGTTCGATGGTAAACTGGTGACTGTGTGGTCAGCACCCAACTATTGTTATCGTTGTGGCAATGTAGCAGCGATATTAAGCTTCGAAACTGCCAAGCAACGTCAGACAAAGATATTCTCAGCTGTGCCGGACACAGAACGCGTCATACCCAAACAAAATACAACACCATATTTCTTATAAAAAACAATCAATCAGCAGATTCTTCTTCAACGCAACACAACAACAATATTCACATTACCTACTAGTACTAGTAAGATGACAAATTAAATTGTCATCTAACCAAATGACATGACATCATAAAGCAATCAATCATTCAATCAAACAATAGAATGAACAATCACCAAGTAAAATGAAATAAGTGTATTGATTTGATTGCAAAACCGAAATTGATAAATACCACATGTGGTAGATAAAACAGATACTTCGATAGAAAGACCTGAGTAAACACCAGCTTCCAAATGTATGCATGTGAATGGAGAAGACACGCGACTTAACCATAAACATATGTACAATACCAATACAATATGTACTATATAAAATTATCATTGTTCATTTTGTTATACATACAATAATATATACTACTACTTACTTAGAGATACATATAATTCTTTTCTATTGTTTTGCTTCCATATTAAGTTTAGGGGGATGTAGAAAACAAAATAACAAAACAAAAAAAAACAACTAAGTGTACAAAAAATCATAAACAAAAAAAGAATTATTCATTCTATTTATATGTAAATTATAAAATTATAAATGTAGTATATGCACTTATATCTTAATGAAACGAAAAATTAATGTTTTCTCTTATGTAAGTAACTACAATATATATAAGAACATACATACACATATGTATGTATCTTAGTTTCTTTTATCATCACACGAAATTTATTATTTTATATTACAATACTTAATGAAATAATTAATATTGCTCAAGATTAAAGAAAGAGAGAGAGAGAGAGAGTGAGTGTGAGAGAGATATAGAGAATCTCTAATTGATAATAATGATGATGATGATGATGCCTTCAAATGATTGTTGAACTACTTATTATTATTATTTCTTTTATGTTTTTCTCTTATAATATATATTAATTTACTTAAGATTTAAGAAAGTGAAGAAAGTAAGAACCAGATCCAAAACATTATTACATATTAATTAAATAATATTATTATATTGTACGAGTTAAGATGATTTCTTTTGATGTATTATAACATGTAAAACAAAAGAGATATTCATTGTTTGTTGGTTTGTTTTTTTGCACAAAAATCAAAATTTATATTTACAATTTACAAATTGATAATCACGAATGAAACAACTGAATTAATGATGAGAAAAGAAAACAAAAATAAACGTCACATTAAATAAGTGAAGAATAAAACAGAACAAGAAAATTTATTTGGCTGCCCAAAATAATCCCACCCAAATTGTCTGTGGTTAATTGATTCTGGAACTTGACATGAGGAAATTAAATTAGTTCGAGTGATGACTTCAAAATTTATTTATACTAGTGTTGTTGCGAATATTCGCATTCTTATTCGCTAATATTTGCATAATTCTTGACATTCGCATTTGCAAAATTCATGCAAAAATATACATAAGTAAATATTATTAGGTAATTGAAACAAGAGCATATTAAATTCTTGTGCTTTTTATTAGAGAATTTATTAGTATTGCTTTACATAAATATACTTTTATTTTGACCTTAAAATTATGATCTTCTTTTATAAACTAATAATATTAACAACGAACGATCAAAGAATACATTTCTCTTTTAATTGACTTTTATAATTAAAGTTCAATAGAGGAATATTAAATTTTAAAAATAAGAACTTCGAAGCCTTTTCTCCTTCCAGTCTATTACGATGCGGTGTAAGCATTCGCTCGCTCGGAACACTCGTTGGTGGTGTGTCCAAATAAAGCCTCGCTTGTTCACCTTTTACCATATAAGAGGGTCAACATTATTTGACAGGCGTTTTTTCTCTAAATATTCAGTAATTTTTATCGCATATCGATATGCAGAACCCTTGTTACCAAGTAGACAAATGTCACCTTTTCCTTCACTGTCACTCATATCCATTGGTGAAGCCTTTATGTCCCTAAAAGATACACGTTCATTGTTTAGACAATCTTTAGTTTTTTTCAAATCTGGCACGCTTTTCATTTCAACAACGTGAACTTGAAGATTCAACTGTACTAGTACTGTCTACAAGCAAATCCAAAATATGCTGTATAACACGCTCTTTAGTAAACGTAATTTTTAAAAAATTTTACTTTACACCTTGGTTCAATGAAGGTTGTCGTGATAAACAATATTTTAATTTCTAATACTGAAAATTTGCAATTGAGTTTCTTTTTCAAAACGGCTGTCGTGCCACCAATGTGTTCATCGGATGAATCAAGTTTGTTCAGAATTCTTATCAAAGTAGTAATTAAGGGAATTACTGATGGCCTCACTTTCAAACAATGCCAAATATGTGTTTTATTTCAATTTAAAGTTCTGTACCTCTAAAAAAATACACCCTTTACGAAGGGTATAGAAAAGTAGTGAAGTTTATGCATTATAGACCAAGATCCTGGAGCCGCCAGACATCACTTATTTTCTAATGGACAAAATAAAAATAAAATTGAGTACTGTTAGTATGTACTATCATAGTATGCCTACCTGTTAACTTGACCAGACGGCTATTTTCCAGGTATCAGGTCATCAAAATACATATAAAAATTATTAATCTCGCTTTTTTCTGATGGTTGACAAAACAAACAAAAATTAATATCAAATGCCGCTGTGAGTATGAGCGAGAGGACACTATACGCGCTCACTCAGCGTGAGTGAGACATACTATATGAGAGTTATTGTATTGTATTGTGTTGTAATAACTACTGCATTTCTGCAAGGCGTGCAACACAATCCACCTTCCCATATTGATATTTTTATAATAGATGTTTATTTCTTACTGCACACTATGAAAAATGTGCCAAAAACTTTTGTAAATATCCAAAAAAAATATGTTACAAATGGTGACACAGTTGAAAGCAACGAGATATGATGTCATATTTGACCAGTATTTCTTCCCTTCCATAAAAGTTTATAAAAGATCTCCTCTACATGAGTCATTACGACTGGAATTCAATATAACTGGATCAGATGAATTTCGTCCATCAGATTTTGTGAAAGAGTTAAAAAATACCCATTTTAAGGAAGCTCTCGTTGACTTTTTATACTCTTCACGGGAGTCATGAAGTTAGCAACACACAGAAGGAGACATCGCAGACCACATAAAGTATATATATTTGTGATCAGCTCAATGAGACGAGTTGATTTAGCCATGTCCGTCTGTCTGTATGTATGCAAACTAGTCCCTCCCATACAAACCCCCCTTTATTTTAATGTGCTTATTATTAAAAGTTTTTTTGTTTTTTAACATATCGAACTAAAATTTGGATACTATAAGTTTCTGATCGATATTCACTAACCATGTAAATTTCATGATCCAAGGGTTACCAGGAGGGGTACCTCCCACACAAACCCAAATTAAATGAGAAACTTATAAAGAATAAAAGTACAATAAAATTGCCACTCAAAATGATGTGATGCTAAGAAAGGAAGGTTGGATGCAACTCGGAGGAGCGTGAAGAGTATTACACTGTTACCAATGATAGCCTTCTTTCTGGTTTATATTACACTGAACTACTGATGAGATGTTGCCATTCATTGGCAATAATGAAGTTTTTATTAATTTTCGACTATGCCATTCTTTCACCGTGATCAATAATGAAGTTATATCTGAAATCGATGAAAATTTATCGTGTCCCCAGCATGAGGGGGATTATGAAAACCTTCATTAAATACATATATACATATTTCGCTTATGGCATGCAACAGAAACTGAAAACTTCGGGTTATGGAAGGGCCTTTTGTAGATCAACGAAAAAAGCGAAATATTGATCCGGGCTCATTGATGATCATATTTTAAAGTTTTTCTAGCCAGTTCTGCATATGTGATGTTCTTCTGTGAGTCTACTGTTTTCACTAAGGTCTGAAGTAATTTTAATTTTCATATTCAGTGAATCGCACTTTTGGGGGTGATGAAAACTTACATTAAAATTCTTTTTTTCCTATACATTTGCTCTCGGAGAAATGTTTCATTGTTCTCTACGTCAAAGGCGTAGCTAGGTACGGGCAGGGAGGGGAAGCTAACCACCCCTAGCAGGGTGCAGATATTTTATTAATTATGAAAATTGTCTCGAAGATCTAAAGATCTTCAATAGCTAATACGATTTTGGTTTGGTCGTTAAATAGAAAAAAAAAATGCGCGTGTGCCATCGTACACGTGATAGAAGTGTAACTTCTTAAAAACAGACAGAGTGATCATCTCAAAATTTTATTATTTTTACTATGAAATTTTGTCACCGCTCGAGCATTTCCAAACACATTGAATATGCATAAAGATTTAAAAAATGTTTTGGTCTCTGATGGTCATATAGAAAAATTGTCAAGCTATACTTATACTATTAAGCTTATACTATTGCTTGAATAGTATTATAAGTTTGTCAAGAAGGTTGTTATGCCGGCCACACATTATGTGACTGATTGTACAATTTCATTTAGCTTGTGGACACTCGCAACGTGTGCGGGGACGCATCATGGCACGATTGCATGGAAAATCAAAAACTTTTGATCTTGATCGCACAATCGATCGCATAATGTATGGCTGGCATAACACACAGAAGGAGACAAAGAGAAACCACATAAAGTAAATACATATGTATATTCTTCATCAGCTCGATGAGTCTGTCTGTCATTCTGTCTATCTGTCCGTCTGTATATTGCTTTTGGTTTCTTTGGCGTGTGTAGTTGTTGTTGTTGTGTTAAACAATGTGTTTACGTTTGCCGTCTGTTGTTCCCTCTTGCACAAAAATTAGATAAACTGCAAGCTTCTGTGTGTTTCTTGTTCTCTTTTCTTCGTACATGCGCTTGTTTTTGTACAACACACATGCAGATTTTACAAGACAAATCATCTTTTCTGACAAAGCGCATACGTAAACAAACAAAATCGCAGAATTTGGTGATAATCCAATGCATCCAGCTTGAGTCATTGTGTGGTGCTGATTTTAGAGTGATGGCGTGATTGGCTCTTTCTTTTTCGAAAATGTGGAAGCTCGAGACGTGACTGTGAATGGTGAACGTTATCGAGACATGATAAATGATTTTTTGTGGTAGAAATTGAATTCAACCTTCTGCGCACAAGATTCAACAACCATGTGATTAGCTGTTTTTTCGATGTCCATTGGATTAATTGCAGCTGCTGATAAAGTTGGTGTTCCAGGATGACCTATTACCATGCCAGCTGCGGCCAACATTTGAATGAAATAATTTTTCATACTTAACCAGAAGAATCACTCTATACAATTAAGTAAAATTTGTGGGAAAACAAATAATTTTTGGGTGCCCCTCTCTTAACAAAATCCTGGCTATGTCCATGAATACACCTAGGCCTCGTTTAATACGCTGATAAATTTCGATACCAATTTTTTGTTTAACCCGCTTAATTTTTCGCTCAAAAAATGGTTGTGAATAAAAGAACATTTGATGCCATAATTTTTGGTATTTAAATTTAAATCATCCTAATGTGATGGTAAAATTTGTTCCACCTAATCAACAACATCGTTACTCCAGCCAATGGATCAGGATGTTTTCAAGGAAATTTATACTTTCAAGACCTTGTAATGGTGAATCCAAACTGGGCGATTCCGTGTGTTGGAATGCTCAAAATAGTATTTTCAGCGCTTCCTCCTGGAACGTCAAAAATTCAGTCACAAAACGGAGTCGACTGACTCATGGGCCTTTCAGTCATAACTTATTCGTGCCCCTGGATACATCCCTCGCGATAAAATATCCGCACGGTTCAACTTCGTATAAATTTTCAATTATTGATGAATAGTAGATACCTCCTGTATCTTAGAAACCCTATTTGCCACAAAGGTAATCCATGTACTAGCATGGGAATCAAGCCAGTTCAAAACAATTGTGGAATCTGTCCAATAGAAACTACTGCATTCAATTGGTAAATTTATCTTAAAATGAGCTTAAGAGGTGAACATTGAATGGATGTTAGATGATGATGTCACGACGTACTTCAATTGCCACAAAGTGGACAAAATTTTACAATTTACTCACTCAATGGAAGGGGAAGGCTTCAATGATACAAGTGCATTGAGGATATTCAAGAGTTGCTTAATGGAAAATTGTTGATTGTAATAGTTGTGACGTATGGGAAGAATTGATAATTGGATTACAACAGTTTCGAAGATACCATACAGGCTCTGAAAAAGTTTCAACAGAATATTTCATTGGCCAAATGCTTTAAATAGTTTTTCCTAAAATCAGATCTGTCTATTGAAAGAACTGGGGAAAACAAAAGTGAGTTGGAAAAATGTGTCATCCAATCAATCAAAAATGATAATTAACCCCAAAAACATGTTGTGGGGGCCACCCGAAGAACACTCTAAATAACATACTACTCTGTATTTCACACACACATATGGATACTCTTTACTGTGAGTATGTTTTATGGGTCCCTCTGATTACAAGACATACATATTGTGTATTTAAAAGCAGGGCTTTCAATCCTTTTGGTTCCCTGGGCCGCATTGGAAGGATCCGTGATATGTTGGGATATGCACCTGCTGGCAAAGAATTTCTCCTCGCCGACAAGTTGACGAGCCAAAAAAGAGCTTTCCTCATCATTCTTCAGTTGCAAGAAAAAAAAATAGTGCTGAGCAGTGGGATAAAGAAATTTCTGAATTTCTTCTGCAGCCTGGGCCGCATTAAGACTTCACTTGGACCGCGGGTTGGACAGCCCTGATCTAAACCTTGTGCGTGAAGTACACGTTACAAATAAAAATGCAGTAATTTTTGTTTCAAAATTTCTATTGTAATTAATTTTTATATTGATTAATTTTCTTTTTAAATTCTTCGTCTGAGATTGTCATAGTTGATAATTTTTTACCAATACGCCCATGAACATCAAGATATTTTGCCACACAACGATCGATGCATATCATTTCACCTCGGGATAGATTGCCATCATTATAAGTTGGTGGTATGCACTTCTTTTTGCAAACGCTTGACATGCGACTATAAAGATCGGTGATCATGTCAATTTCCATTTCGTGTACAAGCTCAACTTGATCAGTCGTGTGTTCCGCCATCTTCTATCTTTCTTGCTTGCATCAATATTGTATCAAAATATCAATCAGATGATAAAGAACTTTACAACAAACGAAAATATGACAAATTCTCAATAATCAATAATTTTGACAACAGTTTGATAAATCATACCAAAGCCTACTACAGATTAGAATATTGGATAGGATAGAATACTATAAATCACCAATCAATCAATCAATCAATGATATTGTATATTGACTTCGTTCTGTTGGATGAAGTCACTTGAAGTAGAAGATCAGAATTAATCACATTATTTTCGGTTAGCAGAAGTTTGGTCCTAACCAATTCAACCTGAGATTGATAGCATCATCACTTTCTTGTGGTGGAATCGTGCTTCTATATGCAGATGCGTTCTGGTGCTTTATCTTTTTTTCTATACTTTCGGAACATTGGTATAAAATAATATACAGGAAATGTGTTCCATGGCGTATACCATCGTAATGATGATTGTTAATAGCAAATTTGTTTTTTCTTCCAAGTCTTTAATGATTAATATAATACAAATTTTAATATTACAACCTATTTCATTTCCTGAGATGCTGCTTGCCCCTATCGAGATTTATTGTATGGTTGAAACTTTTGCCAACACAACAACTTACGCTATCGAGCAAGCCCAAAGACATTGGATTAGAACAAGGCATCAATTATTCAAAGCGAGACTCAACCACTTAAATCGCATAATCAAAACTAAACTAATAAAGCTTGGAATTACAAACTCTCTATGCTTGAGCCAAATTCTAAACCCTTCTGGAAATTCTAAATTAAATCTACACTACCTCTGACGAATAAGTAAGCTTGTTAAGCGAAATACTCGTATTCGAGCAAAGCTATCATTTAACGGAGTCATTATCCATTGCAAACACTATTGCTCTTGTAAACTCCTCTCTAACCGAACTTGGATATGTGCGTAACTTTACTGTTCCAACTTTTACTCCCGCTGAAGTTCACGTTATTATTCGTTCCCTTAGAAATCAGAAATCGCCAGGACCTGATTCTATTACCAATTCATGCATTAAAAATCTGCCTAGATCGACAATTAGGTATCTTGCGCTGATTTTTAATCAATGTACCACAATTGGCTATTTTCCACGTTAAAGGAAAATTGCCAGTTATTTCAAGCCCTAAACCTGGTAAACCAGTGGATTCTCCTGAAAATTACCTTCCAATCAGTCTTCTGTGCAGTTTTTCAAAATTTTTTTAAAGGTTACTTAAGGGTAAACTTGACGGACACATGGAAGCATATACATAATGCCTTTCCTTCTTCTAAATTTGGTTTCAGAGCTTACCAGCTGTATTCATCCTCTTTACAAACTTAAGGACTTTGTAAAACATGAACTTAATCTCAAAAAATCAATAGGCATGGTTACTTTAAATATGCAGGCCGCCTTTAATACATTGTGTGATACATAATGGTTTGGTCCATATGGAAATAAAATCTGAGGTGTCTAACTTTTGGATTCGCCCTGTCAGTTGAGTCTGCCAATTCGCCAAACTACTCTTGAGGAGATACAAGCTGAGGTTAAGGAAATAAAACTCAAAAAATTACCGGGTTATAATAAAATTGATGGAATCACCTTTAGAAATCTGCCTTCAAAGTGCATCAGACTCCTAACATATATTTTCAATACTATGCTAAGGCTAGATCACTTCCCAGGACAATGGAAATGCGCAGAGGCAATTATGATACCTAAACCATATAAACCTGAGCAGTTTACGACGTCATTCCGTCCCATTAGTCCACTGGTAACCTTCTCTAAAGTATTTGAAAAGAGACTTAAGAAGAATGGCACCTGTACTGGACTACTTAACATCATATCCGAACATCAGTTTGGGTTTAGAAGAGGACATGGAACTATTGAGCAATGCCAACGAATTGTCAAGTGTATTATAGGTGCACTAGAAGAAAAAAATACTGTGCTGCTGTCTTTTTAGATGTTCAACAAGCATTTGATAGAGTATGGCATCGCTACTTCTATGTTCATCAATCGAGCGAGAACTCTAAAATATATGCAATTAATTCTGGGGTACCCCAAGGAAGCGTACTTGGCCCCATCCTATACACTATATATACCGCTGATATGCCAGTGGGAAATAATGTTGAGGCTGCAACATATGCAGATAACACAGCGATAATTGCATCGAATGAAAATAATGCAATTGCCACACAGCTTTTTTAAAATCAACTTTTATTGGTCAAAACATGGCTGAAGCAGTGGAAAATAGAGGTGAACACACAAAAGTGAGTTCAAATTACTTTCACCTTAAAGCGGAGAAGCTGTCCCCCAGTAATATTGAATGGTTCCACTATTCCACAAAGCGTCAAATACATAGGAATACACCTGGATCGGAGGCTTACTTGGAAGACTCACATAAAAGCAACACAAATGCAGCTAAAAATAAAAGCAGAACGATGCACTAGCTCAACTTAGCCTAGATAACAAAGTTCGACTTTATAAAGCAGTTCTGAAGCCGGTGTGGACTTATGAAATGCAGCTGTGGGGAACGGCAAGTAACTCCAATATTGAGATATCAGTCAATGACGCTACGTAAAATAGCAAATGCTCCTTGGTATGTGACCAATTTTCACTTCCATAAAGACATCAAAATACCATTTATTAAGGATAAAATAAAAAAAAAGTACAGATAGATACATAAAGAAACTGCATAATCATACCAACAATTTAGCTATAAGTCTGCTAGAAACGACATGGATGTTAGGCACCTGAATAGGTTTCATATGTTAGATCTTCCGCATAGAATATAGTTAGAATAGATTTTAGTTTGTCTAGTTTTTATTGGTTGCGTTGACCTCGCTGAATGAAGCTCACCAATCCTGTGATATAAAAAAATTGTAATTAAAAAATTTGTTAAAAGTCATGACTGATCGCAAATAAAAAAAAAAAAGGTTGGAAACACTGTCTGGTAGTTGAACGTCAGTTATCAGCTGACTACAAAAAACAGTCATCGTTGTATTTTATTTTTTTCAAATTATTTCTTATATTTTATTATTTTTTCATCATCATTTGATCAGAGTTTAGTTTAGTTTAAAATAATAAATAAAATACATTTTTCATGTTTTCCATTTTTACACATTGCGTGTGGATAAAATACAATATTACAAGATTTAATAGGTTTCTTTTTTTATTTTATTTTTTTTTTGTATATAATAAAAAACATAAATTCAATGAGAAAAAAAATTCAAAAAAATAAAACTTTTTTTTAAAAAAAAAATAAATGAAAAATATTTTAAGATTCTTTTGTTAGTATTGTATATGTATAAGCAAAAATATATTACACCAATGGCCAAACATTCACATAATATGTAAGTATATATATGTATGTGTATTTATAAATAAAAAATCTCATTCATCAAAAAAAAAAATAAAAATAAAACAAATTCAGAATAAAATATAAAATAAAATAAAATATAATTTATAGTATTGTATTTAGAAGTTGGTTGGGTTGCAATATTATGTATGTATGTATGTATGTATATAAGTATGTGTAAATTTATGTTAGATAAATGTTGCTGCTTAGCATTCATATGCATGCATGCATCATCAATCACAAGAGTGTGTGTCAATCAATCAAATCAAACTTTTGTTTGTAACAAAATAGTAATAACAATAATAATATAAGTAAGTATGTATGTATAATAAACAAAATCCCCCCCTCCAAAAAAAAGGGGGAAAAAATCAACTTGAATTTTGAATCACACAACATTTTTTGAAGAAAAAAAAAGATACAAAAAAAAACGAATATAATAAATTTAAGAAAAATTTGAATTTGATTTAAATTTAAATTAAATAAAGTTGTTGATTCCATATTGTTGCCATTCCATTGCCACTGTTGCTGTTTGCTGTTGTTCTTCTTAGTTGTCTATTTATGTATATACCATGATCCATGGTGTTCAACCACCTCACATCAAAACACACGGCACTCACTCATAACTTTACTCATATATAATTTCTCTTCTATTATATCATATTTTCATCATTTGTTGGTGTTGAGTTGTTAAGTTTTTGTTGGCTATTATTTTGTTATTATTATGGGTGTTGTTTGTTTGTTGTCTAATGTTGTTGTTGTTGTTGTTGTTTACTTGAAATTTGATCACAGTTTACCATTCAAGAATTTGTTGTTTTGTTTGCCAAGCGTCACTTAATTGGGCGCTATATAATTATGTTCAAATATATCAAGTTCATTTTGTATATAATTCGCTTTATTGCGTAATAGTTTTAATTGTTTCTGATTTGCCTCCAAAATGGACAACTGTGAGTCGAGTGTTTTAAGTTCTTCATTCATATCGGTGGTTGCTGTATCAACAGTACGACAAAGACGAGCAAATGTACTTGAAAGTTCTCTACAAAAAGAAATAAAATCATGATTAATTATTCGACTTTAAATTGGTATTTGTTCGATTAATTCGAGTGGTGGATTGATGGATTGAACTTACTGTTGAACTTGATGACTACAATTGGCCGAGGTTAAATCAACAATCATTTTAAGTTTCTTGGTAGCATGTCGTACATATTGAGCCTTAAAGGTTCGCTCCTTAGCTGAATTGGTCCATGATAGGCGTTCATATAAATAGATGCATCCATAAAGGGCACCCACACCAACTAGGACACGCCAACCAATGGTTTTCAACATCTGCAAATGTTCCGGAAGCAAATATGGTTTTATAATAATCTACGGCAATTCGAAATTTTTAGAATAATGTCAAATAAGACACATTCACGCATGCAAGGACATACACATACGATACATATACATAGATACTTAGTATAATGTAACATATGATGATAATGATGAATATGATATATTATATTATGATATGATATTGTAATAAATATTGTACTTAACAGATAACAGACATGCATTTCTAATTAAAACTTAAAAGACTTAACTTAAGATACTATACTATGTACTAGTATGGAAGTATTGTTTAAAAAACGGAAGGAAGAAAGGAAATATGAAGGATGAAAGTAATGAAGGACAACAAGAAGGAATACACAACAAATTTGATATTAAATTCATTGCGTGCATGATGTTTTACATTTTGCTATACAACTTACTATCCCAGCCACCACAAGACCACCAACTGTGCCCTGCGATCCAATCGATGTCAATGCAAAACGTGATATTATAGATAGTTGCTCCGGTGTTATGCCACCAACTCCATGTGTTGGCATCAAGCATAACGGGGTCACTGTATCATTTATTGGTGTCACTGGTGAAGAATTTTGCTAAAAAAAAAAAAACAAAAATGAAATTCAAATATCAGTTTATATCATACCTTATCCATATCATACCATTCAAATGAACATTTTAGTCTAAATTATGTGATCTAAACTTAAGGATGAGGAGGCTAAGGAGATATCTTCCAAACTAACTAACTGACAATTTATCTAGGATCATCAGTTTATCTGCTTTTCATATTTAATTTAATAAATAATTTTCGGGACCACTCACTGAAATATAATATTGTATGTGTGATCTATGATTAGATCACCCAACTGATTGTCTATGTACGCACACCCAATGTGTGCAAAAGTCATGTCTTTTTTTTCCATTAAATTCAAAATTTATTTATTATATGTAGATCAAACATTGATCGATAATGTATTGGCCGTTTTGTTGCATCACTTTTGCCATTTGTCCTCGTAGAACATCTGATCCGAATGTTTCACCACTCAAAGAGTTTTGAAGAGAGCGGAATAAATGGAAAGCTGATGGTGCTTCCGAATTTAGATCCAATAATTTTTGCCGAGTGACCATTTGGCTAGTCGGGGTGCTTCTTTTTGATTTTTTTTGTCCAATTCGAATAGCTGACAATAGTACACATCCGAATTAATGGTTTCATTCCGTGGGAGCAGCTCAAAGTGAACGATACCTGCCCAATTCCACCAAAACGGACAGCATAACTTTCCTCTGGTGAATATCGGCCTTTGATGTGATTAGAGGCGGTTGAAAAAAATGAAAATGAATCATTTTCGTTACGTTTGAGCAATGAATCGCAAACATTGATCCGCTTAGTGAGGTCAGCTCATGCGGAGCCCAAATATCGGGGGTTGTGCATGTATCCAAGTTTTCCACTGTTGTACGTGATACGTTAAGCCTTTCTGCAATTTCTTATGTTTTAATCAATTATTGCCTTGATTTGGTTGTCATCAGGCTCTAATGGCCGACCAGTGCGTGCTGCAACTTTAAGCTCAAAATCTTTGGAACGGAATTATGAAAATCAGCGCAGATATTGGCGTTCGCTTGTTGCATTTTTCCCGTACACTTCACACACTTTTTTTTTAGATAAGGTTGCCTCCCTTTCCTTTTCGGAAGCTAAAGAATAAAACCGACATGACTTCTGCACACACCGAATATTACAAATTAGATGTTTCAACCTATGATATTTATTCGAAATTCAGTTATATTATATTTAGTTAGGATCATATAAGATGTCCCCACCTCTCACATGGCGGAATCATTAATAGATAATAATCATAATATCTCATTACAACATTTAAGATCCATTTAATAATTGTCTACCCACTCCCCATCATAAATATAATTAGAGAATCAAACATTTATAGTTCAGAGATCACTTAATCACATGTCATGTTATTTCAACATTAATGAATAAAGATCGATCAACCAACTCACCCACCCACCTAAGGTTGAAGATTATTATCAGATAGATCACTAAAATTATATGTAATTTGAATGAATAAATAAATGGACGGCGGCACACTTACCCCAATACTGTTCTGCCGATTTAATATTGCTCCTATATTTTGTTTTTTGCTACGCTCTCGGACTTTACCAGTGAAACGTTGTATCATTGCCGTTATACCCCAAGAGAATTTGAAATCAAGATCCTCTTGGAAATCAGCACATAAATTTTGACAATTCAATGAGTAGAGCATTTCAAAGGGTTGCGTACGCACGTTGAGTTTTGTGGCCAATGCATTCGATTCATTCGGAACCAAGGCATGCATCCGTTCGGTCATTTCAGTTTGAGCCGATTCCACATTCATGGCCAGAGCCATTGAGAGACGAGCACGCAAATTTGAACCCAAACCGGATTCAACATGAGCATTTAATTCCTTTTTGTAGATATTCAAGACCAAACGTTCCGGATGGAAAGGCATATTGAATTCATCGATTATGACACCCAAACGCCAGATTTCCTCATTGAGGGCTTTCGAAACTTTCTGTTCGACCTCCTCCACCATATTGTGTATTTTCATTTTCATTTCACGTGTCACCGACATCATTTGGGTTTCAGTGCCTTGAATGCGTTCCGTTAGCATTGTCTTTTGGTTCAATTTCATGTTACGGAAGATGGTAATGCGTTCGTAAATGTTATCCAGCATCGAACGCATATCACCGGAGACACTTTTGCCGCGGGAACTGTGCTGTTGGAACTTAGTTTTGACCGCGCTCTGTGAGATGCATTCTTCGAATTTACGCTCGAAATCTTGGAACTCAAAGTAACGCACTTGGAAACCTTCAGCAATCGCTCCCAAATATGGTGCATTACCTTTAGCCTCTTCCAAACGAGCCTGTAGAGTTTCACGGGCCGAAACGAAAAAGACACGTTCCGCTGCCTCTTTTTCATTGGTTACCTTTAGCTCTTTGGTAAGGAAATCAATGCAACGTTCTGTGTGTTGGGATTTCACCTAGAAATATTATTGAAAATTTCATATAGTTGATTTTTTTGAAGAATCACACAAAAAAATAAAATTAAACAAAGCAGAGGAGCTAGTATCGGATGGATCCGACAATCGGATAGCAGTATACCCTGTACCCCGCCGCCACAACATCACAAATCATTTCCAAATAAATGATAATTTAGAGAAAATATTGTATGTACAATACCCCATCCATATACCATATAATCGTACAATATGTAAGTGCATACTTCAAAACAGTATGGTAAGTATCTTTTCTGGAAGTCGGTAGGATCAGACAAAAAATTGTCAAAACAAATTTTCTATAGACAGAATTTTCTTATCATTCTGATCAAGATCATACCATATAGTGTATTATTTGTTCCCCATGACCTACTGCTGTCTTCTTGTTTCATACAATGGCCAAGAAGCACACCGAACAAAACATTGTGTGTGTGTATGTGGAACCCGTACCCCCCTACTACTTTACTACTTACAATATGTGCAAGAAAGTACAGGGTATAATAAAAATAATGGAAGCCAAAATAAAAGGAATCAAAAAATCAAGTCATATTTTGAATGATTTAATCGTGAAATGTGGAAAAGATGTGGTGAATGAAATCAAATTAAAATGATATATTGTTTAATAGGCGGGGTTTGTTTTCCTTGACAAAGTTTTTACCTTTGCAAGCTCCTGCATCAATCAATAGAGGTTACACACCATCAACAACAACGAAAGGTAAGAAAATATATATAGTACACACAATAGCATAATAATATAGCATATAAGTAGTACACTAAAGAATAGAATAGTAGATAGATACATACTATGGTACATTCATAGGATCAATCATCTAATCTAATCGAATCTTAGATTGATCTCTATTGCACATATAAGACATACATATGCATGAGATGGGAGATATTTGGATATTTTCCAAACTTACCGAATCTTGACATTCAGGTTCATTGGCTGATGCATCCCAACGATTATTCAATATGAATATATTCGGTTTAGACAACTTTTGTGATACCGTGTGAAAGAATTGTTTCTCTGCGCGTGTCATTGTGGACTCGGCATTTAGAACGAGAACGAAAACATCAGCGTTTAAACAATGATTATCAATCCAATCGTCCAAATTTGCTGAGACATCCACACCAGGTGAATCAACAAAAACAACATCATCACGTAGTAAACTGCAACGTTCCCGTGGCCAAAAGATCCGTACTAAAGAACTTTCACAAAGTTTCTCCTGACACAATGCATTGGCCAATTGTTTAATATTCTAAAACAAAGATAATGAAAACAATGAATTAGATTTTAGAGATAATCCTCCATATTCCTATTATTGTACTTACGACTACATTAAGTTTCTCATCGGAACCTTCTTTCATTAGGTATGCCTCTGGACCATCACTGCCTTCGACTTGACAAAAACAATTCGTTGTATGACCAATTCCACTTGGCAATATCTTTTCACGTAACATGGCATTTATTACTGAACTCTTGCCATTCGAAGTACGCCCGAAGAAGGCAACTTTCATGTGATCTCGTTGCAAGACTTCACGTATGGCAGCTACTTTATAGACATAACTCTCGAATAGTTCTCTCTCAGCTTTATCAACTATTTCAGCATCAGCATGAAGTGCTAAAAATAATACAATATATGGTAAATAAAGTAAATGAGACATGGAATAGAAAGGACAACACACATCTCAATAAGGAACAATTGCAACTATGTGTCGAATGTGTAGGACGGAGACAGACAGACAGACATGGAGAGATATAGAAATCACCTTCTACTGAGCAGCAGCAGCAGCAGATGGTTAGTCGTCGACCTTAACTAATAGCTAATGTGGGTCTAGAACTACTAATCTACAAGAAAGCCACATTATACAGTGATCAACAGGTGAACCACTCTGCTGATAGCTGATTACAATCCAGGAGGAAGAGACAGACCATTGTTGCCAGAGGTAATATCTATACTAAATCGCCACGGCAGATATGCGTAATGGCTCGGTGTCGCATAGGACAGAAACGGCAATAGAACGAACCAGACTCCAGTAACACAACATTCTGGGTGCTACATAGAACAGAACCAGAACTGCTTATTATTCAAGCATTTCAGATGTTGCTGTTTCTGATCTATGCGACACAGCGCCATTAGTGAAATAGTACTGACCGTGAGTGGGTTATAATGGAAGTAAGTTTAATACGTATGTGTGTGTGTGTTATGTAGTGTATTCTGATTCTGATGGACTATTTTGGCATTGGATTGCAAGTGTTGTCCTTATTGATTATCAGG
Organism: Amiota communis; assembly: GCA_037043315.1. Taxonomy (NCBI): domain Eukaryota; kingdom Metazoa; phylum Arthropoda; class Insecta; order Diptera; family Drosophilidae; genus Amiota; species Amiota communis. The sequence goes on from JBAMAV010000477.1 coordinate 554,319, forward strand.
TTATTTGAATACTAAAGCTAAAAGCAATCCCATCATCCAGGCAACACAATGGACCGCACATTATGTGTTCTAGTTGGGCGAGCGCAATTTTTGTATTCTATTCTGGGGTGGTAAATGGGGATTGTGATGCGAACACATAGCCTATCCCTCCCAAATGTCAACCTCACCTTCACGCGGTACCCCCTGTTCATCACAAACGAGGCTCTGACGTCCGAGTAAAGACGGTATAACCTTATCATCAGCGTGGATGAAATTCCTACGCCCTTGCCAGCCTGGAGGTAGACCGGCAGCCCCGGATTCAGGATCGGATGCAGAAGGCCAATCCCCTACTCATTTTAAATAAAATTGATTACAGAAACCAAAATAAGCAAAGAATCTAATTTATTTGTTGAGGCCCTGTGTTCCTAGGTAGGAACTTTGGGAAAATATATATTCTATCATATTGTTCGCCAAAAAATCTGGTGTCTTAAGTACTTTGTTTCTGGTTTTCAAACATGAAGTGATTTTTGGATGGAAAATAGTTCACATAGTCTAAGAGGTGATTGATGATGATGGGATGATAGGATGATTGCTATTGACTTTTTGGTGAGAGATCAAAATACAGTAGTGTATATAGTTATGCTACTTACCATTAATAAATTGAGTTGTTTCATGGACATACTCTTCGATTTCACCATAAATGTCATTGATCTTCTTTTTAGCTCGCACAAAGATCTGCAACGGTGATTTTTCATTCGTTTGCAATGACCGATTTTCCGATATTGTAGCATTCGGATTTGATGGATGCGCCAGCAAACGTCGATTGGATGCGGATTTCGTTTTTGTGGATGCAGTTGCAGTTACATCAATGGTGTCGTTGCCATCATCATCGGATGATGCGTTGCCAGTGACCATTGAAATTGTTCGATTTAAATAGGCCGCCATTATTTATAAGAATAAAAAAAATACAAAAAAAAACCAAAGTTGTTTTTATACAGCAAAAAACAAGACGACAACAAACAGCAAACAAACAATTAGATCAACACCAACAGGCACGAACGCACGCAAGCACGAAACAGTGAGAGCGAGAGACTGCGAGTGCAACAGATAGAAGAGCAAATAAGCCAAGATCAATATGGATTCTTGTTGATTCTAATTCTTTTGTTTGTTTTGTATGTTTGTTTGTTCGGCCGTCGGTCTGGTCTTCGATGTCGTCGTCGTTGTTGTTGTTGTTGGATCGCTTCCAGAAACTTGGGATAGTTTCTTTGATTTCTTTTATTGATTGATTTTCACAAAAAAAGAATTTTTTTTTTTATCTAAATAATTTTCGCCTTTCAATATTTTGATTTTTACACACGAGAATTTACAGATATTTTTTTTTTTTTTGTATATAAATTTTTCAAAAATTTTAAATCAATGGAAGAAAAAACTGAAATGAAAAGAAATAAAAATAAAACTTGATTATAAAAACGGAAAAGGAAAAGCAAACTTAAAATAAATAAAAAATCAAAGTACATTAAAATGCCAAGAGCCAAAAATGTGAAATAAATAAACCATCTAAAGATCGCTTAAGCCGCCGGCCGGCCTGATACGATCATGCATGCAGTTTTAATCGTAATTATGTGTCATCATAGTGCTGCTAGTGAAATTTGAATGTGTGCGACTCACATACAATGATTGAAGGAATATCCAATTGGTTTTGATATTTCGTCCATCGTGAGTGCTCTCATTTCCCTCTTTGCTGCGTCGGGCAAGCTATCTCATTTACGCTTGCACAATGTAAGTATGTATGAAAGAAACAAATAAAGTGCTGACCGCTAGTGTGAAATATTTGTGAATTGCCGTCGGCACTTTGAACAATTGAAACTGCACGCACGACGCACATTCAATCACTTCAATTCACACATAGACAAATGCTTAAAACTGCACGCAGCACCGTGTCTATGGCGCTTGTAATATGTATTTGTGAATTGCCGACGGCTTGTGAACGATTGAAACTGCATGCACCTTCAATACTTTAACTCACACACACAAAATGATTGAAACCACATGCACGATCGTGTCGGGTCGGCTTTAGAACGGTGGAGAGTGAGAGAGGGAGTGAATGAGTAGGAGAGTAAAATGGGAGGTAAACTGTAACAAACAATATATGTATGTATGAAGAAGAACAATTAGAATTTACAGCAGCAGCAGTATAAGAAGATTACAAATCATGAGAAATGAAGAAAGAATGAAGGGGGGAAGAATGCGACGCAAATTAAATAAAATTACGTTGCAGCAAACAAAAATTATAAATAAATTATACAATAATAATAACTAAATAATAACCGAAAAATATATGTACATATAAAGATTTGTGTATAAAAATGTGAAAGCAGGCGGCGGTATTCTAAATTGCGCATCAATCCTCCTCATTGCGCCTTATTCGGCATCGGCTGATGTTATAATGGCAAAGTACATACAACAATCATTCATCATTCATATTTATATGTACTATAATAATAGATGGCTATATGGTATAGTATATATACTAAATATTTAACAAACACATCATCGTCATCATAATCATCATCAAGATTAGCGGCATATATCTTCATATGTGTCTCTTTGTCTATATGAGCATTTATTTATTTAATAGTCTTGGAAATTGTTGTTATTCATTGATTTTTTAAAATTTATAATTTGTTATCATTTCTCCTCCACCACCACCAATACCACCTACTGCGCTTTAGCATTTTTCACTATCTATATTTCATCTGATTTGATTTGATTTGCTTTTACCCAAAAACAACTAACCTGATTATTGCTTTCGCTCATTTTGTTGTTTTTTTTTTTATTTTGTGTGTTTGTTTCGTTTTTTCTTTTTCTTTTCTTGTTTATTTTATATGTTGTTTTGTTATTTCATTAAATGCCAATTATATGCATAAATTATACAGAACACTAATTCATAAATTTACTAATTTATTAAATTGATTAAACTTATTCTTTAAATTATATTTGTCTTAATTTTTGCATAAAAAAACGAAAACCAATGATGTAACACGCGTTCAATTAATTTTTACTTTGCTTGTGCTTTTTGGTCATCGGCAACTGTCAGCTGTTTTTTCCCCACTGCTGCTGACGACCATTGGTTTTTCTTCTTCTCTTCTTCTTGTTCATTATGAACTTACAAACTCAGATTGGCAGCACTGGACAAATGAAAACAGATGACATAAATAAAGCAGCAAGTACACAAACGTTGTTTTCTTTCAAATCGTTTGTTCTGGCTCTCAAGGAGACAAAAAAGAAAAGTTAAAATGTATGAAGGCAACTACTACATAAACTCGTCGGCAAAGACATTGTTTTCACGAATTCTCACTGCGACTGCATCCTCTCTCACCACTTTTGTTTGTTAACAAGGGGAAGACGAAAGCGACGAAGTAGCCGCGATCATGATACAATAATGCCGAAGTCACACCAAACAAAAACGAAAAATTTTGAAGCTGCCGTTCATACACCACTTAAGCTTTTTATGATCAGCTGTTTTTTGTTTGTTGTTATACACACACAAGGAATTTTGCGCGCACGTTGACAAAATTAAAAAATGAATATTTGTGAGAAATACATGACTTAGAATATTTTGCAATATATGCACAAAATTCTTGCAGTCCCCTTTTTTATTCATGATACTTATTTTATTAAAATTATAAAATAAAATTAATGGCCCGGTGTCGCATAGCCAAAACACGAAAAAAAAGCAGGGTCGCATTGGGAAAACAGTGCGGCCAGGTTGCATAAGGATTGGCACCATGGTGGATATTTTGAAATAATGGTGGATTTTTTGAAACAATTGATCCTGGTGCCGCGCTAACGGAAAGTAATTATTAAATGCGCAAAATTATTAATGATTATTATGTTAATAATTATTTTTAATTATTATTTTTCAGAGGATGACATTAAGTATGCGATGAATCTGTTCTGTGGTACCATGTCCGTGTCCGTGTCTTAACCCAATCTGGTGATTTGGGATAGCACACCTGTCGCTCAATACTAACAGCATTGTACCAAGATGTATTCTTTCGGAAACTTTAGAATAGAATACTGGTAGCAAGCTAATCGGTTTATATGACTTTAAAATAACTTTTTGACTTTTTAGGTTTACAGTACCATAACAATGACTGCACACTTCAATTACGAAGGAAAGTAGTGAAAATGGATGAAATGGCGTGGAAGAGTAGATTAAGAAAGAGAATACCTTGTTAAGGAAAGGCTTTAGGAAGCAATCTTACCGTCAAAATCATCATATTCAGGTGCTTTTTAGTTTTAATAATGTTTTAGCTGCTCACGAATCTCTGCTGGAGTAATGTGCATGATGGGTGTTGTTGTGCTTTGACAGGGGACGTACAAGAATGCTCTGTAATGCAATAGGGGTGCTCCATAATTTATTTGTTTAAATTATTTGATGAAATATAAATTGTAAATTATTAGAATCAAATAAAGAATAGTAGTAATAATAAATGTTTTATATTGTATTTAAAATGTAGAATTCTCAAATTCAAAGTGAAAGTAACTAGAAAATAACATATGCTTTGGTAAGTCTAATGTTAGTCTTACTAGTAGTAGTGCGTATATATATGGTGATGGATATATATATTATTTAATTACTAAGTAGTAGTATGGTTCACCATAAAATTTTCACTTACTGTAAACGTTTCCGACAATCGGCCGCGCCACATTGGAAATAAACCACTTTACCCTTCACTGATCCAACCATATAATTATAGTCTCAAGTACTAACGAGTTCTGTTCCCAATTTAATGTTATGAGATGCGAATAAAGCGATCAAAGGGAAGCGCAGATCATGTGTATCTATGAAAATATTTTGCACAAAACAATTTTGGTTGCGACTGCTACAAACGAAGGAAAGAAAAAAATCATATTGCCATGAATGCATTAATTAAAGTAAAATATGATGTATGTACATACATTGAAGGAGCGGCCCAAATTGCCTGCTGTTGTAAGGACCTTCGTTATTGCCAAACATTTCTCGCACTGGATTTTTACGCAACGTTTTGCTGTTCATTTCTGCATCTTCTTCATACATTCCACTTAATTCGGGATCGGGGCTGTGCGTCATGGTAGTGCATTCAAATTCTTCGGTTCCCACCCCTTCAACACTAGATTCATAGCCTTCTTTCAATATGATCCAAATCAGGAAAATACTCATCATCAGTATCACCCTCATTGAGTTTTTTCAATGAGAACAAGTGTCCTGCGTATACACAAATGAATGTGCCTTTTGGTATATCATTAGTGTAAAGTATGCCCCATCCACGATTTGAAGTCTTGAAAAATTTTAACTTTATTTGAAGTGAATGATATACGACGCAGAGTAAGCAATTCGATTTACACTTGCATCGCGAATTACATTCATAGATACCAGTGGCTATATATTCATTAAGCCGCTTGTATTCATAGCCTATCTTCTTGATAGGCATTTCTGGGTCACAGTAACGCACTCCTTCGATAGTCAGTTGCCAGTAAGAGCATAAGGATTCATCAAGATTCAAAAAAACACCCTCAGTTGGTATACGTTGAGTTGTATATGTAATTGGTAGAGGCAAAGTATCATATTAATAATTTACAACTTTTATAGGCATTTTTTTCTGTCCCTTAGACATATCTTGGCGCTCCACAATGGTGTGATTAATTTGATAGTCTGCTAGGCACTGAATTTTCGGTTCAAAATCAAAGTTATCCACATTTTGGACATTGTCCGTGATGCGCAGGTATTGTCGTACCATTTCTATGCTGCGAAGCGTTTTATCACACGGTGCCTTATATTCAATGGAGCACAACTTAGCACGAAGTGTTTGTTTGTGGATGCAACCTATTATCCAGGGGATTATATCTATCCAGTGGCAAATTTACCATAGATAAGCAGTCGGGGTTGCATTCATGATTCATCATCATCTTCGGTGGCTTATGATGCTTTGCTGTGTAACGTATTGTTTGACCCTTAGGAAGATCAATTTCATCATCATCAACATAAATAGTTGATTTGTTTACAAGTACTTGTGATCGATGCATTTCTACAGGATTTGCTTTACTTTTGTCTATCGTTTTAAGATGGATGTGGTGTTCCTTAAAAACTGAACTCAAACGCAACGAACCTCGGTATATCCACTCCATATGGTTGTTCGGGCTATCGAACTGCATAAAAACTAAACTACAGTCTATATCGACAACATGTGCAGTCAGCCAGGCGCCAAGCAATTTGGTTCCCAAACATTCTTTAATGCCTGACACACAAGCGTATGCCTTCACGTTGTACGTAATTAGCGTAACCATTATCGTAAAATATCAAATATCTGTAAGCATTTCAAAATTTCAAAGTTATCTTTAGCTAATAAAAAAAACAGAATGTAAAACTGATTAATACATAAAAGTATATGCCTGAATTTGTTGGATTGCTGCTCTGCAATAATACCAGGATAAAAATCAGTTTGTACTTTTTTACCAAAGCACCAAAAAGAGCAATAATCCGGGTTACTTTTCGATGAGATTGAGATGTGTTATCACAAAATATTTTACAATATTTCTCGAAATACAAGTGCCAGCACACAAGGACACGATTAGTTTACACTCACCGATGGTCAATGTTACTTACGGCGGATGAAAATAAGCCATCTGCTTAGCTGACACGGTTGTACACATTCGATATTGCGATATAAGATATGTGATTTTATATTTATGAACGGCATCAATAGCGCTTAAATTCTTTAAGAATTTCACTACTTGACATGGACCACATATGCCTTTAGCTTTGACAGCATAATAATTTTAATGTATTATGATATGAGGACGATGAATTTCCCCTGCAGCAATCAATAATATCAAATGTTGGCATGGCTTTGGTTTCAGATTTTACAAAATTATCAAGAGATTCTTCAATGTTGTCTGCTAATTTTTCTGCTTCTCGCAATTCTTCTTCCTCCTGTTTAATATTGAAGCCATGTCTTTTTATGTCATGGTTAAACTTTGTCTTTGCCCAAGTTAACTAGTTTACTATATCAGTTGTTTCAAAAACTGTTTTTATAGAATCTTCCAATTCATTGTTAATTAATTCCAAATCCTTTTTGGAAAAGTCCGGTTTTCCTACAAAAAGAAACAAATATGTATAATGTTATGTTCGAAATACAAAAAACAAACCAAAACTACACACCCATAGAACCTGGTATTTCTTTATTGGTGGCTTCCTCCTCATCGCTACTTTCGATTAGCACATAATCTTTGGGTTTCGCATTAAACACATCGAGCTTAAGAGGCTCCTTTCTTGTTTCTGAAAAATATGTATGCATATTTTATATTGTAGTTTATCATTATTCAAAATACCTTACTTCATAAAAATCCACTGCCTCATCATAACAGCAGTCATGGCAAATAAATTGTGGCAGGATTTTCATTCGAGACACTTTCAAATAACTTAGAGCAAAAAGCGTTGTACGCAGAAACTGCTTATGCTGCTTGGGACACTTCCAGTTAATGCATTTTTTGTTCGAAAAATAATAGGTTTCATCACTACCACTACTGGCCAATGATGCTTCCATGGTTCATCATAGTTTTTCATTTTCATAGTTGGTGCAGCACGAGTCTCGTGTTGCACAATGTCAACATCATCGTCATCGTCTTCTATCACAATCACTTCACTTTCTGCACATTTTGCTACATTCATTTCCTCGATTACCTTCGCTGACATTTTTATCATATTAGCCAACCTGTGATTTTGTAGTTACGCCGGCCGGTAGAAAAAGAAGAGCTAGTACTTTATTTTGGGACGAGTTGCCACCTTGATGTGGAATTTTTATAAAATACCAGACAACTTGGCAGCCCTGTCAACAACAAATGCTGCCAAGCTGCCTTACCTTACGATGGCACCACTCACTGATTAAATGATTCAGTTAATTTTTAAAAACTAATTCAAAAAAACAGGGTGAATTGTCTTGTCTCAAAGGAAAAGTCTGCGTATTTTTGAGTTGAGATTGTTATGTCACGTTAAGTAAAAGAATAAGAAATATTTACAAAAAAAAGAATAAAAGAAAAGAGAGTTATACCAGGACCTTATGGAACTGACGATGAGCATAGCTTCGTAGGGCTGGTACCGACAAAATTAGCCGGCGTCTTGATTTCGGCGAGATCTCTGCAGGCCATGTAGCTTTTTCATGATCATAGCTGCAAACTTGGAAACCGCATTCCATTTGGACGGACATTCCTGCATGTGACCAACTATGTTCGCGACCGTAGACACTTCTCCTAGGGCATCTCTCAAGTTAAGCCGATCTACATCGAATCTTTTACTATTGAATATAATGTGCTCGGCGTCTTCCTCATACTGGTTGCCGCAGTGCTTACACCATGGCGTCTTCGTGATGGAACCTGTATAGGCACTTCCGGAAGCATCCATGCCCACTCAGGAGCTGTGTGAGGTAAAAATCCACTTTGCTAGGCCTGGGAATCAGGCTATGCGTCCAGCATCCTTTCGTAAAGCTGTCCCAGCGGGTAGGCCACTTCCTGATGGATGAGCATCTCGTTTGGATTCTTTGTGTTCTAGTCTCCTCCGGAGGTAGTGACCTTCAAGCGTAGGCCTCTGCCGTCTCCGTGGCAAGTAGATCAATTGGCGATTACAAGTGCGACATCTTCCGATACAGTGCGAAATGCGCTGATTACTCTGAGTGCGCCCAGTCTGTAGACGCTCTCAAGATGTCTCCTGTAGGAGACCTTGTCCATTGCTTTTGCCCATATTGGTGCTCCATACAGTATGATAGATTTGGTTGCATTAATCAGCAGCAACATGCATCCTTGTCTGGGCACACGAGTGTTCAGCAGTATCATCGAGATCTCACGATCTTGCCGCCTTATCACTGGCGTGTATTAAGTGCTCCTTGACCATGAGTATGCTATCGTCCAATAAATTTATTGAAAGTCTGTTTTCATGTCATTTAATGGTGGTGGATGGTGTGTTTTATTGGCTGTAGTTCACGGTTTCCTCAATCCCTGTTGAGACCTGTAGGTCTTTTGGACATACCATTCAGCTTTTAATGAGCCTTCTTAAGAGCTTGGAACGAACATTTTGTATAGTTTAGGCATTTGATTTTGATATTGTGCCCCAGATTTCGATGCCATTAATAAGCAATGGTTTTATACTAGTAGAGGAGAAGCTTATTTCTTAGTAAGCTTAGTTTTGAAATGTACCACATGAGCCAACTCATCATAGATAGATTGTGGTTCAGGTTCCAGGTCAAATGCCTATCAAGTGTCAATCCGAGGTACTTGGCTTAGGTGTAAATGGGTATGTTGTTCCCATCTAGCTGGACCGGCGGACTGGATGTATGCCTAAACATGAAGGTGACACCAATTTTCAACAAAATTGATGAGGTAGCGGATGGGCAGGAGGGCTGTGTCATGCAGCGTATATCGTTATAAATATGCTGTCATTGCTTAGAGTTGGAAGGACAGAATTAATTGGTTTTAACACACTGCCTTGTGGCACTCCGGCTCTAATTTGTTATACACACACACACACACACTCATATGTCCGAACCTCACTTGTCACAACATAAAAAGTTCTCTTGTCAAGGTAAGACTTGATGACCAAATTACTATTTGGTGCTGGGTGCCATACTACTTTGTCAATATTCTTTGTATGCTAGAAGTATATGTTAGACCACTGCTCCGGTATTTCAAGAAATCTCCTGAATCTTATCTTATGGGGATAAGGGATCATGCGTTCGTCTATCGTCCAATAGCAGGAGGAGTGTCATGTATTCACAATGGCTAGTAGGCTAAATGGAGCATGATTTCTGGTGTTTTGGTTTACCTGGTTTGTCAATCATGATGACCATAGCGTCTCAGCGCAAAGAATGAAACGCATACACATGTATTTGTTTTAAATATTATGAATTTATTTATTAAATATTTTCTTTTGTTCTCTTTTTATCAAATCTAATTGTAAAACTTCTTTTACTATATTTTTGCAATAAATAAAATTGTATGAATCCAAATTCCATTACAATTTATTATAATTATTGTATTATACTCATTACATATATGTATTTTGGTTTGTATGAATTTATTTAAATTTTTTATTTTTTTTTTTTTTGTGTAAGAATATTGTCCTTTTCTTTTCATTTGTTTAATTTTATTTTATTTTTAGTTCTACTACACTATAAAGAGGAAAAGAAGAGCATTTCATCATTCTTTCCACATCTCAGATATCCCATATACCGTATAGTAGTAGGTATATTTATGTACATATGTACTTCGTGTATGTATGTACTTATGTAATTTTTAACTTCCTTTAAACGGCGGCGGCGGCGGTGACGGCGGGTATAGTGGAAGAGGAAAGATAAGTGATTAACTTAGGGCTTTAAATGAAAATACACGTATCTGAAAAAAAAAGAAAAAAATCCAGAAAACTGAAAACTAAATTTTTTAAAATCAAAAACCACAACAACTGAAATGGAAAACCAAACTACAAAATTTTAAATAAACTATAGTTCCCGGCGTGTTTTGCTACACCCCCTGCATAATGTTAAAGTGTGATCTTGTTCTTGTCATAATTGGTTAACGCCATCATTGGCGACCTGACTGATTTTAAAATATATATGTCCCTAAGCTTTATATGCAAAGTTTTATTCATCAATTTATCTACAACAGCGGGTCCAAAAATATACAAAAACTTTCTCCATGAAAAAATACACATATGTATGTGCCAATTTTCATGGTAATCAATCACCGCCGTCAAACTAACTTTCTCTTCCATTTTTATATACATAAGAAGAAGATTATAAAGAGAAAGGTATCAGAATCCAAAACAAAATCCAAATCATAGTCACTGTGTATTATTCTTTTATAATTTCTAGAAAATATTTTCCCATTTAGTGGGTGAGTTTTTCTTAATTTGATAAATACGTAATACGTAATAATTTTATAAAGAATTAATAGTTTTCACTTATAAATTTATAAATGGGCATTGAGCAAAATGTGGTAAATTCGATTCTGCATCAACTTCACATTATGATTTAGTTGAGATTTGTGTGTAACGGCTGTGGAACTGGGCATCTACTACGCATATAAAGTTGATAGATAGAAGCTTAAGTTTTTTTTTTTTTTTTTTAAGGATTTTCAAGAACTATTTATCTCTAAAATTAAAGTGAGTAGTGAGTGGGGACGGGACTCATCTATATTTCTTTTATTTAAGGTTTTATGTTCCCATGAGAAGTTGTACAGAATCTGTACTTAATTCATGTATTACTACTATATGCCATGTTTTATAAAATATCCTTTCATCATATCTCAGAGATACAAAGACCATTGACTCATCATCATGGATGGTCTGTCTCTATAAGTAGTATACTTCTATCACCATCATCTATCAAGCATGTGCCAGAAATCGAAGACGGTTTTTATGCCGATTAATTTCTATTTCTTTATAGTTGTACAAGAAAAACCGGAGATTCAATTTTTCGAACTTAGATGTTTAATATGTAAATTTAAACTGAAAACAACTGAAATGTTGAATTCTTTAAATACAGATTACCGAGCTATAAGCAATAAGCTACAGTTTTTGTTATTTTATTTTTTTTATAACTTCAATGAAGGGACAATTTAACCAAACCGTATTTATAAACGCCAGAGATTTCAAAACCATCGAAAGAGATTTCTGGCACCAGAGAATTGTAATTAGGCTCATTGGCGTAACAATAAGGTGGCCCCCAGCTGGAGCAACCAGAACCAAATGAATAATTTTTTGATGTGGAAAAATTTACATTCAAATGAAACGGTTTGTGATCGGAAACGGACACTGAAAACCTAAAGGCCCCTTCTTAAGAGACAGTGACAATAGATCTTTCTTTGGAAAATACATATTATTATATTGCTTCTAAGTCTTGGGTAAAACTAGAATGTAGTAGTGGCTTCATAAACTCATAAGAGATATTGAGCCAGATCAGTAAAAGGGGTTACAGAAAAGCAAACTTTTCTTTAGGAAGAGTAAAGGAATAAGCAGCAAACTTTGGTTGAGCTTCTTTACATTGAGGGAAGACCCCATCCGATGAATTTGCCACGGGTCCCCAATGGTGTAGTTACGCCACTGATTAGATTGATATGGGGGGTTGAAAGAGATTTGTGGCACATGCCTGTAAAACTCTTTATTAAGTTTATTTAAACCGTCCGCTCAGCTCATGTGATAAAAATATTGGCGTCTAATGGATCAATTACTGATCTAATTCTCTAATGGCTTTATATGCTCTTATTAGAAGTTATACAGTTAGGTGTACAAGTTCCTGTATCTCGAGGTTATACAAAATACTTATGGAATTATGGATCGATTCACGACCATCACCATCATTCATTATTGATTCGTCTACTAGTTTGTATACTTTTTTTCAGGTTGGTTGTTTACAATTAAACATTCTCTCACGAGAGACAACAATATCATTAAATCATGAATGTATCTATAAGAATCCTCTCTTCTCACAACATTAGATGGATGGGCTTATCATACATACATATAATAGCCGCCCCAACGTTGAAGTTGTATATGTAGGTACATACACTGCCCGACAACCGATTAGCACACAATATGTTTCTTGTCTTCAGCTTTAAAGATGAATTTTTCAATTCAATTAAGTTTATTAAATTATGCACGAGAAGAAATAATAATAAGGATATTAACTTTATTAATAACATTTTAAATGAATTTTAACGAATTTAACATAAGAAAAATCGAAACGGCCAGCTGTTAAATCTCGATAGAACCTCAATAAGCAAGACCATAAACGTACTAACGGGCCATTGCGTCATAGACAAACATCCTGGCAGAGTCGGGCTTCCTCATTACGATTTCTGCCGCAGCTGAGGCCAGTGTCCATCCCTCGCCAGAAGAAGATGGAACCACCTAGGCTCTGGGTTTCTCTCCAGCTTAACCGAACTATCATTCCTACCAATCAGGAATACAAATAGTTCTCCGCATCGTACTAAGGTGCCGTGTCAATTCTTTGCTGGTATGACAATGGGCCATACTCTTTTTTGTGCCTAAGTGAGCCTCTCGTCTGAAGGCTGCCACTTAACATAAGAAATTGGCTTTTAATCCTTCAAAAATGAAAAAAATACTATATTAAACGCAGCTGTTAAGTTATTTCCTCATTCTAAAGTAATGAGCATACCCATGGGGAAGATATGAAAGGTCGGCCTTCTTCTGTAATTACAGCGGCTGACAAGCGAATTATTTTGAGGCATGCGTCTATTTTTTACGACTCAGCCGGCAAAATTAAAGAATAAACTGGTGTTAAAGTGTGAAGAATTATTTTGAACGTCTAGAAAATAAAAAAAACACCACTAAGCCAACTTCGAAAGATGTAACGGCTCGATTTCTGTCGATCGAATATGGCCTGGATCAGGGAGTGGAAGCGTTTAGTCTTTTCGGATGAAAAAATTCAATGCTATGCTTATTACATTCATTATATTAGAAAGGAAGAGCACTCTTTAGATCGACCGCACAGCCGTGCCGGTGATGTCATGATATGAGGAGCTATTACATACTTTGGCACCATAGAACTGCAGTTTCTAACTAGTCGTATGAATGTCACAGTATTCAATGGTGTACTAAAAACGGCTTTCCTTGCAATCAAGGATATTTTTGGACCATTGGAATGGAAGTTTCAGCAGCATAATCTATGCACACGGCCAGGGTCGTAAAGCTTTGGTTTGAGACCCAAAACGTGTCTTTGCTTACTTGGCCGCCATACTAATATTAAGGAAAATATTTGGAGATGGTAAGCAACCAAAGTGTACGACTCCAGGAGGCAATACTTAACTTAAGCGGAACTCATTCAAAGAATAGAAATTGCCAAATTACATAAAAATCGTATATGACTCCTAACCCAATAGGATATATAGGAAGCATGGTGGCACAACACATCTTTAATTCTTTTATAAATAAATTGAAAAAAATAAAATTAATTTGGGGTGTTTGTGCCATGCTTATGTTATTCGGCATTATAAAAATAAAGTTAAGTTATGTTCGTTAAAATTCATTTAAAATGTTATTAATAAAGCTAATATCCTAACTATTAGTTCTTCTCGTGTATAATTTCATAAACATTATTGACAAAAAAAAATGCATCTTAAAAGCTTTATTCGTTTGGCTGATATTAGGCTTCAAAGACAAGAAGCATAGGGTGTGCTAATCGATTGTCGGGCATTGTACATAGATTCTAGTAGTTCCAGCTAAAGTATTATGTTGTGGAACTCGAAAGTTCACTATTTTTATTTGATGCTATCGTCCGATCCGATTGGATCTTTTTCACAAAAAATTGAATTTCATTTGTTTATTTTTTTTTTATTTTTTAATTTTAAATTTTATTTTGTTTGTTTATTGTATTTTTGTTGTTTTTTTTTTGTGTTTGACTGCAAATCATAATAATAATAAATTATATTATAAAAAAAATTATAACAATACAACACATTATGTAATTAATTAATTATTAATTTAATTTATGAATTTTTTTCATTTTCATATTTTGTTTTTTGTGTTCTAGTTGTTGTTGTTGTTGTTGTGGTAAATTAAAAATATAAACAAAAAAAAATTATAATTAAAATTATTTAATTAAAATTTAATTTATTGTTAATTGTTTGTTTTTTAGAGGGATGCGGGTATGTTGTTACTCGTGTTATTGGTGTTGGTGTTGTTGTAATTAGTTGCAGCAGTTTCTTCTTCGTCCCAATGTCCTTCCTTTTAATTAATTAAGTATCCACCATGGGGGGCGGGGATGACGATGATTATTTGGTTGTTTCTTTTGTCTTAAATTTCAAATTAAGTAGGTAAATAAAAACTAAACTATTGGATGCAGATTGTAGTATCCAAATAGGGCAAGGGAACTTAGAAGGTAGACAGATGGATGGATGGATGGATGAATGGATGGACAGCAACAAAGTCAGTCCTTCCGTGATTTTGTTGTTCATCATTTGTTTTGTTTTGTTATGTTTTAAGTAAAAGCGGCGCTTCATCCTCTCTCTGTTGATTTTGTGGGATGTTGTGTGTCTTCAAGTTCTCCACTCTCTTCCTTCCTCCTTTTAGTGTCCTCTCCTCCAATAGTCTACAATATTATTGTTCTCCATTCTCATCCTCATCGTCGTCATATTTTCCCATTTAATTTCTTGGTTTTTTTTTTTTTTTTTTGGTAATATATGGTATATTTTATGTGTGTGGGTGTGTATGTGTGTGTTTTTATTAATTTTTTCCTTTTGCTACTTCTACTACTTCTAAATTAATTTCTTCATCACTCATCACTCCCTCTAAAGTTCTATTCTCTTCTCTTCTTTTCTTAAACCATTCTCATCTCTGATCTTCATCATTATCTTTTAATTATTATCTTCATCATTATTATTTTAAACTTTAAGCTTACTACATCATCATCATCATCATCCTTACCATCTTTTGGTTGTTTGTTGTTATTTGATTTGATTTGATTTAATTTATTTCTTAACCAATTTCTCCAGGGCATCGGTTGAGAATGATTTTGGTCGCTCAATTGGCAAACCGAGTGCACGATCCCAAACGAGTGAGGCGAGCACACCAAGGGCACGGGAAACACCAAAGAGAACGGTGTAATAGTTCATTTCCTTCATGCCATAATATTGCAACAAGACACCAGAGTGGGCATCTACATTGGGCCATGGGTTCTTGACCTTGCCGGTTTCAGTGAGAATTGGTGGCACAACTTTGTAGATCTTCGATACCAATTGGAAGAGCTCATCATCGGGCAGATGTTTAAGAGCAAACTCACGTTGGCAGGTGTAACGTGGATCAGTTTTACGGAGCACAGCATGACCATAACCAGGAACAACCTATATCAATCAATCAATCAATCGATCAAGAAAAGAAAACAATGAAACCATGTTGTAGTTTTTAAAGTTAATAGCATTTGTCATACCTGTCCCGATTTCAATGTCTTCCAGATGTAATCCTTTAATTGTTCCTCACTTGGATTGTTGCCAGCCTCTTTTTGTAGTTTACGCAACCAAACCAAGACTTCTTGATTGGCCAAACCGTGCAATGGACCAGCCAAACCATTCATACCAGCAGCAAATGACAAGTAGGGATCACTCAAGGCTGAGCCAACCAAATGTACGGTGTGGGCTGAGACATTGCCACCCTCGTGATCACTGTGAATGGTCAAGTAGAGGCGCATCAATTCGGTGAATTCCTGATTATCATAGCCCAACATCTTGACGAAGTTAGCCGACCAATCGAGACTGGAATCAATGGAACGGGATCCCTTGCCATTGCGGTAAGTATTGCAATAGATGGTGGCAGCAACAACTGGCAGTTTAGCAATCAAGTCCATGCTATCCTCGTACACATATTCCCAGTACTTGCTCTTGTGTACACCCTCTGAGTAGGCCTTAGCGTATTTGCTGTCGTGATTGAGGGCAGTGATGGCCGCCGAGAATTGCGACATTGGATGCAATGTTGTTGGCATATTGTTCAACATTGTGACAACATGTTGTGGCAGTGCAGCACGTTCGGCCCATTCCCGGGACAATTGTTTCACTTGTGCCTTTGTTGGCACCTCACCGGTCAACAACAACCAAAAGAGACCCTCAGGCAATGGCTCAGAACCACCATCGGCAGCTGGTAAAACTTTCTGGCATTCAGGAATTGAAAGACCACGGAAACGAATACCTTCGTCAGCATCTAAAACTGATGTCTCTGTAACCAAAGCCTTAATGCCACGCATGCCACCATACATCTAATGGGCGAAAAGTACATAAGAAGACCAAGAAAAAATTATGATTATTAGATTTTTTGAATGAAAATTTAACGTTTACATATATGCAAGTTTCTAGTACTACTGACGGGCAACAAACATGATTGATGGACAAAAAACAATTATTGTAGCTGCCTCTTGAATACTACAATACATGAAATTTTTAGATAACCGTAAAGAGAGTAGGTCTCACTTACATTGAAAATCAGTTAGTAGGATGACTGAGGATTCACACTTCATCGCTCGTTTAAATACATACACTTATGTCTATCAAATATTTGACCGATTGGTTTTAAAATTTGTTTTTGTGTGTTCCACATTATGGTAACAGTAAAGTTCCGTTTGCTGCTTCTCTATGATATTAAAAATGTGAAGGAAGGTAGTCTGAAAACTGGGCCACCAAGCTATTGTCTTGGTATTTGTATGGTTAACATACTATTAGCAATCGGGGAGCTCTGATCCCACGTTATACAATGCATCAAATCAAATCATGTAGCTGATAAAGACATAGGAAAATTTCGACCGTTCTCTATTAAAATTTATTGCATTAAGGATTCAATTGCCAACTTAGGTGACTCAGTGGGTACCTGATAAAGCCGTTAAGAATCCAAGACAAATACTAAACCTAAAACCAGTCCAAATCAGGCATCACAATGGAACATAAGATTTCTGGATAAAATCGCCTCCTCATCTATTCTATTCTACGCAAATGAATTCCTTCTCTTTAAGAGTAACACATTAACACATTCGTTACAGAGGGGTTGGTCAATATAGACCACACATTAATTTTATAAATACTTATGTCGTAATATAATTCATTCTCTTCACTAGCTGTTTCAGCATAATGACATACATATGTACATACATATATCATTGATAGAATCTCATGAAAATAATATATTTATAATATTTTTTTTTTTTATTAGATGACTATGACTGTCATAACAACTGGACATTGTCTCCCGCTAAATTGGGAGTAAAGCTATAAATTGAGTGGACAATGGAACCTCTGTCTCTTTCAGTCATTCAGACACTTTCTCTGCTCCTACAATTCAGCGATATGGACAATTAGATTTAGAACTATTGGTTCATACTACTTTAATTAACTTTACTAACTACCTGAAAACCATAGACGGAAGACAAGTTTCTTTAACAGTTTCGCATACATAACTTTGTTCGAGTTGATTCTCTGGGAAATAAGATAATTTGTTACAATGGAACTTAACACAAAGGACCATTATTGGTCTATGTCAGATCTCTTGATCAGCCAAGCAAACCTACAATGGAACTTGAAGACCAGAAAGGCATGGACGGACATCAGGTGTTTTTGGTTCAGGTTCCTTGTTTCCTATTTCCTGTATTCGAGTGGTTGCTTCTCTAGGAGAATAAGACATTTTGTTACAATAGAACTTAAAGATGTGAAAGGCATGGACGGACATCAGGTGTCTTTGATTCAGGTTCCTTGTTTCCCATTTCCCATATTCGGGTGGTTGCTTCTCTAGGAGAATAAGACATTTTGTTAAAATGGAACTTGAAGACCTGAAAGGCATGTTCGGAAATCAGGTGTCTTTGCTTCAGGTTGCTTGTTTCCTGTTTCCTGTATTCGGGTGTTTAGTTCTCTAAGAGGAATTGGACAATTTGTTACATTAGTACTTGACGAGTTGAAAGGCATGGACGGACATCAGGTGTTTTTGGTTCAGGTTCCTTGTTTCTTATTTCCCGTATTCGGGTGGTTGCTTCTCTAGAAGAATAAGACACTTTGATACAATGGAACTTGACGAGTTGAAAGACATGGACGTACATCAGGTGTCTTTGGTTCAGGTTCCTTGTTTCCTGTTCCCTATGTTCGGGTGGTTAGTACTCTAGGAGGAATTGGACAATTAGAACTTGACGAGTTAAAAGGCATGGACGGACATCAGGTGTTTTTAGTTCAGGTTCCTTGTTTCCTAATTCCCGTATTCGGGTGGTTGCTTCTCTAGAAGAATAAGACACTTTGATACAATGGAACTTGACGAGTTGAAAGACATGGACGTACATCAGGTGTCTTTGGTTCAGGTTCCTTGTTTCCTGTTCCCTATGTTCGGGTGGTTGGTACTCTAGGAGGAATTGGACAATTTGTTACAATGTTTCGCTACAACATCTAACTCACCCAACCCAACCTAACCTAACCTAACCTAAGGTTTTTCTTTGATGTAAACAACATCATCAATATACTATGTATATTGCTGTACTCATAACAGCAATTATTGTATAATCAGCTTGCATCGCATACACTAAGTATGTATATGTATCTATGTATGTAGTACCTAGTATATCTTTGAATATAAATAAATAGACATACGATGAATGTGGAAAAGAAGAGCGTTGTTTTTTTTTTCCTTCTTTCTTTAATTCTTTTTTTAATTTTCATTAGGTTTTTGTTTCTAATTCACATTGCATGACATTAACATAAAACAAAAACGGAAGAAAGAAATGAAGAAAGAAAGAAAAAAAAAACACTTGCGCAAAGCTTTTATTATTTAACCAATTGGCAAAATGCCATTCAATTTTTTTTTTATTTTTGCTTTTGCTTTCTATTTTTTTTCCTTTCTTTTTTGTTTTTAGTGTTTTTTATTTCTTCCCCTTTCTGATTTTCTTAAAATACAATATTTAAACAAAAACAACAACAATTGAGTATGCGTGCAAATGTCAAAAAGTCAAATGAAAATGTGAATTAGAATTTCCCAATTGGAGGAATGGGGGAGCGAAGAGAATACATACATATGTATGTACAAGGCGACTCACTTATAGGTAGTAAAAGAAACACGCAACAGGAAATGTACGAGAATGTAAACAACATGACATTATCATTTCGATTTTTGTATACTTGATATACATAGGTACATATATATGCATATGTATGTACACTACAATACTACACACACATATGTAACTTTGTCATATTGTTTGACCATGTATAGGAGATGAGACCCAACCCCTACACCCAAAGATCATCATCTTATCTTACCCTCCTCCATATCTGTATATCAGTTTGAATGCAAACAAGCCTAGAGAGGTGTGACAAACACTCGAATACCCAATTGATTTGCAGGTATGTAGAACCAAAGAAATATTCTTTAATAACCAAAGATTGGCAATTTAAGAAAATTAGATGCAATAGAGGAGGAGTGCTTGCTATCATAACAATTTCCTACAACTTAAGTTTGTCAAGTTTATAGAATAAGGAAAGTTAAGAAAGTTAGTGTTCGATCATATGTGTAAGGTCGAGTTTCATTTCATAATAATATAGTACATAGTCGAATTGACCTGCGTTTGATCTTGTCAAGTAACTAGAGCCAGATTTACCGGCCCCATGGTCCCCATACATTGAGGGATTCAATAGTATAAAGAAATGGAGTTCGGAGAAATCATGAATGATTTTGCCTCTAGAAACGCATGTAAAGTGTCTTTCACTTAAAGCTAGTAAGCGCCCATGAACTGTTCCTCATTGCTCATCACTCGTTAGAAAAGTAATTTTTAAAAGTTAAGTATATGTGTGTACCTCCCATACAAACCCAAACTTAAAACAATGTTCTTATTAGAAAAAGTTTTTTGTTTTTGACTTATTGAACTGAAATTTACAAACCCTTACAAACCCAAATTTAAAAAAACTACATACAATACTGTATAGTGCCACTTAAACTGTGTTCTTTGTTGATACTCAAACTGTAACAAAGAGAAAATAGTGATGCTTGCTAAGAAAGGAAGCATATTTGATATCTGGCACTGGTTCGGCAGCCCGGAGGAGCGTGAAGAGTATTACATTTTTGGTATAATGAAAGGGCCTCAACTTTCTTTATTGTCCCAGACCCCAACATCCCTCCATTCGGAGTAACGTTATGTTAATATTAATAATAACTCGGTTATTCAAAACCTTAATTCATCAATTTCTCCCTTAATTACAAGTTGCAATATTACTGGAAGTGGGACATCATCTTGTATTGCATAACAACTTATGTCAGCTTATTTTTTTAAGGACTATCACCAGTCCAATATGCACATCCCGATTGTAGACACTGATCCATTATCAAAAATGGACTTTTTCAATTATTATTATTATAATAATTTTTTTAAATCAAATGAGAATACTATTGCATCAGTGGGTTGGGGTCGTTCTATTGATTAAGGAAAATCTGGAATTTTCATCTAAATGTTTATGCAATGAGGCAACTATACTGCGAAATTGAAATCACTATGCCCCATGTTGTATCCCTCCATCATTAGGAATGCTCAACACCACCACCATATCCTTCTAAGGCAATTTTTGAATTTATTTCTTTAATACTTCAAATAATTGAAACCATGTCCATGTTTTTTTTTTTCTTTTTTCAAGGTAAGTAT
This sequence comes from Amiota communis, assembly GCA_037043315.1. Taxonomy (NCBI): domain Eukaryota; kingdom Metazoa; phylum Arthropoda; class Insecta; order Diptera; family Drosophilidae; genus Amiota; species Amiota communis. The sequence goes on from JBAMAV010000477.1 coordinate 575,489, forward strand.
GGAACTTGATTGGATAGATGCCCCAATTACTTACTTTTGACTATTGTAATTTATATAATTACACATATTTAATGTAAATCAATTTTACAAATCATTATTTTTGATTTGACATCATCTAGGGAAGTACATACTCGTATGTATAATATGTAGTAGTAGTAAGTAATTGTAGTAAATAGTAATGTATAAACAAAGTAATAGTAGTTGTGTAGGTAGTGGTAGTTGTATAAGTAGTACTACTACATAGAGCAATGTAATTTTTTTTGTACTATTATGTATTATTATTTTCAATTATCTTCTCTCCAATTGTTTCCCATGAATTTCATTGAATTGTTCTTGTTGATTTATATCAAAATGCAAAACTATTCTTCTCTTGATACCAAAGAAATTGATTATGATCATTCGATGCGATACGATACTATCGATACAACACAATATTACTTTATTACCATTTAAATATTTTATTAACATCTTTTTTTTTATTTATTTAATAACGACACTATTACCCCGTTTATAAGACACCCGAAACGGTTTGCACTGATATCAGTCTGACTCAGAATTATAAATTGATTTTCAATTCGTTCTGGACTCGCGAAGCGACTTCAACAGCGCACATTTCAAACACATCGTTATTTTCCGGAACCGTATTTATGTGTCTTATAAATGCAAAGCTTATTGCAAACATGCTGTTCGGAAAATTTTATTTTGTTGCTATATGTTGTAGTTATTTTCTTTTATTGTCATTTTCTCAATGATTTTGTGAATTATAGATTTAAAAATCTTTGCAAAATCTTATTAAAAATCAGGATAAAGATTGTACATTGATCATTTGGCAATATATGGCAACTTCAACAAACACATAATCGTTTTCAACAAGAGCACAAGACGTCGCACGCATAAATAACTAAACAAAAACTGTTCTGAGTCAGGCTGATATCAGTGCAAACCGTTTCGGGTGTCCTATAAACGGGGTATATGTATCTTCCATGTGTTCTGGATTGAAATTAAAACCAAAATCTAATTTAAGCTTCTAAGCTTAAGACATTAGTTAAAGAGTAGAACAAAGAGAAGAAAATGATAAAGAAGTGGCTTAACTCCTCCCACCTAATTATCAATCGTCACCGATTGAATCTGTAGTCAACCCACTGACTCAATTACAATTATCGAATGCCTATTAACTTTTACTATTTCCCCCTTATAACGCTTAGATAATTTAGTCCCTAATCTTTTATTCTGCCTAACATAAACTTGCTGACCTGGTTGATATTCTTTCGGCTCCAACCTATTATCCCTATTGTGATATGCTATGTCCTTTTGCTGGCTATCCAAAGAGGTTATTTTGCCTAGATCTTTCATAATCATCGGATCCAAAAATTTGCTACTCTACCAAAAAATAAATCTATAGGTCTTTTGTTTGTCGTATAGTGTATTGAATATATTATATTCATTTACTGCAATGGATATTTTTGTTTCAAACACCTCATTATTTCTGAAAGGGTTGAATGAAATCGTTCCACCAGGCCATTCACCTCAGTTTTATAAGGTGTTGTCATACAAATTTTAATTTATATGTTGTTTTTAATCATGAATCGGATTGTTTGAGAGTTAAATGCCTTCTCGTTGTCGAACACAACAGATTTTGGCACACCAAAATAAAAAAGAATTTTCCTCTTAACGGTTTCCTGAAATCCTCGACACTTTTGCCATCTATTCTTCTATTTGCCGTATGTACTATATAATCATTAGTTGCAAAAATATCTATATGAAGAGTATGTCCTGGGAAAGTTAGCATTGGTGTTAAACGCAATTGTTGCTCATTCGTGACACATTTCTTTTATTTTCCTCGACATTGAGGGGTAAAAATAGTTTTCCAAAATTTAAAGTCTATTCTCCATATCGCTTCTGTGAGCCCTTCTATGCGTTTCGACAATAATTTTCTCTTGCTCCTCTCCGACACAAAATTTTGGGAAATTCGAACTTTATAATTATGAAAACGATCTGAATAAAAGGACTGAATTTTTAGAAATCAACATCAGACGTTCTTTTGCCTAGCAGACTTATGCTGTTAGGTCATTGGCATGATTACTACTGATTTCAACACTGAATTAGTTATTTCACAATATAAGTATGTACATATATGAACCACTTACCATATCAATGGTGGTTTCACCCATTTTGGTAGCACCATGTTGCTTCCTGAAGTTCTTGACACGCTCCTGTTCAGCGGGAATCTTAGCGGCAAGGACTTCACGGAGACTTGCATTCGATGATAGGAATCGAACATATGTCGCAACAGCGGCATTGAGCTTCTGCAAAAAACAAAACAAATATTCATTAATAAGGGTTTTCACTCTTTCTACAATACTACAAACTATGTACAATCTTTCTCTTTCTGCCTCTTAGATTTTCCTATTTTATAATGATTTTGAACTTAAATTATTTCGTGTGTATTTTAGAAGTTAATCTAGAGAAACTTTTATAACTTTAGTAGATATACTAAATATACTTTTTTCGCATTCCCCCCCTCCCCTTTATCTAATGATTAATCAATTACATCATCATCGTCATCACAATGAAATCTCATAGATTAATCAGCAATTTTTCATTGAACGCTGTCATTGTCATTGAGTTGTACTTCAAATGAATTTCAATACAAAAACAAAAAATCCCATAAAATACATAACACGATTTCCATTATTACAATACCCATGTACAAATTTCTATACCAATTATTGTAATAGGCAACAATGGAAAGCAAACTATTTACAAAGCAGGCAGGCAGGCGGACTTTATTGAATAGTGCAGTAGACTCACCGTCCGATCAATTGGACGGCTGGACATAACGCCATGAAGAGGATAGCAAGGAACAGTAATTGCATCTTTATAGCTTCACCTGTCCGAATGTCACCTCTCTGTGACATCAGCACCGGCTACCACCTAGCCTAACTTTACCTTATTCTGTGAATCTTAAACTTTAGTAAGCTTGTATGTAAGTAATTTAGAATTGTTTTAGCCTTTGCCCATAATCAACATTGTTAGTAGCTAAGTCGTAATATGTTTTGGAACTAGTTGACCTGGGCAGACGTTTTCCTATCTTCTATGTAGATCGTCTATTATTTTATGGGACAGGCAAAGAAAAACCAGAAAGAAGGCTATCATTAGCTATGCTAAATATGTAATTCTCTTCACGCTCCTCCGGGTTGCATCCAACCTTCCTTCCTTAGCATCACTACAATATATACTCTCTGTAACAGTTTGAGTATCAACAAAGAACACAGTTTGAGAGTCAAATATGAGCACAGTTTACTCTTTACAAGTTTGTCATATAATTTGGGTTTGTATGGGAGGTACCCCACCTGGTAACCCTAGGATCATGAAATTTACATAATTGATGAATATCGATCAGAAACTTATAGCGTCCAAATTTCAGTTCAATAATTTAATAAATAAAAAACTTGGATTTGTATGGGAGGTACCCCCCTAGTGGTCCGATTCGGCTGATTCCGACAAATGTCCCAGTGTATGGTAAAAAGAAACCCATTATAAAATCACGACAATTAGTCAAGGAAGCAGTTTAAGCTGGTTTCAATTTACTACTTTGAACATAAAACTGATTACATAGAACAGCAACAACAACACAGCAACAGCAACAGAAGACCCAGAAGAAGAGGAAAAAGAAACAACTTTGAACTTGCAATACGAAATTTTGCTTATTTGACTTTATCTCCCTCTGCATACTCAACTGACAAATTACCCATGCAAGCGGCAGCACGGCAGCAGCAGAATTGCCAGACAAATGTGACACGCGTACGCACACAAAGAAATCATCATACATGTGCAGAGTGGAGAGAACGCGTGCTAAGAGAAAAACCAATAGACGACTTTGTTGCCGCTGCCAACGCCACTGACCCCACTCTCACACTCGTACACATACTAAATAAGCATCTATCTAACTAAACTAAACCAAACCAAACAAAAAAAGCAACACGCAACATGCAAAGTGCGAAGTGCGAGCAAATTATAGCAAAAAACTTAGTTTAGCTTATCTTATTAGACAAAATAAAACAACAACAAAAAACATACTTGCGGCTCAGCTTAGCGCTTAAGCTCAGACAGACATCCGAGAGAATAACGACAAGTGTTTACTAGTAACACAGTTATAATGACAGACACAGAGAGAGAGGAAGAGAGAGAGTTTTAAGCAAGGTTGTTCTGCTGCTCTCTAAGTTCCGTTCCGCATTGTATGAACTAAACTAACAATTGAAATATGTATGTATGTATGTAATTTTTGTTGCTACGTGATCGCAATCTTTGCACCACCACCACCGCCATCATCAAAGCATCATCATCAGTAACAACACCATACATTATACACCACACACACCATTCAGTATAAATGGCATGAAGAGCAGACAAAGAGTTTTTTTTAAACAAAAACCTGATTTAAATACTTAAATACACACATACATAGCACATGTCATGTGTATGTTATAATCCTCCTCCCCCCTCTCACACTGACACTCACTGTCTATTGCCTTTTTTTTTTTTTTGTTTCTGTTTTTTCTTTTATGTTATGTTTTTGAGTAGGTCAACAAATTGAATTAGCCAATACGTTGAACTTCTCAAATGAATGAACGCATGCTGTCAACGTTTTTGACCTAATAAAACACGTACATGCATACATGTGTATGTAAGTAAATGGGCTCTCTCATTCTCTTAAACTTTTACTCTCATCAGATCACTGACTCAATCACTCAGTCATTGTAACTCCTGTTTTCCTGTGCTTTTATAGGCAAAGGCTGGCAAACTTGAACATGCAAGTTAAGCTGACCACCATCATCATACATTATTCTATCCAATTTGTTGTCCAATTTGAGGTTTGAGCTTTTGTATTAGTCAATTTGAAGTAAGAATATGATGGTATTGGTGGATGGAAGAAAGGTATCAAGATATAAGTAGAGTAAAACTAAGTTTTATGTCAATTACCTTTTTTTATGTTGAACATTTTATTGGACAAAAATAAACCTCAAATTTAACGGATATAACAAATTTATGTGACAATATGTACAGAGCTTGACAGATGCTTCTCCTGGAGATATTTATAGCCAAAGCAGCAGCTAGCCTATTGACATGAGACTTTAGCCGGTCATTATACCGGTTTTTGTGCAAGTTTATCTGCTCATAAACAGAGAGGATTCTCAGGTCTGTGGATATCACATCATTACAAACGTACCAAGGAGCGTTAACTATCTGACGGAGGGTAGAGTTCTGGATCTTCTGTATAAGGCATATATTAGAGTCGGCTGCGGTGCCCCAGAGGGGAATCCCATAAGCCCAGGTCGGGACCACTATTGCCTTATAGATAGTAAGTTTGTTGCTCAGGCTAAGTTGTTTCCTCGGCCGAATGAGCCAGTTCAGCTTCTTCACTTTTTATGCGAAAAGTTGCAGCAGTTTTGACAATGTTTGCGCCAGGTAAGCCTCCTGTCCAAGATCATATCCAGGTAGCGGGCTGAGCCCTCCTGAGTTATAACCGAGTTATGCAGCAAGACGTTTGGACAGGAGACTCTCTTAAGCGCAAACGTGCAGTGCTGCGACTTTTCACTGTTAACCGCGATGTTCCAGCGGTCTGCCCACCTACTGAAACTATTTCAGAAGCCTCACTGGCACTGGAAGAGCTGGCAATAAAAGCTGTGTCATCAGCGTATGTGGCTAGCAATGTATTATCAGCATCTAGGGCTGGTGTAGAGTGTGTACAAGACAGGTCCAAGAACACTGCTTTGAGGTACTTCATCAACATTTGCTAGTGAACAGCACCACACACGGCGAAAAAGAACGCCAACACGAGCAGACCGATCGTACATGTTTGTCGTGTATGGCCAGTTGAATAGGCCAAGTGTGTATGTTTTTTTGTTATTGAATATTAATTTTCTTTTAGAAAAACCCGGAGAAATTATTGCGGACCGGGCGCTCTGGAGGTAGAACAATATTCCCGGTGACTCCCGGGCATTTCGGGAGGGTTGGAAACCCTACATACCATACAGCTGAAGGCGTACCACTGACAGAGAGTACCATATTTCATCATCTATGAGCTACAAATAGAACTAAATGAACAAATTGGTTGGTAGTATGGTGTATGATGGCGAATTCCAGTCAAATAAATTGTAGAAACATATTCCACTGTCTATGACCAGCATTAGACGACGATAGACAACAGGCAGCAGACAGCAGACAAAGGTTTCTCGTCATCATACAATAAATTGAAATGCAGCAGCAGCATTTGTATTTGTGTGTCACAGTTTGAATGAATTTAGAGTGGCGTGAAATAGGAGGGATGTGTGTAGATGACGACGGGTTGTTGTGATGCCGGACACAACAGTCGTTTATTGATTCGCTTGCACCAACAAATAAATTTGTCAAAACTGGTTTGTGTGTGAGAAAAAAATACAATACAAAATACCATACATAGTATGTATATAGGTACGTTCATTCATTGATGAAATGAAATGATTTGATGTGAATGTGAATGTGCTTTTTATTTGTTCAAGTTGCTCTTTTTTTTTTCACCTCTTTTTCTTTTTCTTTATCATCATCATTCATATTCAAAGTTGTTCTACCAGTAATAATGTAGTAGTAGTCAAAAGAAGTAGAGAATGAGAAACACACACAACTCACAACGTATGTATGATCATCATCAACAATGAAATGAAAGTGACAAGTTTAACTGATAGATAGACAGACAGACAGATAGATAGACAAACAAACTGATGGAGAAGAAAGATACGAATGATGACTGTCGTCATCAATAAGACAAGTCAAGTCAAGACAAGACACGATAAAAGACAGTAAGAAGTTAAGTGAATTGAATTATATTGAATTAAATAATAAAAACACACAACACAACACAACACACAAAATGCAATTTTCTTGTTGAACTTACTCACATTCAAATTTAATTTAATTCAATTCAATTGTTTCTACAATACAATATTTGCATTATTAATTTATGCAAGCGCCACAAACGACAACGACAACAACAACAACACTAACAACATTAAAGATTGACAACAATAACATCTCTCCCCTTCACCCCAGCCACATCATTCTAAGCTAAAGTCGCCGCCGCCTCCTAGTCATCAGCCATCAGCTATTGTCGTTTGTTATGTCAGATACAACAATATGTATTAGTATTGGATCGCATCACACAAAATGATTTACACCCACTCACAGTGTATGACAAAAGTATTCGTCATCGATCATAATTATGATTCATAATGCATCAAAAACAACTCGACTTATGGTGAATAGAAGACATCGTTCTAGAATTTCACACAAAAACCAAAAGTATAGAAAATTGATAGAATATCAGAATCATCACAAATCGTTTTTCAAAATTTTTATTTAAGTTATAAATTGTATAGATAGTTTTACAACACAGAAGAACAGATCTGATCTGATCTATCGTTTATCTAACGACCGACCGATCGACATCGAAAATGTTTGAATAGCATCCCCAACACAGGAACAAAGAAGTTTAATAATCGTTGAATAATCTCTCGAAAAACAGACGTGACGTGACGTGACTTGAGAGGCAACCAACAATCATGCGATTAAATACCATTGCAATTGTTTATATAGGCATTATGAATGGGTGATTGTACATAATCAATCCGACAAATTTTCAAGTCCCAAGTTTTATTCCTTGGATTTATGCTAAAAAGAAAACGACTTTGGGACCATTGTGAATTGGACTTCTTGCTTTTTTTTTTTGAGTTGGTTACTTGAAGGGTTAAGTTTCATGCGGATAATCCTGAAACTGTACAACACTTACCAAATTTTGATAAAACGTGGACAGCTTGCTGAGCTAGCAGAGGAGGGGAGGTCACTTGTATGACATATTAACTAGAACCTACCAATGTTTTACTTAAATTTCTTATAAAAAATAAATAAACATTATTTTTATTACAATCATATATGTATACTCATATCACAAGGCCTCTAGTGTTAAATACCTAGACCTTACTCTGGGTAGAGCACACAACTGGAAGAAACACATGTTCAATACAATTAGACGCAACAACTCAACCTTAAGCCCAAGCTTTTGAACTGATTACTCAGGCTTAGATTGCAGCACTCACTAAGCAATAAAGCTGGAGCTACTGCTGCTCTACAAGGTAATTCTAAGACCAATTAGAATCTATGGCATCCAGCTAGGGGGCTGCACTGCAGCCAACAACATTAACATCATACACAAGTGGTTTCAGTATAAAGTTCTTCGCACTACATTGCTACGGTCCATCATCAATGACATCGGCTTGAAAACAACATAAATGACCTCGCAGTGCAACTCCTAGACAGCACTACCATCCTTATATACTCGTATGTATCATCCGATACTACAATATTATGCAAACATCTAAATTTCGCTTGTAAATGATTCATTTGTCAAAAGTCATTTAGACAGATTTATTATTAATTTTCGATATCTATACATATACATAATAAAATTGTCGACTTAAAGTGTTTGTTTGTGCACGCATCACTTGAAAACCACTCATTGTATTCAGAATCAAATTACTGAAAAATAACTAGCTTTATTATGAGTAACATTATAGTGTTTATTTCATCAAAATCGACCTACAGAATCAAAATATATTCCATAAAAATTAAATTAAACCAAAGTCTATTAAATGTAATAATTCTGGATTTGCATAGAGGAAGCGAGCTGTGGTATTGCTGCTTCTTGAATTTTGTGTACTTTGTTCTATTATTTTCTGTAAAATATAAGGCGATCTACACATAGTAGGCAGGTGGTCAGGTCAACGTGTGCCCAGGTCAACTATTATACAACAACAATTAGCCAATCATATTAGACTTAATATTAACAACAATAAACTGACTTGCGGATGGGAGCATCTTTAATCTCTGAAGAACAAAAGTAATCTTCTGATTCTAATATATGTTTAGTAATTGAAATTTTGAACATTGTCCATCATTATTATCATCATCCATATTCATATTCATTATCTTCCAATCCGACCGAGTGACAAATACTTTTGTGGGCTACTGTAAGCTACTGCTGTTATGCATTTAAAATGAGTGTCGCCACCACCACTATTAATTTATGCTTGCTGCATATCTCCTCAATACAATAATTGAACCAAAGTGATCTGATCGATCGATCGATCGATCAGCTGTGTTAATCAGATCAGATATATCCATATATATGTATATATCCAATTCATTATAGTCATTAGTTATCAATATTTAAATGAATGAAAGTAAAATTGATTTAGTGTTGGGTCATCATCATTAATCATCATTTATAATCGTGATTATCATTATTACTACATTACTACTATTATAGTTGAAAACGATTGATTTCTTCTCTTCTTTTTTTTTTTTCTTTTATTCTCCTCTTTCATTTTACAATATGTTTTATGAAAATTGATCTTCCAGCATCGCTGCAATTGCTAAAAACATTTCAAGCGTGTAAAATCATGTGGTTAATAGATTAGGATGCCAGGGAGCTAGAGGGATGGAGTCGATGGCTTTATAATCGGATGGGGAAACAGATATCATCAATAAAATATCAAATTTAACAATTTTGTTTGATTAATTGCGCTGCGGTCTTTTCGCTTTGTGATTGTAATTCAATACCATACTTAAAATAACAAACACATAATTGCAATGAGAAAATAAGAAAAGAAGAAGGAGTGAAGTGAAGGAGGAGGTAATAACAGGTGTTAAACAACAAGAAACCACATGCTGGCTTTTCCCTCTCAGACTACATATGGATAAATCTTCTATCAAGACTATAATCCTTTTTGATTTGATTTCAAAGCCACAAACTATACCAACCAAATTCTATAAAACAAAGTTACAACTCTATGTAAACAAAAGAGTATGACGGATGGACTCAGGAAACAACAATTTTTGAACTATGAACTCTTTAAAAATAGGAAGAAGGTTGTCTTTGTTGTTATAACCTATCTCTCAATCTGATCATCATGAATGCTAATTACAGATTAGATTAGAGCATGAACAGAAAAGTAGTTATGAAAGCCTATAATTGCACTTGAGTCTGGGTCATTAGCCAACGGCTGACTGACTGACTGTTCAAGCAGTCCATGAATCAGTATCAAGATCCAATTGTAATTGTGCAGTTCATACATATCAATTGACTTAACGGTTAAAAAAAGTTGATGTAACAATATGGCAAGGCCTACATTCTCTTTGGTGTTCGTGTACCCAAAGTTAATCAGGATCAAAGCACTTAACCCTGCTCCTGGAGGTATTTGTAGCCAAAGCGGAAGCTTAACTGGTCATTACATCGGCTTGTGTGCAACTTGATCTGCTCACGGACCGAGAGGATTCGCATGTCCCTGGATAAGACATCATTACGCATGTACTTTCTGACGGAGGGCAGAGTTCTGCATTTTCTGTATGAGGTATACAGAAGGGATCACTCCTCCTCGGTAGTCTCTCAATGTCTCCTCTCTGCTGTTTTTTAACTCAATTTCTCGATAGAAATGATATCACAATAATTTGTAAAAAGTCATCATCATGTTATCATTGTGTAGATGACAAAACTCAAAACAAAAAAAAAATATGGAATACTGCAGATTTCAAGATAATTTAGATTTGCATAGATGTACATAGTCTGTACATATGTACTTGCCATATAAAATTTTATATTTTAAATATGTAGGTACTATTATTGTAGCTCAAATTTGATTATCTTATCAGAAAAGACGAGACATTTCGTACTCTTACGTACGAACTATATAAATACATAGTACACTTCACACAAATATGAAATCTACACTATTATTATTATCACTTTGTTATGATATTTGTATTGCCGCAAACCAGTCGAAATCAAAGACCCCATCATTACTTCCCATGATCGATCAACTACAAGCGGAAAATCAAAGTTCGACTATTCACTGTCTCCTAGGCAAATTAATGCCTCTCCTTTAGGCTAGAAACCAATCTATAAACAGACCTCATTCCAAATGCAAAAATTGGTTAGTTGAGTCCACTAATTAAAAGATTAAACCACCATAAGTATGTGTGACCAGGAAAGCCTCAATTTTCTATACAAGATCTCTACATAAATTCACACATAAGAGTATGTATGATTCTAAATACAGGAGGAGGAGGAGGAGAAGGTCATGATAACAAACAAATATTGTAAATTACGTGTGAGGAGGAGGAAGAAGAATGTATTTGATTTTGGTAAGACCATAAATATCTAAGTACTTATTGCATAACATTTTTTATTTTTATTTTTCTGTCTTGTGATTGCTGCTCGCAATTTCTAATTATTTATTTTTTGGACTTTGTGTCTTCTGTTTATAGCATGTCAAATCTCATGGGCTTTCTTTTGCTACTAGTATTCGCTCATGATAAGAGTTTTTTTTTTTTTTGGCTTACTACAGTCTCTGTCACACTTCCCCAAATGGAAATTGATAATGAATTTTTATAAAGATAACAACAGAACAAAAACAATTAAATAAGCATGGGGAAGCATTGGGCTGGCGGCCCAATCAGAACCAAATTTTCTTACTTTGTACAATACAATAAATGATATATACTACCATAAGTAGATTCTTTACTCAAGTAAATGATGGAAAGGAAGAACATTACATGTCAGCCATAATGATATACAATACAATATGTCAAAACTGTTCTCGTTACGGAAATTGTCTGATAATGTAACGTAACGCCATAAATTACAACAAATTACACACTGTAAAAAAAAAACTCCCAAAAAAAAAGGTTATCTTTGACTATACCAAAATTGTGATACTCTTCACACGCTCCTGTCAATGAGCACACTGAAATATTGTACTACATATTGATTTGACTTACGTTTAGGGTAAAGTCAAAGTATTCATACTGCATTGAGACCTAGAGCTATACTATTCAGTAATCCTAGGATCTTAAAAATTCATATGTTTGGTGAATATGGGTCAGATTATCTCTGTTGATAGTCAGGCGACACTCAAAGCAATGAAATCCACCACTGTAAAGTCCAAGCAGTCGTCGAGCTGATATCACTCTCTTATGGGTTCCCGGCCAAAGAAACATGGAGGGAAATGAGAAGGCTGACGAGCTAGCTCGTTATGATGCATTCTTTGATACAATATATCCTGCATTTCCGTCAGCAGGCAAACAAACGGTGGAAAGGCCTTAAATATTGCAGAGTGCCACGTGCTACCTGGCTTAGTTACAACGAAAATAGGTCATTTACACTCATCAATAGAAGACGCTCAGATACCGCAAAGCTCATAGCGGGGGTTAGCTGGTCACTGGTGTGTAGCGACTCACGCGGAGAGACTGGGTATTCCATTCAGAAGCCATTGTAGAAGCTGTGGAAACGTAGAGGAAGAGCCACTTTCTATGTCAATCCCCAGCACTGGCAAAGACTAGAAATAAGTTTCTGGGCAAATACATCATCGACAACCTCTCGGACTGTTCAGATACAAGTCCGGAGATCTTCTAAAATACCTAAATTCGACAGGTTGAAATTAGTAATACTGAATGGCTCTCTAGTGCTATCTGTAGCTCGTATTGGACTATACGAATCAGTCACGGTAACCAACCAACCAACCATGGGTCAGTTACTTACAATGTCTAAACTTCAGTTCGATAAGACAAACAAAAACATATTATTTTTTTCTAATAAGAACATTAATTTGAATTAGGGTTTGTATGGGAAGTGGTATCCCTTCTTGTTGTCTGATTCGCCTGAGTCCGACAAATGTTCAACTTACTAACTCAAAAACTAATAAATAATGGCTAAATGGTCGATCTGATGGACGATCTGATCAAGAATATACATATGTTTATACTTTATGGGGTCTCCGATGTCTTTATCTGTGTGTTACAAACTTCTTGACAAAATGATAATACTATTTACTGCGTGAAGAGTGGGTACTATAAAAATTATACACAGTCTAACTCACTTAAAAGTGAGAGAAATATGAAGAGAAGAAGTGTAGTAGTAGTAGGTAATAGTAGGTAAGGTAGTCAATAAAAAACTATGGGTGTTGACAACTTAATTACAACTAGAAATAAACTAAGCTAAGTTATGAATGACTAGTGAGTGATGAGTGAGTGAGTGGTTTTATTGATAAGTGTACCTACTAATGTACAATAGTATAGAATGATATTGTTGTACCTATATTATATAATAATATAAGATAAGATGAATATTAGAATTTAGAGAAGCCATTAAAATATTCGTTCAAAACTAAATGAATTTAGATAATATTTTCTTTTATTCTTCATTCTTATACATAAAATCAGAAATCTTAGATTGTGAGATTCAGAGACTCTAAAGAATGGTATGTTAATTAATATTTACGATTCTTTTGGGGCCCAATGAGATTATGAGAAAGGAAAATTTATCATAAGATTTACCAACGAATATACTTGTACATACGAGTTTTAATACAATAACCTTGTCATTTTTTTTTTTTTTTGTAAAATAAAGGAAGGAAAGGAAGAACATACATACATATATATGTAAGTAGTGTCTCGTGCAAACGGCTGACTGATTGACTAACCGATTTATTGATATACTACTAGTTCGCCTTGATCTTATCGTTTGTTGTGTAGCTGTCATGCAACCATCATCGTCATCATCATCATCATCTTCAAGTTCCGAGACATGCGCCGACATGACGAAGCATCACTAATTACTTTATACTACACGACGATGGAGCGACAAACCGACCGACGGACGCCTCAGATCTGAGATCTTGAACACTTGAATTAACAACCGCCGCGTCTGAAACACAGACCGGATTGACATGGGACCGGACCATACCGGAACGAGAGATTGGAATGAGTTAATGACTTAAAAATAATAAATAAAATTGTTGCGCCATCATCACATCACAACACATCATATTTCCCCCCGATCTCTACCCCAATAACTAACCCTTATAATAATGCTGCAATGCAACAAATGTTTTTGCATTTAACAAAACAAAAAATGAAGAGAAAAAAAAGAAATATACGAGTATAAAGAAAAAAAAATGTTAGTAGATAATTTTTGATGACTAAGAGGAAACACATTTGAGTTCGATTACAAAAACAGATGAGTGTGGAGAGAGAGAAATATGTACTAGTAATAAGAAATAGAAAACTTTATACAGAAATGAAAATGTTTATTATTTCTGTTTGTCCACCAGTTTTGTTGAAGATACACGAATAATACTATACTTATAATATTATTTTGATCAAGATCTGACCTGTAGTTATCTGTTTGTTACCACAGAACTTTTTTCTTAGTGAACCGATTTTGATGATTCTTTTATTTATTGGAAAGCTGGTGCTTGTCAAGTGGTCCCATATAAATTTGATTAAGATCTGACCTATAGTTATCTGTTTGTTACCTAAGAACTTTTTTCCAAGTGAACCGATTTTGATGATTCTTTTTTTTATTGGAAGGCCGGTGCTTGTCATGTGGGCCCATATAACTTTGATCAAGATCTGACCAGTAGTTTTTGAGTTATCCTTAATAATGCGCTACTTGAAGTCGGTTTTCTATTTTGTTCCAATAAATATGTTCTTGTGTAGAAGTAATTTCGAGGACCAATAAACTGAACTAATGACAATGTTATCAGACGCCAAAAACAAACACCAAGTTGAATAACATAAAACAAGAATTTGTTAATAATTATCAAAGGAACTGTTTGGTTCAATTCTTCCATTTGTGTCCCATTAAAATGTCCTAACTTCGATCACTCACCATGATTAAATGTCGAGAATAATGGATAATGAATTTGATGACTTCAGTAGGAGGAGCCATCTATCCACAGAACAGTGTCTACTATTAAGGCTTGTACTAGGGTCTTAATCTATACTCTCTCTGAGCACTAAGCATTTAAAAGTTCAACAATTAAATACAATAATACAATAATAAATATAATAATAAAAGAAATTAATATGTAATTGGAGAAGATTAGATCATCAGAGTAAACAAAAAATCTCTATTGATCAGAATGATAGTACGTAGTAGTAGTATTATTTCTCTTTTAATAGTAAGAGAATAGAATAACTGTAGTATTATTGATTATGATCCAATAATCTTAATCTTAAAGATGATCGATCCACCAATCATTATCTCTTTACATTCATATGCTTATACTTATGTACTAGTGTCTCAGTAGTCAGTCAGTCAATTAATAAAAAGTTCAAATTCAATAAAACATTTCATTTAACAAAATTATATACTACAATACTATGTATATAGTATAATCTACTCTAAAATGAGTAGCCTTCGTTTATTCATGGTCACATACGAGCAATGCGCATTGCGCACACGAATTACTAATCATAATCACTAACTAAAATCAGTAGCAGCACATACACGTCGCACATAAGTAGACAAGAATGTTCAGGTTCAATACTACAAAGCTCAAGTGCCATAATCAAATCTACTATGGCACGTTCTGCCTGCCATCCATCAGCACCATTTCCAATCGGTTCTGATCGAATCGGATCGGATCGAATCAAATCGTATGGAAATTACTAATTCATATTTATGAGCAGCAGCAGCAGCAGCAGCAAGAAAAGCATTTAAACAACCCAGGAACTGAACTGAACTGAACCGAACCGAACCAAGTTGAGAACGTCATCACGCGTTTCAGTTTAATATTCATTAAAAATTTCTACTAGTATATAAAAACTAGGAATTTTGGTGGTGTTGTGTTCATAGTTGTGGTAATAGGCAAATCATAAAAATATTGTACTACGTAAGACAAACAATACGATAAGATTATGATTATGGGACTATTGTACAATAGTTTTGGGTATGTGGAATATGGATTATTAAATGTGATATTTCAAGACATAAATTCTGTTTCTGTAATCTTGTTTTTTTTTTCTATATAGTAATCTCTATAATATCTTTTATTGTCCACCATCGTCACTACCTTCAACCTTCCATTCCATTCCATTCCATTCCATTCGATTTCATTTCATTTAACACACTGGTATATAATATGTAGTTTTATAGCAAAACTCTCTTATCAGAATTTGTCATGTGACACATGAGGTGAAATTCAATTAACAAAGATTATTTTGATGATATATGCAATATAGTAGAGGCCTCCTGATTGTAAGTTCTGTTTTTTTTTTGTAAAATATTTAAAAATTTCAAAGTTTTAAAAATAAATAAAAATTGATTTCTCATCTCATCGAAAGAATTCTTAAATTTAAGTTTAATAGAAATAATATAAAATACAATATATGATCGATCGATTTTCAAATCTATTTTAAACACACTTACAAGTCTTTTGAAATTTCTATCCAATTACAATAATTCAAATTTGATGTGCCAGGAAAGCTTCGGCACTGCATGAATCTCAAGCAGGATATCCACTCATGTCTGGAAGTGAAAACCAGAGATCTAGCAGGCAGAAAGTGGGCAAATGAGCTTGGCTACACTTTCGCTAGGACACTCTGACCTTGTTATCAATCAAAGAGAACCTTCGAGCTGCTACACTTCAAAAAGAAAAAGACGGGCCACTGTACCATCGGGCTGATGGCCCACAGATAATGACTTCTATCGTAGCTGTACAGTTGAGGAGAAACATCTCCTATGTGACTGAACTTGAACTCTTGGTAGACGCACCCGTTTTCTCGGGAAATCGTTCTTCGATGAGTTGGGTCGCTTTGGCAACATATACACTGAGGGAACTGACTCTGTTCGAGGACTCCTTAGGTTGATTTTAGAGAAAGAGGATTATCTCTGGGACCAACCTTGGACAGAAGTGGATTACCCCTCACCCCTCAAAAACCACCCTTTCACATTTTATCAGGCATCTCAATGAGCCTTAAGGCTTCTGGGTGAGAGCTAACCAAATCATCTAGTCTATTGTATTGTAGACTAGAAGTCTACAGTCCATGCTTTGCCCGGAATTCCGAAATTTTGTAAGTACATTGTTGCTGTTAGAAGCAGCAAAGCATAAACAACGAAAAAATGTACGAAAATTTCTTTACATGAATGTAATCAATTTCATAAATAAGTACATTTGTGATACTTTGGTTATTTTCGTAGGAACCTCTTATTTTCTTGAATATAAAATATAGCCTATGTTACTCGCTTATAAAATAGCTTTCTATAGGTGAAAGAATTTTTAAAATCAGTTCAGTAGTTTTTGAGTTTATTCTTAACAAATAAACAAATATACAAAAAAAGATGTTCCCATTTATAATACGTATTAGTATAAGTCACTAGCTTGTTACTGCATTGTACCACCAGTATTGCACCAATCACCAGTCATCACCATTTTGACTAAGTTGAACCTAATCTATTGTACTCGTATTACACTTTTCAGAATTGTCATAATAAAATTCATTAAAATAACAAAAATGGTTGATAATAAAATCAATCTGTTCTTTGTGTTAATACTTAGAATAGAATCGTAAACGTAATCGAATCCAAAACGACTGTGTTTTATATTTATTATAAAAATACATATGTTTTTAGTATTAAATGAAGAGACAGCAAAAGATAGATGATATATCGTAGATAAATGAATAAATAAATAAACAAGAAAACCCCGCCATTTGTAAACAAATAAATCCAACTTTGGTCTTATCAACAAAGCTTATACTACTACTGCACTACTACAATATATACTAACACAATACTATACAACACCTATACTGTATGTAAGTTGGTTTTGAAATATAATATATAGGTATATAATCATGTTCTTCAATGGAAAAGCTAGAAAGCGGCTTTCTGATATATTTTTCCAATAAACAATTATACTACAAGTCAACTGATTTCGTAAGAATTAATGAACGTACAAATGTTTTTTGTGACAAACCTCATCAGGAAACACATTTGTCGTTGCCTTGATGATGTTAATTTTGTTAAAATAGATTATTTAAAATTTTAAGAAGTTGAATTCAATTTTATATGATTTTTGGTAAGATCCTCCTCTCTTTCAATAACACAGGTCTGCAAAATGTGAATGTTTTTATATCGAATCTATGAATATACAATCCACTTTCATAAACTTGAACTAATTAAAACCATGTAGATTCAAGCTACCGAATTATTCACATTAGCGAAAGTTATATAATCAAGGTTTCTAGCACGCATTATGGCATACTGTTAGATTTGATTATGATTTTATTTGTAACTTTTCATTAATTTCAGTTAAAATGTAATCAGTCAAAAAAAAAAACAGGTGATTTTCATATGCCGAGGCTACATCTAATACTGACTGCCTTTTCGCGGGGCAATTGCAGAAATCCGGTTATTTAGGGCTTACTATTAAGTAATATTAAGTTTGGTAATTGCTTCGGATGAAGTAACACGCTTATTGAGTTCATGCTTTTAAACAGAATCATCCCCCTTATTGGTTTCAGCCAATGTGTATAGAGTCATCATCCTGATTATGTTATTAAAATCATAACGATATTTAACTTCTAAAATTTCATTAGGATATCTTACTTAGTGAGTTATCGTCTCAAAAATATCTGCAGCTTTCTTAGTCAAGTCGACTTTTTTCCTTTTCTATTCTATTTTATTCTTCAAAACGGGGACTTCTATCAGATATGAAAATTTAAATCTGTTGTATTTTTCTTAAAAATTAAAGCAAAAAAAAAAAAATCACAATCAAAAACACTCGTTCCACTGTCAAAACCAGTACGATTAAAGCTTTATAATGTTATTTATGTGTTCTGTCTCCATATCCAGCATGAGATTGAATGAACGACTGACTTGCTTTGCAGTCCTCACTCACCTTTAAGCATGTATACACAAATGATTGACAATGCTTTTTGACCCCAAAAAAAAAAAAAAAAAAATGCACTACTGCTACACAACTTACGCTTTGCGGTATTTTGGTATGGGGAATTGTTTTTTACAAATATTAAAAGTGTATCGCGACAGAATAAATGCTGAACATATCAGAGAACTTCATGAATCCATTCATTTGCTGTTTCAAATACACTCATTTTCTACATATAGTACTATATATGAATGGATATATGTAAACGCATACCGATACATCAGATTTTCCCAAAAATTAAAATTTGTTCAAGTTAAAGAATAGTCAATAGAGGAAATGTTCAAGTTAGCGAGTAGTTCAAGTTTAAAAAAATTGTAAATTGGTCAAAAATTACATGTTTGAAGTCGGTAAAAGAATCATCTTTGTTGTCTAGAGATTACGAATTGTTACACATAACTTATAATACAATAATTAATAATTTCTTCTAGTGAAGTCTTCTTTTACATAACTCATATCGGTGAGATCTTTTCAGTCTTTTCAAGGGCCTTTATGTAGCCCAAAGTTTTTGCTATTACATTTGGGTGACTTAATAATCTGCCATTGTATCTACTGGTATGTATATTTATTTCATATCCAACAAAGGGGACGACGAGTAAATCAAGATGCAGGGTTTTATTGCAGATATACCAGGGGGTAGTGATGCCATTTTAGCCTTTTTTCCAGACAGATCTATCCTTCGATACAAAAGACAATAATAAGGCTACTGCAAATTTTATAAGTACCGCAGATGAAGAGGATTATGACTTGATAAATGGAGCAATAAAACTTATCTAATTTAAAAAAATAAATTTAGAAGATAAAAATTACAAAATAATCTGTCCTTTTTTTGTGATAGGTAGATGGTGGCATCACTGATCAAGGGGCTCTCACAATTATGTGTAAAGTTTTATTTTGCATTACTTGAATCTTTTTTATGGATGCCACAAAGTCCACAAAGTGGGTTTTATAATCTGCTTATATATGAGAACTTTGTTGCTGATCGAAAGTTTACTTCAGTCGTTTAACATTCAATGGAGCTTTTTTATCTTCAAAACACATTTGGCGTGGATTTCGGGAATGTGGTGTGCCCAAGTAAGTTTGGAATCTAAATGCACACCCAGTTAGCAGTGCATAAAAGAATATGTATTCCAACAAAACACACATACAGTTCAATTTTCCAAAGCATTTGCAATAATTATGGCTACAAAAAAATAGCATAAACCAATTGGGAAGTACACACATAAGTATAAAATGAAAAAAGGAAAATTTACTCAAAATAAGGAGAAACAGTTGACAAAATGCATGAAAATTGGTAGCCAAGGATGCCCTACTACCAACATTTGTAATGAAATCAATTTTCATATTTAATAAAAAAAAAATAAAGCAAAATTCATTGCAAGAAAATTAACTTTTATGCATTGATTGACCAAATTAAAATCGAAGCAACTGATGGGGTGGGTCCACCATTTACTAAGAAAATTGAAAAAAAAAAAAACTACATATTTTTCCCATAACCTACCGAAATTACTACTACTCAGTATTTCTGGGGAAAACCCCTCATAGACCTATGCATTGTCTATTGTAGTATAACGAATTAAGAGTATTTTATTGCTTTGAAATATGATATGATCCATGAATATTATGGTATTTTAATTGCCCTGATCAGTATCCATGTACATACTATTATTGTATATTGGCTAGATCGATCTTCTAGTTGTGTCTGCTCATCCTCTTCCTCCTCCTCCTCTTCCGATGAACAATAAAATCATAATACAGGATCGGATTGTATGAATCAAATCGAATTGGGTGTCATTCATTCCTTTTTACTTCATGATAATAGTAACTTATTAAATCTTTATAAGTAGATTGAGACAATAGAAGTTTTTCATCTTAAGAAATTAGCACATAATTAGATAACATAGTAAGTATACCATATACCATATACCATAAACATTTAATACAACTTGTTCTGAAATACAGAAATAAGAAAGATCCAAAATACAAAAAAAAAAAAAAAAAATTCAATTGAATTTCTTTGAATTCTCAATTTGAATGTTTGATCAATTGCAGCAATTTGTTCTGATATTTTCACATTTTTATTTTTTTTCATTTAGATCACGAAGGTGGTTTTGGTCGGTTACGTTAATCATACGGTTACGTAAGCAGCATGTGAATTACTATGACGTACAATACATTATTATACTAGTATGTACCTACATATGTATGTATAAAGATATGTGTTTATTTATAGGGTAAATTTAACAAGTTCGTGATAAAAACAAAACATACATACAGTAGTAGTACACAAGGTGTGTATGTGTATATACTCGTATGTATGTGCATATAATTATTTTGATGGAGTTTTTCTACTACATACATACAGAGAAGAATCCTCCATTGCAATTGTGTTCATAAAAATAGTAGTGCATTCATTATGCAATACATAGTAGTATCTCCTAATGGTTTAAACTATCTATTAATCAAAAGAAAAAAGTCTAAAGAACTAGTCTAATAATTTTCTGATGTAAACTGTTTTGTAATAGTTGTACTGTTTCTTTAGTGGGTAGAGGAAAGTAGGTACTATATACAGTGGCTCACAGCTTATTCCATGCTGCAGCATATTGAAACTTTGAAACGGTGCTGTTCGGAAACTAATAAAGATATGGAAAAAATTTGAACGTCATTTTTTAGGGCAGTCTTTCTTTTATTATTAATTAATAATATTGAAAACATTAAAGTAATTTATAAGAAAATAGAAATGATAAACTAAAAATACAGATAAAAAAGGTCACAGCTTATTTCGTGCACTCCATAGAAACTCAAAAAGAGGGTTAGTATTTGGTATTCAATTTTCGATAACGTTTATACGAGTATCTTGGAACTACGCAGGCAGAATAATGACATGAGGACAATTCGAAATCAGCCATGATTGCACAATAGTTGCTTTGTGTTTCGGTTTGTTTGTATTTTGATGACCGACCCAGAGACATTTTTAGCAATCCATCAAGCTTGACACACTCTAGGAGAGTTTGACCAAATACTTCTAATTATGTACTACTAGGTACATAGTAAGTGGATTGCATTCAACCACCATTCATCATCGTTCAACTCTTGGAGACTGGAGATGGAAGAAGCTACTACTTAGTACAATACAAAAACCGATTGATCAATGATCAAATCTATCATCTATGGTTGTTGTTGGGCCTAGGCCTAGTCTAGACTAGACTGTTGTCTGGGGAATCATCATTTACATGAGTATTGATTGCAATGAAATACAAAACATTGTTATCAAAATTGGATTGCTTTAGAATTATACAATACTTATAAGTATATACATATTATGTATTATATGTATATGCATGTATAAGAGAACAAATTTTATTTATAGTTTTTTATTGCATTTTTTTCTATTTTTTTTTCTTGCGGCGTAATTTGTGGCATGTGAAATTTTCTGTTTAAACTGACCTAATACTAACTACATTGAAGAATTGACAACCAATTAATCTACCCTTTTTTCAGGCACTCACAATAAACCTTTCTAGACCAAAACTTACATATCCATATACATATAAGTATAGTATATTGTATAGTAGTTGCAACCACCCACCCCCATCACATACAATACTTTCTGTAAATTACTCTCTCTCTCTCTCTTTCTCTCTTCCTATCTCAATTTTGTCTCTCCCTATCACTGTTACTCTCTCTCTCTCTCTCTCTTATGAACACAACCCAGTTATGTAGTAATTGCTTTTCATGAGGAGGAAGTTAGTAGGAGTAGGATGATGAGAAAAGAGTAAAGCAAAACAAAAACCAAAAGGAGGCTCGTCCTTTTGCAACACTTACTCAGTGTTGTGTTGTGTTGTGATTCAGTTCTTGTTGTTGTTTATGAAGTGATTATTATTATTGTTGCAGTTGTATGTTGTTTATTGATTTATCAATGCCTTCTCCTGCTCTCACACACACTTTGTTATAAAACTTGGCAATCAATCAATCACAACACAAGCCTTCGTCATTTTCTTTTTGACATAACAACAAAGAAAAGTTAAAAAATTAATACAATACACTCTCTTCTTTTCTCTTCACTCCACTTTATTCTATCCTTATTCTTCACTTCACATACTTATCTATCTGTAATATCACTTTGCTATCCATATCCATATTCTAGGCTCTGCTACACTGTTCTTTATTCTCTGTCTGCTGCCTGTTTTTTGTTAGTTATTCTTCTTACATAAGTTTGCAAATCTATTTTCTTTTGGTGTTTGTTTTTCGTTTAATTTAAATATCTACATATGTATGCATGTACTTTCTTCTGCTTTTAGAATTTCTTTTGCATTGCTAAGTTTTCCTCCTTCTGTGCTGCTGCTGTTGTGTCTCCTTTTCTTTTTCTTTCCTGATTCTCCATCCAACAAAACAATAATTAAATAGATACACATACATATGTACATATGTATGTATGTTGGCATTTTTCTTCATCATTTTAAGCTTTTTGTTTTTTTGCATCTTATTGTCTTCTCTTCTCTAGTCTTCTTCTTATTTTTAAGGTCATTCGGCGGACAAGACAATTTTCTTGAGACAAAAAAAGCGCACGAGAATTTTATCACACGCACGCCTCCACCATTCCGCTACAGGGGTAAGGGTTGCTATGCTCTGCCCACTCTATCCTAAAACAAAAAATCGTACTCATCATCATCATCATTATATCAAACAGCACAGAAACAGAAGTAGAACCAAATCAAATCAAACCACGTGACACATTTGGAATTGAAACAAGGCGGCGAAGAGAGTAAGAGAGCGTAAGTAACATAGTAACAAAATGAGCGCGTGTATTTAAGCAAGTGTCAAGTGTATATATATATATGTGTGTGTGTGTGTTTGTGTGTGTGAGTGTGTTGATAAAGGGAATAACACGAGGCCAAAGTGAATGGTGAGTGACTTCACTTCATTTCGATTTCAATGGTGATCGTCGCACGCTTAATTCCATTTGTTCTTTCTTTGTTCCATTTGGCAAAATGTTCACTGCTTATCCACCACAGTGCCCCCACCATACCACTTCTGGTGAGGTTTATCTGCGTAAGCAAATTACAACACCATCACCACCAACACTACCAACAACAGCAATTGGCAAAAACAAGAAGAAAAAGAAGCTGAATAAGACGTATGTATAAGAAGAACACAATGAAGAGTGGGCGGCAAAAAATTGTTCGAAAGCAGTGGCGGGCGGCTGTTTTGGATTTGACTATGCTATCCTAAGAGCCCCTAAACTTAATAAATTATTGTAAATTCAATTATAACAAACATGTTATGGAACAGCAGTAGCATACATACTTATGTAAGTGGTGAAATGAATACCGGTGATCTCTGCCTTTCCTCCACAGGAGACTGCCTCACTAGACAACACTTGGAATGGGTCAAACATGTACACATTGATTTCATTATGTTTTTTGGTTAGGTTTGTGTTTGGTCAAAAGAATAATGTTCCTTATATTCGAGGAGAACGGTATATGAACGAAGAACGAAGTAGAAAAAAAATTCAAAGGAGAAGAGAGCGAGAGAAAGAGTAGGACGATGTAAAAGTGAAGATGATCGCAATGGAATGTGCAATACTAATGCAGTTCATTGAAAGAAAGAAAGAAAGAGAGGGAGATTAACAAAATGCAGTTAGTTTCCTTCATATTCATCTTCTTCACCTCACCTTCTTCTCTTTTGTGTTTATTTTTAAATCACACATTGGTGATTTTTGCTTTTTTTTTTTTCTTTTTTAATCTATTATAACATTTATTATAATAAGAAAAGAGAAACAAAGTGTTCATAATGTAATTGTCTTGTGTTCTTTTCATACTATTCCCCCTCCCCCTTGTCTTATCTACAATGGTTCGGTTCAGACAATGGAAGATTTTAGTTCAATAAACTTTTTTTAAATTTTCTTGCCAAAAATTCAAAGGATTTGCGACAACAACAAACAATCAAATCAAAAATAAACGCACTTTATTGTGTCAACACCCCTTCCTTCCCCTTCCTACCATTCCTTTACTCCAACTTCACCTCATTTATATTGTTGTTGTTCTACTTTCTTCTTTCTTTCGTCGTTTGTTTTTCGTTAGTTCGTCCATTGATTCTTCTTCTTCTTCTTCTTGTATGATTATGCAAAGGCGAGAAGAAGAAGAAGAAAAAAATAGAAAAGAAAAAACATACACAAAATCTTTTTCGCTAATTTTTTTCTCTCTTGCTCTTCTTCTTTGATTATGTAATCAAAAATAGACGGCAGCAGCTGCGGCAACTGACGTCTTCGTGCGGTCGGTTCATGTGATAAAGGAATAAGGCAAGAAGAAGAAAGCAGAAAGGAAAAAAAGGAAATCTCATTAACATTAACACATCTCAAAATAATGGATAGATAAGGAAAGAAAAATTCACAAAAAATACATTTTAACATTTTTTTACACTTCCCCTCCCTCACAATTTACTTCATTCCTTATTCCATTCCATTCCACTCCCAAATCTCTCATCTCATCACATCACATCACATCTTTATCTATCTATTCTTGGACACAGACACTTCATCTTCGTCATCATCATCATTCGACATTATTATAAAATTCGCAGCCATCGCCGCCGCTGCTACCGTCTGTCTCACAATTCATCCATTGACAATGCAACGCTATCAGTAGACTCACAATTTTTTGGAGCACCGCTTATTACTTGTTCAAAGATAAAGAAACCGACAATCAGCAGAGACAGACAAAGGGGAAATGCAGCAGCAGCAGCAGCAAGGAGAAAGGGACCTACAACAGCAGCCAGCAGCAGCAGTTTGGATAGGAACAGGAACAGAAAAGGAGGAGCATGATAAGGTGAAAAAAAATTAATAGAAAACAAAGAAAGGTAAAACAACTTAAGATTTTTTAATGTTAGATGTAATGTTGTTGAAAATGTTGTTGTTGTTAATTGTGGTGGATCGAATCAATGGAAATGGGGGAAAAAAAAAATTCTTATTGACCACATGTGCGTATGTTTGTGTGTGTATAAGTAAAGCACATGGCAATTGTATTTTATTTTTTAAAAGAAGAAATCATTTCATTTCACTTTATTTTAAGTCTTTCTTCCTTGATTCCCATTGATCATTTTTTCCCTTTTTTCCCCTTCACATTTGAAAGCATACAATTTCTCCTATTTAAATTCCTATTCCATTCCCATTTCCCCATTCTAGTTCTGATCTATTTTCTTGAATCATATTCAATTTTTATCTTCCTTTATGTTTTTTTGGATTTTGTTTCTACTACTCACCTGTGCCTCAGGCAATTTACGTGCAGAAATGCGATACAAAGACATTTTGTAATTTCACTTATGTTGTTGTGCTGTTGGTGGTGTTATTGTTGGTGTTATTATTTTGGTCACTTTGAAAAAAAAAAATTTATCTTTTCTTTGTTGTTGTTGTTGTGTAAAAATCTTTTCTCACGGTAAACGCAAAAAAAAATTCTTAACTACAAAACGAGAAGCGAAAGCATTCACAGAGAAAAAAAATCACTCCTTTTGCACGACAGACAGCCGCCAAAGCCAAAGACACAATGAAGTCTGTACCGAGAGAGACGTGTTGAACGACTATACAATTTTTGATTTTTTGAAAACACAAAACGCAAAACAGGGAGAAGAAAATTCTCAGTTGAACAACGTAACGTATGTACTTTGACCTTTCCAATTTAACAAAGTCACAGGCACACTCGTTACAATTTCACTTTTATTCCCCTCTTAAGGATAGGGGAAGGAATTAGAGTGGATTTTTGTGGCGCAATTTTTATGTTTCGATATTTTTGAGTTAAAGAGTAACCCATCTTTTGCAAGTGAGAAAGATAGAGAGATAGATTCCGGTCTGCTTCGGTGGTGGCCAATAAAACACATAGCCTCGTGACCCAAATGAAAATGAAATGCTGCTTTAATGTGCTGTGAGAATGCGAAAGCAATTAGCTTTTTGTCAGCATCAATAGTTTTGGTTTTCAAAATGATTCTGATGTTGGGATTTCCTTCAAGAATCAAAGACTATGAACATGAAAATGCAACTCTGCAACTTCATCACATCATAAGCTTTTTCATAATTTTTCAAATTGCTGTTGAGAATCATCACCCTCTTCATTCTTTTTTTTTTGTCCATTAGAAATCTCCAATGAGAATATTACACTAACCTTAAATGTGTCTTTTTAAGCGACCAAAGGTTTAGGGTTATAAAGAAACTTGATGACTAGTTTGTCTCTTAATAATGTGATTGAAATTTTTACACATTACTAACATAAAGTTTTACAGCTTTCAGGAAGTCGTAAGCTTTTTCATTGAATCAAATGTAGTTGCAAACCTCTATAGCCTACGAATTGCTTCAAGCTACAAAACTTTGCTTGAAAAACAAGCTATTGTAAGTAATACCAAAGACCATTAAAATATATAGACTGGACAACTAACTCAATTTAAGCAGAGACATTTTTGTAAATTTTTTGAGCTTTTTTGTAGAGTAATCCAAGAGAAAAATAAGAGTAAATCCAACAACAATTGCGTGTAATCTCGGGTAAATCTCGAGTAACTCATCACACAATTTGTTGTTGTGCTTAAAAATTAAGAGACGCACTACTTAACTTAAGAGGCACTTCACTTAAATTGAGAGCTCTGTCCAGACTATATATTTTAATAGTCTTTGGTAATACTTAGCAACATGACCACGGATTTTTTAATGTAAACTTCTTTAGCGGCGGTAGTGATTTCAAAATTGATGAAACGGAAACGGAGTATAACCATAATTCAAAAGAATCTGGTCATGGTACTAAGTAATAGTTGCTTATGTTTTCAAGCAATGCCTTGTTACTTAAAGCAAATTAATTTGCAAAAATTTGTTGCTGACAAATCGCTGGAAGTTACATACTGAATTAAACTAAGTTGTGATGCTTACGGATTGCTGGAAGTTGGATAACTTGGCCTGAATTATATTAAGTTGTGATGCCTACGAATTGATTTCAAAGTTGATGAAACGGAAACGGAGTATGATCATAATTCAATAGAATCTGGTCATGGTACTAAGTAATAGTTGCTTATGTTTTCAAGTAATGCCTTGTCACTTAAAGCAAATTAATTTGCAAAAATTTGCTGCTGACAAATCGCTGGAAGTTATATACTGAAATAAATTAAATTGTGATGCTTACGGTTCAAAACTTTGATTGATTACGGAAATTAAGTTGTAAAGCAAACGAATTGCTTTAAGGCTCAAAACTTAGTGTTTTTCAGTTGCAAGAATTATGATCATGCTTTTAAGCTCGTAATGTATAAACTACCCAGCCATCATTTGGAAGACTCTTTTCACCGTTAATCGTCCAAACGTCAGTTCTTAGTGACTTCTGGGAGATATTTGGTAGATAGTAACATTTTACAAAAACAAAATACACTGTCATCGGCATTTCGTTTCACTTACACGCGCAGTCTGTGTGCAGAGCAATAGCGAACAACCGTTAGAATAGAGAAAGTGAAGAAGAAGATTGTGACGCTATGCATTTGCTTTGAAATGTGAACATTTTTAACGTAAATAATTCCAGTTTAAATATCTTTCGATTTACTTAGACAATACAATACAATACAATACAATACATCAATTTGACCAACGTACCCCAAGGACAACCTGGAGATGGAGCTATACTGAAGAAATTGGAAGAAATGCAATTAGATGTGAAGAAGATGGACAAAGCAATGAAATTAGAGATCAAGAAGAGGGATGAGGAAAACCAGAAACTGATAAAAACTTTGACGGAACAGGTAGTAGCTCTTCGCGCTGAAGTTAGAGAGCTGAAATCGGACCAGAAGGAGTAGAAGCTGAGTTGAGTCTGTTACCAACGCTACCATTAGTTTCACTTGATGCGTTAAAAGATTTTGAAGAAAAGTTGTTATCTAATGAGGAAATGAGAAATCAAGTGGTGGGTACAATTCAATAATATGACTAATTTGTTATATTTCAGAAACATTTAATTTATAGAATTGGAGGAAACGACATGGCTTTTTTCTTGCGAATGGCTGTGCAAACAGTAGGTAATCAGTGATGAGTTGGCCGTTCATTTAACTTGGCGCGGAACTGCTGACAAGCAGAGCATCCACGTACGAATACAAGATATCGCTCCTAATCGGAGCATAGGGCGGAAACAAAAGCTCTCCAACGGTTTCTATCAGTTGCTAAGTATCTTAGCTCATTCCAAGTAGCTATGGCTTTGCTCTCATTGTTGACGGTGCGTATCTATGTTTGACGAGGACGACCTCTTCTTCGGTTGCCCTGCGGATTCCATTGGAAGGCCATCTTTGCTATGTTGTCATCTTCTCTACGCAAAGTGTGGCCTATCCAAATCCATTTCCGCTCCTTTATTTCGGCGCTAACTGGATGACTGTTGGATAGCAGCAGCAGTTGTTCATTTGTAACCGTTCTGGGCCAGAAAATACGGCATATAATCCGTAAACATTTGTTAGCGAAGGTTTGGAGTGCTCGGCATAAGCGTTCTGATACTAGCCATGTCTCAGAACCATATAATAATACAGATTTTATGCTGGTGTTGAAAATTCTGAGTTTTGTTTTAAGCGACAGTGTACGGGAGCGCCACACTTTATAGAGTTTGTGAAATGCCGTACGCGCTTTGCATATGCGAGCAGCCACATCTGCCGCTGCACCACCATCCTTCGTGATTTGGCTATCAGCTATCTGAATGGTACCTACTGTTATAGGTGTGGATTTCGAGAGGCGAGGTGTTGTTTGTCTGCATGCGCATTAACTTGTTTTTTCCATAGTTTATTTTAAGACCAGCTGCACGTGCATTGATCTTAAGTTGACGCAGTTTTGCTGCGGCATCGGCTAACGTGTGTGTCATAAAACATATGTCATCAGCATAGTCTAGATCGCTGAATTCTTGGTTTAGTCTCCATTGTAGGCCTGACGGCGCCTCGATGTTTGTGCGCTTTAAGATGTTATCTAGGACTAATATAAACATAAGTGGCGAGAGGACGCAGCCTTGTCGTACACCGCTATTTTTGCCCTTGAAACGCACAGTGAGCTTTGCATCCTCATACATGGCCTTAATAATATCGATGATCTTAAGAACGACATATCAAATGATAAAAAAAAAAATTTCCCAAAATATATTTTGATTTTATTGTAATTGGAACTCAATTACAGACGAGACTTCTGCGATAGTTTTAGAAGAGACTTCTGCGATTGTTATAGAAAAGATTTCTGAGACACTTACAGAAGAGGCTTCTGCGATAGTTTTGGAATAGACTTCTGCGACACTTACAGAAGAGACTAAGAAATGACTTCTCGGATGTATCGCTGGAGTTACACGTTTTTCCCCGACACGAGACGCTTCTTAGATAAGAAAGCGACTATCGCCAGCGATAGTTTTCAACTTCTTGACGTGACGTAGAAGTGACTTGCACGATAGAAAATGCTTGCTGCGTATATTCAATAGGATTTAACCTGCAAGAGAATGAGTTAGAACACATACATAGACATATACAGGTTTTATTCTACTATTCTTTTCGTTAGCTGTTTGGGTTGTGAGTTGTTTGTAGTCTCCCACTCTTGTCTTCAAGCGTTCTATGTATGAATATTATTAGTATGGATTTGTAGTAAAAGGCTAAAAATGAGTGAGTAAATATCGTTTTCGCTTATTTGTTAAATAGAAATATGCGAAATACCATACAGAAAGTCCCAAAAAGTTCAACGGAACGTGCACGTCAAAGGACATTATTAACCCATTAAAATCGGAGACCCTTTAAAACCAAAATTCACAGAGTTCTTATATTTCGATTTAAGCGGGTTTTTGAGCCTGTTTGGTTACAGGCGAGTTCAATGGCTAAATGTATACAAAATTTATTTCATTTCCTTGTAGTGTGAAACATTTTGGAACACTCCTTTTCTACGCACAGTGCTATGTCACAATGTTCGCATATCCATCTAATTTGGCAGTGACATTGACGACACCGTAATGGATATTGAATCCTTTTCGGAAAATAGTTTCCAGACGCAGTAACTACGCTAGAAATTACTGAGCGCTTAGATGACTCCGTATTCTGAGTGTAATTTCGTAAGTAATGAAAGACAATAGAGCGATGAAACTGTTATCATTCCACTTCAATAAGAGCCATATCGTATATGTAATCATAAAATCCTCTTTTTTGAATTCTGACTTTGATTTCAGAGGACAGAGGCCGATAGCCCGGAATACTTTGTGTTTTAGCATAACCAAAGGTCATATGATGTGAAAAAATTATCAAAAAAAAAAAAAAAACAAAGTGGTCGGAAGGCCTGGAAATGTTGTCTAAAAATTTAAGAACGACTCTTGATCCAAGTGGCACAAGCGGCTTTTTCAGAAATTACACCTTTTGCACCGCAGTAGGTATCAAATTGATACAAGTATTAATGCCAAACCTAAGAAATTGTTTCGATGAATGGCTGCCATAATATCGAACCATTGCCTCACCAATTGACAGAGTTTCATGCAGATACCCAAATTGGCAAAACTTCTTAGAAAGCATCATTATAAGAGGCCTTTCTTTTGCCATTTTGTCATTGCGGATGAAGTTTTTGTTGTCTGCTAAATTAATATATTTTTTGATTCTGACATATTGTTATCTTCATCCATTTGCCAATACATATGCTTCCTTGCCATTGTATGATAACCGCTAAACAACAAAATTCCCAAGAAAGTTTTTAAATCCTTTTCGTCGAAAGAAAAGTCATGGGCGTTTGATTGAAATGCTTAGAGTCGAGTCTGCTCAACAATAAAAGTTGCTACTTCGCTGTCAAATAGATATTCAAAAACTTCAATCGGCAGCTTTCCTTCTAAATCTGTTTCCATTTTCTTTTGGTTTTCTATAAAGAAACTGATTTGTGGTATTTTTCCAAATTCAAAAACACCTGCGTGACCATTTCGGTTCATTTATGACAGATGTTTTACAGTGCAGCTCTCCAAGTGGTAGGTATATTATCCTCACTATCGCTACTGTATAAATATTTCAAGTTCACCGGGAACATCTTGCGGCAAAGTTTTTACGCAAATGTAATTGGCGTTACCTTCTTCTTCATCAGTATGGTAATCTGGATCAGGTGGAATGCGCGCAATGTCAAAAGTGTCGTGATTTGATGACTTCTCTACAAAGTCCAAAGCAATGGCTACATATTTAAACATTGCGCCATAAAAGGTTGATGTTTTGATGCCGCTTTCATATGAAATGACAATGAATACTAAAAATAGTAGGTATACTAGAAAATATGTATACCTTTTTAGCCATTGTACTCAAGCGAGTACACTTTGGATAGGTATAGACTTATTTGAATATGATAAATTTTTTGTACCCAAGCAGGTACAACAGCCGAGAATAGGTTGAATAGGGAAAATAATAATTCAATTACACATAATAATGCCTCGACTGTACAATATAGTGAAGATGATCATCGTAAGAAACAGTAACATGCATAATTTCCATAAATCACACCATGTATGTGTTTGTTATACCTTTTCTGATGAATCCCAAGCACTACATGTATTGATGCGTTAAATGTTTAGTTTCCTGAAGGTTACACTTCTACCATGTGTGTACTTCACACTTGACACTGTTTTTAAATTATGGTCATGCTTTTACTGATTTTTGAAAGTTAAGTTGCTTTAAGTTACATAGTCTTGCTTGAAACATAAGCAAATTAACCAGTTTTTTCACTTCCATTTTATCACGGCCGCTAATAAAGTTTTCACTTATAAAAAAAGAAAAGTGACCTTACAAAAAGAAATAATTAAAAATAAATCTTCTATCAATTATCTGCTTCTTCTATCTTCTATATTCTATCCATCTATCTCTATCTTTTTATATACATAAAAATGGAGGCCAATTCTTGTTTGTGGCTAATGTTTGAGAAAACACGTAATTATTTTTTTTTTACTTTAAATTGCATGTGGTAGAGAGAGTTTTGAGGAAAGTTACCTATGTTTGATGTGTGGATAGAAGAAGAAAATCGATGCAAAATTTCTAATGTCAAAAGATCTCGATATATCAGATAATTATGACAATATTATTAATTGATTTGTCCGACATTTTGCATAAGTAAAAGGAAAACAGCATTACGCACTAACATTATTGCGTTGCATAGCTGAAGCTCCATGATTTGTGTGCAACACCATTCTGCACAGAGATCTCAAAATGCACCCTGTGAGAGATGAAATCATACAATGCTGTAACCGTTATCAGCAGAGACTACAAAACCACCCAAACAGCCTGACGGCAGCATTACCCCATGGGATAAGGCGATGTCGTTTAAAGAAGCTTCATCCTAATGAACTTCTAAACCCCATTGGTCACGAGAAAAAAGACATATTTAATGTTATTGTTAAATCCTCAGTGGAGAAACAAAAAAAAAATGGAAAACTGATTTGGGAGAGGCACATAATGATGATGATGTATTGCCTTCAAATGTATGAGCATGTTATCAGAATACAAGTATCTGGTTTAAGTAAGTTAATAAAATAATAAATATTAAAAGACTATTAGTAAAAAAGGAAAGAAAGAAATACATAAACTAAAATATAGAAAAGTGACTTTGAAAGACGACATAGAACACAATGTAACAGAACTTCCTTCAAATGTATGAGAGCATATCATCATAACAAAAGCATCAATTTTAAAAAGAAATTAAAACAAATAATTAATAAATATTTAAAAAAAAAACTTACAGCATTAGTCAAAATGGCAAGAAACTTAAAAACCCCATTGGTCACTAAAAAAAAGACATATTTAAGGTTACTGTTAAATCCTAATGATGATGATGTAATAGAACTTCCTTCAAATGTATGAGAGCATAATATCAGAACAAAAGCATCAATTTTAAAAAGAAATTAAAACAAATAATTAATAAATATTTAAAAAAAAACTTACAGCATTAGTCAAAATGGCAAGAAACCAGTGACCCCATTGGTCACTAAAAAAAAGACATATTTAAGGTTACTGATAAATCCTAATGATGATGATGTATTTCCTTCAAATTTATGAGAAATTAAAATAAATAATTAATAAATATTTAAAAAAAAAAAGTCTGCATTAGTCAAAATGGCAAGAAAAAATATATAAAACTGACTTGGGCGAATCACATAATGATGATGATGTATTGCCTTCAAATGTATGAACATGTTATCAGAATACAAGTATCTGGTTTAAGTAAGTTAATAAAATAATAAATATTAAAAGACTGTTAGTAAAAAAGTAAAGAAAGAAATACATAAACTAAAATATAGAAAAGTGACTTTGAAAGACGACATAGAACACAATGTAACAGAACTTCCTTCAAATGTATGAGAGAATAACATCATAACAAAAGCATCGATTTTAAAAAGAAATTAAAACAAATAATTAATAAATATTAAAAAAAAAAAAAAAAAAGTCAGCATTAGTCAAAATGGTAAGAAACTTAAAAACCCCTTTTTTTACTAAAAAAAAAGACATATTTAAGGTTATTGTTAAATCCTCAGTGGAGAAACAAAAAAAAAAATATAGAAAACTGACTTGCCAAAAGCACTAATTGCTGATGATGTATTTCCTTCAAATGTAAGAGCATGTTATCAGAATACAAGTTTTGGTTTTCAGTAATACAATAAAATAAAATAATAAATTCTTACATCACAATCACTATCAAATGAAACCTTTCTCATTAAAAAGATAAAATAAATAAAATAATAAATTAAATAAAATAAAATAAAGAGAACTGAATTTAAAAGACGAAATAGAATACGACGAATTTCCACTTCAAAAAATAAATAATAAAATAATACAAATTTTTAATAGAATAATAAAGATACGACGAGCGTCCACTAGAAGGGCAAATTTTTATTTTATTTATTATTTACATGTTTCGTATGCATTGAAAAAAATTTATGTATTATTCAGAACCAAGTTTCGGGACTTTTGACTGTGGTGGTTTTTTTTTTTTTTTTTGAAATCGTTTATTGAAATTTAAATTACAAATCCTTAAACATAAAAGGTTGATGTTTTGATGCCGCTTTCATATGAAATGACAATGAATACTAAAAATAGTAGGTACACTAGAAAATATGTATACCTTTTTAGCCATTGTACTCAAGCGAGTACACTTTGGATAGGTATAGACTTATTTGAATATGATAAATTTTTTGTACCCAAGCAGGTACAACAGCCGAGAATAGGTTGAATAGGGAAAATAATAATTCAATTACACATAATAATGCCTCGACTGTACAAGATAGTGAAGATGATCATCGTAAGAAACAGTAACATACAGAATTTCCATACATCACGTGTATGTGTTTGTTATACCTTTTCAGATGAATCCCAAGTTTCCTGAAGGTTACACTTCTACCATGTGTGTACTTCACACTTGACACTGTTTTTAAATTATGGTCATGCTTTTACTGATTTTTGAAAGTTAAGTTGCTTTAAGTTACATAGTCTTGCTTGAAACATAAGCAAATTAACCAGTTTTTTCACTTCCATTTTATCACGGCCGCTAATAAAGTTTTCACTTATAAAAAAAGAAAAGTGACCTTACAAAAAGAAATAATTAAAAATAAATCTTCTATCAATTATCTGCTTCTTCTATCTTCTATATTCTATCCATCTATCTCTATCTTTTTATATACATAAAAATGGAGGCCAATTCTTGTTTGTGGCTAATGTTTGAGAAAACGCGTAATTATTTTTTTTTTACTTTAAATTGCATGTGGTAGAGAGAGTTTTGAGGAAAGTTACCTTTGTTTGATGTGTGGATAGAAGAAGAAAATCGATGCAAAATTTCTAATGTCAAAAGATCTCGATATATCAGATAATTATGACAATATTATTAATTGATTTGTCCGACATTTTGCATAAGTAAAAGGAGAACAGCATTACGCACTAACATTATTGCGTTGCATAGCTAAAGCTCCATGGTTAGTGTGCAACACCATTCTGCACAGAGATCTCAAAATGCACCCTGTGAGAGATGAAATCATACAATGCTGTAACCGTTATCAGCAGAGACTACAAAACCACCCAAACAGCCTGACGGCAGCATTACCCCATGGGATAAGGCGATGTCGTTTAAAGAAGCTTCATCCTAATGAACTTCTAAACCCCATTGGTCACGAGAAAAAAGACATATTTAATGTTATTGTTAAATCCTCAGTGGAGAAACAAAAAAATATAGAAAACTGATTTGGGAGAGGCACATAATGATGATGATGTATTGCCTTCAAATGTATGAGCATGTTATCAGAATACAAGTATCTGGTTTAAGTAAGTTAATAAAATAATAAATATTTAAAGACTGTTAGTAAAAAAGTAAAGAAAGAAATACATAAACTAAAATATAGAAAAGTGACTTTGAAAGACGACATAGAACACGATGTAATAGAACTTCCTTCAAATGTATGAGAGCATAACATCAGAACAAAAGCATCAATTTTAAAAAGAAATTAAAACAAATAATTAATAAATATTTTAAAAAAAACTTACAACATTAGTCAAAATGGCAAGAAACTTAAAAACCCCATTGGTCACTAAAAAAAAAGACATATTTAAGGTTACTGTTAAATCCTAATGATGATGATGTATTTCCTTCAAATGTATGAGAAATTAAAATAAATAATTAATAAATATTTAAAAAAAAAAAGTCTGCATTAGTCAAAATGGCAAGAAAAAATATATAAAACTGACTTGGGCGAATCACATAATGATGATGATGTATTGCCTTCAAATGTATGAACATGTTATCAGAATACAAGTATCTGGTTTAAGTAAGTTAATAAAATAATAAATATTAAAAGACTGTTAGTAAAAAAGTAAAGAAAGAAATACATAAACTAAAATATAGAAAAGTGACTTTGAAAGACGACAAGAACACGAATAAAAAAGAAATTAAAATATATAATTAATAAATATTTAAAAAAAAAACTTACAGCATTAGTCAAAATGGCAAGAAACTTAAAAACCCCATTGGTCACTAAAAAAAAAGACATATTTAAGGTTACTGTTAAATCCTAATGATGATGATGTATTTCCTTCAAATGTATGAGAAATTAAAATAAATAATAAATATTTAAAAAAAAAAACTCAGCATTAGTCAAAATGGTAAGAACCTTAAAAACCCCATTGGTCACTAAAAAAAAGACATATTTAAGGTTACTGTTAAATCCTAATGATGATGATGTATTTCCTTCAAATGTATGAGAAATTAAAATAAATAATTAATAAATATTTAAAAAAAAAACTCAGCATTAGTCAAAATGGCAAGAAAAAATATAGAAACTTGACTTGGGTGAATCACATAATGATGATGATGTATTGCCTTCAAATGTATGAGCATGTTATCAGAATACAAGTATCTGGTTTAAGTAAGTTAATAAAATAATAAATATTAAAAGACTGTTAGTAAAAAAGTAAAGAAAGAAATACATAAACTAAATATTTTAGTAAATATTTTCTATATAGAAAAGTGACTTTGAAAGACGATATAGAACACAAAGTAATAGAACTTCCTTCAAATGTATGAGAGAATAACATCATAACAAAAGCATCAATTTTAAAAAGAAATTAAAACAAATAATTAATAAATATTTTAAAAAAAACTTACAACATTAGTCAAAATGGCAAGAAACTTAAAAACCCCATTGGTCACTAAAAAAAAAGACATATTTAAGGTTACTGTTAAATCCTAATGATGATGATGTATTTCCTTCAAATGTATGAGAAATTAAAATAAATAATAAATATTTAAAAAAAAAAACTCAGCATTAGTCAAAATGGTAAGAACCTTAAAAACCCCATTGGTCACTAAAAAAAAGACATATTTAAGGTTACTGTTAAATCCTAATGATGATGATGTAATAGAACTTCCTTCAAATGTATGAGAGCATAATATCAGAACAAAAGCATCAATTTTAAAAAGAAATTAAAACAAATAATTAATAAATATTTAAAAAAAAAAACTCAGCATTAGTCAAAATGGTAAGAACCTTAAAAACCCCATTGGTCACTAAAAAAAAGACATATTTAAGGTTACTGTTAAATCCTAATGATGATGATGTAATAGAACTTCCTTCAAATGTATGAGAGCATAATATCAGAACAAAAGCATCAATTTTAAAAAGAAATTAAAACAAATAATTAATAAATATTAAAAAAAAAAAAAAAAAAACTCAGCATTAGTCAAAATGGTAAGAACCTTAAAAACCCCTTTTTTCACTAAAAAAAAGACATATTTAAGGTTATTGTTAAATCCTCAGTGGAGAAACAAAAAAAAAAATATAGAAAACTGACTTGGCAAAAGCGCTAATTGCTGATGATGTATTTCCTTCAAATGTAAGAGCATGTTATCAGAATACAAGTTTTGGTTTTCAGTAATACAATAAAATAAAATAATAAATTCTTACATCACAATCACTATCAAATGAAACCTTTCTCATTAAAAAGATAAAATAAATAAAATAATAAATTAAATAAAATAAAATAAAGAGAACTGAATTTAAAAGACGAAATAGAATACGACGAATTTCCACTTCAAAAAAAAAATAATAAAATAATACAAATTTTAATAGAATAATAAAGATACGACGAGCGTCCACTAGAAGGGCAAATTTTTATTTTATTTATTATTTACATGTTTCGTATGCATTGAAAAAAATTTATGTATTATTCAGAACCAAGTTTTGGGACTTTTGACTGTGGTGGTTTTTTTTTTTTTTTTTTGAAATCGTTTATTGAAATTTAAATTACAAATCCTTAAACTAAATTACAATAAATAAACAAATTTTTGAATATGAATATAAAGTTGGACCATGTCTCTAGTCGAGCTCTCGAGTCCTTTTTATACAAATAGGAACTTTCTTTTTAGGAACTAAGTACATATTTATTATAATAATTAACTTATGTAAGTATATGAAAATTATGATTGGTATGAAAAATTTTGAAAAACATAGCTTAATATAAAGATATATAAATAAATAACTTAAAAACTAAGAATAGGACAGGGAGAGGTATTATGAATAGAATGAGGGGAATAGGTTGTCAGGTATTTTTAGAGTGTTTTCCACCAGCAATATCTAATGATTGTTGATGATACACTCTTGTCTATAAATGAGATCGAGGTGTCAAATCGTTTGTTATCTTCATTTATGATTTTTGAGCAAATTACTTTTTTATTCGCTCGCCTGCTAATGTATAAATAAATAAATAATTGGTATTTATATATTTTGAAGAAACCCTTCTTTATCAAGATATAAAAATGCCTCGGGAGGGGTGTATCCGATTACTATGAACTGCTGAAAATATCGTATAAGGTATGATTGCATCATTTGCTTAGCAGAATGGAAAATCTAATGTGACCAAACTATTTATGATGATGCTTTTAGGCTAAAGAAAAACCTTTGCTCACATCTTTGCTAATGAAAAAACGTTTGCTATGGGCAAGACAAAGAAACAACTGGGTACAGAGCCAATGGAACTCTATTATTTTTAGCGATGAATCCAAATTTGTTGTAAGTGTCGGTGATACTCGAAAGCGAGTTATACGAAAGTGTACAGAGGCATATCAAGAGGAATGTCTAAAACGCACTGTCAAGTATCCAGCGAGCGCAATGGTGTGGGGATGCATGTCAGCAAAAGATGTGGGACAGCTACACTTTATAGATGGCACTGTAAATGCAGAAAAGTACAACTGTATCTTAGAAAAGAACCTCATTCCATCAATACCGAAGCTTTCTGATTGTGGGGAATATACCTTCCGACACGATGGTGCAACTCCACACACTGCAAAAACAACCAATAATTGGCTTCAAGACAATGGAATTGGTATCATAGACTTGCCATCATCAAGACCCAATAGAAAACTTGTGTGGAATCATGAAAAGAAAGCTAAGAAATGATCCTCAGCGTATTCTGGCTGGATTAAAGTAATAAAATCAGGAAATTTAGGACTCCATTACTTGAAAAGATTGTCTAAATAAAATAAATACTATGCAAAAACGAGTTAAAGCCGTTATCAAAAATAAGGGTGATGCTACTCAGTTTTAATTTCAAGATATCGTTGCCGTACCAATTAATAATGGTAAAAAATAATTCATGTATTAATGAAGTCGTTTGGTTTAAATATATGTTTTCAATTTTCCTATATGAAATATGTGCATGTTTTAATATTAAATTAAAGGTTATTAAATAACCTTTCCAAAAAGTACAAATTTGTATGTTCAAGTATTACTTAGACATAAATGGAAGCCATTGAAACATCACCTATCAAAAAAAAAAAACTTGCCGTGCCAATTAATAGAGGTTAGGGATCGTAGGTAGGTTTTTGATACATTTTTCACCAAAAAAATAGAGGTATTAAGTTAGCAAATTAAATCTGCTGGATCATTGTTATTCCACTCTTTATACCAAATATCTAGCTCATTTTCGCTACCTCCAAGTTCATAAAAAGTAATTGCATTACAAATTTGAGATTTGAAATCTTTCTTGAAAAATTTCTCGCCGGAAGTATTCCTTTGCCGCTGTAAGAGGAGGGTTCGTCCTATTTTGTTGCTTTTCTTCAACTCTGAACACACAAACATTGAAGGAAGCTTCATGTGCTAATTCCAAACACTCTTTAAAAATTTCATTGAATATAATTTCAGGTGCTTATCTGTGCTGTAGTGTGCTCATGCAATTATATGTGTGTATCAATATGTTACACTTTGTTGCATATATAAACATAATGAAAAAGACATAAACCCAAAACGTGTTTATGTCAGCGCACAATCCAATCCCACGGAAACGTGATCAGCCACTTCAGTCATTGACTGTTTGTCGTATGCGATTATGCTGCGCTTGCATATGACAACCAAAGTACATTGCCATAACACATATACATATTGCTTGAGAAAACTTATGATAAAACAATAAAGAACAGTATCATAACACACACCAAACGAAAAAGAGTGTTGTGATTATAAATGTTTGATTACATGGCGACTGTGACAGCGTGTGACAGTTATATATAAAACTTCTACAACTTGGTGGCAAGCAGAAGTGGTTGCCTGCTAAAAAAAACAATGGTATTATCTTCTATATTAATGTGTATAGTTTGTAATTTGTTTCAATTGTATTGAAACCAACCCCGAAATACTTCAATACCTCTGGTGGTGGGGGATACTATGACAGCAGTGCCTCCTGTGGCGGCAACTACAACTCATCGAAGCATAGCAATGCGAATCGTTGCAGGTCTCGTGTTGTAAATGCAAGAAACCGCGAGATTATACAATAAAATAAAAACATAATAAACAATTGAAGGAAGAGATGAAAATTGTGTAGAAAAATACACACAAAATTTAAATTTAAAAAAATAAACTATAAAAAAATACAAAAACAACAATAAAAATCACTGCAACAAAAAAAATAAACAAAATGTTTTAAAAATTATGATAAAGAAAAGACAGCGGCGGAGGAAACCAATAGTCCAAACCATCCTGAGGACAGACTGGATTTACAAGAGCGACTCAGGACCCTCAACACCCTGCTACACAGGTGCAGGAATAAGTAAACAATGCATTAATTTGCACGTTACTTTCAATTTTTTTTTTAATACTTTCACGGCGTTTTACGCTTGGTACGCTAGTTAAGTTATTCTTATTTTTATTAGAAATGTTAAAAAAAATGTAAAAAAACCAAAAAAAAGAAAATACGTAGATATCGGTTGTATGACGAACTGCTTGTTTGCAAATTCTGTTTATATGCAAAAATGAAAAACTTTTGTGCATTATGCATTAATTGGATGTATGCAAATCGTTTGTAAGCAAATATTGCCTTTATGCAAAATATTTTCAGAATAATTGATACCGATACCTAATAATTCAATTTTTGCACTTAATATATTTTATCGATATAAGAACCGTCATCGATACGTCAAGTTTTTACACGAGCGATCATAACAGCTGAGCTCACTCACTCAATTTGTGTTTGCACAGAAGGGACAAAGAAGAATTGACGATCAGTTGCGTTTCGGTTATAATCGATCATATGGTTTTGAACCATGTCGCGTAAAGTGCTAACCACAAAACAAAAACTAGAAATTTTAAACGATTTACAATCAAATAAGAGCTCAAAAAATTTGGCTCATAAATACAAAGTAAGCATCAGTATCATTTCCCGCATTAAAACCAAAGAAACTGATATTCGCGCAGTTTTAAATAGGAAGCGCGATAGGAAAAGTGGTCACTTAAACTTAGATAAATCCTTACTGTCCTGGTTAAATCAAA
Organism: Amiota communis; assembly: GCA_037043315.1. Lineage (NCBI taxonomy): Eukaryota > Metazoa > Arthropoda > Insecta > Diptera > Drosophilidae > Amiota > Amiota communis. The sequence continues at coordinate 617,577 of JBAMAV010000477.1, forward strand.
TTCGATCTCATAATGGAGTAATAAGTGGATCTGTGTTGCTTGCTAAGGCACAGGAGTTTGCATCTCTGTTAAATGAGGAGTATAAGCTGGTGTAAACGAAATGATATTAACTTCGGTAAGATGCATGGGGAAGCCAGTGAGAATAATGCAGTAAGTGCAGCGGCGTTTATTTCTAATCATTTGCCGCATATTCTAGAGAAATTCTCTCCTGATTGCTTTTATAACGCTGATGAAATTGGCCTGTACTATAAAGCATTGCCAAACGGAAGCTACATAGGCAAACAAGAACACCCAAAAGGATTTAAAACTCAAAAGCAGCGTCTCACATTTTTAACATTACGTTCGAGTCGCTTGATCAAGGTATCATCCACTCTTTTAAAATGGAAGTACAATGATGTCAGTGATAATGAAGAGAGGTTCTCAGAATCTAATTTGAATATGAAGCATCCTTCGACCAGAGAGATTTTGTAAAATTTAGATTCGTTACGCACCTACACTTTTAATATGAATATAAACGCTTCTGATCTTATTGATAATATTGAAGACATGATTCTAAAAAGTGCTGAAAAAAAGAAAAGCCAAAAAAAATTACTGTCTATCTATGTTAACTTTTTATCCCCAATGAATTTATAATTGAATTTTAGTTTCTATACCCAAATGCGATATATGAAATGAAATGTGATTTATTATTTAATATTTTAATTTTTTTAAATTAAGTTGAATAAATGAATAAATATGAAATATTTTTGTTTTTATTGTTCTATCAAAATTTTGTCTTACTATTAATAGATTGCTTATATGTACATACATTGCATACAAACGATTATTGCTTATATGCAAATATTGCTTATAAGCAAAAATTTATAGCATTATAACATTTGCATACAAGCGATATACTCTGTAAATGCTTCCTAATGAGATTTATTATATGAGTATCTAGTCCTACTTATTTTAGCTTCATTATATAATTTATATGTTTGAAAAATATTACTTAAAATTACTTTCAGAAGTTCGAAACAAAGAGGTGCACGATCTAAGTATACTTCTTTCCATTTTTCTAAGTCGTTCCATGTAAGAAGGGGAAATATTAAACCATATTGGACAAGCATAAGTTAATATTGGTCTAACTAAAGCTTGGTACATTATTATTTTAACTTTGGTAGTTAACAATCTACATGAAAATACCATTTTATATAAATGATAAGCTTTTATTTTTTTAGCTATTTGCAACTTGACATGAAGGTTAAAATACAAAAATTTATCAAGACAAACGCCGAGGTATTTGACCGAATTAGTTTATTATACAGGGTGGTGCAATAGAACGTGCATATTGCGTTATCTTTTTTCGCGGGGTAAACTATGCGAGGGAGGGGGAAGCCTAGCGTGGTTAGCTAGTGAAGCGGGAAGCATCGCGCTTTTTGTATTCTCACGTTTTACATCGTTCATACATCTCTACAAGGCGACTGTATTATTCTAAGTATGGATTAACACACATTAATGAAGCTCCAATCGCAAATTTAAATAAAATATGGATAAAGCGAGTTGAAGAGACCGGATCCACGTTTAAACCACCAGCAAAAGGTCGGCAGAGAACGTCTAGGATTACAGACAATATTGAGAGGATAAAGGAGTCAGTACGAATAAATCCGCAAGTGTCTACTCGCAAGCGATCGGCGGCTTTAAACTTGTCGCGACGAAGTTTACAGCGAATTTTGAAGTTGGATCTTAAACTGTATCCTTATAAGCTCCAATTAACACAGGAATTAAAAAAGTCCGACTTCGGAGCAAGGTTGGCATTTGCTGAAGAAATGCTTAGTCGATTTTCCACTTTTGACAACATCCTTTTTTCTGACGAGGCTCATTTCCATTTGAATGGGTTCGTAAACCGATAAAATTGTCGTTATTGGAACGACGAGAATCCAAAAATGAAACATCAAAACATCAAAAACCACTGCACCGAAAGTAACGGTTTGGGCAGCAATTTCAATCAAAGAAATTATTGGCCCCTTCTTCTTAGAAGATTCACGAGGTCGAAACATCATCGTTAACACCGACCGCTATGTTGCGATGTTAGAGGGATATTTGACTCCAGAACTTGCGAGATCAAGAATAGCGAATATGAGGACTTGGTTCCAACAAGACGTAGCGACCTGTCACACATCAAATGACTCTATGGCGGTTGTGAGACAGATGATTCCTGCAAGACTAATTTCCAAAAGAGGTGATATCCCTTAGGATACCTCAAACATAAATTCTACATGAACAATCCGAGGAACATCAGTCAACTAAAGGAAAATATCCGTGGAGAACTAGCAGCAATTATCCCAGATTTATTGACAAGAGTTTTCACAAATCTGCGATCGCGTTTAGAGGAGTGCCGTCTTCGAGAGGGCCGTCATTTAGATAATGTTATTATTAAAAAATAGACTACCTTTAAGTACCTAATCATCCTATCTTTTAGAGGTATTAAGTTAGCAACTACCATGTTAGCAGAAATTAAATCTGCTAGCTCTTTGTTATTCCACTCTTTATACCAAATATCTAGCTCATTTTCGCTACCTCCAAGTTCATAAAAAGTAATTGCATTACAAATTTGAGATTTGAAATCTTTCAGGCCAAGGCTTTGGCTATATGCTGGATGTAAAGCAGTTAAATTAAATGCTGCATTATTTTCCTGTGAAAATCTTTGCTTGAATGCAAATGTCAGCGAGTCTAGATAAGGCAGAAAAATTGCACGCCGGAAGTATTCCTTTGCCGCTGTAAGAGGAGGGTTCGTCCTATTTTGTTGCTTTTCTGCAACTCTGAACACTCAAACATTGAAGGAAGCTTCATGTGCTAATTCCAAACAATCTTTAAAAATTTCATTGAATATAACTTCAGGTGCTTATCTGCGCTGTAGTATGCTCATGCAATTATATGTGTGTATCAATATGTTACACTTTGTTGCATATATAAACATAATGAAAAAGACATAAACCTAAAACGTGTTTATGTCAGCGCACAATCCAATCCCACGGAAACGTGATCAGCCACTTCAGTCATTGACTGTTTGTCGTATGCGATTATGCTGCGCTTGCATATGACAACCAAAGTACATTGCCATAACACATATACATATTGCTTGAGAAAACTTATGATAAAACAATAAAGAACAGTATCATAACACACACCAAACGAAAAAGAGTGTTGTGATTATAAATGTTTGATTACATGGCGACTGTGACAGCGGTTATACATAAAAATTCTACAACGTGATGGGAAGCAATATATTAATGTATGTAGTTTGTAATTTGTTTCAATTGTATTGAAACCAACCCCGAAATACTTCAATACCTCTGGTGGTGGGGGATACTATGGCAGCAGTGCCTCCTGTGGCGGCAACTACAACTCATCGAAGCATAGCAATGCGAATCGTTGCAGGTCTCGTGTTGTAAATGCAAGAAACCACGTGATTACACAATAATATAAAAACATAATAATAATAGCAGCAGCAACAATTGAGAAAAGAGAGAAAATGGTGTAGAAAAATACACACAAAATTTAAATTTAAAAAAAAAAAAACATAACAATATACAAAAACAACATTAAAAATCACTGCAACAAAAAACAGTTAAAATTTTGAATAAAATTAAGAAAAAAAACTTATTGTAACAAAAAAAAAAAAGTAAACAAAATGTTTTAAAATTATGATAACGAAAAGACAGCGGCGGGGGAAACCAATAGTCCAAATCATCCTGAGGACAGACTGAATTTACAGGAGCGACTGAGGACCCTCAGCACCCTGCTACACAGGTGCAGGAAGAAGTAAACAATGCATTCATTTGCACGTTAGTTTTTAGTAATTTCACGGCGTTTTACGCTTGGTACGCTAGTTAAGTTATTCTTATATTGTTATTAGAAATGTTAAAAAAAATGTATAAAAAAAGAAATAATTAATAAAACAAAACAATACAAAAAAATTAAATGTTAGGCAAACAAAACGATGATGATGGTTATGGATGGATGCATTAATTAATTAATCTGTCAAATGAGCGCCAATTTGGGTTCAAATTCAAACATTCCACCACCCATGCAATACATCTCCTTTTGTCAGACATTCAATGGAATTTAAATAAAAAATTAATCATAGGTGCATTTCTTATTGATTTAGAAAAGGCTTTCGATAGCGTATGGATCAAAGGACTCATAGTTAAACTAATGAAGTACAAATTCCCGATTCACTTACTGGTACTCATTCATAATATGATTTCTTCAAAACAATTTACAACACACCTAAACAACATTAGCAGTACAAAAATTTATAATCGCAATAATGGGCTACAACAAGGTACAGTTAACTCCCCAATCCTATTTAATCTTTTTATCCTTGAATTGCTTAATCAATTGAATAATGTGATAGCCTTTGCAGATGATATAATCGGGAGATAAAATATACTGTATCAATACACAACTTCAGAAAGACTTTATTTCAATCGAAAAATATACAAATAGATGGCATCTCAAAATTAATTTGAATAAATGCGAAACTATTCTAATCCGAACCGCGGTCAAATACTGCAACTCCAATATAAGGAAAAACTGCAAAGACTTCGACATAGCATCCAGCTCAACAAATGAACCATTGCCTTTGGTAAACACTTAGGTGTTCATCTCGACAAATTTTTATACTTTAATTTTCATATAGCAAGAAAAGCATTCTTTAAATATAAACATCTGTTCTTTTCCAAGCACATAAACACACGAGTCAAAATCATAATATACCAAGCGCTAATAAGACCGATTATAACTTATGTATGTCCTGTTTGGTTTAACATCTCACCTTCGTACATGGAAAGAATAAGGCTGTTTGAAAGAAAATGTTTACACAGAACTCCACAAAGCAACTTTATAAAATTTGTTTCAAATAAAATTCTTTATGAGTCAGCACAAGTGCATAGAATAGACAACTTCATAATAAATTTTATCCGCAGCATGGAATCTCCCGAAAATAATTTATTTCAGTATATAAATACAGCCCTAACTAATAGCTTTGTTCCACCGGAAGCGTTCTAGTTTCTACACACTAAAAGGATAATCCAAAACCAATTTGGTTGCCCGGTATATTATCATATATTTAGGCGAGCTACAGAAAAATCAATAGATTTCAATATATACCAACAGCAAAATTTGCGTTTTGACACTACTATCCCGATAAAAGATTCAAAAATGAAAAAAATGCATTTCTAGTGGTTGTCCGAATAACCATAGTCCCTATTTCCCACCTTCCATTTCCACCCCAATTCCTAATTTTTAATGTTTAAGTTTAAGTTTTATCTTTCAGCGTTATTGTTGTAATTTTTTTTGTTACATATAAACATATTCTAAATTCACCTTATAAAATATAACTTATCATCAAAAAATGAATTGAAAATTTCTTTTTCTGTTCTAACATTATATTCATCATATCTAAATAAACATCTAAAAAAAAAAAATAATTAATTAAAAGGAAAATATGTACAGAAAACACCAAATAAAATATTGGTTTTTTTAAATGTTAAAAAATAGAAAAGAAATGCCTCAAATTAAATAAATTAAAACGACATAATTATTTATGTAGTAAATCATAATTATAATAATTAAAATACATACATAGGTACTTATTACATATAATACTTGTGATGCTTGTTAGACATAATTATGTACTACATTACATACATCTTACTTACATAAACTAAATGCAGACAGACATACAAACGTGTTCGAAAATATAAAAATTAAAGTAGTATATTTTCTGAAATTTCTTTTTGGTATTTTTAAGACTTATATATTTATTGATATTTACTGATTTTGGTTGTTTTATAACAAAAGTGCTAAAATTATCATTTATTAAATAATTTTTGAAATGTTTGCTTACAAAGAAAGAAAGAAAGAATAATACTTATACATACATAAACAATGAAAAATATATTGTATTAATATTTTAATAAAAAGCAACGAAAATGTTAACAGTTTTCTTCTAACACAATTAATTACAGTCCATATGAATTAGTTTTTAGTAAAAATCCAAATTTATTTGAACATTTTAATAGAATAGATAAACCAGAACCACTTTATAATGTGGATGACTATGCTAAGGAATCAAAATTTAGACTAGAAGAAGCATACAAGAGAGCTAGAATAATGTTAGAAAAAAATAAGCAGAAACAAAAAGAATAATACGATAAGAAAATAATAGATTTTAAATTAAAAATAGGAGATCAAGTTTTACTCAAAAGCGATGCAAGTCATAAGTTAGATAAGAAATATCTAGGCCCATATAAAGTAGTAAGTATAGAAAAAATTAAAAACATAGTTAAGTATAGAAGATAATAAAAATAAAACACAAAAAGTTCATAAAGACAGGTTGAATATTTCCAATACATAAAACTCAAATTCAATAAGTCTTGATGAACCTTACTCTTAAATAATTAAAAATTTTAAAAATTAAAATTCAATGTTGTTCTTCGAAAAACTGTTTAAAAAAAAAGAGAAAATTCAAATTTCAAAACACATCAATAACAAGTTTTTTTTGTTACATCCTAATTGTAAAGCGAAATACAGTGGAACTCCTCTATAACGAAGCCGGTCGGGGCCGGACAATAACTTCGTTATAGAGAGGTTTTCGTTATTGGGGGAGTTTTTATTTTTTATTCAATTGCATTCTACATTTAAATAGGTATATATTTTGGGACTATATTCAATTCATTATTTTATTTATGTACATTTGTACAATGTTTGCTTGGCAGAGTTTTCTGTTTCCTTGTCAATGAAATTCTTTTGCTTTTTCCTGTAGAAACAGTCCAAATATAGGAAGATTTCTGTCTTTAATACCTGCTATCTGAATTTCTACAACATCTTATGTTTTTATGGTTTTGACGTTCATGACAGTTAGTTGCTTGCTGAAGAATATTATTTTTGCTTTTAAATATAGTTGAAAGTAGAGCTGTGCGTGAATCGTGCGTGATCGTGGAAGACCAAAATAAACGTGAATTTTCGTGATCGTGAACGAGTGCCGATATTGCGTGAAAATCGTGAAAGGGTGAAATTCATGATCCTGGGGTTAAAATTGGGAAATTTTAATTAGTAAATAAGCTACGATTATGTAAAATGAACAAATGAGAGTCTTTGTATGATATGATATCCTTCATTATTAAGAATGTTGAATTAAGAATAAATTTCAATAAATAATATCTATAAACACATAAAAAATAATTTATTACACCGCAGCTTATAATAACAGAAATGCCTAGACTACGCGACTTTTAAATGTATGATGAACTAGAAAATTTTAGTGCGTGAACGTGCGTGATCGTGTAAGTCCAAAAAATGCTTTGTCTTCAAAATGACTTCGTTATAGAGAAGTATTCGCTATTGGGGAGTTCGTTATAGAGGAGTTCCACTGT